>JBBGZY010000151.1:1705000-2305000 GCA_037952925.1 Lithobates clamitans | reverse complement strand
AAAAATGCATCCCTGGTTCATCCATGAAACGGAGAACAGGGACGCACTGGACCCCTGCTGCGAGCCGCATCCATCGGAGGTGTGAACCCGCCCTCATACAGTGCTAAGCACTGCTACCTTTCTGGGAGGGGAAATACTCACCACGTGGTTTGCAGTGCATTGTTCCAGAACTCCCAGGCAGCAGGCAGACAGAGGGAGCCTGCATTCTCAGCCAATACAGCTTGTCAGGAAACTGGCGCTTTAACCACTTGCCGACCAGCCGCCACAGTTTTACTGCGGCAGAATGGCACGGCTGGGCAATGCGACATTATGTTACGTCGCTTCCCCCTGTGGCCACTAGGGGCACGCGCGTGCCCACTGCACGCTCCCCCCAGCCGATGCAAGTGTCCGGCGGTCACAATCACCGCCGGGCTCCCGCAATCACCGCTGAGACATGGAGAACCGGGATCTGTGTGTGTAAACACACAGTTTCCAATTCTCTGAGAGGAGAAGTGACAGATCATCTGTTCATACAGAGTATGTACAGCGGTCTATCTCTTCTCCTACACAGTCCCCTCCCCCCTTAAATTAGAAACACACACTAGGGAACACACTTAACACCTTGATCGCCCCCTACTGTTAACCCCTTCACTGCCAGTGACATTTTTACAGTAATCAGTGCATTTTTATAGCACTGATCGCTGTATTAATGCCAATGGCCCCAAAAATGTGTCAAAATTGTCCGATGTGTCCGCCATAATGTCGCAGTCCTGATAAAAATCGCGGATCGCCGCCATTACTAGTAAAAAAAAAAAATAATAATAAAAATGCCATAAAACTATCCCCTATTTTTAGACGCTATAACTTTTGCGCAAATGAATCAATATACGCTTATTGCGTTTTTTATATGTAGAAGAAAATATATCGACCTAAACTGAGGAAAAAAATAGTTTTTTTATATATTTTTGGGGGATATTTATTATAGCAAAAAGTAAAAAATATTGTGTTTTTTTTCAAAATTGTCGCTCTATTTTTTTATTATAGCACAAAAAAATAAAAACTGCAGAGGCGATCAAATACCACCAAAAGAAAGCTCTATTTGTGGGGAAAAAAGGACGTCAATTTTGTTTGGGTGCAGCGTCGCACGACCGCGCAATTGTCAGTTAAACCGACGCAGTGCTGAATCGCAAAAAGTGCTCCGGTCAGGAAGGGGGTAAAATCTTCCGGGGGTGAAGTGGTTAACAGACAGGCGGAGCTCTGAGGAAAGTAGAAGTTCAGGTGGGTGAACAACCCTCCCTCACATTTTCATTCGTTTACGAAAATTGGAATTGATTTTCATCATATTTTTCGTCAATTAATTTAATTAAAATTTCATTTTTCTTTTTCTTTTTTTTTTTTTATTACAGAAAACATGCAGCTGACAAAAATATTTTTGTCAACAAAATTAACACCGATGGAAATGTTTTGAGATTTATTAGTATTTTTTATGTGCATATATGTTCAGAAGTTGATTTCATCACTATAAGAAGTGGAGCACTATACTTTTTTTAATTACAGTATCTCACAAAAGTGAGTACACCCCTCACATTTTTGTAAATCTTTTCTTCTATCTTTTCATGTGACAACACTGAAGAAATGACACTTTGCAACAATGTAAAGTAGTGAGTGTACAGCTTGTATAAGAGTGTAAATTTGCTGTCCCCTCAAAATAACTCAACACACAGCCATTAATGTCTAAACCGCTGGCAACAAAAGTGAGTACACCCCTAAGTGAAAATGTCCAAATTGGGTCCAATTAGCCATTTTCCCTCCCCGGTGTCATGTGACTCGTTAGTGTTACAAGATCTCAGGTGTGGGGATCGGGTGTGTTAAATTTGGTGTTATCGCTCTCACTCTCTCATACTGGTCGCTGGAAGTTCAACATGGCACCTCATGGCAAAGAACTCTCTGAGGATCTGAAAAGAAGAATTGTTGCTCTACATAAAGATGGCCTAGGCTATAAGAAGATTGCCAAGACCCTGAAACTGAGCTGCAGCATGGTGGCCAAGACCATACAGCGGTATAACAGGACAGGTTCCACTCAGAACAGGCCTCACCATGGTTGACCAAAGAAGTTGAGGTCACGTGCTCAGCGTCATATCCAGAGGTTGTCTTTGGGAAATAGATGCATGAGTGCTGCCAGCATTGCTGCAGAGGTTGTAGGGGTGGGGGGTCAGCCTGTCAGTGCTCAGACCATACACCGCACACTGCATCAAATTGGTCTGCATGGCTGTCGTCCCAGAAGGAAGCCTCTTCTAAAGATGATGCACAAGAAATCCTGCAAACAGTTTGCTGAAGACAAGCAGACTAAGGACATGGATTACTGGAACCATGTACTGTGGTCTGATGAGACCAAGATAAACTTATTTGGTTCAGATGGTGACAAGCGTGTGTGGGGGCAACCAGGTGAGGAGGACAAAGACAAGTGTGTCTTGTCTACAGTCAAGCATGGTGGTGGGAGTGTCATGGTCTGGGGCTGCATGAGTGCTGCCAGCACTGGGGAGCTACAGATCATTGAGAAAACCATGAATGCCAACATGTACTGTGACATACTGAAGCAGAGCATGATCCCCTCCCTTCGGAGACTGGGCCGCAGGGCTGTATTCCAACATGATAACCACCCCAAACACACCTCCAAGACCACCACTGCCTTGCTAAAGAAGCTGAGGGTAAGCCAAGCATGTCTCCAGAGCTAAACTCAATTGAGCATCTGTGGGGCATCCTCAAATGAAAGGTGGAGGAGCGCAAGGTCTCTAATATCCACCAGCTCTGTGATGTCATCATGGAGGAGGGGAAGAGGACTCCAGTGACAACCTGTGAAGCTCTGGTGAACTCCATGCCCAAGAGGGTTAAGGCAGTGCTGGAAAATAATGGTGGCCACACAAAATATTGACACTTTGGGCCCAATTTGGACATTTTCACTTAGGGGTGTACTCACTTTTGTTGCCAGCGGTTTAGACATTAATGGCTGTGTGTTGAGTTATTTTGAGGGGACAGCAAATTTACACTGTTATACAAGCTGTACACTCACTACTTTACATTGTAGCAAAGTGTCATTTCTTCAGTGTTGTCACATGAAAAGATAGAATAAAATATTTACAAAAATGTGAGGGGTGTACTTACTTTTGTGAGATACTGTATATACACTATATTGTCCAAAGAACGGTCAAACATTCCCATAGACACACTCCTAAACCTTGTGGACAGCCTTCCCAGAAGAGTTGAAGCTGGTATAGCTGCAAACTCAACTCAATATTTAACACTACAGAATAATGCCCCGTGCATACGATCGGACATTCCGACAACAAAACCGTGGATTTTTTTCCGATGGATGTTGGCTCAAACTTGTCTTGCATACACACGGTCACACAAATGTTGTCAGAAATTCCGAACATCAAGAACGCGGTGACGTAAAACACATACGACGAGCCGAGAAAAATGAAGTTCAATAGCCAGTGCGGCTCTTCTGCTTGATTCTGCTTTTGTGCGTCGGACTTGGAAAATTTGAAAACCTGCTCTCAAACAATTGAAAGTCCGACGGCAAATGGTCTATGGAGCCTACACATGGTCCAACTTTCCGACAACAAGCTCACATCCAACATTTGTTGTCGGAAAGTCCGACCGTGTGTGCGCGGCATAAGACTTGGATGCCATTAAAGTTCATGTGTGTGTAAAGGCAGGTGTCCCAATACTTTTGGTAATATAGCCTATGTTCACAATTTGATTTAATCACTATAAGAAGCGAAGCTCTATACTTTTCTTAATTATATATATTAGTCTTGAGGTATACATGATATACTTTTTTGGTGTTGGCTTGCCCTGCAGACAGGTTATTGGGTGGTATTGGGTGGCTGAGCGGGTCAATATTTTATATATTATTGTAGACAATTGTGGCCTTCCAATTTGTAGTAACAGTTTGGTGAAGACCCTTTTCTGTTCCACCATGACTGTTCTCCTGTGTACAAAGCCAGCTCCATAAAGACATGGTTTGACCAGCTTGGTGTGGAGACACTCGAATATCCTGTACAGAGCCCCTGACCTCAACCCTACTGAACACTTTTGCATGGAATTGGAATGCCAGTTGTAAGCTAGCTCTTTTCATCCAACATCAGCACCTGACCTCTCAAATGGGCACAAATTCCCACAGACACACTCCAAAGTCCTGTGGAAAAATCTTCCCAGAAGAATAGAGGTCATTATAACAGCAAAGAGTGGCAACTCCATATTAATGGCCATGTTACTGGAATGAAATGTCCAACAAGCGGGGGGTGGGATGGTCAGGTCAGCGGTCCAACAACATTTGGTCATGTATTGTAACTTTATTTTCTTTAGAGGAGAGTAGTGGACAAAAATGATATTCTATGATTACTAATGGAAACTAAATTCAATATAGTGTAAAGCCTCGTACACATGATCGGATTTTCCGACGGGCATTGTATGTTGACGAACTGTTGGTCTAAAATCGCTCCATCGGACAACTGTTGTCGGATTTTCCGCAGAAAAATGTTGGATGGCAGGCTTATAAATTTTCCGCGGACAACAGTCTGTTGTCAGATTTTCTGAGCGCGTGTACACAAGTCCTTCAGACAAAAGTCCAAAGTACAAACACGCATGCTCGGAATAAATGCTCACCAAACACGACATTAGCAGAAGGTGCCCAAAGGGTGGCGCTAAAGAGCTGAAAAGCCACGTAGTATGTCACGATGTTCGTATTTGTTGGCCGACAATTGTGTGCCGTTTGTATGCAAGACAAGATCCTGGCCAGCGCCCTTCGGACAAAAAGTCTGACGCTTTGTCTGTGGAAAATCAGATCGTGTGTACGGGGCTTAAGTGTTAGCTTCTGATTTAGTTTCTGTTGGTTCAGCGCTTTGGAACCATCAAGCTGAATGAAGCCAGTTGTGTATCAGATGCAAGATTGAAACATTTACTCACATGAAAAATATGAAAGCAATAATGAAGCCATGGGACCAACAAGATGACAGCCCAGATCTGCTGAACAGAAAACAAAATTAAATAAATAATGAACATGGAGAGAAAGAGATGTCCAGAATGTCCCTTTTCAGGCATCCTCTGCATCAAATACAAAACTGAAACATTTACTCACGTGATCAACATCAATGCAATAATGAAGACACGGTGCACACAGAATGAGAGCCCCGATCTGTGAAATAGTAAATAAAATGAAATGAAAAATAGACAGGGAGAGAAAAAGATATCCAAGATGCCCCTTTCTAGGAATCTGCATATTGAGATACTTCACCCAAAATTGCTGTTTGATTTAGCTTGATTTATTTTAGCACCACTGGAGCCTAATCTCTCCCTAACGCCAGGTCAGAGCTGTCACAAACTTGAGCTCTTTATAGTCCCATGCAGGGCTTTTTTCTCAGAGAATAGGTGCAGGAACTCCCTCCTTCCGAGTCACCTCTTATGTCCAACCCCTACCCACCTCCGAGCACCGTTCCTTGGTTCTACTCCCTACCCACCTCCGAGCACCGTTCCTTGGTTCTACTCCCTACCCACCTCCGAGCACCGTTCCTTGGTTCCACCCCCTACCCACCTCCGAGCACCGTTCCTTGGTTCTACTCCCTACCCACCTCCGAGCACCGTTCCTTGGTTCTACTCCCTACCCACCTCCGAGCACCGTTCCTTGGTTCCACTCCCTACCCACCTCCAAGCACCATTCCTTGGTTCCACCCCCTACCCACCTCCAGGCACCATTCCTTGGTTCTGCTCCCTACCCACCTCCGAGCACCATTTCTTGGTTCCAACTCCTACCCACCTCCGAGCACCATTTCTTGGTTCCTCCCCCTACCCACCTCCGAGCACCATTCCTTGGTTCCACCCCCTACCCACCTCTGTGCACTGTTCCTTGGTTCCACCCCCTACCCACCTCCAAGCACCATTCCTTGGTTCCACCCCCTACCCACCTCCGAGCACCATTCCTTGGTTCCACTCCCTACCCACCTCCGAGCACCATTCCTTGGTTCCACTCCCTACCCTCCTCCGAGCACCATTCCTTGGTTCCACTCCCTACCCACCTCCGAGCACCATTCCTTGGTTCCACCCACTACCCACCTCTGTGCACTGTTCCTTGGTTCCACCCCCTACCCACCTCCAAGCACCATTCCTTGGTTCCACCCCCTACCCACCTCCGAGCACCATTCCTTGGTTCCACTCCCTACCCACCTCCGAGCACCATTCCTTGGTTCCACTCCCTACCCTCCTCCGAGCACCATTCCTTGGTTCCACCCTCTACCCACCTCCGAGCACCATTCCTTGGTTCCACCCCCTACCCACCTCTGAGCACCATTCCTTGGTTCCACCCTCTACCCACCTCCGAGCACCATTTCTTGGTTCCACCCCCTACCCACCTCTCAGTAATGGATACAGAATCAAGTATCAATTTGTGGTGCTAAGTAATTTGTATGTAATTTGTTGAAAATGTTAGGAAGTAAAATAGATCCCCTGTAGCCAGCAACAATGGAGCACCCCCAGCAACAATAGACTCTGATTAGCTAGCAACAATAGACCTCTCCCTCAACAGTAGATGTCTCCCAGAAACGATTGTCTCCCTGTAGCATAAGAGTCCCCCAGCAACAATAGATCCCCCACCAGCGACAACTGACCTCCCCAGCAACAACAGACTCTCCCCCTGTAAAAATAGATCCCCTCCAACAACAATAGATCCCCCAGCAGCCAACATCAATAGACCCTCCAGTACAACCCAGCACCCCTTGCCATTACTGCGTTTCCCCATGTTCCTGCTGAAAAAAAGCCCTGATCCCATGACAGCAGTCACAGCATTGAAGATCACCATGTTTTGGATGCATTAGCTCCTAATGCCCCGTACACACGAGCGGAATTTCGGTCGGAAAAATCCTGGATTCCGACGGAATTCCGCTCAAGCTTGACTTGCATACACACAGTCACACAAAAGTTCTCCGAACTTTCGACCGTCAAGAACGCGGTGACGTACAACACTACGATGAGCCGAGAAAATGAAGTTCAATGCTTCTGAGCATGCGTCACATTGTTTCCGAGCATGCAACATTTTTGAGCGTTGGAATTGCATACAGAGGAACAGAGGAATTTTCTTCAAGATCTTTTTCGGTTGGAAAAATAGAGAACCTGCTCTCAATCTTTTGCTGGCGGAAATTCACACAGAAAAAGTTGGATGGAGCATACACACAGTCGGAATATCCGCCCACAAGCTCCCATCACACTTTTTTTTAACGGAAATTCCGACCGTGTGTATGCAGCATAATGCCACGTACACACGATCGGAAATTTTGTCCCGCAAAAGACCGATGAGATTTTTTTCGCTGGAAAATGCGACCGTATGTATGCTCCATCTGACTTTTGCTAGCCGAAGTCCAGCCAGCAAAAAATTGAGAGCATGTTCTTAATTTTTTGGTTGGGAAAAGTTACTATCCAAAATTGCGATCGTCTGTGGCACGTCTGTGGCAATTCCGACGCGCAAAATTCCTACGCATGCTTGGAAACAATTCGAGGCATGCTCAGAAGCATTGAACGTCATTTTCTCGGCTCGTCGTAGTGCTGTATGTCACCGCGTTCTAGCCGGTCGTAATTTCAGCGAACTTTTGCGTGACCGTGTGTGTGCAAGGCAAACTTGAGCGGAATCCCGTCGGAAAAACCATCATATCTTTTTCCATCAGAAATCCGATCATGTGTACGCGGAATAAGGCTCAATTCACAACTATGCATGCTGCTTTTTGAGCATTTCAGCAGTGCTTTTTGCTGTGCTCTCTGTGTGTTTTTGACGCGTTTTGCATTTTTGATTCTTTTTTTTTTCTTATTATTTGGCCAATTTGTTGCTGGGCAGATTAAATAATGCGAAATTAGTAAAAAACGCACTAAAAATGCACTACATGCTTTTCTGCTGCTTCTCACTTGAAGTATTTTAAAACAAGTTTTAAGAGTTTAAAAAAAAGTCCCTGACTTTCGAAAAATGCAGAGGCACAAAAACACATTGATGTGAATGTGCTCCGTAAGAACCTATGTTAAAAACAATGTCCTGCGTTTCTGCAAAAAGCAGGAAAAAACGCATTGATGTGAACCGAGCCTAATACCCTGTGCACACGATAGGATTTTCCGACAACGAAATCCATGGATTTATTTCCGACGGATGTTGGCTTAAACTTGTCTTGCATACACACGATTACACAAATCTTGTTCGGAAATTCCGAACGCCAAGAACGCGGTGACGTTCAACACGTACGACGAGCCGAGAAAAGTGAAGTTCAATAGCCAGGGCGGCTCTTCTGCTTGATTCCGAGCATGCGTGGAACTTTGTGCGTCGGAATTGTGTACACACGATCGGAATTTACGACAACGGATTTTGTTGGAAAATTTGAGAACCAGATCTCAAACATTTGTTGACGGAAATTACGACAGCAAATGTTCTATGGAGCGTACACACGGTCAGACTTTCCGACAACAAGCTCACATCCAACATATGTTGTCGGAATAGCCTATCGTGTGTACAGGGCATAATGCCGCGTACACACGATCGGACATTGATTGGACATTACGACAACAAAATCCATGGATGTCGGCTCAAACTTGTCTTGCATACACACGGTCACACAAAGTTCCCAACGTCAAAAACGCGGTGACGTACGACACGTATGACGAGCCGAGAAAAATGAAGTTCAATAGCCAGTGCGGCTCTTCTGCTTGATTCGGAGCATGCGTGGAACTTTGTGCGTCAGAATTGTGTACACACGATCGGAATTTATGACAACGGATTTTTTTTGTCGGAAAATTTGAGATCCAGATCTCAAATTTAGTGTGGCGGAAATTCCGATGGAAAATGTCCGATGGAGCCCACACACGGTCGGAATTTCCAGCAACAAGCTCCCATCGAACATTTTCTGTCGGAAAATCCGACCGCGTGTACGCGGCATTAGACTGTAACTAGTACAACAAAGAAAATAGAGTTGCCTTCTTGAGCATGATAAAAACACAGGAAACTGAAGGATGATCCATAATATGAAAATATTCAAGCAGGAACACACTCTGCAAAATACACAATATAATCTGACCTATAGACTCACTCTGTACGTACTCACCACATCTGCTTTACTTACCCAATCTGCTAACAGACGTTTGGATGACTCTGAACAAGAAAAATAAAATGTATTACTCCATTACTCCTTATTTACCATGTACATTGGACTTAATAAAATTCGGTGTAATGTAAAGTTTGGTGTGTTCTGTGAAGTTTGTTATCGATCCGCGTTTTTGTGTAACTGGTGGTAGTTAGTCCTATTCAACTGGGACTTGTTCTGTAACGCTGAAGATGTTTTGTAGCTTCTCCAAGCCACTTCTCCAGCTCTATTGAGTGTAAGGAGGATGTTCCACTATTTACAGTCACACAAATAGCACAGACTATGCGCTATCACCAAGGAATGTGTCAAGATGGATGTTGATTGTCCAAGAACATGACAGAAGATGTAAAATTTTATGAATTTATCCTGTGCTAATTACATAAAACAATCATGATGGGGTCAGGAAGCCTGGGGCATGTCTTACATAAGAAGTATGGGAATTTTTTTTTCCCCATATTCATACCTACCTAGGTGGATGCAGCATTGGTCCGATGCTGAATCTGTCCCCTGGCGTCTCTGCACTGGGAACTGAGCCATCGAACATCGCCGATGGCTCGGTTCCCTCAGCTCCCCGAGCAGAGAGCTGCTGCCTGCCCGCCAGCAGCTCTCCTCTCTGCCCCTCCACGCTCATTGGAGCGCTGAGCTGTGGAGGGGGCGGGGAGCGGCCTTATCAGACGCCTATCAGTCCAGGCACCTGGCGGATCCAGACTCCCAGAGTCGGGATGACGCGGAGCCTGGACTGATCTGTGTGACGTCAGCGGAGAGCGGACTACAGACCGCTGTCTGCTGAAAATGGGTCACAGGAGTGCAAAGCGAATTACACTCCTGAGACCCATAGGAGAAGCCCAGCCAAAACGAGCCCAGGCTGGACTTCTCCTTTTAACCTACCAGCACTGATTATGATCTTCTCTATCACTCCCACACCCCACCTAAACAGGAATTGGAGTTTATCAGAATGCTGCAACATTGGGCTTAGATAGTCATAACACATATCTAAAGACAAAAAACTGACATCTCAGAAAATCTGAAAGATTTTTATTTTTTGGGCTAAATGAGCTGGACTTTCTCTAAACCTCCACAAAGTCTTTAAAAAAACATCAGGCCATTGAACAGAAGGCAGAAACAGAACACATGGAGTAATATAGTGATCCATTATATAGCTGGAGTGTCAGAAAAACTAGAACGGATCTTTACAAATATCTCATCCCTGTGTCCTTCAACCCTAACAATACATGAAGCAAGTAAATCCAAAACACCCAACAGCAAGCATGAAGAGTGGATGTCATTATACAGTCAGGTCCATAAATATTGGGACATCGACACAATTCTAATCTTTTTGGCTCTATACACCACCACAATGGATTTGAAATGAAACGAACAAGATGTGCTTTAACTGCAGACTTTCAGCTTTAATTTGAGGGTATTTACATCCAAATCAGGTGAACGGTGTAGGAATTACAACAGTTTGTATATGTGCCTCCCACTTTTTAAGGGACCAAAAGTAATGAGACAATTGGCTGCTCAGCTGTTCCATGGTCAGGTGTGTGTTATTACCTCATTATCCCATTTACAAGGAGCAGATAAAAGGTCCAGAATTCATTTCAAGTGTGCTATTTGCATTTGGAATCTGTTGCTGTCAACTCTCAATATGAGATACAAAGAGCTATCACTATCAGTGAAGCAAGACATCATTGGGCTGAAAAAAAAACAAAACAAACCCATCAGAGAGATAGCAAAAACATTAGGTGTGGCCAAATCAACTGTTTGGAACACCCTTAAAAAGAAAGAACGCACCAGTGAGCTCAGAAACACCAAAAGACCCAGAAGACCACGGAAAACAACTGTGGTGTATGACCGAAGAATTCTTTCCCTCGTGAAGAAAACACCCTTCACAACAGTTGGCCAGATCAAGAACACTCTCCAAGAGGTAGGTGTATGTGTGTCAAAGTCAACAATCAAGAGAAGACTTCACCAGAGTGAATACAGAGGGTTCACCACAAGATGTAAACCATTGGTGAGCCTCAAAAACAGGAAAGCCAGATTAGAGTTTGCCAAACAACATCTAAAAAAGCCTTCACAGTTCTGGAACAACATCCTATGGACAGATGAGACCAAGATCAACTTGTACCAGAGTGATGGGAAGAGAAGAGTATGGAGAAGGAAAGGAACTGGTCATGATCCAAAGCATACCACCTCATCAGTGAAGCATGGTGGTGGTAGTGTCATGGCGTGGGCATGTATGACTGCCAATGGAACTGGTTCTCTTGTATTTATTGATGATGTGACTGCTGACAAAAGCAGCAGGATGAATTCTGAAGTGTTTCGGGCAATATTATCTGCTCATATTCAGCAAAATGCTTCAGAACTCATTGGACGGAGCTTCACAGTGCAGATGGACAATGACCCGAAGCCTACTGCGAAAGCAACCAAAGAGTTTAAGGGAAAGAAGTGAAATGTTATGCAATGGCCAAGTCTATCACCTGATCCGAATCCGATTGAGCATGCATTTCACTTGCTGAAGACAAAACTGAAGGGAAAATGCCCCAAGAACAAGCAGGAACTGAAGACAGTTGCAGTAGAGGCCTGGCAGAGCATCTCCAGGGATGAAACCCAGCGTCTGGTGATGTCTATGCGTTCCAGACTTCAGGCTGTAATTGACTGCAAAGGATTTGCAACCAAGTATTAAAAAGTGAAAGTTTGATGGATGATTGTTAATCTGTCCCATTACTTTTGGTCCCTAATAAGTGGGAGGCACCTATACAAACTGTTGTAATTCCTACACCGTTCACCTGATTTGGATGTAAATACCCTTAAATTAAAGCTGAAATTCTGCAGTTAAAGCACATCTAGTTTGTTTCATTTCAAATCCATTGTGGTGGTGTATAGAGCCAAAAAGATTCAAATTGTGTCGATGTCCCAATATTTATGGACCTAACTGTAACTGCAAAGAGCCACAACTCTGTGTTAATGACCAGATTTTGTCCAAAAAGCTCATAGAGTTGTGATGGTCAGGTCAGGGGTCCGCCAACATTTTGTAAATTTATTTTCTTTCGAGGAGAGTAGTGGACAAAAATCATGTACTAAGATTAGTAATGGGAACTAAATTTGATATATAGTGTAAGCAGTTTGTGATTTGTTGCTGTTGGTTCAGCACTTTGGTACCATCGGGCTGCATGAATCCAGTCGTGTATCAGATACAAGACTGAAACATTTACTCACATGATAATCACCAAAGCAATAGTGAAGCCATGGGACTTTTAAGTCATTAGACAGAAGTTTGTACATACAAATAACCCAACAGCCAAACACAAGGGAAGAAACCTGGTATATGCCATGCAGTGTAGTGAGGAATATAAAGACCTGTATATTGAGGTGACACAGAGGCGTATCTAGTGAAAATGGCACCTATGGCAAGCACTGAAACTGTGCCCCTGTCAAAACATTTGAAACCCATCTTTAAGATAACCTTAACAAAAAAAAAAAAACAGCACCAGTTGGATTAAACATAGCACTGGATATGTTTGTTTAGATTTCTCTGGAGTTCCCCTTTAAGTAGAGCCATCCATGCCCACCAGCCTGCCTCTGACATTTCCAATCCCCCTCCCCCAACACTCCTCCTACCACAGCATGGACACTGTTACCGTGCACTCAGACTGGCTGTGACCTCTCCACCGGAAGCTCTCCTCCCTTATTTTCCCTTTTGCCACAACCAACATGGCGCCCGGCTGTCTGCAGCAACATGCCATGAATACAGCATCCCTATGGCAACAGGATGTCTTCCTGTGCAACTTTATTGAGGTCACTGATGCATAGACAGAGGCTGCAGCCTCAGACAATGGTGCACCATGGGAAATCTACAGACCAGTCCCTCAAGGTCCAACAAGACTTATACATTCAGGGCCGATCCTAGGGTCACCGACGCCTGGTTGCAGAAATATTTCTGGCGCCCTCACATGGGCGTGGTCATCTTACCAACCCCTCCCTGTTACAAATGTTTCTATGTCAACAACTTAAACAGAGATGCTCCCCTAAGGAGTCTTCGTTACCCTGGGATCCTCCCATGATCTCTTAACAATAAACAAATTACAGGAAGAGGGTACACTAACGAAACCTGGAGGGGGGTCTCCCTCATGGTCACAGAGAGGGCTTCTGTTAGAAAGTCTGGTAGAAAGAGCCCCCAGACATACCACAGACATAGTACAGGAGACGGTCAGAGACCGCAGACATGATACAAGAGATTGGTATAGGTCATATGGGTAGGTGTAACCAGATGTTTTGGGATTCTTATTTTGACAGGATTATTAAAGTATATTGATATAAAATCAACAGTCTATTATGCTAAATCTTACAAAAGAACCTTAATGTTGATGTATGTTAGTATGTTGATTGAGCTGTAGAGAAGATAGGACATCTGTGAGGTGACCTACAAACTTTTGTCTCTATGTTAGGGTTCAGGCCAGAGAACCTCCACTACCCTACAAGAGAGCCATCGGCACAATCTCATCTGTATCCCAACCACTGGAGGATTACTCAGACCTACCCTGAGTGAGTGAATTCAGGATGGGTTGCAGCTTCTCTTTGATCCGTTCCTTGTCCCGTTTCTCCTCCCTGGTGAAGAGATAGAGGTCCCGGGTCTGGTCACGGATGGTAGTCTGGCTTTGGAGGATATTGTTTTTCACCCAATCGCTGCCGTCATCCAGATTATCCACTACAACCAGCACATTCTCCCTACCTGTGTGGTGGGAAAAAGTAATGAGATGTCATTGGTCAAAGCAGTGATTTCTGCAAAAGATTTTGGAATGTTTAAGTGGAAATTATTATTAAAACTGAACTCTGTGTGCACAAAAAAACTCTCATTGGCAGCAAAGGATATAAATCCACTCTGTGTACACCAAAAATCTTTTTAAACCCAGTTATTACCTTAAAACCCAGTTGTAAAACCAGCTATTCCTTAAAAGTAGCAGTGACATCAGTTGTCCAACTTTCGGCCAACAAATGTTGGATGGCAGGCTAGTAAATTTTCGGCGGACAACGTTTTGACGTCAGATTTTCGTATGGTCAGTACACAAATCCGTCACACAAAAGTCGAAAGTACAAACACGCATGCTCGGAATCAATGCTCACCAAACAATGAAATTCGCAGAAGGGGCCCAAAGGGTGTCGCTCAAGAGCTGAAATTCCTTGTAGTACGTCACTACGTTCGTGTTTGTGGCACGACAATTGTGTAACGTTAGTATGCAAGACAAGATCCTGGCACATGCCCTTTTGACAAAAATCAGATGATTGGTTGGCCAACAATCGTACCGTGTGTACGAGGCTTGAAGCCTCGTACACACGATCGGATTTTTCGCAGACAAAGCGTCAGACTTTTGTCCGAAGGGCGTTGGCCATAAAATTGTCTTGCATACAAAACGGAACACAATTGTTGGCCAACAATCACGAACGTAGTGATGTACTACATGGCTTTTTAGCTCTTCAGTGCCATCCTTTGGGCACCTTCTGCTAATGTTGTGTTTGGTGAGCATTGGTGAGCATTGGTGAGCATTGCTTCCGAGCATGCGTGTTTGGACTTTGGATTTTTGTCTGTACACACGCTCAAAAATACCGACAACAGACCGTTGTCCACGGAAAATTTATAAGCCTGCCATCCAACATTTGAACATGGAAAATCCGACAACAATTGTCCGATGGAGCATACAAATGGTCGGATTTTAGGCCAACAGTCTGTCATCACACATTTCTCGTCGGAAAATCAGATCGTGTGTACGAGGCTTTAGACACAGGTGGAGGATTGCACGAGCACATTATATTTGGATTTCTGCACAAGAATGGTGGATCACTCCTCTTTGTAACTTTTTTGATTGATCGCTTTTTCATGGACTGGAATGTTTGAATAGTTCATGCCTTTATTAATTGTTATATTTACACTTTAGTTTTTAGTATTAGCGCAGCACTTTTTTTTATACATATGTAGAACCCTTTACCAGAAGGTATGTGCTAGAATAACATTTTTCTGGGTCTAAGATATCAGTATAGGCAAATTTAGCCAGGCCTGTGCTTTAGGCTAGGCCTGTTTGTTTTCATTTGGGGCTGCGAGTGTTTAGTGTAGTGGTGGGTGTGACCACCTGTGCTCTGACTCAGAGACGCCTCCCCTGCTTTCAGGAAGATTGTTCTGGAACAGAGGTTGGACCTGAGGTTTGAGTGGATGGCAGCTCATGTGAGGAGGTCTGACCAATTACCTTTCGGTGTTGGCAGGGGGCAGGCTTCCCATATAAGCTGGGTCACATGCTGTTAGGGAGGTTCTGACGCTGCAGGAGAAAAGGAGAATGGAGTTGTAGGTAGCTGCCGCAGGGCGTCCCCATGTGGGGGTGCGCCAAGCGCAGAGGAGGGATGTAGGAGCTGCTAGGATGTATTCCTGGATAAAGATCTTCACCATGGAGTTAGTGTCAAGCTGCTGTGACTGGGGAACACAGGACTTGCACTATGGAGAAGATCAGTGAAGAAGAACAGTAGGACTGAGGAGAGTAGAACAAAGTTCTGTGACCGGGGAACACAGAACTTGCCCTTTGGAGAAGGTCAGTGTGAAAGAAGCAAAAGGAGAATTGTTGAGAGTAGTGCATAATGCTGTGGCCGGGGAAGGCAGCGTTTGCAGTTATGGACTGGCCGGGAACAGTAGTCCGCTTATTACCATGTGCTAGGCCGTCTGGGAGAGGTACCGAGTATCTCTGGCCTGGTAAAGCACTCTGATAATACCTTCCAAGAGATTGTGTAGCTACTAAATTCACTGAGCCACCGGGGAGAGGTAGTGCATGCCTCTGGCTTATTGATTTGCTAAAGTAACACCATTCAAGAGATTTTAATAAAGTAACAAAGCACAACCAGCAAACTGGGGTTATTCAGAGTGATCCCTTTTTGTCTTACTGGAAGTGATGATACAGGAGTCTAACAGTTTTGCAGCAAAGGATTTCTACAAGAGGAGTTTGAGGTAGTGATACTCTGCTGGAGTCAGTGTAGAGGAGGAAGAGGAGCAATAGTCTGCAGTGGAGATATGCAGGAGAATGGAGCAATAGTCTACAGTGGAGATATGCAGGAGAACAGACTGTGAATGTTAGAAGTGCATCATTTTCAGGGCTAAAGCTGCTAATCAATGTTCTACAAATGTGATGACAATTCGAAAAGTGCTGTGGGCATCCTATATCTTCCTTTACCCCAACCAAGTTGTATCCCACAATAAACGCAACAAAACTACGCAAATGACTGCTCATTGTCTCAGAGGTGATAGATGGGGGTCTGGCAGCAGGGTGATTTGGTGGATGTTAGTAACTAGTGGTAACCAACCGCTACACATATCCAATTAAAGCTATGCATTTTAGACCCAATAGCACAGAAATATTTTTGGGTTTACTGACACCCACTACTTTTTAAATCAATACAATTGTGTTTGTATTTAAAAGAGAAGTGTGGGAATAAAAAAAAAAAAAAACCTACACGTTCATCTAGATGGCTGAAGCATTGATATGATGCTGCACCTGTACCCTGCTGGCTCTAAACCAGGGGTCTCCAAACTAGGCATGATGGGAATTGTAGTTCCTGAACAACTGGAGGCCCATAGTTTTGAGACCCCTGCTTTACACCATGAACTAAGAGATCAAAGACCACTAACCACTCAGTTCTCGGGTCTGCTCTTAGCACAGAGTGGTGACTGTCAGTCACTGGCTCTCTGCTCTGCCTCTCCAGTGCTCCCCAGAGCACCAAATTGTAGAAGGAATGGAAGTGGCTAGCTCAGGCTCTCTGTAATGTGCTGCTGAGCCAGCTGCCAATCATCAGCATCTGGGTGGATCGGGACATGACTGTCGGCATTCCTGCAGAGCCTGGACCGCCTCTGTGCAGTGGCGTCTCCAGCTTTCATATTTTGGGGGGCACATGGGGGGACAGGGACAAATGCAATTATATATATTTATATATACTGTGTATATATATATATATATATATATATATATATATATATATATATATATATATATATATATATATATATATCCTGGGGCCCTTTACTACGATCCCACAACATCCCTTTCACATGTTCTGCAGTGAGCTCCCTTCCTACTGTATTGGGGCCTCCCCAGGGTAGCAGAAAACAAGAGATATATGTCATCAGCATACCAAGAAAATATAAGGGTCCAAAGCAGTGGGAGAACTATCAGGGTTGCAGAGGTTTCCCTGGTGTTCTGCCACTGTGGGGTTCCCCAGCCTCTTCTTGCTGTCCTGCCCCTGCTATTGACAGCACTGGTCTGGCATCTCTTGGAAATTACAGGCTGGTTCTCCTGTCCTAAAGACGGGAGAAATCAGTCTGTTTCAGTAACTTTAGTCCTGGTGGAGTCCTTCCTGCAACTCGCTCTTCTCCCTGCCAATGAGGATGCAGGGGAAGGAGCAGTTTGGGCAGCCATAGTTGTGTGAACGCTCACATTATGCAGTGTCAGTGAGCAGAGGGAGAGGGGAGAAATCACCCACAGGAGCTAACTGGGACGCTTTTTTTGTAAAAAAAAATAATTGGGGGGGCACATGGTGGGGCACAGCATAATGTTGGGGGGGGTCAGGGCCCCCTCTGCCCCCCCTAGTGACGCCATTGCCTCTGTGATGTCAGCAGACAGCAGACTTTAGCTCGCTGTCAACCAAATCTGGGTCACTGAGAGCAGGACTACCTGCACTCCTGTGACCCACAGGGAAGTCTGGACCAAAATAGTTTTGGACATACTTTTCCTTTAATAATATTATTTCTAACTGTAAGTTAATTAATAAATAACATTGTGTAATAACTCACCCAAGGCTTGTGACATGTGTTTGACTTCTTCATCATAAAGGGATTCAGTGATGTCGGTGATGTTGATCCGCCCCCTGGTCTTGGAGTGATACAATATGGCGAAGGAACATTTGGAGACCTGGTCCCTGAACTCCCGGAAGTTGCTCTTGGTGATGCAGAATGGAACCACCTTTCCTGCAGTTTTGAGGGCAGCCGACAGCCAGTTATACTCATCCACTGAGCTCCAGGAGAAGATTCCGATGACCTGAGATTGCACAGCCAGGGTGATTAGCGAGAAAAATTTGACATATCACTTAAAGAAGCAAACCAACCAAAACCTGGGAAGATGGGATCCTCTGTCAAATTTGTATTGCTGCCTGAGCTTTCCTTTACTCTCTGCCTTGGTATCAAGGGGACAAGAAACAAATGAGAACTTCCCAAAAACTGATGCATAACTCTCAAATAACTGCACTTTCCTCCAATTCATAACAGTCTGACAATAAGTGATGTGATGTTGACGTTAAATATGGAAGTCTGGAGAAGACAGACTGACCAAATGAGCCACTTGGTGGAAAGTTCTTTCTCCAGCCTCCCTTTTGAATTATACCTGGTTATTGTAATGTGACAAAAATGTCACATTACAAATTTTATTGAAATAGGCAAACTGTTTAAATCTAAACTCCAATCAGGAGAAAAAGAAAAATATTAGGTGCTTTCCTTAGTTTTTTTTTTTTTACAATCTGGTCCAGTGTTTTTTTTTCCCCCCAGACAAGTCCCTTAACACCCCCGTTTTTATTGCATCCTCTGCGCCACACTTCCCCTTTCCCACCTCCCTGGAAAATAATGGTGGCCACACAAAATATTGACACTTTGGGCCTAATCTGGACATTTTCCCTTAGGGGTGTACTCACTTTTGTTGCAAGAGGTGTAGACATTAATGGCTGTGTGTTGAGTTATTTTGAGGGGACAGCAAATTTACACTGTTATACAAGCTGTACACTCACTACTTTACATTGTAGACAAGTGTCATTTCTTCAGTGTTGTCACATGAAAAGATAGAAGAAAAGATTTACAAAAATGTGAGGGGTGTATTCACTTTTGTGAGATACTGTGGAATAGATGCATTACACACGGAGTGATATATTTCAAGCATTTCTTTCTTTTAATTTTGATGATTATTGCTTATGCCCCATACACACGATCAGAATTCCAGCCAGCAAAAGATTGAGAGCAGGTTCTCTATTTTTCGGTCGGTAAAAGTTCCTATCCGAAAATGCGATCGTCTGTATGCAATTCGGACACGCATGATCGGAAACAATTCGACGCATGCTCGGAAGCATTGAACTTAATTTTCTCGGCTCGTCAGTGCATTCTTAGTGGTCGAAAGTTCAGAGAACTTTTGTGTGACCGTGTGTATGCAAGGCAAGCTTGAGCGGAATTCCGTTGGAAAAACCATCCAAGTTTTTTCTGACAGAATTTCTGATCCTGTGTATGGGGCATTACAGTGAGTGAAAACCCAGAATTCAGTATCTTAGAAAATTAGAATATTACAGAAGACCAATAAAAAAAAGATTTTTAATACAGAAATGTTGGGTTGCTGAGAAGTCTGTCCATGTACAGTATAGTATGCACTCAATACTTGGTCGGGGCTCCTTTTGCATGAATTACGGCATCAATGCGGCGTGGCATGGAGGTGATCGGCCTGTGGCACTGCGGAGGTGTTATGGAAGCCCAGGTTGCTTTGATAGCGGCCTTCAGCTCGTCTGCATTGTTGGGTCTGGTGTCAATCATCTTCCTCTTGACAATCCTCCACAGATTCTCTATGGGGTTTAGGTCAGGCGAGTTTGCTGGCCAATCAAGCACTGTGATACCATGATCATGTGACCAGGTATTGGTAGTTTTGGCAGTGTGGGCAGGTGCCAAGTCCTGCTGCAAAATGTAATCAGCATCTCCATAAATATAGCAAAAAAGTGCAGCGCTATGAATTGTAATTGGTGTTAGTTGATACAAATATAAGTGTACCACAACTAAAAGTGCAAAAGTGCAAATAATATCCGTGATTATGAACCATAAATCGTATAAAATCAATACAGTGCACATCAAGAGTTGATCGAGCAAGTGTTCAATGCATCAATAATGCACAAAATACAAATGTCCATATATAATGGATAAGTGACTTGAATTTATGAGATAAAATCCTGGTGCACTGTGAAGTGAATCATTCATGAATAGTGGGACATGAAAAATAAACTTGACCACGTGACCACCTGTCAGGGCTGGGCTAAGCTCTTCCTTCTCTGAGCTGGCCGCTGTTGATGATATCCTGCTCATCAGTCCTGCCTACTTAAAGCCGTCCAACACACTTCATCTCTGCCTTCGCCTTTGGTCACATCTCACAGACTTTCTCCTGCGTTCCTGTTAAAGGCTTGCTCGGCTGACGTCCCTTCTGGCTCCTGATCCTGCTTGCTGTACTACTACGTTGATCTCTGGCTCTCTGACATTGGTATTGGCTGACTACCCGATCCGGTTACTGAACTCTGGCTATGTATTGACTAGGCTTACTCTGTTTACCTTTTTATTATTATTAAACAAGTGTGATTAACTGTACTTCTTTCTCAGTCTAATTCATGGTTTCTGACACCACCACAGAGAGATGGGAGGCTTACCGGAAAGCCAGTGACCGCTCTTACTCAGGGGGGTCATACAAGGCTTGTTGGATCTGAGATCCGTTTGGAGAAATATCCTGGTAACTGAAGCCTGGAGAGATGTCCCGATGTGCTGGGCTTTCACCACCACATGGTTTCCACAGGCGCTGAGCGGTATTCCAATCCAATGCCGCGGCCAAAAGTGCAAGTGAAAAAATATATAAAAAAGAAAAAGAAAAAACTCCAATAGCACAATAATGCTACAAAAATGCTTTATTGGAGGGAAATGCAATGCTGCATGCAACGAGAAGACCCACAACCGAGTCACTCGATTAATCAGATAAAAAATTGGAATTCAAAACAAAGTAAAATCACATCAATGTGTGCGGGTGATCGCCCATGCGCAGAGCTTGTGTGCGTAGCATCCCGATGATCGTTTCGTCATATGTGACGTCATCAGGGGTATACGCCCACACACCTGTGCCAATGCTCTAAATCAGAGGTTCTCAACACCTGTCCTCAGGACCCACTAACAGGCCAGATATTATGTATTACCTTGGGGAGATGCAGACTAGAATACTGCAATCACTGAGCAGCAAACGATATCACCTGTGATGGATTTCAGTTATCTTGCAAACCTGGCCTGTTAGTGGACAGGAGTTGAGAACCACTGCTCTAAATAGTACTTTGGCAGAACAGAGAAGCACTGCAATTGGTCAGATCAAACGATCCAAAGGTGCTGTTTAAATAAACATGATCTCACAAAAGTGAGGACATTGTTCATTATAGCGCAGATATTTCTTCTATCTTTTATCTAGCATCTCCATAAAGCTGGTCAGCAGAGGGAAGCATGAAGTGCTGTAGAATTTCCTGCTAGAGGGCTGCGCTGACTTTGGACTTGATGAAACACAGTGGACCAACACCAGCAGATGACATGAACCCCCAAATCATCACTGACTGTGGAAACTTCATGGAACTTGGATTCTGTGTCTCTTCCCTCTTCCTCCCATCTCTGGGACCTTGATTTACAAATGATATGCAAAATTTACTTTCATCCGAAAAGAGGACGACTGAGCAACAGTCCAGTCCTTTTTCTCCTTATCCCAGGTAAGATGCGTCTGATGTTGTATCTGGTTCAGGAGTGGCCTGACACAAGGAATGCGACAGTTGTAGCCCATGTCTTGAAGCACTGACACCAGCCGTAGTCCACTCCTTGTGAATCTCCCCCAAATTCTTGTAGAGGGTGTCAATGACTGTCTTCTGGACAACTGTCAATTCAGCAGTCTTGCCCATGATTTTGTAACCTACTGAACCAGACTGAGAGACCATTTAAAGGCTCAGGAAACCTTTACAGGTGTTTTGAACTAATTAGCTGATCAGAGTGTGGCACCACGAGTCCAAAATATTCAACGTTTTCACAATATTCTAATTCTCTGAGATACTGAATTTTTGGGTTTTCACTCGCTGTAAGCCATAATCATTAAAATTAAAAGAAAGAAATGCTTGAAATATATCACTCTGTGTGCAACACATCTATATAATATACAGTGGAACCTCGGATTACGAGCATAATCCGTTCCAGGAGTATGCTCGTAATCCAAAGTACTCGCATATCAAAGCGAGTTTTCCCATTGAAGTCAGAGGCGGGGGCACTGGAGAGCCTCGGAAACGGCCGAAAAGGCCCGAGGACACTTCGGCTGACCTCTGCAAACCTCGCAAAGACTTCCTACCTGAGATTTGCCGAGGTCAGCCATGCTGTCCTTGGGCCTTTCTGTGCATTTCCGAACGTGATGTTTGGCTCTGCTCGGCTCAAGGCGTCCCCCCCCCACCTCAAGCTAAAAGCAGTACTGCACATCGCTTTGGCCTGAATCATGCTCGTTTTGTGAGACAACACTCGCAAACTAAGTTACGATTTTTAAAAATACAGTGCTCATATTGCGAAATGCTGGTTAACCGCATTACTCGCAATCCGAGGTTCCACTGTATGAGTTTTTTTTTTCTTTTTGAATTGAATTACTGAAACCAATTAACTTTTTGATGATATTCAAATTTTTCGAGATGCACCTGTATATAGTGGGTAGAATAATTGATTTTAACAGTAAAATAACTGGATTTCCAATTGTAACACCTGAAAATAGCTGATTTTTTTTTAATGATCTCAACTTCCTCTATAAGAGGAAACCCTTTAGAGCAAACAGGGCAATGCTGCATAAGCAGATACCAGAAGAAGAAATGACTCCTGCGAACAAGTGGACAACCAGACAGATGGTACAACAACACAGGCCTTGCTGCCCTCAAGGATGGGGAATCCTAGTAGACAAAGAAATAAAAAGGAAAAGGGGGAGCACCAGCCATGTGCATTATCTTTTGTAAAATAATTTATTGAATAAAATGATAAAAGAAATTACTCACAAGCGGTTGTGGAACAAGGTGCAATGTGAAACAAGCACGGACTAGCAGCAAATGGTTCTATGATGAGCAAAACCTTCCAAAAGTCTTGGAGGAACATACAAGCATCACTACCGGCTGACGCGTTTCGAAGGGAACGTCCCTTCTTCATCAGAGCTCAACAGTGCATTAGCTCTCATTAATCTGCTACTTCTCCTTCACTGTCCAGTCTCCAGGTAGAGATGTCATTTTACCCAAGCTGTGCCCCTGCTGCTGCAGTGGAGTTTGGGGACCTACCTGTGATGTCTGGCAGGCGTAACCGTTCACTGGACTGGCTGAACAGGATTACAAATCTTTGGGTAGCTGGTCCGTACACACGTATGTAAATCAGCCATGTAATTAAAGTGTATTCATAGCCAAAACATTTTTAAAGATTTAGATAGAATGTGATATTTTTTTTTTTTTCGTTTCATCACTCCATGCTGGGTATTTTGTCTTCGTGACCCTTGTCACTGGAACAGAAATGTATGAAAATCCAAAACATTTTGAAGTTGTATAAAAGGAGGCAAGGGGGGAATTTTCCAATGAGGGCAATTTTTTGGGTAACAACCGTATAAGGAAGGTAACAGGTACCTCTCGATTTAGGGCAATTTCCTCTCACTTCTTGTTGTTTCTTATGCCGCGCACACACGAGCGGTTTTGCCGTCGGAATAAACTCCGAAGGTTTCTCCGACGGAATTCCATTCATGCGGTTTTGCCTAAACACGGTCAAACCAAAGTTGGACCAAAGTCTGACCATCCAGAACGTGGTGACGTACAGCATGTACGACGGGACTAGAAAAAAGAAGTTCAAGAGCCAGTAGCCAATAGCTTCCATCTCATACTTGCTTCAGAGCATGCGTCATTTTTGGTCCGTCGGAACAGCAGACAGACGAGCGGTTTTCCCGATATTGGTTTCGTCTGAAATATTTAGAACATGTTCTATTTCTAGGTCCATCAGAATTTTCAAAAAAAAAAAGTCCGATCAGGCCCACACACGATCGGAATGGACAATGAAAAGCTTCCATCTGACTTTTTCTGTCGGACATTCCGCTCGTGTGTACGCGGCTTAATAATGAAGATAATTTCTCCAGTGATACAAAGATAGCAAAAAATAAATGTACATAATTCTTATTCTGCTGTAAGATATAATATTCTCTGCGTAGTGTACTCACATTGCTCCTCTCCTCTTCCTGCCAGGCCCTGTGTGATATGAAGATGCATATGCCAGTAATGGTGGACAGCAAAACCAGAACAACCTTCAGGAGGAGACATAAGAGGATGGTTTTATATTACTAGATAGACCTCATAACGGCACACCTTTGTAAGTCCACGCAGGGGCGTACCTAGAGCCCACCCCCTCAGGCGGACAGGCGGCGCACCGCATGTTAGCACGTCAACGTCAGGTGACGTCACATGTAGCGCCTCCGCACACTGCGGCCCGGAACCCGGAAGAATCCTCCTCCCTCTGCTCCCCTGGGTGGCCAGAACCCTCCTACTCATCCTCTGCAAAAATGGCGCAGACCGACCCAAGGATTGTCTTCGGGAGACCGGCGCCAGACAGAAATACATGTAACTGGCAGTGGCACACTTACTTTGTGCTACTTTCAGTGGCATCACTAGGGTTGGTGTCACCTGGTGTAGTAAAACATGGTGTCACCCCCCCAAAATGTTTTTTTCCTGTTTTCTGAAAATGTGCTAAAGATGCAGCACACGGGACTTTTGGTACGCTTTCAGAAAATGCAGGAAAAAAATGTGCAACCTAATAGAAATCTATAGGACTGCAGCTATAACTGCGAGTAAAATGTAGGAAGACCCCCTTTACATTACACAGCCCCAGTACCTCTGGACCCCTTTACATTACATAGCTCCCCCCACACCTCTGGACCCCTTTACATTACACAGCCCCTCACACCTCTGGACCCCTTTACATTACACAGCCCCTCACACCTCTGGACCCCTTTACATTACAAAGCCCCTCACACCTCTGGACCCCTTTACATTACACAGCCCCTCACACCTCTGGACCCCTTTACATTACACAGCCCCCCACACCTCTGGACCCCTTTACATTACACAACCCCCTCACACCTCTGGACCCCTTTACATTACACAGCCCCTCACACCTCTGGACCCCTTTACATTAAACAACCCCCTCACACCTCTGGACCCCTTTACATTACACAACCCCCTCACACCTCTGGACCCCTTTACATTACCCAGCCCCTCACACCTCTGGACCCCTTTACATTACACAGCCCCCCACACCTCTGGACCTCTTTACATTACACAGCCCCAATACCACTGGACCCCTTCACATTACACAGCCCCCACATCTATGGACCCCTTTACATTACACTGCCCCCACTCCTCTGGACCCCTGTACATTAAACAGCCCCCCACACCTCTGGGCCCCTATACATTAAACAGCCCCCCACATGCCTCCCGCTGTCCCACTGTCTATTTTGGGCTGCTGTTTCTCTATCTCATTTTGCCCCCTGCTCCACTCTTCTGTGTTAGCGGCGGAGGCCCTAGGTGTCACCCCTCTGATGGGTGTCACCTGGGTGTGGAGCCGGCCTGATACCCTCCCAATGTTTGGCACCCGGGGTGGAACCCCCCCATATTGGTACGCCACTGAGTCCATGGTTCAACAGGTCCTCACCGAGTGGTAGGTTGTGATCTGGAGATCTTCACGGATCATATATATTTGCAGTAGGATCCCAGCGAACACAAGTATTAACCTCTGTAGGAGCGTCTTCTGCAATAAAACAATGCCATCAACGTTACATATGTGTCCTGTATTAGCATTCCACGTCTCAGCAAATGAAAAGACAAAACAAGGGGCTGTCTGTCTCCTCCTATAATACTACGGCTTTTACTGATATCCCACTGTGTTTGTGTTGCTTCTCCTTTAAGGCTGAGTTCACACTGGATTAAGAACAGGCATTTGAGAAGCGTTTGACAGGCGTTAAAAACGCCCCTCAGACGCCTATGCACAAGATTCAATAGACAGCACATTGTGCTGTTCACATTACAAAAACATAAAGCGTTGGCGGCGCTTTGCTTTGCTTCAAAATTGAAGCTTCATGTCGAGTCAGGAGGCGTTGAAGCTTTTCAGTGCCTCCCATTCAAGTCTATGGTAACACTCCGCAAACGCTTGGCAGGCGCTTTCCGCGTGATTTCGGGGAGGTTGTGGAGCGTTAAAATCTGTCACTTTCCATTGTGGAGCAGTTTTAACGCTCATCAAACACCACGAAACCACGCATAGGGCATTTAGGGAGCATTTTAACGCTTGGAAAGCGCCCCATTCTAAAGCTCATTGACGCCTGTCTGAAGCCCATACTAACGCTTTACAAACGCTATAGGAGCGTTTTTTGAGCGTCAGTAATTTAGCAAGCCCTAACTGTCCTAGGTTAGGTTGGGGGGGGGACCTGTCATTGTTACAGCAACAAAGAAAAATCAGGTGACCTGCCCTGCCAGACAAGAAAGTGTTGTTTGACAGAGCTGTGTAACTCTCACGGGGTGGATGGACAGAAATACAAATCCTTTGACAGATCAAATTAAAATAACTCAATAACTCAATCAAAGTTCAGACACAAAATAGGATATTTTTATATGTGTTGCCCCCTTAAGGAGAATCATCAGCATCATTACATGAAAAAACAGCTTACTTCCAGTCTCTGTCTGTGAACAATGATGCCCCGCCATGATGCGTTTCGTCACGTGATCTTGACTTTCTCAAAGAGAAAGTGCTGATGCTGATGATTCTTCTTAAGGGTGCAACACATGTATTAAACGAGCGAGTATTATTTGTGCAGTGTATTTGTTAATGTTTCATATATTATTTTACTTTCATTTTACTTCACAGGTGGGTCAAACACATGGGTAAGCAGTTGGTGTGGATGGTGGCGGGGCACCTTCACTGGTGGTGAATACAGCAACAGTTGGGCACATACTGTATATGACTCTGGAGGAGAAGGACTTTGGTGAAATATAAATTGAGATTAACACATTGAAGACATGTTTTTTGGTGCTTTATGGACATTTATTTTATATAATGTGTGCACTGACAGTTTCTTCACTGTGAGGAATAAAGCTTTAGAGAAACATAATTGTAAGTAAAAGTCACCTTTATGCTACATCTACCCTAATACAATACCATAAAGACTACTTTTATAGTCTTTAGAGAATTTACATCTTATATTGTACCATCATTTTTTATTATTACCATGTATAGCGCTCTTTTATTCAAAATCACATAATAATTATAGAAGGACAATTGCAATAAAACACGAGGTGTGTGTTGTATGAGACAGGCTGGACGGGGGTTCCACAAGAGCTCACAATCTAAAGGAAGATACATGTTGTAGTCATTTTTACTGACAAATCATGAAGAGTGAAGTGGCTTTGCTGAAACTGATTTCACCACAAAATTTTGCTGAAATGGAAATCATCAGGGTGAGCGTAATGCACATAGATGTGTGCTATGCCATATGGCAATGTGCATTGCTTTAAAGCAACCTATTGAAATTAAATGGTCTGGAACCACACCAAAGGCACCAAATATGGTGGAAAAACTCACAGGCATACTCTAGTTTGCACATTCCCACCGTTGAATCGATGGAACGATACAAGAGAGGTGAGTTATGCCCTGTACACACGATCGGAGATTCCGACAACAAAATCCAACGGATGTTGGCTCAAACTTGTCTTGCATACACACGGTAACACAAATCTTGTCGGAAATTCCGAACGCCAAGAACGCGGTGACGTACAACATGTACGAAGAGCGTACGAAGAGCCGAGAAAAATTAAGTTCAATAGCCAGTGCGGCTCTTCTGCTTAAATCCGAGCATGCGTGAAGTTTTGTGCGTCGGAATTGTGTACACACGGTCGGAATTTCAGACAAAGGATTTTGTTGTCGGAAAATTTGAGATCCAGATCTCAAATTTTGTTTGTCAGAAATTCCGGTGAAAAATGTCCGATGGAGCCTACACATGGTCGGAATTTCCGACAACGAGCTCCCACCGAACATTTCCCGTCGGAAAATCCGACCATGTGTACGCGCTAGGGATGAGATTCGAGTTCGAGTCGAACTCATGTTCGACTCGAACATCGGCTGTTCGCAAGTTCGCCGAATTTGGGGTGTTCGCGGCAAATTCGCCTTTAAAAGTCTATGGGAGAAATCAAAAGTGCTAATTTTAAAGGCTTATATGCAACTTATTGTCATAAAAAGTATTTGGGGACCCGGGTCCTGCCCCAGGGGACATGGATCAATGCAAAAAAAGTTTTAAAAACTGACGTTTTTTCAGGAGCAGTGATTTTAATAATGCTTAAAGTCAAACAATAAAAGTGTAATATCCCTTTAAATTTCATACCTGAGGGGTGTCTATAGTATGCCTGTAAAGGGGCGCATGTTTCCTGTGTTTATAACAGTCTGACAGCAAAATGACATTTCAAAGGAAAAAAAGTCATTTAAAACTACTCGCGGCTATTAATGAATTGCCGGTCCGACAATACACATAAAAGTTCATTGATAAAAACGGCATGGAAATTCCCCACAGGGGAACCCCGAACCAAAATTAAAAAAAAAAAAAAAATGACGTGGGGGTCCCCCTAAATTCTATACCAGGCCCTTCAGGTCTGGTATAGATATTAAGGGGAACCCCGGCCAAAATTAAAAAAAAAATGATGTGGGGGTCCCCCTAAATTCCATACCAGACCCTTCAGGTATGGATTTTGAGGGGAACCCCGCACCAAAATTTAAAAAAAAAACGGCGTGGGGTCCCCCCAAAAATCCATACCAGCCGTTTTTAAAACTTTTTTTGCATTGATCCATGTCCCCTGGGGCAGGACCCAGGTCCCCAAACACTTTTTATGACAATAACTTGCATATAAGCCTTTAAAATTAGCACTTTTGATTATTCATGTTTGTGTCCCATAGACTTTATCGGTGTTCGCGTGTTCGAACAAACTTTTTTCCTGTTCGCATGTTCTGGTGCGAACCGAACAGGGGGGTGTTCGGCTCATCCCTAGTACGCGCCATAAGGCTTCCATCGTAACAGGAAAATTACATTTCACATAAATTTCCCAAAACCAACATATTGATCCAGCCATAAATTCAAAGATTCACTCACATATTTGTAGATAACCCAACAGGACAGGAGGGACCCTTTCAGGAGAACTGTTATAGTCAAAAGGACCTGTAAGGAAGAGGATAGAAGTACATTAGACATTTTGGAGGGTTCACATAGAACAGCATCATGCCAGCTGTGGAGGAATTGCACATTCATCTTAAGCTCGCCAGTTCCTAAATGTCTTGCAGGACAATTTTATGGGTCAGATGGTAAATGCACCAACAAGAAACAAAGCGTTACTAGACCTACTGATTATCAACAATACAGACACCTGATCACGGATGTGGAAATACGGGGCAATTTAGGAAACAGCGGTCACAGGTCAATTCGTTTCAGTATAAATCACACAAATAGGAAACATAAGGGGAATATAAAGACACTGAATTTCAAAAGAGTCAAATTCCCTAAACTACAAACCTTGCTAGAAGATATTAAATGGAGTAAAATCTTAGGAACAAAGAACACGGAGGCAAAATGGGTGTACTTTAAGAGCATATTAACCGGTTCAATACGGGGCATTTTCACCCCCTTCCTTCCCAGACCAATTTTTAGTTTTCAGCGCTGTCGCACTTTAAGCAACAATTGCGCAGTTGTGCGACGTTGTACCCAAACAAAATTGACGTCCTTTTTCCCCCACAAATAGAGCTTTCTTTTGGTGGTATTTGATCACCTCTGCGGTTTTTATTTTTTGCGCTATAAACAAAAGAAGAGCGACAATTTTGAAAAAAACACAATATTTTTTACTTTTTGCTATAATAAATATGCCAATTTTTAAAAAAAAAAACAAATTTTTCCTCAGTTTCGGCCGATACGTATTCTTCTATATATTTTTGGTAAAAAAAATTGCAATAAGCGTATATTGATTGGTTTGCGCAAAAGTTATAGCGTCTATAAAATACGGGATAGATTTATGGCATTTTTAAAAAAAAAATTATTTATTTATTTTTTTTACTAGTAATAGCGGCGATCACAATTTTTTTTCATGACTGCGACATTATGGCGGACACATCGGACACTTTTGACACATTTTTGGGACCATTCACATTTATACAGCGATCAATGCTATAAAATTGCATTGATTACTGTGTAAATGTGACAGGCAGTGAAGGGGTTAACCACTAGGGGGCGGGGAGGGGTTAAATGTGTTTCCTAGGGAATGCTTCTAACTGTAGGGGGAGGGGACGCACAAGGGGAGGAGACCGATCAGTGTTCCTCCATTCTGGGAACACAGATCTCTCTCCTCTGAGCTGACAGGTCGTGGATCTCTGTGTTTACACACAGAGATCCACTGTCCGGCCCGGTTAACGGGCAATCGCGGGTGCCTGGCGGACATCGCGGGGCACACGCACCGGGTCCCGAGCAACGCGGTGGGCACGCGCACGCGCCCCCTAGGTGGCCGGGAACCCGAGGCCGTCATATGACGTCCACCCAGGATGGGAGATCCCATCTGTGGACGTCATATTACTATAGGCGGGTAGGGAAGTGGTTAAATAGGGGTATTAGTCAGAGCACCCAATGGGAAAATAAATTTAAAAGAGCTAATAAAAGCCCTAGGTGGCTTAACTCCAATGTAAAAATGCATATAAAAACAAAGGAGAAGGCCTTCAAAAAATACAAGGCTGAGGGGTCATCCTCAGCATTCCAACTTTACAAAGTATGCAATAAGAAATGTAAGGGTGCAATCAGGACGGCTAAGATGGAACACGAAAAGGCACAAAGCGGAGGAGAGTAAAAAATCCCAAGAAATTCTTTAAGTACATAAATAGTAGGAAAGGGAGGTCAGATCATATTGGTCACATAAAGAATGATGAAGGGAATCTGGTTGCTAAGGATGGAGAGATGGCGAAGGTATTGAATTTATTGTTCTCCTCAGTCTTAACGAGAGAGAAGGGGGGCTTCACTAACCAAAACTGCAAAATTTATTATCAGGATTCAGGACACGTCACAGGAAGTACCCTCATGGCTAACATAGGATAGAATTAGGAATAGACTTGAAAAACGTAACACTAATAAGTCACTGGGACCAGGTGGCTTGCACCCGAGGGTCCTTAACCCTGTAAGACCCCAGGTTGTAATATTAAAACATCAATTTAAACTCTACTAAAATGAACCAGCATTTTTTTTTTTTCGTCTAAAGACCACATTTACATAATTAGTAGTTCCTATTGTTCAGCCTAGCAGTGCTATTGGATGGTAAAATTTGTAAATAGGCCTGTTTACCTGGACATTAAGTCAGCCAAATTGTGAACTTGTCTTACTGCACACAACCGGACTTGATAAGGGAAGATTAAAGTAAGTAAACTACCTGAAATATCTTTGCTGTGATCAATAACATGTCTAGATCATGCATATATGAAGGTACTGTTGAATGCATTGAAAATATTAGATTTTGAGCTTGTTATGTCTGTGTTGTAATTTTACAACTTTGGGTTAAAGGAGTAGCAGAATTTGCCCCAACACTGATTTTTCTAGTGAGGATATCACTAATGATGCTGTCTCCCTCAATACACCATTGGAGTACTTCCGAAGGTTTGTGTCAGAAGACATGATCCAGGCTCTGACAGATCACACCAATGAGTACAGCAGTCTTAAAAAAGGAGCGTCAATAGATACCAGCACAAAATAAAAAGAAGAAATGATTGGAATGTAGATGGGCCTAGTTCAAATGCCGGGAGTGCGTATGAACTGGAAAACAGACGCGCAGTACACCCCTGTTTCAGAAGTGATGTCACAGAACGGATTCCAGTCTCTCTTGCAATCATTCATTTTTGTAAACAATTTGACAGTGTCTGAGATGGGGAAAAAAAAGACAAACTTTGGAAACTCAGACCATGGCTTGATGTGTTCAGGGATAAATGCCTGCAGGTGGTTCCAGAAGAACACAACTCTGTGGATGAAATGATGATTCCTTTTAGGGGGAAATTTAGCAGCATGAAGCAATGCATGCGTGGCAAACCACATCCATGGGGGTTCAAGGTGTGGGTAAGGATAGGCATCTCTGGCATACTGTGACTTTGATGTGTACCAAGGCAGTGTGAACGAAATACGTGCTAGATCTGAACTTGGATCGTCAGGAGATGTTGTGATGAAGCTGGCCTCCACACTTCCATAAGGTCACAACTACAAGATCTATGCAGACAACTATTTCACCTGCGTCCCGCTGATTGTTAAGCTGTTTGACCAGGGAATTCATTACACTGGAACAGCCAGGCATTTGTTGTTGGAAATTCCGACCGTGTGTACGCGGAATAAGAGTGGTAAGGATGTGGAATTCTCTTCCACAAGCAGTGGTTTCAGTGGGGAGCATCAATTAATAAAAAAAAAAAAACTATTAGCTAAGCACCTAAATGACCTTAACATACAGGGATATACAATGTAATACCGACATAAAAGCACACACATAGGTTGGACTTGATGGACTTGTGCCTCTTTTTTAAACATTGCCTACTATGTAATTGCAAAAAAAATCCAGGAATGTGTTATATTACGGATGAAAATAGAAGCTGCGCTGCTGAAAATGGCGCATAAACAGGAGAGCCGGCCGGCTGCAAACAAAACCCGTCCAAGACAGCGTGGTGACGTCAGCACGTATCCTCCTCCAGACGCGTTTCGTCATAGCCGGCTCTGCTGTTTACTGATTTTACTTTTTTAAAGTGTAAGTGTAATACTTATATTTTTAAATAAATACTGTTTAAGGCAATATTATGCTATGGTTGGTCTTCTCTCTTTATGCATGGCTGAGGTACTGAGTTTTTTTGTCTGAGTCGTCTGGCACCTGGAGCGTTTGGAGAATTCATACAGTTATCCAATCAAAGCTTGCCAAACAATCTTCCATACAAGCAAAAGGCCTTGGCTGGGCTATAGCCATCTGCCTGGTTTTGCTTGCCAGCTGGTAAGCGAGTTTTTCTTAAGGTGGTGGCATGATTTGTTGATCAAGCTCACTTTGGTGTCTGTTTTGGATCATAATTGAACTGTCGTTTCATCACATTTTTTACTTACAAGGAATTGTTTGGATTTAACCTTAAAGCAGTGCAGCTTCTCCTTTCCATACTTTGTTTGGTGCATATCTCACAATAAGTTGCTGCTCATTGGACTGTTTTCAGTTATTACTTTTTGACATATTTATTTCATTATCTTTTACTGAGCGCGGTTTTTCCCCTTCATTTTGTGTTATACTGCGACCTTGGTTTTTTTTTGTTAAATTCAGATCAACAGAGGTGGATAAGGACAGCTTTAAATTAGAACTTTTATAGAACTTGCTCAAATTTTTAAATGGTTTGTGTTCACCGATTTCTGGATGTTCCCATTCTTCATTAGAATAATTTACTTAAGCGCTGATATGATAGATTAAGACCTAAATAATATGTGAAACACTAGTTCAGCTGCAACTCTTTAAATGTGCTCTGATACCACATACATGATTAGTAATAAAATAGTAATAGTGCGCTTAAACCCAACTTATATATAATGATACACAGTGCTGTAAACACCAATAGTCTGTAGGTATACAAAATAAACAAAAATTCGTAATATGATATTATTACTTCTTCTGTGGGTAGACGTAAAAAAAATGCGTACAGTACACACACAGTGATAATACAAAGATGAAAAGAAAGTTCCAACGAAAAAAATCACCACCACCCAATGGCATCACTGGGGGGGGGCACAGAGGGGCCCCTGACCCCCCCAACATTATGCTGTGCCCCACCAATTACAAAAAAAAAAATGTTCTTACAAAAAGGCAATGTCTTTTTCCTTGTCAAAAGAAGTTTATTGAGTATACAATGTTATAAAGATACATAAAGTAAGTTTACAAGGATCTATAAAGTAAGCTCATTGTTTTACAGGAGGGTTTATATAGGTAAATATCATGAAATTTCAAATATTAAACATTGGGTTCACGTAAACCTAAATTAAAGATATATATCATTTCCTTAGTTACTTTTGTAGGTATTTAAATGATTTATACCTACTATACATATTGTTTACAAGTAGAGTGTATATAGGTCAAATAAATTCTGATAATGAGCTTTAATCGTAAGGTGGAGAAAAGGAAAGAGAAAGAAGAAAAAGGGTTGAAAGGTAGAGGTATGGTCCACAAGGTTGTCCCGCTCGTCAGTTTATTATTCTTTTTAGTTCTCTTTGAAGCCTTAGAATGGGTGTCTCTGTAAGTCATTTAATCTGTTACCATGGCAACAGGACAGAGTCATTGAAGTTTGACAGGAACTGTTGTTTTATCCAAGGATGCCAAAGTTTTTCAAATTTTGGAATTTGATTTTGATCGATGGCTACCATCTTAGCATGGGACATTGTATTATTCATTCTGTGAATTGTTTCTGCTAGTACCAATGTAGGAGATTTCCATGCCTTGGCCACTGTTTGTTTTGCAGCCGTTATTAGTTGGATCATAAGTTTGAATTGAGAGAGTGTTAACCATTCCGGTTTTAGATTAAGTAAAGTTAAATATGGATCTGGTTGTATTATTTTTTTAAATATTTTAGATGCAATCACGAAGACTTCCTTCCAGAAGGTTTGGATTACTGGGCACGTCCACCATATGTGTAAATATGTGCCTATTTCTGGGCATCCTCGAAAACAAAGAGCTGAGGTATTAGGTGAATATTTTGCCACTCTAGCGGGTACAAGGTACCAGCGAGTTAGGACTTTATAATTTGTCTCCAGTGCTAAGATGTTGGGTGAAGATGACTTAGATGTGAGCCATATATTAGACCAGTCCGTGTCTTCTAAAGTTCGTCCCAGGTCCTCCTCCCACCTCTGAACGTAAGAGGGTCTATTAAGATTTGCTACTCCATATAATTGATTATAAATTGATGAAATTGTACCTTTAGCAAATGGATCTTTTGTACAGATTGATTCAAAAATGGATAATTGGGATAATGGTGTATCCCCCTTTAGGAATGGTGTATAGAAATTTTTGATTTGGAGATATCTAAATATCTCAGAGTTTGGTAGATCATATTTTTCTCTAAGCGATGGGAATGAAAGGAATGATTTAGATGCTATGAAGTCATTTAGTGTCTGAATGCCTGATGTTGTCCAAGCTTTAAAAGAATTTGGGTAGATCCATGCCGGATAAAAGGCCGGATTTCTGATAAAAGAAAGGAGAGGATTGTGTGGAGATTGTAACTGATATTTGGTTTTTAGTTTATCCCAGAGAGATAAGAAGTGTTTAGTTATGGGATTATGGCAATGTCTTTTTGTTTGCATTCGTAGCGGATGCACCACATCTTACTCAGGCCGCCGCTGGAGTAACACAGTCTCTATTGAGAGGGAGAGCGTCCTCCTGCGGGTGATTCCTCCCCCCTCCCTCTGCTTGCTGACACTGCATAATGCGAGCGCTCACACAACCACGGCCGCCCGATCTGCTCCTTCCCCTTCATCCTCATTGCAGGGAGAAGAGGGAGTTTCACAGGACTCTCAGTTACTGAAAAAACAGACTGATTTCTCCCATCCTTAGGACAGGAGAAGCAGCCTGTAAATTCCAAGAGATGCCAGACCAGCGCTGTCAATAGCAGGGACAGGACAGCAAGAGGAGGCTGGGGAACCCCATAGTGGCAGAACACCAGGGCCCGGTGGCAAGACAACCTTTGCAACCCTGATAGTTCTCCCACTGCCACCCTACCACCATTCTACCACCCTGGGGGGACCCATTACAGTAGGAAGGGAGCTCACAGAACATGTGAAAGGGCCGTTGTGGGATCGTAGTAAAGCGCCCCAGGATTTTATATTATATTATATTATATTTTATATATATATATATATATATACTGATCAAAATCCCAAAACTATACCTCTCACACGTGTACAGATAGAGATAGCGGCGCTAATATAAATTGTGTAAAATAATGGGTTAGAGCAGTATAATGCCTACGACCCTCTACTTATGCATAAAAATAATAGTAATAATAATAATAATAATAGTGTCATGAAAAATATTAATTTTATCATGAAAAGAAATTTCTTTAACACCCAGTGAAAAGTGTCACTATAAATAATAAATTTCAAGAAATGAATGATCAAGTTCAACAGTTGTTTTTCAATCTTCTTGTGAAAAATCTTCTTCTACTCTTCCACCACACCACCGTGATAGTGACACCACTCCCTCTGAAGAGCGCACTCACCAGATTGTATAGCCTCCCACTCTCGTGTTTGGCAAAACAGCAATTGAACCACACCTGGGTTGCATGTGATGAACCGTGACTCCAATCAAGCCAGCTCCATATGTGAAAAAATGAATAAAGTGCTCCACATAGCGTGATACCATTTTGACAGATTTATTAAAATCACTTCAAACACACTTCAATGGTTACACTCACTTTTAAACTGAAACATAAAGGCCTTTAAAAAGAAATCCACAGCAAGCACAGCAAGCAACAAGATCAGTGATCCAACGGTGCACCGCGGTCACAGCGGACCTGAAGTGTAAACTGGTGTATCTCTCACCCAACCTTCTAAGGCCCAGCCATCCGATCGGTGTAGTCCTCCTCAGACAGCGGCATCTAATGTCAGTGCGATGGAATGCCGTGTAACCATGCCCAAGACATGTTTCGTCGAATAGACTTTTTCAAATGGGATTCCAAATGGGATTCCATTTGAAAAAGTCTATTCGACGAAACATGTCTTGGGCATGGTTACACGGCATTCCATCGCACTGACATTAGATGCCGCTGTCTGAGGAGGACTACACCGATCGGATGGCTGGGCCTTAGAAGGTTGGGTGAGAGATACACCAGTTTACACTTCAGGTCCGCTGTGACCGCGGTGCATCGTTGGATCACTGATCCTGTTGCTTGCTGTGCTTGCTGTGGATTTCTTTTTAAAGGCCTTTATGTTTCAGTTTAAAAGTGAGTGTAACCATTGAAGTGTGTTTGAAGTGATTTTAATAAATCTGTCAAAATGGTATCACGCTATGTGGAGCACTTTATTCATTTTTTCACATATGGAGCTGGCTTGATTGGAGTCACGGTTCATCACATGCAACCCAGGTGTGGTTCAATTGCTGTTTTGCCAAACACGAGAGTGGGAGGCTATACAATCTGGTGAGTGCGCTCTTCAGAGGGAGTGGTGTCACTATCACGGTGGTGTGGTGGAAGAGTAGAAGAAGATTTTTCACAAGAAGATTGAAAAACAACTGTTGAACTTGATCATTCATTTCTTGAAATTTATTATTTATAGTGACACTTTTCACTGGGTGTTAAAGAAATTTCTTTTCATGATAAAATTAATATTTTTCATGACACTATTATTATTATTATTATTACTATTATTTTTATGCATAAGTAGAGGGTCGTAGGCATTATACTGCTCTAACCCATTATTTTACACAATTTATATTAGCGCCGCTATCTCTATCTGTACACGTGTGAGAGGTATAGTTTTGGGATTTTGATCAGTCTATGTATTTATTTAAGTGGCAGCTTTTTTTCACTGTACACTGTGGATGTACACATATTTTGTATTCATTTACACATCTTTTATGCAGCTTTGCACTTTTCTTTGGCGCAGTGGAGTAAGAGAGATTCAGGGGCGGTTTATTTGTATCTCTTGCTACAAACCATTATATATATATATATATAGCAATATCTGACTCCGGGGTCTTACCATTCTATCTTTTTGAAGGTATGCAGGAACTTTACACCTAGGTGGAACTTTCTTTTTCCCTTTGTACTATCACTGCGTGTGTACGCATTTTTTTACGTCTACCCACAGAAGAAGTAGTAACAATATCATATTACGAATTTCCATTCTTCATTGCCATTTTTTGGGTAGAGATACCACTACTTATAGCACAGCCAATGTTACATTGGCCATCACCAACAGTTCAATTATCTCAATCACCAATTTCTTGATGCTGTAGTGTGCGTTTGCTACATTGAAATGTATTTAATCTTCCATTATTTACACAGCTACTACTTGAAATGAAGTTTTTAGATACTTACATTATACAGCAGTAAGTCCAATATCAAAAGCAGTATTACAGGTATCTGCATAATAAAAAATACAGTTTATGCAAAAGATGCACGTTCAACATGTTACGCCACCCCACGTGTCCCTCTATCCCTCATTGCCCTTATAATTATAATAATAATGTTTCTCCACCCCTTATGTCTTTCCACCCTACATGTCCCCCATGTCCCTATACCCCACATTCCCCCACGTCCCTATACCCCACCTATACCCCACATGTCCCCCACATCCCTATACCCCACATGTCCCCACGTCCCTATACCCCACATTCCCCCACGTCCCTATACCCCACATTCCCCCACGTCCCTATACCCCACATTCCCCCACGTCCCTATACCCCACATGTCCCCACGTCCCTATACCCCACATGTCCCCACGTCCCTATACCCCACATGTCCCCCACGTCCCTATACCCCACATTCCCCCACGTCCCTATACCCCACATTCCCCCACGTCCCTATACCTCACATTCCCCCACGTCCCTATACCCCACATTCCCCCACGTCCCTATACCCCACATGTCCCCTCGTCCCTATACCCCACATTCCCCCACGTCCCTATACCCCACATGTCCCCTCGTCCCTATACCCCACATTCCCCCACGTCCCTATACCCCACATTCCCCCACTTCCCTATACCCCACAACCCCCCCATGTCCCTTGTGACGGACCCCCATAATCAAGATGAGTCTGCCCACTGTAAATGCTTCCTCTGTCCGGTACCACACGATCCCAGATCCCACAGAGCACCCACTCATTAGCTGTAACTCAATGTAGGGTGAAAACAACAGACTGTTTCTGTTCCTAACAGATATACATTCCCCCCCCCCCTCCTTTGAATTCAGGGTGGGGTAAACTGTCCAATCAGAAATAAGGATCACTCGGGCATTCATACATTTGAACAATAGAACACCTTATCAGCAGGGAGGGCTGTTGGAGGAATTCCCCCCCTTCCCTCTCTGCCCTGCCCCCGGTTTACATGCCAGGAACACAAATACACACGTTCATCCCATAATACATTTCTACTAAGGTGGACAGACACAACAGAACAATGGGACACAGCCACACCCCAAATGATCCCAGCAAAGAGTTCAACAGCATGAGACAACATACTATATATACAACATTCCAGTGTGGCTGTACAGCGAGTCCAACTAGCACAGATCAGATTGGGGTTCTCGGTTACCCTGTGCCCGACACAGTGGGATTTACACATAGGAGGGGCCAGGGGAGCTGGATAAGGAGTTTCCAGAGCTCTTTAAGGTAATCTGGGTTCCACAAGCCCCCCCACCCAAAGTGTCTCTCGTCACATCCCTATACCACCCCATTCCTCCATGTCTTTCTACTTCACATGTCCTCCATGTCCTTCCACCCCACTTATCCCTCTACTTCATATGTTTCTCCCACCTTGATGTCCCTTCTCCCTAAATATTCCAGATGTCCCTTCAACCCTCATATTCCTCCATCCCTCATAACCCTTATGTTCCACCACCTCTCATGTCCAATATGACCCCCACCCCTCATGTCCCTCTAACCCCCATGCCCCTTATGTCCCTTCACTCCACATATTCCTTACATCTCTCTACCCTATAAATGTATACTATGTGACCTGAAAATTTGCTTTCTAGGCACACAGACCTACTGTAGTCATAGACAGGATCTGGGGCAACATTTCTGTGGGAACTTCTTTTTTTATTTTTCTATGCATGTCACTTCCTGCCCAATAACCCAACTTGTTAACTGTAGACAAATGAAATGACATTTCAAGCCTTTTATATATACATTGGGATTAGCCACTTTTGTTTGTATAGAGAAGGGAAGAGCTAAAACCTCTCTCAGATTTTGGTTGCTGAAAATATCCCTGCTGGGGCAATTTACTCTCACTTCCTGTCCTGGAGAAGACCCCCACTCAGGGCTTTTTTTCTCAGGGAATAGGTGCAGGAACTCCCTCCTTTTCGAATCACCCCTTGTCTATGCCCCCTACACACCTCTGAGCACCGACCTTGGGTTCCACCCCCTACCCACCTCCCAGCAGCCTCCCTTCCAGGGAATACAGAACCAAGTAATTTGTATAGAATTTGATACTGATAACAAGAAAAGCAATAAAATAGATCCCCTGCAGCCAACAACAATAGACAACCCCCATTCAATACCATACCCCCAGCAACAATAGACCCCCAACTAGCAATAATAGATTTCCCAACCACCAGCAACAATAGACCCCTCCCTCAACAGTAGATCCCTTCCAGCAACAAGTAACCCCCCCTCCCACAACAATAGATCCTCCACCAGCAACAATAAACCTCCCCAGCAACACTAGACCCCCCACAACAATTAATCCCCCCCAGCAACCATTGATCCCCCAGCAGCCAGCATTAGTAGTCCCTCCAGTATACTATAGTACCCCTCGCCATTACATGCATTCTGTGTTGAAGGTGCAGGAACTGCGTTCCCCCGCGTTCCCGCTGAAAAAAACCCCTGCCCCCACCTATAACTGCCATAGCACTTTTGAGTAGACTGATTCTTTAATTCCATAGCAGCAAGATGATTAACTACAACTCTGTCTTTCCCCCAGGGTGTAAATATGTAGACAGGTACTTACAACGAGAATCAGCAACATTTCTGGAATAGAAAAATAATACAATGTAAGTTATAATACAATTAATTAAAGAAAATAAAAACACAAATTTTGGTCAAAAACTTTGCACTGTATTTTTTAATACTGCGCCTCTGTATTCATTCATGAGTTCCTTTTCTCCATCCCCCTCTTTATCTCTCTCTCCCTGCCTATACCTAATTTAATAATTAGTTACTATTTCAGATTTTTGAATTTTTCTCATTTTGAATTTCCAAATTTCCGAATTTTCTAATCTATGAATGTATGAATGTACGAATTTACGAATTTTCTAATTTACGAATGTATGAATTTACAATTTTACAAATTTACAAACTTACAAATGTACGAATGTACGAATTTACGAACTGCGATCATAACGAATGACCCGAAAAACGAAAAAAGAAAAAAAAACGAATGAAACGAAAACGAACAAATTTTTTGGCAGTGCACATGTCTACCATTTTCTACTATCTCCCCCCCCCCCTATTCTTTCAAGATTTTTCCCACTCCTCACTTGTCTCTTCCACCACCCCCACACCCCTCTTTCTTTCTCCCTATTCCCCAAATTCTTCTTTGAAAAAACAATAGAATGTAGAATGTCTCTTTTCCTGGCTCTCTCTCCTCTCTCCTCCTTGTAGAATGTCTCTTTCCTGGCTCTCTCTCCTCTCTCCTCCTTGTAGAATGTCTCTTTCCTGGCTCTCTCTCCTCTCTCCTCCTTGTAGAATGTCTCTTTTCCTGGCTCTCTCTCCTCTCTCCTCCTTGTAGAATGTCTCTTTCCTGGCTCTCTCCTCCTTGTAGAATGTCTCTTTTCCTGGCTCTCTCTCCTCTCTCCTCCTTGTAGAATGTCTCTTTCCTTGCTCTCCTCTCTCCTCCCTGTAGAATGTCTCTTTCCTGGCTCTCTCTCCTCTCTCCTCCTTGTAGAATGTCTCTTTCCTGGCTCTCTCTCCTCTCTCCTCCTTGTAGAATGTCTCTTTCCTGGCTCTCTCTCCTCTCTCCTCCTTGTAGAATGTCTCTTTTCCTGGCTCTCTCTCCTCTCTCCTCCTTGTAGAATGTCTCTTTCCTGGCTCTCTCCTCCTTGTAGAATGTCTCTTTTCCTGGCTCTCTCTCCTCTCTCCTCCTTGTAGAATGTCTCTTTCCTTGCTCTCCTCTCTCCTCCCTGTAGAATGTCTCTTTCCTGGCTCTCTCTCCTCTCTCCTCCTTGTAGAATGTCTCTTTCCTGGCTCTCTCTCCTCTCTCCTCCTTGTAGAATGTCTCTTTCCTGGCTCTCTATCCTCTCTCCTCCTTGTAGAATGTCTCTTTCCTGGCTCTCCTCTCTCCTCCTTGTAGAATGTCTCTTTCCTGGCTCTCGCCTCTCTCCTCCCTGTAGAATGTCTCTTTCCTGGCTCTCTCTCCTCCTTGTAGAATGTCTCTTTTCCTGGCTCTCTCTCCTCTCTCCTCCCTGTAGAATGTCTCTTTCCTGGCTCTCTCTCCTCTCTCCTCCTTGTAGAATGTCTCTTTCCTGGCTCTCCTCTCTCCTCCTTGTAGAATGTCTCTTTCCTGGCTCTCTCTCCTCTCTCCTCCTTGTAGAATGTCTCTTTCCTGGCTCTCTATCCTCTCTCCTCCTTGTAGAATGTCTCTTTCCTGGCTCTCTCCTCTCTCCTTCTTGTAGAATGTCTCTTTCCTGGCTCTCTCTCCTCTCTCCTCCTTGTAGAATGTCTCTTTCCTGGCTCTCTCCTCTCTCCTTCTTGTAGAATGTCTCTTTCCTGGCTCTCTCCTCTCTCCTCCCTGTAGAATGTCTCTTTCCTGGCTCTCCTCTCTCCTCCCTGTAGAATGTCTCTTTCCTGGCTCTCTCCTCTCTCCTCCCTGTAGAATGTCTCTTTTCTTGGCTCTCTCCTCTCTCCTTTCTGTAGAATGTCTCTTTACTGGCTCTCTCCTCTCTCCTCCTTGTAGAATGTCTCTTTCCTGGCTCTCTCCTCTCTCCTCCTTGTAGAATGTCTCTTTTCCTGACTCTCTCTCCTCTCTCCTCCTTGTAGAATGTCTCTTTCCTGGCTCTCTCTCCTCTCTCCTCCTTGTAGAATGTCTATTTCCTGGCTCTCTCCTCTCTCCTCCTTGTAGAATGTCTCTTTTCCTGGCTCTCTCTCCTCTCTCCTCCTTGTAGAATGTCTCTTTTCTTGGCTCTCTCCTCTCTCTTTTCTGTAGAATGTCTCTTTACTGGCTCTCTCTCCTCTCTCCTCCCTGTAGAATGTCTCTTTCCTGGCTCTCTCTCCTCCCTGTAGAATGTCTCTTTCCTGGCTCTCTCCTCTCTCCTCCTTGTAGAATGTCTCTTTCCTGGCTCTCTCCTCTCTCCTCCTTGTAGAATGTCTCTTTTCCTGGCTCTCTCTCCTCTCTCCTCCTTGTAGAATGTCTCTTTCCTGGCTCTCTCTCCTCTCTCCTCCTTGTAGAATGTCTATTTCCTGGCTCTCTCCTCCTTGTAGAATGTCTCTTTTCCTGGCTCTCTCTCCTCTCTCCTCCTTGTAGAATGTCTCTTTTCTTGGCTCTCTCCTCTCTCTTTTCTGTAGAATGTCTCTTTACTGGCTCTCTCTCCTCTCTCCTCCCTGTAGAATGTCTCTTTCCTGGCTCTCTCTCCTCCCTGTAGAATGTCTCTTTCCTGGCTCTCTCCTCTCTCCTCCTTGTAGAATGTCTCTTTCCTGGCTCTCTCCTCTCTCCTCCTTGTAGAATGTCTCTTTCCTGGCTCTCTCCTCTCTCCTCCTTGTAGAATGTCTCTTTTCCTGGCTCTCTCTCCTCTCTCCTCCTTGTAGAATGTCTCTTTCCTGGCTCTCTCTCCTCTCTCCTCCTTGTAGAATGTCTCTTTCCTGGCTCTCTCTCCTCTCTCCTCCTTGTAGAATGTCTCTTTTCCTGGCTCTCTCTCCTCTCTCCTCCTTGTAGAATGTCTCTTTTCCTGGCTCTCTCTCCTCTCTCCTCCTTGTAGAATGTCTCTTTCCTGGTTCTCTCTCCTCTCTCCTCCTTGTAGAATGTCTGTCTCTTTCCTGGCTCTCTCTCCTCTCTCCTCCTTGTAGAATGTCTCTTTCCTGGCTCTCTCTCCTTTCTCCTCCCTGTAGAATGTCTCTTTCCTGGTTCTCTCTCCTCTCTCCTCCCTGTAGAATGTCTCTTTCCTGGCTCTCTCTCCTCTCTCCTCTTTGTAGAATGTCTCTTTCCTGGCTCTCTCTCCTCTCTCCTCCCTGTAGAATGTCTCTTTCCTGGCTCTCTCTCCTCTCTCCTCTTTGTAGAATGTCTCTTTCCTGGCTCTCTCTCCTCTCTCCTCTTTGTAGAATGTCTCTTTCCTGGCTCTCTCCTCAATCCTCCCTGTAGAATGTCTCTTTCCTGGCTCTCTCTCCTCTCTCCTCCTTGTAGAATGTCTCTTTCCTGGCTCTCTCTCCTCCTTGTAGAATGTCTCTTTCCTGGCTCTCTCTCCTCTCTCCTCCCTGTAGAATGTCTCTTTCCTGGCTCTCTCCTCTCTCCTCCCTGTAGAATGTCTCTTTCCTGGCTCTCTCTCCTCTCTCCTCCTTGTAGAATGTCTCTTTCCTGGCTCTCTCTCCTCTCTCCTCCTTGTAGAATGTCTCTTTTCCTGGCTCTCCCTCCTCTCTCCTTCTTGTAGAATGTCTCTTTCCTGGCTCTCTCTCCTCTCTCCTCCTTGTAGAATGTCTCTTTCCTGGCTCTCTCTACTCTCTCCTCCTTGTAGAATGTCTCTTTCCTGGCTCTCTCTCCTCTCTCCTCCCTGTAGAATGTCTCTTTCCTGGCTCTCTCTCCTCTCTCCTCCTTGTAGAATGTCTCTTTCCTGGCTCTCGCTCCTCTCTCCTCCTTGTAGAATGTCTCTTCCTTGGCTCTCTCCTCTCTTATCCTCCTCACCCCATCCTGCACTCTTCTGTCTCTTACCCACAGTGGTCTCTTCCTCTTCACCTCTCTGTTGTTTCTCCTCTGATGGATTGGTATCCTCTGTCTGGTTCTCATACTGGTGTTGCCCTTTTCTTCTCTCGCTTTCGTTTCCACCTGATGATGAGTATTAGGTGTGCTATTGGCTCATACGTCATACCACTATCACACCTGGATCAATGTCTTCTTTTAACCCCTTCCTGTCTGGATAGCAGTCACTATGTCTATAGAAGGAAAGGTGGTGAACACATCGAGCAAAAGTGGAAGCAGATTCATTGAGACTGAGATGGAAGATGGGAGAAGTTTGTCACCGGCACACCAAGGATCTCCAGAATTGGGCTAAAGCTTTATTCAGCCATCACATCATGGTTACCCCTCGCTCGCGCCACAGCTCCCTCAGATCGTTCAGTAACTCCTCAGAAGTCGATCTGCGGAGTCCTGTTCTGTCTGGATTAGGAGGAAAGATGAACTCTGATGGGCGGAGTTATAGGATATCACTGAGGAGCTGGGGTTGGACGGTCCAGAGTGAGGAAAAAAAAAAAAGGGCAGCCTGCCAAGTTTTTCGCAACATTGTCTGTGCTGGTAGATAACTAGAAACATTGTAACTCTTCCTTCTTAGATCAAAGGAATGAATTCTGTAAAAGGAGGGAAGTTTAACCACTTGTTTCTTACAAAGTTAAAGTCAGTATTTTTTGCTAGAAAATTACTTGGAACCCCCAAACAATATATATATATATATATATATATATATATATATATATATATATATATATATATATATATATATATATATTAGCAGAGACCCTAGAGAATAAAATGGCGATTGTTTCAATAATTTATGTCACACTGTATTTGCGCAGCTGCCTTTCAATTGCAATTTTTTGGGAAAAAATACACTTTAATTAATAAAAAAATAAAAATAATAATAAATAATAACAATAATAAAAAAAAAACAGTAAAGTTAGCCCAATTTTTTGTATAATGTGAAAGATGATGTTACGCCGCGACAATCGTAATCTTTATTCGAAGCAAAAAAAAAAAATTGCGATTCTCATTTTACCCAGAATCGTGCAGCTCTAGTAAACATGTGTCTACCATCTTCTTGACTTCTTGAATTTAAAAAAAATTCTCATATGCCATGTTTTGTACCTTTTACATTTTTTCAATAAAAATCTATTGAAAAGTGAAAAAAAGGTAAACACACATTTAATTTTCAAATAATTGGATAAATAAAGTGAATATCAACACATCTTTTCATCAATCAGCCCAATAATGTTTACACAATGATTAACAAAATATTTCGGCTATGGATCATTTTTGTTTTGTTACATAAATATCTTTATTGAAGATTTTTTTTTTTACATTTTAGATACATAAAAATATATAAAAGTTGACCTCTTTAACTTCTGTAAATGGGTGGAGACTGAGCGCTCAATAATACGTCCTGTTTTTCCGGATAAGTTTGCAGCAGATCTGTTCATTCATAGAACAAACAAACAAATCTTTGTCTATCCTGGGCGTCTGCATTCTTTCAGCAGTGAAACAGTTAAAAGCACAGCATGTCAGTTCTCAGTGCTAATAAAGTTCAGAAAAAAAAAAAAAAAAATCTCACCTGGATTGGAGCAGACATGGCTGCACAGCAAGTACAGGTAAGCAATGTTTCTGCATGTGTAATGTGCCACTAATTACTTTATTCAGCACAGAGTTCTTATTCTTAAAGAGGACCTGTCATGGCTGTAATACGGGAGCGCCCATTGCTATCTGCAAGGCTCTGCTGCTGTCATTCTGAGCTTTATTTCCTACTCGCTACCTCCACTAGTCCGGCTGTCCTCTACTCTTGCTACCTTCAGGGGATCCCTGAAAACTCATCTCTTCAGGGAAGCCTATCACGTCTCCAACTAATCTTCTACCACTTCCATAGGCTCATTCCCCACAGTTACAATCTTTTGTACAACCTGCCCCACCCTATTAGATTGTAAGCTCTTCTGAGCAGGGCCCTCTTAATCCTCTTGTATTTTATTGTATTATAACTTAAATGTCTTCTTTAATATTTTAAAGCGCTGTGTAAACTGTTGGCGCTCTATAAATCCTGTATGATAATAATGTTGTTGTTGTTGTTAATAATAATAATAATAATAATAATATTATTATTCCCTGACCTGTGTAGCACTAACTCTCGTGGAGCTGCTGGTCCAAAGCGGACCGCCACCCTCACTCCTGACACCTCTGTTTCACCGGCATGGGGTCTAGGGTTCCGTTGAGTTTACCTCTGGACGATGTAGACACCAACACTTGAGTAGATTTTTCAATGCTTTAATGAACAAATAATGAATCAAGTAGCAGGAAGGAGGTAGAAGGAAAGCTGCAGGGAAGCTCAAATACCTTTCCTTAGTATTCTTTAGAACATTCTCTAGAATTGAACACTTGTGTTTGGTTGAATACGCTCCCCTTGTGGGACTCAATCTCTGCTCGCCTGGATAGACATCTCTCACTTGCCTAGCAGCCAGTACGTAGCATGAACAAAAGTCTCTGCCACAGACTTGTTTGGAATAAAACCCGTACGATCCTCTGCCACAGGATGTATTGGTTTAGGATAAATGTCAGACACAGTACTCGAACCTTTAAGCCAACCCGGCAGTACTAGTAAGACTACTTCAGAATACGTCCTCCGTCCTCCAATCGAGTCACCAGGCCCCTCTCCAGACCAGCACTCTGCATGATCCTTCCATGACGGGTCCTCCCCTGGGATCTTCTCGGTTGTCCAGCTTCTTCAGTCAGGATAGACAGCTCAGGACCGTTCCACAGCTGCTGTGGTAGGCCCCAGACAGGCCCACCCACACGCCGCAGCGACGTGGGCCTCTGGAATGGAGGACCACGAGGTGGTACTCTTAACGCATACCTGTCGGCCAGGAGGGCCAGCAGGTGGCTGAAAATGAACCCCTAAACATGGCGTCTGCTCCATAAATACCCTCTCCCAGAATGCAACTCTGAGGACCACCTTCACCGAGTTATCTCCGGGACAGAGGAGCACTCATACGCTTCAACACGTTGCCTTTCCAACACCAGCCGGTGGTGATGACACCCACCGTCAGTGTGGAACTACACGCAACTCAGCCAAGCTGGAACAGAGGCAAATCTAACTTCCTCTAACAAGTAACCCACAAGATTTACCTATCAGCGGTAGATTAAAAAAATCTACCAGCGCTACACCTGTAACAAGCATGTGGCCATTGATTCTCATATGCTGATGCTTGTTCTGGTCTGGGGGGGAAAATCACCAAGTGCTGTAATGAGAATGATGGCTCTGGAGCACATAACACCTCATATGTTTCTTTCATGATGTACTCTTTTTAAAGGATAAGTTCACTATTGGGGGGGGGGGGGGGGAATTCACATTTTTGCAGAAAAAATTTAAAAAAATTGTCTCACACCAACAAAACTAGCAAAGTTTGTGCCCTCCCAGTCCCCCCCTGCTGGAGAATGTGGTCCCACTGGCACTACAGACCACATCTGGTGGTCCTGCCCACTGCTATCCCCCCTCTGGAAATCTATTCAAGCCCTTCTCACAACTAGGGTTTCCACCTTGGTCCTGTCCACCGCTATGCCCATTCTGGAAATCCATTCAAGCCCTTCTCACAACTAGGGTTGCCACCTCGGTCCTGTCCACCGCTATGCCCATTCTGGAAATCCATTCAAGCCCTTCTCACAACTAGGGTTGCCACCTCGGTCCTGCCCACTGGTATGCCCCTTCTGGAAATCCATTCAAGCCCTTCTCACAACTAGGGTTTCCACCTCATCCCTTTAAACCCGAACACACATGAAATGCAAAGGTTCTGAGGCTAATTTGTAATGCAGATAAGTGAGTTTAATTACTACCTTAATCAGCCAGAGAACCTGTGTAATTCATATGTGTTTCGTTTTAAAGGGATGAGGTGGCATCCCTACTCAGGACCCTTACTGGCAATCATACAAAAATCCCCCCCCCCCCAGCTAGCATTATTGGGATGGAAACATGAGAATCTCAACATCACTCCATCCTAACACATGTCTTAATTGCAGCCAGACTGACCATAGCAAAAAAGCTGGAACAGCACCTTGATGCCTTCCCCTCAACTTATTCAGAACATTCTCAACTATAGCCTTCAGCTGGAACTCCTGTTCGCCAAAGCAAACCTTGGTTTACCAAAACTCCAGAAAGAATGGGCCCCATGGCTAGCATACTCCAACCAGGATCTGCCCTCCTTACCTCAATATTGACTCGACTACCGTAATAACTCTGATAATGTCAGTCTACTTGGAAGGCTTCTACTCTTATAGTCACCAATGGGACTACTAACCAACACATTACCATATATCCCTTATCCCCCCCCCCCCCCCACAAATAGAATAGTCTCCCAGACTCCATAATGGAAAATTGAATACTTTACCTTTCCGTAATTTTCCTTTCCTGGTGCCTATCCATGGCAGCTTACGCATGAATATGCCGCCATGGATAGGCACCAGGAAAGTATAATAGTTCTTCGGTCTTGTTATATCTCCCTCATATTGTACTGACAATGTTCTATGAAATGCTTGCTTGTTTAAAGTGGTTGTATACCCTATTTTTTTTTTTTTTTTACCTACAGGTAAGTCTATAATGGGGCTTACCTGTAGGTAAAATGAATATCTCCTAAACCTGTACGGTTTAGGAAATATTCACTTTGCATGCAGCCACTGACATCAGCGGCGCATGCGCTGTGAAGGTCCAGCTGAAGGTCCAGCAGATGCAAGGGGGACTGACGTAATCACGGCTCTGGCCACTCACAGCGCCAGAGCCACAAACCCGGAAGACACGCCGAGGGGAAATGTCAGCTCCCTCGGTGTGGACTGGGAGCGGATGCCGACGCCTCGTTCTAAGGTGAGTATTTCATAATGAGCTAGTATGCGGCAGTGCATGCGGTATGGGCAGAAAGCTGGAGGATGTGTCTGCAGGAGCCTGACATTGCACCCACCATCCACTGATCACAGGTGCAATGCTATGCAGGCTCTTGGGTAATAATAATGGAATTTTATTTTATTTTTTCCACTTGAATTTTTTATTGAAAGAGTTGCAAATGTTAAAGTGGTTGTATACCTGCACAGAATTTTTTTTTTTTTTTTTTTAAACAAAAAACCTGTAAGGCAAATCCATAATGAGCTAGTATGCACTGCATACTAGCTCATTATGGATTTGCCTTACAGGTTTTTTGCCTTACGTTTTTTTTTTTTTTTTTTTTTGCCGTGCATACTAGCTCATTATGCCTTTGCCTTACAAGATTTTTTTTTTTTTAAAAGATTTTTGTGTGGGTATACAACCACTTTAACATTTGCATCTCTCTTTCAATAAAAAATTCAAGTGGGGAAAAAAATAAAATAAAATAGCATTATTATTCCCCAAGAGCCTGCATAGCATTGCACCTGTGATCAGTGGATGGTGGGTGCAATGTCAGGCTCCTGCAGATGCATCCTCCAGCTTTCTGCCCATATCTGTGTACAAGCTTTGTGTAGGAAAGCTGGAGGAAGTATCAGTGGATTACATGGGTTCTCGTCAGCACTCTTGTAGTCTTGTAGGGATGGGCTTAGGCATGTTTGGATTGTAGTCCCAACCAACCTGAGTAATATCGCCAGGAAGCCGTCACTGCACACCGCCAATTATAGCCAGCGTGTGTATGTGCAGCTGTGGGCTGGGAAATGCCTCACTGCCCATTATTGGCGGTGTGCGGTGATGGCTTCCTGATGGGATTGCTCAGGTGGGTTGGGACTACGATTTGAACACGCCCTAATTATAAGCTACAAGCCATCTTCTGCAGTGGCTGATGGGACTTGGCCCACGTTCACATCGGGCTGTTTTGACATGCGACATGTCAAATCGCCGCCTATTGCCTGCAACCTTCTGCTGGGTCCCTGCAATTCTCTGAAGGGTCTCTCTCTACCCTCTGGCCCTCTATGGGGTCCCTCTTGGCTTTTAGGCAGTCACTGGGCTCCCTTTCTACTCTACAACCAAAACCATTGGGCTCTGTCCTCTGTGGGGCCCCTCTTATCTCTATAACCCTCCATTGGGCTCTTGCCACTATGCCCTCTATGAGGCCCCTCCTTAGCACTACAACCCTCCATTGGGCTCTTGGCACTATGCCCTCTGTGGGGCCCCTCCTTAGCACTACAACCCTCCATTGGGCTCTTGGCACTATGCCCTCTGTGGGGCCCCTCCTTAGCACTACAACCCTCCATTGGGCTCTTATTTGCACTATGCCATCTGTGGGCTCTCTCTTGGCTCTACAGCCTTCCATGGGGGCCCCTACCTGGCTCTAAGTATTTTTTTTGGCCCTGTTTGGCTCTGTGAGGAATGTGTCCCTATTTACAGGCATTATGTTGTGTCTACACAGTGCAGGTGGAATGTATCATCTATAATGTCAACTGTAAGGCTTCATTCCCAAATGTGGTAAAACCAGACGTTAGAGTGGCAGTTGGATCTCATGTCTACAGTCAATAGAGATGCAATATCTGTCATCCCCCATTATGGTCACAGAAAAAGAAAACAGAGGGACGCCAGACTAAGTGCAGCAGTAAGTGTAAAATGTAAAAAAAAAGTGAGACAAAGGGCAACTCGCATCTTCTTGAATAATAAAATGAACATGTATATATTTGTATGGCCAGTCTTGGAACTCTCCCGGGCAGTCCTGGGAGCGTTTTGGTACAATTAATGCTGCACTTAGTCCAGCGCACCTTTTGTGCTTTCTTTTTGTTTGTCTACAGGAGTTGTCTGCTTTACTCTAAAGGGTGCTGCCACTGATGCTGCTTTCGCTCACCTCCATTATATTCCCATTTTCACATGAAAAGCTGTTTGTTTTTTTTGTTTGTTTTTTTTGTTTGTTTTTTTTGTTTGTTTTTTTTGTTTGTTTTTTTTGTTTGTTTTTTTTGTTTGTTTTTTTTGTTTGTTTTTTTTTTGTCATAGACTTGTGATTTATGGACTTTTTTTTATATGTATGGCTTTGATTATTGATTGAATTACTTACAATACATCCCTCTAGCGTCACTCTTTTCTCCCCTCCAAATATAGTCACACATGAAGTTATGACCTGTAGCAGTTCCTGGGTTTTGTGTCGCTCCTCAGTTAATCCTTCATTCTGTGCCCATCCTCAGGTGGTGTCTCTGCAGGGGAAGGTGTGCCTGGTGACCGGATCCAGCTCTGGGATTGGCGCTGGAACTGCCATCCTCTTTGCTGGCCTGGGGGCCCAACTGGCCCTAAATGGAAGAAACCAGGAGAAGCTGCAAGAGACGGCCCAACGCTGTGAAGAGATCTCTGGCCTAAAGGTAGCATGATGTGTCAGATGTAGTCTGAGTGTTTACCGTGTGTGTGTCCTTCATTACTGTCCCCTCATCTATTCCCTCTGTGTGTGTCACATTAGTGTCCCCGCATCTCTTTTCTAAGTATATTTATTACTGTCCCTTTATTATTTTCTCCCGTGTGAGACATTTATAACCATCACATTCATGTTACTCTCCCCCTCCCTACCCTCTGTTCTTTGCCCCCTTGGTTATCTGGTTATCAGACATTGCCTTTTTTTTTTTTTTTGGCCTCCAAAGCCCTTCCTGGTCCCTGGAGATCTGACTGATGAAAAGGTTGTCCAGCAGATTGTAGAGGAGACAGTCGGTCACTTTGGACAGCTGGATGTGCTGGTGAACTGCGGGGGGATCCAGGCGAGGGGATCTGTGGAGAACACCACACTAGAAGACTATGACCGAGTGATGAACACCAATGTGCGGTGAGGGGAAGGACTTATCCAGTATGGTGAAGGGGTGGTACGGGGTATGGGCCATTGAAAACATTACATATATGTGGCTTCAAATATTTACGAATGTCTCAGAACTCATCATAGAGACTAAATAAGAACCATATAGGGCTGTAGAGCCAAGACGGGCCTCACAGAGCTTCAAAGAACCGAGAAGAGCCTTGTACAGGGTTGAAGAGCTGAGTGCAGCGACTAAAAGGGTCTAAAAAGTCAAGAGGGACACTACAGAGGGCTATAGAGTACAGACAATCCCTTTTAAATGGACCTCTCCCCCGGGTGGCAAGAGGGCCAAAAATGGACCTCTTGGGGGTCTTGAGGGCCTATAGTTCCTAGGTTTACATACCTGCTTTGTCCATTATGAGGGGTTCCCACTTGCTCTGAGTTGCAAGTCTGAACACCTGCTGTGCCTATTTGGAAGGATTCCCACCATTTATTTTTTGTTTAATGCAGCGGGGGGGGGGGGAGGTGGGTAGGAACTCTACCTGGAAGCTCTCAGGACTGGACTCACTGGTCATGTTAGAATGCTGCAAGTGGTACAGCTCACCAGCCTTTTTTTTTTATGATTGAGACACCATCCTTGGCATGACTGACCATTTTACTAAACAATTGGACACTACACAGAAAGGGACTTTCCTGTATTGTGTTGTGAATTTTGCATTCAGTTAACAGCACTATTTTAGGACCACATGATTATGCACAGAGTTTAGTTAACACCAGAATCCACACAGGTTCCTGAAATACAGTATGTGATTACCAGTTTATGAACAACATATCCAAAAAAAACGTGGGACTATTCTGTCATTGCCTCATCTAACCACTAGATGGCAATGTACACAGTCACATCCTAACCAAGGTTGTTCCTTTTAACCCTGTCTGTATCAGATTATTGCGGTGTTACTCATTTAATTTACATTTGCAGTTTGTTCATTTATAAGAGTAATAAATACATTCATCTCTGGGTATTTTATAGTCCCCAGACCAGCTTATTGGGTTTATAAAGAAGGAAAACAACAAGGGCGCCACTCTAAGTGCAGTATTTAAAAACAAATTTAATACATCTTTAAAAATGGGTACTCACAAGGTTACATGTAAACAGGCATGTGGATGATATATAGGTGGTGCCAGGTGTCCCAGGAGTAGTGTCCAGTCACATCGTGTAGTGGCGTTCTGCTTCACTCGACAGGCTGCGCTGCTGGATGATGCAGGGATAGGCAGATGGGTGACACGTTTGCGGAGCTACGCTCCTTCCTTGAGGCCTCAAGGAAGGAGCGTAGCTCCACAAACGTGTCGCCTATCCCTGCACGGACCCGGAAGTGACCTCGTTCCCCTGATCACACACAGTGCGTTCCAGCGGCAGGACATACCGATCATCCAGCAGCGCAGCCTGTCGAGTGAAGCAGAACGCCACTACACGATGTGACTGGACACTACTCCTGGGACACCTGGCACCACCTATATATCATCCACATGCCTGTTTACATGTACCCTTGTGAGTACCCATTTTTAAAGATGTATTAAATTCGTTTTTTAAATACTGCACTTAGAGTGGCGCCCTTGTTGTTCTTTTCCTTCAGTACCCAGAGGATTGTTTCTTCCTAATCTACAGGGCTGCCTTCTATAGTTGCTTTCAATGGACTATAATTCAGTTCTTTTTGGACTTTAGCAGCTCAGAGTCTGTTTTGATTACCCATTTTATTATTATAGTTCCAGTTTGTTATTTAATGTCTTTAGCTGTGTATTAACCTTCCCAACCACCTCATCTTCTCTCTATTAAGAGCAATAAGTTTTTTGGGGGTTACAACTGTTTTCTAGGTCTCTCTTCTATCTCACTCAACTGGCGGTGCCTCATCTCATCAAGACCAAAGGAAACATCGTCAATGTATCCAGTTGCTTAGGTCTGAGACCGGTGAGGGTTTTCTTGCTCCTCTATAAAAAAAATAGATAAGGGCTACAGAATATTCTGTTATTTGTCTTCTGAGTGAGAAAATGTGTACCAAAGTACAGTGCTTCTATTTTGCTGTTGCTACTTCTTCCATTCTGCACCTTGTGATGGAGGTGTGGGTGCAACAGAACACAAAAAAAGGGAATCAGGGGTTAAAGCCCCCTGAGAAGGAAGTCGCAGGCGGACCAAGCAGCTTAAATGGGGAAAATGAAAAATGCTCCATTACCTGTGGGGGATAAAACTGCTGGATAATGATTAAGGAAACCTCCTTCTTTCTCCTTCTCTTTCTCTTTCTCTTTCTCCTTCTCTTTTTCTTTCTCTTTTTCTTTCTCTTTTTCTTTCTCTTTTTCTTTCTCTTTTTCTTTTTCTTTCTCTTTTTCTTTCTCTTTTTCTTTCTCTTTTTCTTTCTCTTTTTCTTTCTCTTTTTCTTTCTCTTTTTCTTTCTCTTTTTCTTTCTCTTTTTCTTTCTCTTTTTCTTTCTCTTTTTCTTTCTCTTTTTCTTTCTCTTTTTCTTTCTCTTTTTCTTTCTCTTTTTCTTTCTCTTTTTCTTTCTCTTTTTCTTTCTCTTTTTCTTTCTCTTTTTCTTTCTCTTTTTCTTTCTCTCTCTTTTTCTTTCTCTTTCTCTTTCTCTCTTTTTCTTTCTCTTTTTCTCTTTTTCTTTCTCTTTTTCTCTTTTTCTTTCTCTTTCTCTCTTTTTCTTTCTCTTTCTCTCTTTTTTTTTTTTTCTTTCTCTTTCTCCTCCTTTTATTTGAAAAAAAAAAAGAGCTTTAATGCTTAAGCTGGCCATACTTGTACATTTTCCTTTTACCTTCAACTATGTAGTGCAAGGGCCTGCCTAATTGGGTAGAATTGAAAGTTGTTTAGTTTGACCTTCTATTATATGGTTTTTAGTAAATCTAAAGGAAAATTGAACATGTATGGCCAGCCTTAAAGTTTTTCTCCTTTTTTTTTGGTTTTGAAAATTCCTTTAAGAACTAAGTCATTGAGGCCTTCCATAGTGTGGTCAGGTTGTGAGAAATGATGTCTCACAGAAGTGCAGAACTCATCTTCTTTTATGTTCCTTGATGGTATGTCTGTGCAGATTCATCCTTGTTTTGTAACTTCTGTCCTGTTTCACCAACATAAGATTCTTTGCTACATCTTTTGGATCACGGACTGTACTCGATTTGTTTCTGTCACAAGTGCACTAATAAGGCTACAATCACCTCAAGCAGGAGGTTATCAAAATCTATGCTGTTTACTGAATTATGTATAAGTAGTGTCCTCGGACCTCAAAAGAGAAAGCTTTACCTAAAAAATAAGTCTTGTTAGCAATTACAGTGGAACCTTGGATTACGAGCATAATCCGTTCCAGGAGAATGCTTGTAATCCAAAGCAATTGCATATCAAAGCAAGTTTCCCCATAAAAGTCAATAGAAACGAAGATAATTTGTTCCACATTGACTTCTATTGCATGCAATACCACATGTGGCCAGAGGTGGGGGGGGGTGCCGGAGAGCCTTGAAATACTTGGGGACAGCTTGGCTGAACTTGGAAACACTCGGGAACCGAGTGTTTCCGAGTATTTTCGAACCATTACCGAGTGTCACCGGTGTCGCCACACCTCTGGCAAAATGCAGTGCTGCACACCACATTAGCTTGAATTCTGCTCGTTTTGCGAGACAACACTCGCAAACCGAGTCAGATTTAAAAAAAAAAAAAAAGTTGCTCGTCTTTCAAAACGCTTGTTAACCGCGTTACTCGTTAACCAAGGTTCCACTGTAGTGGAAATCAATGTGTCTAAATATTTGCAACTAAGAAACCTAGTAATTAAAAAGTAACCATGATATACTGTAATTGGTGATTACTAAATCCGCATTATTACTGGTGGCCCATTTTGGATTCTTCTGAAATATTTGCAGGCCCGTGTGTCTGATCTGCAGAAGATGACGGTTACCCATCCGTGCATTTATGATTCATATGCGGATGCTGATTGGACAAATCTGCAGGATCAAAACATACGAGATTCAGAAAAGTTCCCCAATTTTCAAGTCACTCGCTACTAATCCTCATTTAGCAGAGGAACATACAGAACCTCCTTATCAGGTTTAGCATAAAAAAACCACTAGCAAACAGGTATGACCATTCAAACTGGTGTCGGCTTATATAGTACAGTACAAAAATAGCCAATTGCTATTACACACTGTGCACCGATGAGAGATGAACTCCAAAATATACATTTCAAATGACTGCAAAATAAAAGACAACCCATGTGCTGGCTGTTTCGGATCTCCCCATTTGTTTTCCAGATGCCAGGCCTCCTGGTGTACAGCGTGTCCAAGTCGGCGGTGGATCACATGACCAGATGTGCCGCTCTTGGTGAGTAGAATACAATCTCCATTTTAAACGCTAAACAATGTCTTGCCAGTCAAGGAGAAATAGCCCAATATTATTCCCTGCTCCATCAATTTTTCTATTGAAGGATGTTGGATGAGAGGGTGCCAAAAGGGCCACCTCCAGGATTAATTTCACAAATTCATCAGGAACCAGCTGAAACTTGATCAGTGTAATGCAGGCCACAGGCCATACATGGGTCGAATTCCAAATGAATTTTCTTTCGATATCAGAAATTCTGTGCGTTTTTTGTGTTTCGATGGTTTCACCATTGTTTTCGAAACTCGACCAACCAAGCCTTCAATTTCACCTCCTGTTGCTACAGAAAATAATTTTCGTGGCTGGGAATCTTCTTCTTTTTCCAGGTAACAGCTCATTCATATTTCTTTTTCGATTTATTTCTCACATGATTCTCCCATCATTGATTTAGAAAATTGTTCGCTTTTTTTTTTTTTCAAAAAAATTCCAGCATGTCTGATCACTCATCAGTGGCCACTCTAGGAACAATATATGGGGGGGGCACATTAGATGCTACAGTCAAAACTGGGGGGAGCACTCATTTTCACCACTAAATCATAAGAAGGCCACTTTACAGCTATAAGATGGGATTCTGCGGAGGAGCGGTCACGTGGTCTCCCCGGCTGACGTCAAAGGGAGATCATGGCCCCTCCCGCAGAAGCCATCCGCCGGACCTGGAAAGCAGCCGCGAGTCATGTGATCGGCCTGAAGACAGCTAAAAATCGGTATTTACAACACTCGTTTTAAAAAATGCTTAACACAGTGTGCTATGCCAGCCTTTAACAGAGGGGCTGGCATAGACTTTCACAAATGGGTTCACAAACCGTTTTAATAGAAGTCTTCCTTTTAAATCACATTTACAGCGTTTTTGTTTTTCTCTAGAATTGGCCAGTAAGCAGGTCCGAGTCAATGCTGTTTGGTGAGTAGAATTGCCAAAACCTGACTATATGGATCTAATCTAATTTACATGTTCCTGAAAGTATGTACTGTAAGTTAATTAAAATATATTGACTATATTGTTGCATTAGAGGTGGGCAAAAGGTTCAAGATGAGCAAAAGCTTTGGCCTGTATTTGCGGGTCGCTCGCGGCAGGGGTGTTGCTAGGTCTGCAAAAGATCTGGGGCTAGAGCCCATAGCAGCGGTCACCAACCTTTTTGCAGGGCGGGGGGGGGGAGGGTGTGGTAAGCAATTTTTCCAGGGTGATTGAAGCGCATTATTTCTATTATTACATTGTAATATAAAATGAAATAGTTCAACTCACCATAATGCAGAATCAGTGGGAGCCCTGGGTGTGTCCATTGCCCCATCTCCTGCCCGCCGCAGCGCGACCCGCTGGTTAGGCAGGGACCCTGCGGCAAGAGATGCGGGGCTATGGGCCCCAGATTCGGGGCTATAGCCCCAATAGCCTCCCCCTAGCGACGCCCCTGCTCGACGGGATGTTATCCTGCCGAGTTACCCACAATGCACTGTGTGCTGCACGGTGCATTCTAAGCCCCGATAGGGCAAAGTTTTGCCCAATAAGGGCACAGTGAATAGCTGGTTAAGGAGCTGGCCAGGAGGCCGTCCGCAGCGTCCTTAACAATGGATGAGTCCTAATCTGTCAATGGGCTTCCCCGCTGACAGCTGAAGGCAGGGAAAAAAAAACAATACAAAACCTTGCAATAGAAAAATAAAAACCTACGTGAGTGTCTCTTCTCCCCCCCCCCCCCTAATCCATACCAGACGCTAAGGTCTGGTATGGATTTTAAGGGGAAACCCCCACAGCAAAATTAATAAAAAAATGTTGTGGGGGTCCACCCAAAATCCATACCAGACCCTTATCCGAGCATGCAGCCTGGCAGGCCAGGAAAGGGTGTGTGGGGGATAAGCATACCAGGCCACATGCCCTCAACATGGGGGGGGGGGGGTGCTTTGGGGCAGGGGGGGCCTCTTCCCTACAACCCTGGGCTGTGGTTGAGGGGGGTCTGCGGGCAGGGGGCTTATCGGAATCTGAAAGATCCCCCCTATGAGAGGTAAATTGTACCCCTACCCATTCACCAAAAAAGTGTCAAAAAGAAATAAACACACAGACAGGTTTTTGACAGCTCCTTTATTAAAAATAAAAAACATGTCCCCAGATGTAGATCCATCGTCGATCATGACGCCGACGCCACAGAAGGCTAACTGCCCACTGCAGGCTCCGCCGTTTAAAAGTTCTTGTATAGGTAAGGGGCGGAGCCACCTTGTGACGTCACCCGGTGGCACCACCCCCTTGTGACATCACCGACCCAGCATGCACTGGTCGGTGACGTCACAAGGTGGTCCCACCCTTGTCAAGAATTGTCAATGGCAAGGCAGGCGTTTGGCAGTTAGCCTTCGTCATGGGCCGAGCAATATGTGTGTATGTATGTATGTGTGTGTATGTATGTGTATATATATATATATATATGAAAAACACGTAGAACTATGCTTGATGCAAGAAGTGTCCTTTTACTGAAAATTATTCCATTACATATTTCAAATACAAGCAAGCCACTGTACAGTTCCGAGCGCAAGTCGCTCTTCGTCAGGCTTTTCTGGCTGTGTGTGAAAAGCCAAACCACACTATGTTCTCTTATCAACACCCAGTCCAGTACACACCTGTGTTCACTTAACTAATTATCCTACACAAACCACCTATACACGATCAGACATCTAACCCTGCTGCATAAATCTAGTTCCAGTAAACCATCCTAGATTTCCTAATAGAAAAATATTTACAACAGATTCATCCTATTATGTATCATGTATCATCAGCATAACATTAAGAACTGACTAAATTCTCTCATTTAATTAATTAGATCTTTCCAATTATTTTTCACAAATTATATATATATGTATGTATGTTAATATTCTTGATCATGTCTCAAATTCCTTCATAGACTCCAGCTGATATTCTGCTATCTAGTATTCCCAACGGGGACTCTTTGTGATCGATCTAGAGAAAATACAATAAAAAAATATGATCGTAACTTCTTTACAATCTCGTACCAAAAAGATTCCTATATAAATCATAATCCTTGTTCATACCATCAGGATGCAAGGACTGTAATTTATTAATCCACCAAACTTCACATCTTTTTAATTTCAAAATCCTATCGCCCCCTCTTTTGTCATGAGGAATCTCCTCTAGCACCATAAATCGTAAATCGGTGTCTTTGTGTCCCATTTCTGAAAAATGACGCGATACAGGAAGACCTGATTGGGGATGTCTAATTGTGCTGCGATGTTGTGCGATACGGTCTTTAATTTTTTGGGTCGTTTCCCCCACATACAGGAGATTACAGGGGCATGTGAGAATATAGATCACATATGATGACTGACAGGTATAAAAGCCATTAATTATTATCTTATTGTTAGTTCTAGGATGACAGAAATTGTTGCCCTTAGTCATTAGGTTACATTGAATGCAATTAAGACACGGGTAACAGCCCTTCCTTTTACTACCGAGAAAAGTCATTCTTTTCTCCTCCTGCCTATCAGGTTTAAATTCAGATCGTACCAAAAGATCGCGCAAGGTTTTATTGCGCCGATACGCTTTCATGGGAGTTAATTGAAACTCCTCTGAGGATATGATCGTTTTCAATATCGTCCAATGTTTTCTCAATACATTAAAGATCCTATCACTATAACTACTAAACTGAAAGACAAATGGAATCCTAGGTTTATCAGATAAATATCTTTTCTTATTGGAGATCTTGATAGGGTTCAAAATTTTATCTAATTCCTGTCTAATTAGACCTTCTGGGTAGCCCCGCTCTTTGAATTTACAGCACATTTCATCTAATCTCTGATCTCTTATTGTAGTATCACTCACTATCCGCATCACTCTGAGAAGTTGGCTTCTAATGATAGAACTAAAGACGTGGGGGGGGTGGTAACTATCATATCGTAGTAGCTGGTTCCTATCTGTGGGTTTCGTATATATATCAGTTTCAATCCGTCCTTGTTTTATATACGCCCGTATATCTAAAAAGGGGACAGAATCCCCGCCGATGTGGATTTTAAACTGAATATTTGGTGAAATACTATTAATCATCTCATCAAAGGTTTTGATTGATTCAATGTTGCCCCGCCATATGGCAAAAATGTCATCTATATAGCGCCACCAAGTGGCGCAATGTTCCCGAAAAAGATCATTGACAAAAATATGTTTTTGCTCAAAATCATGCATAAATGAACAAGCATATGGCGGGGCAACATTGGAACACATAGCCACCCCCGTCAGTTGCACATAGTAACGATCCCTGAAAAGAAAATAGTTATTATACAAGATCAATTTTAAATAACTTTTCAAAAAAGGCAATCTGAGCTTCTGAGTACTCGTGACAGTTCTTAATTAGGTTCAATGCTGCTTCAATACCAGCCACATGAGGAATTGATGTATATAAACTTGTTACATCCCAAGTGACAAGGATACATCCATCTTGAATTTGTGGTAGGTCCCCAATTTTAGTCAGAAAGTCACCAGAGTCCTTGATGTAGGATGGGGTAGTTTTCACCAAAGGTGATAGCACTCTATCCAATAATTTGGCCGTGGGTACAAAAATCGAATCTCTCCCCGATACAATCGGGCGTCCCGGTGGGGAATGTTTGTCCTTATGGATCTTGGAGAGTATGTACAAGACCGGGATACGGGTGTGTGTTGGTAACAGAAATTCATACAGATCATGTGAAATTAACCCTTCTTTAAATGCTGGTTTAACAATACTCTCCAAGATCTTTCTAATGCTCCATGTGGGATCGGACTGTAGTGGTTTGTACACTGTGTCATCATCCAATTGTCGCTTGATCTCATTCTCATACGCCTGGGGGTCCATAATGACTACCGAACCCCCTTTATCATCAGCAGGTTTACAAATAATATCATTCCGTTTAGTCAATTCCCGCAACGCAATTCTTTCATGAGGGGACAAGTTGTTAGGTACATGGTCTCTAAAGTCCACTTGTTGTATTAGACGTTTCACATCTCGAGTGACCTCCTGTTGAGATGTTTGTACAGGAGGTCACTCGAGATGTGAAACGTCTAATACAACAAGTGGACTTTAGAGACCATGTACCTAACAACTTGTCCCCTCATGAAAGAATTGCGTTGCGGGAATTGACTAAACGGAATGATATTATTTGTAAACCTGCTGATGATAAAGGGGGTTCGGTAGTCATTATGGACCCCCAGGCGTATGAGAATGAGATCAAGCGACAATTGGATGATGACACAGTGTACAAACCACTACAGTCCGATCCCACATGGAGCATTAGAAAGATCTTGGAGAGTATTGTTAAACCAGCATTTAAAGAAGGGTTAATTTCACATGATCTGTATGAATTTCTGTTACCAACACACACCCGTATCCCGGTCTTGTACATACTCCCCAAGATCCATAAGGACAAACATTCCCCACCGGGACGCCCGATTGTATCGGGGAGAGATTCGATTTTTGTACCCACGGCCAAATTATTGGATAGAGTGCTATCACCTTTGGTGAAAACTACCCCATCCTACATCAAGGACTCTGGTGACTTTCTGACTAAAATTGGGGACCTACCACAAATTCAAGATGGATGTATCCTTGTCACTTGGGATGTAACAAGTTTATATACATCAATTCCTCATGTGGCTGGTATTGAAGCAGCATTGAACCTAATTAAGAACTGTCACGAGTACTCAGAAGCTCAGATTGCCTTTTTTGAAAAGTTATTTAAAATTGATCTTGTATAATAACTATTTTCTTTTCAGGGATCGTTACTATGTGCAACTGACGGGGGTGGCTATGTGTTCCAATGTTGCCCCGCCATATGCTTGTTCATTTATGCATGATTTTGAGCAAAAACATATTTTTGTCAATGATCTTTTTCGGGAACATTGCGCCACTTGGTGGCGCTATATAGATGACATTTTTGCCATATGGCGGGGCAACATTGAATCAATCAAAACCTTTGATGAGATGATTAATAGTATTTCACCAAATATTCAGTTTAAAATCCACATCGGCGGGGATTCTGTCCCCTTTTTAGATATACGGGCATATATAAAACAAGGACGGATTGAAACTGATATATATACGAAACCCACAGATAGGAACCAGCTACTACGATATGATAGTTACCACCCCCCCCACGTCTTTAGTTCTATCATTAGAAGCCAACTTCTCAGAGTGATGCGGATAGTGAGTGATACTACAATAAGAGATGAGAGATTAGATGAAATGTGCTGTAAATTCAAAGAGCGGGGCTACCCAGAAGGTCTAATTAGACAGGAATTAGATAAAATTTTGAACCCTATCAAGATCTCCAATAAGAAAAGATATTTATCTGATAAACCTAGGATTCCATTTGTCTTTCAGTTTAGTAGTTATAGTGATAGGATCTTTAATGTATTGAGAAAACATTGGACGATATTGAAAACGATCATATCCTCAGAGGAGTTTCAATTAACTCCCATGAAAGCGTATCAGCGCAATAAAACCTTGCGCGATCTTTTGGTACGATCTGAATTTAAACCTGATAGGCAGGAGGAGAAAAGAATGACTTTTCTCGGTAGTAAAAGGAAGGGCTGTTACCCGTGTCTTAATTGCATTCAATGTAACCTAATGACTAAGGGCAACAATTTCTATCATCCCAGAACCAACAATAAGATAATAATTAATGGCTTTTATACCTGTCAGTCATCATATGTGATCTATATTCTCACATGCCCCTGTAATCTCCTGTATGTGGGGGAAACGACCCAAAAAATTAAAGACCGTATCGCACAACATCGCAGCACAATTAGACATCGCCAATCAGGTCTTCCTGTATCGCGTCATTTTTCAGAAATGGGACACAAAGACACCGATTTACGATTTATGGTGCTAGAGGAGATTCCTCATGACAAAAGAGGGGGCGATAGGATTTTGAAATTAAAAAGACGTGAAGTTTGGTGGATTAATAAATTACAGTCCTTGCATCCTGATGGTATGAACAAGGATTATGATTTATATAGGAATCTTTTTGGTACGAGATTGTAAAGAAGTTACGATCATATTTTTTTATTGTATTTTCTCTAGATCGATCACAAAGAGTCCCCGTTGGGAATACTAGATAGCAGAATATCAGCTGGAGTCTATGAAGGAATTTGAGACATGATCAAGAATATTAACATACATACATATATATATAATTTGTGAAAAATAATTGGAAAGATCTAATTAATTAAATGAGAGAATTTAGTCAGTTCTTAATGTTATGCTGATGATACATGATACATAATAGGATGAATCTGTTGTAAATATTTTTCTATTAGGAAATCTAGGATGGTTTACTGGAACTAGATTTATGCAGCAGGGTTAGATGTCTGATCGTGTATAGGTGGTTTGTGTAGGATAATTAGTTAAGTGAACACAGGTGTGTACTGGACTGGGTGTTGATAAGAGAACATAGTGTGGTTTGGCTTTTCACACACAGCCAGAAAAGCCTGACGAAGAGCGACTTGCGCTCGGAACTGTACAGTGGCTTGCTTGTATTTGAAATATGTAATGGAATAATTTTCAGTAAAAGGACACTTCTTGCATCAAGCATAGTTCTACGTGTTTTTCCTATCTTTTATGGTGGAATTTTGGGAGTCCACCTTGACGGTGACTTGATTGAACAAGGATATCAAGAGAAGGAGGTAACCCACCTGATGTTTGTATATATATATATATATACACACACACACACAATTTGGCCTGTGACAAAGGCTAACTGCCAAATGCCTGCCCTGCTGTTGACAGTTCTCGAATAGGGTGGGATCACCTTGTGACGTCACCAACCAGTGAATGCTTTTTTTTTTTTTTTTTCAGAAAAAGATTTATTGCAGCTAAAAACATTCAAAGTAAAATACTCAAGAATTGGCAAGGTTTAAAGAAAATCAACAATGACAAATTTAAAAACTGAGATTTGTGGTTTATGTTGAGATCAGTTGGCTAAAACCTTGCCCAAGATTCTATATAATTAAATGGGGACATTACAGGGTGATCCTAAAGGCTTCTGGCTCTTCTCTAGCTTGCTCCATCTGATAACGTCTCTGGTTCTCTTCCAGTCCGGGGGTAATCATAACTGAATTGCAGAAGCGGGCCGGAATGAGTGAAGAGCAGTACCAGGAGGTACGTAGATGGAGAATCTTGCCCTGTATATGATTGAGACACAAACATCCCATGTTTCTCGTATGAGAACAGAACGTACAATTTTTGTGTAATCCGTATGGTATTTGTTTGTTTGGGGGAAAAACAAAAAAAAAAATCATGTGACCAAGTCCACATAGGCCCAGAAATGAAAGAGAATACATTTTAACACAATACATTATATCACTTCCGAAGTTTTTATTCCGTCGTAGGAGAATTTTTGTAACTTTAGTAACCTATTGGTTTTCGATATGAGACTAGCATGCAAAAAAAAAAACAGGATCATTCATCCAATATGGTTATTGTGTGGATGAGGCTTTAGACCAGCTTCTGTTGAACAGACAGTGGTACAAATATACTGAAAGTCTTCCCCCGACTTTCGCTATGTAAGTACCGGGCTTTAACATTGATGTCTCAGCTTCTCCTCTCCTTGTGTTTTGGCATTAATCGCTCAGCTCCACCTCGTCCTCCTTGTGTGTTGGCATTGATCTCTCATCTTCTATCTTCGGGTCTTGGCAGTTATCTTTTTAGCTACTCAATATCTTTTAGCTACTTCTCTTGTCTTGGCATTGATCTCTCCACTCCATTTCTCTTCTTTTTTAGCTTCTGAAGCGCACACAGGAAACGCACGCCCTGGGGCGCCCCGGCTCGGTGGAGGAAGTTGCTCGGACAATCGCTTTCCTGGCATCGGATGCAGCATCTTTTATCACTGGAGTGACAATGCCTGTGGATGGTGGCCGCCATGCTATGTGTCCACGATAGATCTACAGATAACAGAGAAAATCATGATATCCTAAAGCCATCTGATTTTACATGTTCCGTCAATAAATATTTAATACCTCTTTATAACAGTCCATGTCTGTTGCATGTCAGCCTGTGCTCTGCACAGTCTCCCCAATGTTTACATTCATTTCCTTCTGTCCATGGTTAGTGATGGGGAATCAGTTCAAAGTTGGTGCATAGATTTCTATTTGTTACATTTGTGTAAAAAAAAAAAAAAAGTGTCCAACCGCAGCTCCCTGATTCCAGAACTGTGGATGGGCATTCAGGAGGATTAAAAAGTTTAATGGTTGCCATGGTGAAGTGTCTAGGGAATATAACTGGAGACCCGATACGGGAAAAACCAAGCAGGATTTATGCCAGGGTGCCTCTCCTTGAGAAATCTGACAGAGCCTAGTGGTAAATTACTACTATTGCCATGAAAAATATCTTGGGAATATAATAATTCTAGAAAGGGTAGTGCTGGTTGAAAGGAAATAGTAGGCATTCTGGATGACCACCTGTCTATTGGGTACACCAACAGGGCCCTCAGATATCTGGAGACGCCAAATGAAACAAGAGGCAGGTTGTGCATTCGTAAAATGTCTGCCTTTATTAGATGTGTTACAGGTTATATATGGATCAACATACCAATAGAAAGAGGGGAGGGGGGAGTGGTTAGCTAATTATTTGTATAGAAATATATAGTTCTATGGTTAGTCAGTGACCCTTTAAGATACATTATCATGAGTTCACACAGGTCATGCATCCTATACCATGGCCTACAGAACAGAGAACAGGAAAATACAAACCAACCCACAATGAGTGTGTGTGTGTGTGTGTGTGTGTGTGTGTGTGTATATATATGTATATGTATATATGTGTGTGTGTGTGTATGTACAGTTCTTGTGCAAGCATCTTTCTAAGTATTATTTAACTCTTTTACAGATTTAAGCTATCTTTTGTATACTGAAATGGCAGAGCATATCAAAATGGAGTCACAATGCTTTGGGCATATTATTACACTGGTTTTCTTGGCATATGCCAATAAGGTCTTTGACAGTATTCAATGGAATTATATTAAAGAGACTTTAATGGTTTCAAGGATAACTACTGGCTAGGTTTGGAGAACCTGTATCAGACGTATTTTAATTCAAGGTTGATGATACCTGATCAATTGTTCAAGATGGTGGTGATTCTGCTTGGGGGGGTTTAAGACCGGGATGTTCACTTTCACATTTGATTTTTAATTTTGCAGAGGAACCCTGTGCTTAGAGAACTAAATCCTGATATACTGGAATGAACTAGATGGAAATGGTATTGACGTGTGTGGCACACGCACTCACACACACATTGGAATAAAATATCTGCTCTTAGTTCTCCTCTCCTAAAGATTCTATGTTGAAGATATGGGAGGAGTTACCATTATCTCTAAGTGAGTAAGTTCTGATAAAATCAAATCTTTTACAGCGATTGATGCAATCCCTATCTTTTTTATGGTTCGTGCAGATGACATGTCTAAAAGAAATAATGGGAATAGACATTTCTCATCCAAAGAGGGAAAGAAAATTGGATTAAAATTAAATTCTAAGCAGATTAGGCTGGGACTCCAAAATATCTCATGGTACAATGCCACCACCCTGGTAAGAATTGCTTTAGCTTGTGTTGTGTTTTTTTTTTTTTTTTTTTTTTTTTTTAAATATCTCTGTATTTGGAACAGCAAAGCTAAGGGTGTCTCTATATCCTATCTTGTTACACACAAAGAAAAAAATGAGTACCTGGAAAAACAATTGGGTCACCCTTCTTTACAGATATCCTGAAGGCCAGGAACCTATCTCTGGTAATATCAAGAGAAAAGATTTGAGAACTTATGTTATTTGCCGATCAGAGGTAACATAAATCAGAACTGAAGATAAAACTATCTTTCATTTTAGCTAGAGTAAGGGAGGGTGTAGATAGATTTTTGCAATCTGTTCCAATGGGGAAATTTTGCTTCGCCTCTTGTCCCATAGGTAAAACAGGAAGTGAAAGGAAATCCCTTCAACCTGAGGGAATCCCCATTGAAATATTTCTGTTCTGGGGACAACCCAAACTTTTTTTTTTTTTTTTTTTTTCCTTCTTCTTTTTTTTCTTCTTTTTTCTTTTTCTTTTTTTTCTCCTTTTTTCTTTTTTCTTCTTCTTCTTTTTTCTTTTTTTTTTTTTTTTTTTCTTTTTCCCCCCAAGGCAGTGCAAAGCCTACCACCATGTAACTTATTTGACAATCCCCTGTCTATTTGCATAGAATATAGCCATTATAAATTTGTTAACATTCATTTCATTGGGGTTCAGATTTGACACCCAAACTTCTGTAATGGTGGCCAAAGCCTGCTCAACCTTAATGCACGTTCATCTCATCCCTAATCAATACTGTAGCTGAGGGAAGGACCCAGCAGCTTCACCCCTTACCGGCTGGCGGCTGCATTCACAACTCCTACAAGAGGGGCAAAGATGAGACAAGTTTTAAATTGAAACATGAACGATATACAAAGTCTTTTTCAAATAAACAATGTCATCAGATGAAAATCCAACCACAATCCTGTCATCGAGGGAAAGTAGATTCAATCTCAAGCCCGATGACCCAACGCTATTCCCACCCTGGTGTCCTCACAACCAGCGACTTATCCTTGCCTGGCACATTTAATAGACATGTGAATGTAAACCAACATTGTAAAGAAAAAAGGTCTGGTATGGATTTTAAGAGGGATCCCCAAGAAAAAAAAAAGTGCCCCCCATTTCATACCTGACTGAGTCTGGTAGGAGTTTAGGTGGGAACCCATGCAAAAAAAAAAAAAAAAAAGCACGGAGTTCCCCCTTAAATCCATGCCAGACCCTTTTCAGAGGATGCACCCTGGGTGGCCAGGAAAGTGGGGACAAGCATGCGCCCCGCCAAACCATATCCGGCCATAAGCCCTCAACGTGGGGCAGGAGGGAGCTTGCAAAGCAACTTGTCCCCATGTTTATGAGGACAAGGGCCTCTTTCCTGCAGCCCTAGTCTAGTTCTTTGAACTCTATGTGCATTCCTGCCCTACCGGTGAGTAAATGTGCTCCAATCAATACATAAATCAAACATGAATCCTCTAAGTGTGAAGCTGCTGCAAACACCAAACTTGTGTTCTCCCGATGCTGGACAATATATTAATTAACAAAATGCAGTGCTGCTATACGCTTGTGCAGTGAAAATATTCAATAAAATTAAAGTCAAATCTATTTCCGTGTCACAATACAATATATATGTATCACATAACTTAAAATAAGTCCATCAACAGACAAATGAAAGATCAGTAGAAGCTCTTCATCGACACATTGTTTCTTTAGTGCTCATAAAAGTCCCACACCTCCTTGATATTTTTAGGTGCTTCTTTATGAACTCACATGTACCACCTCTGTGCTCCTAAAACTCTCACCTTCATACATCGGACATTACGCCTAATTATATCATCAACCATCAAATTTGTTGCTCTACAGATGGTTTCCCAGCCCCCTGTCCACTAGGGGGCCCTCCAGATATCGTTTTACAATGTTTCCGATGCTAATTGGAACTGTCCCTTTTTAAGACACCAGATTGCTCATGTACAGGTAGGTATGTTGGGAGAAAACATATACAGAGCCTCTCATTGTGTAGTATTTAAAATGTGCCTGAGGTATTTGCACTTACAATATAAAAAGCACCACAAAAAAAAGAGAAAACCAGGGCAGAGCGCCCTCCTATGTCACTTCTGGTCAGCAGCTGCCTCCGACATGCCCCACGCGTCTTCATCTTCATGACCACGTGACCTCATCAAGGGAACTGGATTGGCAGTCAATGAAGGCTTTTTATACCCTGGGGGCAATGATGGAACAGTCGCCATTTTGTTGAAGCCTATTTACTGATCGGTGGCCATTTTGTTGTATGTATAATGACCTTTGCCCCTTTTGTTGAGGATGTAAACATAATTAGCGACTTTCTTGATTAGATCTACATCTAGTCATAACCAAAATGATAAACCTTCTTATAGCTTGCGCTGATTTTTTTTTTTTTAAAGCTAAACCTTGGGACGTTTATAAGAACTGATATGTTGTTATGCCCCGTACACACGGTCGGATTTTCCGATGGAAAATGTGTGATAGGACCTTGTTGTCAGAAATTCCGACCGTGTGTGGGCTCCATCACACATTTTCCATCGGAATTTCCGACACAAAAAGTTTGAGAGCAGGCTATAAAATTTTCCGACAACAAAACCCGTTGTCGGAAAATCCGATCGTGTGTACACAATTCCGACACACAAAGTGCCACGCATGCTCAGAATCAATAAAGAGATGAAAGCTATTGGCTATTGCCCCGTTTATAGTCCCGACGTACGTGTTTTACGTCACTGCGTTCAGAACGATCGGATTTTCCGACAACTTTGTGGGACCGTGTGTATGCAAGACAAGTTTGAGCCAACATCCGTCGGAAAAAATCCATGGATATTGTTGTCGGAATGCACGATCAATGTCCGACCGTGTGTACAGGGCATTACACATTGGGGGTTATTTACGAAAGACAAATCCACTTTGCACTAGTGCACTTGGAAGTGCAGTCGCTGTAAATCTGTTTGTTTTCGTTTTAAGTACAATTAAGTACATTTTTCTTCTTTTTTTTTTTTTTTTTTTTTTTTTAAACATTGTCCAGAAGGAAAATAAAAGAGATACAAAGTAACATTCTTTATAAACTTTGCTCAGACGGGAGACAGAGAGATACAAAGTACCTTTTCTGTGCACTGACAAAAAATTTAGTTTTCGTTTCATTTGTTTTTTTGCTTTTTTCGGAAATTCAGAAATTCTGAAATTCAAAGTTTCGGAAATTAAAAAATTCAGAAGTTTTGGAATTAACGGATTTATTGAAATTTTTTAAAAAACGAATTTGGAAATAAACAAATTGCACATGTCTAGTAAGCATATCCCTGTGTTCCAGAACATGGGGTGGAGGAATATTGTGATACCAATATGGACTAGTAAGTGTGAAGAAAAAAAAGATCACCACTGCTACCAGGTAAATCACTGGTAAGGAGCGGCCTCAGCCCACATGTCTCCATCAAACCTCACACCCCCCAATGCAATTTGCCCCGCCCACCTGGGCTTAGTCATAGGGTGGGAGCGTAGAACGGGATGAAAGCATTTTATATGTCATTAGCTGCACGGAGAGAATACTGATAAAAGGTCAAAAACAGGCGTAGATTAACTAAAGAGCAACCAGAGTCAAAACTGCAGCGGAGAAAAAGAATGTATAGAAAATGTGTAAGCAACAACTATGAGAGAGGGTTGTTTTAAACCACAATTAAAATAAATAAATAAATGAAAGGTGGAATAACGAAATAAAGAATCTTAATGAAAGGAAAAAAATATTTAAAAAATGGCTAAAACAAAGATAAAATATCATGGAAAAAAAGTGAATAATAGGAAGGATGAATAATGTGACGGACCTGGCCGGGACAGAGGCTGTTGGAGAGGACTGGGTGCGGGCCTGTTGCCTTTTGATTATGGGCCCTAGCATTTGGGGGAATGGTGCTCTCTGTGAGCTGTATGCCTGGGGACCCTGGGGTTGGTGTTACTTTGGATTCAGCTCCATGTCCCCCCAAAACACACAGACTCTGGGAACCCTTTATATGCCATATTAGAATGGTGACTGATTTATACCATTGGGACTCGTACTGTTAAATGCTAATGTCATCAATTCTGCTATAATGTGTTTATTGTAAATAAGTCTAGTGTGGCTCTAAGAGTCTTTTCACCCATTGTTGTTTGTGTTAATTAACTGTGTGAAGCTCGGTGACCACAAGTCTGGGCGAAAGGTCATGTCTCAGTCACCTAGGCTGTATAAAGGATTAGATAATTAGCTCATGTTAATTAAGTTACAGTTGTATCGTTAGAGGAGGTTCTAACAGCATATAAAGTCTTATAACTTTGATTCATAATAAACAGTCCATGTTAGCAGTGAAGCAAGTGTCGCCTTGTTTTCTGCTCAGAGAGGTTGGAATATCTGATATCTGTATACAGACTGGGAGGAAGTGGTATATGACGGAAGCACTTCAAGCGGAGTGTGGGACGTTCCGTGACAAATAAAATAAATGAAGAGTGGAAATAAATCCTTCTAAGAAAAAAATCAACCTCTTGGCACCGACAGTACGCAAATATGCGGCCTCTTGGCGAGTGGGGCCTTAACGCCGGGTGGCGGCATATTTGCGTACCAGAATGTAAATAAATCACCCCAGTTTTTGGTGAAATGGCTTTGGCGGTGCTCTTCTCTGTTTAGGAGATACCAGGAAATACAGAGTAATTAAAAAAAAAAAAAAAAAAAAAAGCTTGCGTGCAGAAGCGAACGCATACGTGAGCAGCACCTGCATTTGAAAACAGTGTTCAAACCACACATGTGAGGTATCACCGCGATCGGTAGAGCGAGAGCAATAATTCTAGCCGTAGACCTCCTCTGTAACTAAAAACATTTTTTTTTCCAAATTACATTAATTTTATTTATTTATTTTTATTGCATTTTGGTGTAAATATGAGATGTGAAGTCTTTTTGACCCCCCAGATCTCATATTTAAGAGGACCTGCCATGCTTGTGTTCTATTACAAGGGATGTTTACATTCTTTGTAATGGGAATAAAAGTGACCCTTTTTATTAAAAAGAACAGTGTAAAAATAAAAAATAAAAGGTAAAATAAATAAGAAAAATAAAATAATTTTTTTAAATGCGCCCCATCCCGCCGAGCTTGCGCGCAGAAGCGAACGCATACGTGAGTAGCGCCTGCATATGAAAATGGTGTTCAAAACACACATGTGAGGTATCGCCGCGATCGATAGAGCGAGAGCAATAATTCTAGCCCTAGACCTCCTCTCTAACTCAAAACATGCAACCTGTAGATTTTTTTTTAAAAGTCGCCTATGGAGATTTTAAAGGGTAAAAGTTTGTCGCCATTTCACGAGCGGGGCGCAATTTTGAAGCGTGACATGTTGGGTATCAATTTACTTAGTGTAACATTATCTTTCACAATATAAAAAAGATTGGGCTAACTTTACTGTTGTCTTATTTTTTAATTCATAAAAATGTATTTTTTCCAAAAAAAGTGCGCTTGTAAGACCGCTGCGCAAATACGGTGTGACAGAAAGTATTGCAATGACCGCCATTTTATTCTCTAGGGTTTTAGAAAAAAATATATATAATGTTTGGGGGTTCTAAGTAATTTTCTAGCAAAAAAATAAACTGTATTTAACTTGTAAACAACAAATCTCAGAAAGAGGCTCGGTCCTTAACCACTTCCCGACCGCCGCACGACTATACACGTCCTAAGTTTGAACGGGGATATCGTTGTTATGGCAGCAGCTAGCTGCCATAACCCCGGTATCCCCGTTTTCGTGCGGCGGCCGGCTTTCAGATAAAAGTGGTCCCTGCGGCGGATTCGCCGCGAGATCACTTTTATCGGTGGCGGGAGAGGGGCCCCCCCCTCCCGCCGCGATCCGGTGTCCTCCGCCGCTTACCGGAGCCGTCGGTAGCGGCGGAGGCGATCGCGTCCTTCTGCGTGGTGTGTCTGGAGACGAGTGAGGCCAAGATGGCGCTCACTCGTCTCCATGATACTGCTGGGCGGAAGCGACGTAAAAACGTCACTTCCGTCCACGCCTCTTCAAGGCATATTTTTTCAAATGTCATTTTTCTAAATGACTTTTTTTTTTTTTTTTATTGCATTTTAGTGTAAATATGAGATCTGAGGTCTTTTTGACCCCAGATCTCATATTTAAGAGGTCCTGCCATGCTTTTTTCTATTACAAGGGATGTTTACATCCCTTGTAATAGGAATAAAAGTGACACAATTTTTTTTTTTTTTAAACAGTGTAAAAATAAATACAATATTTTAAAATAAATAATAAAAATAAAAAAAAAATTTTTTAAAACCCCCCTGTCCCGACGAGCTCGCGCGCAGAAGCGAACGCATACGCGAGTAGCGCCCGCGTATGAAAACGGTGGTCAAACCACACATGTGAGGTATCACAGCGACCGGTAGAGCGAGAGCAATAATTCTATCCCTAGACCTCCTCTGTAGCGCAAAATATGCAACCTGTAGAATTTTTTAAACGTCGCCTATGGAGATTTTTGAGGGTAAAAGTTTGACGCCATTCCACGAGCGGGCGCAATTTTCACGCATGACATGTTGGGTATCAATTTACTTGGCGTAACGTTATCTTTCACAATATAAAAAAAAATTGGGATAACTTTACTGTTGTTTTATTTTTTTATTCAAAAAAGTGAATTTTTTCCAAAAAAAGTGCGCTTATAAGACCGCTGCGCAAATACGGTGCAAAAAAATGTATTGCAATGACCGCCATTGTATTCTCTAGGGTGTTAGAAGAAAAACCATATATAATGTTTGGGGGTTCTAAGTAATTTTCTAGCAGAAAAACCTGTTTTAAACATGTAAACACCTAAAATCCAAAACGAGGCTGGTCCTTAAGTGGTTATGTGGTTAAAGGGGTTGTAAAGATGTTTTTTTTTTTTTTTTAAAATAACAAACATGTTATACTTACCTTCACTGTGCAGCTCGTTCTGCACAGAGTGGCCCCGAACCTGGTCTTCTGGGGTCCCTCGGCGGCTGTTTCAGCTCCTCCCCGCAAGCATTTACCACCTTCATGCGAGCTCCCTCGCACGGTGGTGAGTGCTTGCGGGCGCGCTCCCGTGATACAGCCGGCGGCTATAGCCGCTCGCTGTATCACTCGGCCCCGCCCCCCGGCGCGCCGCGTCATCGGATGTGATTGACAGCAGCGCGAGCCAATGGCTGCGCTGCTTTCAATCCATCCACTGCAGCCAATCAGCGACCAGGCTGAGCTGCAATGAAGCTGACGAGGACGAGGAGCGAAGATTCGAGGCGTCAGGTAAGTAAAACGGGGGGGGCTGGGGCGGCGGTACTGTCAAAAGTTTTTTCACCTTAATGCATAGAATGCATTAAGGTGAAAAAATTTTTACCTTTACAACCCCTTTAAGTTAAATCTCTCATAACATTTTAGTATGCAGTGCTACTATTAGTAGGACAATATGACATTGCCTTGCAGATGTTTTTTTTTTTTCTTTAACTGCAGTTTACTACTGCAAATCTGACTTGCAATGTGTTGCAGCACGTGCTGATAACTTTTAGATCTGTTGTATCTCAAATGCTGAATTCTGGTCTATTACTTGCTAGATAGAAAAAAAAAAATGTTATAGCAGAAACTATCCAGTAAAGAGATTTTTTTTTTTTTTTTTTTTTGTTAGTTCAAATTAATCAGAGCATAGGTGTGCGCAGCCTATTGCATTAGGGTGTGCACTCTTAAGCTTAAACACACATGCGTGTGCGATTGCCTACATATATATGACCCCGTCACATTGATCTCCCTGCCGGCACAGTGAAAGAGAAGAGCATAAACACTTCTCTTATAGCAGAGCCGGTAAGAGGGAGATCTTTCCCCTGTTTCTGCTGCTACACAGAGCGATAACACTAATGTGCACAGGGTGATTAGGGTGTGCCTGGGCACACCCAGCACACCCTGTGCGCACGCCTATGAATCAGAGTGGGATGCTGTTCCCAGATAGCAAGTAATTTCAAAAGTTTGAAAATGACTTTCTAAGCTCTTGCTAGACTTGCCAGGCATTGTATGACTCCAGATCAACTTTCTTTGCAAACATTCTGCAAGTTCTGCTGCAAGTTCTGGTTCAGTTATGTTGTGTAATATAGTCATCCCACCACAGGGGGGCACTGTCTTAGCTCCCAACTGCCCCTGATTTCAAAGGGACTGTCCCTGATTTGGAGCAATGTCCCTCTGTCCCTCTTTCCTCCTCATTTGTCCCTCATTTTGGTCTGATCTATATAGATGTATATAAAATTCACTTTTTATCTTTCAAAAAATGTTTCCCAGAGCTAAACCTTTCATCTGATTTCTAAATTGCTACATTTGTACATTTTAACCACTTCAGCCCCGGACCATTTGGCTGGCCAAAGACCAGAGCACTTTTTGTGATTCGGCACTGCGTCGCTTTAACTGACAATTGCGGAGTCATGCGACGTGGCTCCCAAACAAATTGACATACTTTTTTCCCCACAAATAGAGCTTTATTTTGGTGGTACTTGATCACCTCTGCGTTTTTTTTATTTTTTGCGCTATAAACAAAAAGAGCGACAATTTTGAAAAAAAACGCATTATTTTTTACTTTTTGCTATAATAAATATCCCCCAAAAATATATAGAATATTTTTTTTTTCCTCAGTTTAGGCCGATATGTATTCTTCTACATATTTTTGGTAAAAAAAATTGCAATAAGCGTTTATTGATAGTTATAGCATCTATAAAATGGGGGATAGATTTATGGCATTTTTATTAAAATATATATATATATATATATATATATATATATATATATATATATATATATATATATATATATATATATATATATTTTTTTTTTTTTTTACTGGTAATGGCGGCGATCTGCGATTTTTTTTTTTTTTTTTTTTTTTTTATCGTGACAGACATTATGGCGGACACATCGGACACTTTTGGCGCTATTTTGGGGCCATTCACATTTATACAGCGATCAGTGCAATTAAAAAATGCACTGATAACTGTGTAAATGTGACTGGCAGGGAAGGGGTTAAGTGTGTCCTAGGGAATGATTCTAACTGTGGGGGGGGGAGGGGCTACGTGTGACACCACACTGATTTTTATCGTGACTGCGACATTATGGCGGACACATCGGACAATTTTGACACATTTTTGGGACCGTTGTCATTAATACAGCGATCAGTGCTAAAAAATTGCATTGATTACTGTAAAAATGTCACTGGCAGTGAAGGGGTTAACCACTAGGTGGTGCTGTAGCGGTTAAGTGTGTCCTAGGGAGTGATTCTAACTGTTGGGGGGCGTGGCTACGAGTGACACATCACTGATCACCGCTCCCGATGACAGGGAGCGGTGATCAGTGTCCTGTCACTAGGCAGAATGCGGAGATGCTTGTTTACATTAGCATCTCCCCGTTCTTCCTCTCCGTGAAACGATCGCGGGTTTCGCCGCAGACATCGAGTCTGCGAGACCCGCGATCACGGTCACAGAGCTCCCGGCAGTCGCACCCGTGAGCCCCCTCTTAAAGGGCAACGTACAGGTACGTTAATCTGCCTGTACGTGCCCTGCTGCCGCAGTATATCGGCGTGAGCCGGTCTGGAAGCGGCTAATATACATGCAAATAAGTGTACAGTATTGGCACTTGTGTTTGTTGTTTCAGGTCTATACTCTACGGAAGTAATAGGATGATTGAGCACATATGAGAAAGTGAAGGAAGGTTTGTCTGACGGCAACACAAACGCTGTTTATCCAAACAGAGGAGCAGTCTGGAGACTTGTAGGATCACCATTGGAGAGTGAACGTGGATCCATAGTGGTGGACATGAGGAGTGATCTGTCTATGCTTTTACAATAATCTTTGAGGTGAGCAGGCACTTTAGCTGGTGGAGTTGTTTTTTTTTTTTAATTTTTTGACATTTTCATTTTTGAATTTAAATTATTTTTTTGATAATGAAATGTTTTAATATAAATTTTGTATGCACATTATTTAAAGTGGAGTTCCACCCACTTTTACAACTCTTCAGCATCCCTCACTAAACTGTGCACTGTAAACGAATTGGATATTTAATTTTTTTTCTCAGCACCTACTGTATATCTGCTGTATTCATTTTTCCACTTCCACCTCCCTGGCCGTGGCCCATCGCATCATTTCCTGTTTGCAATGCCTTCTGGGAAGGGGCGGCAACTTCTGACACTGCCTTTGCTATGGAAACCTGACCTGAAACCTATTACACTGCTTGTGCTGCACTGAGCATGTGCGAGATCTGCAAGAATGAGATCCAGGAGGAAATACAGTCTGGCTTCAGATGCCCACACTTAAGATGGCCACGGCCTGCTGTAAGTTTATAAAATAACAAACTCCTGCTATAAACTAACAAAACAAACCTTAGTTTACAGACTAACTTTACTAGAATACATTAAGCTTGTGTATTACAGGGGTATTTTTATTTAAAAAGTATAATTTCGGCCGGAACACCACTTTAATGAGACACAACGCTGCACTATTTAGGAAACAATATTGAATTTGGTGTGGTGTAACTGTAATGCCGCGTCTGGCGTTTGGGAATTTCGGTCGGAAAAAGGTATGACGGCTTTTCCGACGGGATTCCGCAAGTTCGCCTTGCATACACACGGTCACACAAAAGTTCTCTGAACTTTCGACTGTCAAGAACGCGGTGACGTACAACACTACGACGAGCCGAGAAAAATGAAGTTCAGTTCTTCCGAGCGTGCATTGAATTGTTTCCCAGCATGCGTGATTTTTTTTTTTTGCGCGTCCGAATTGCATACAGACTAACGCATTTTCGGATAGGAACTTTTTTCTGACTGAAAAATAGAGAACATGCTCTCAATCTTTTGCTGGCTGGAATTCTGCCAGCAAAAGTCAGAGGGAGTGTACACACGGTCGCATTATTGCAGTCACATATATTGGTGATTTTACACATTTACCCTGTTATAGGAGGAAGTCATTTATTTTGGCGCTGATTGTTTTTTTTTTCACAACATATGAAATTTTTGATGCAAGCACTTCACTAATGAATAATATTTTCTTGCACTAAGCACTTTTTGTTCACTGTTTCAGCACACAGTTTTTTCTTTTGCACTTTTTTTTAACAGCATTTGCACTTGGTTTGTTTCATACAAACGAATATTTTTTGTATGGTAGATGAATTATTTTTATGCAATGGATTGAATGCATTTCGCATGTATACAGTGAGGGATTCGGTTAATGGCAGTGGGTTCACTATCACCAGATTGAGGGATTATGGTTGTGCAGACATCTCAAGTCTCCCGCAAATCGCGGGAGACTCCTGCATTTGGATGCTGGCTCATGGACACCCGCGAGCGCCGGGCGATCTCCCGGTTGAGCCTGTCACTCAGAAGGGCAGAGCAGCCAGGGGGGCGGAACATTACTGAGCTGACACGCTGCCGCTTCCCTTCCCAGTGTTATCAAATAGACAGCACCCCTGGCTTCCCTCTAGACGCGCACTTCTCCCTTCCTGCCACTGGGGGCTGCTTGTATATGCAGGTGAATTGGAATGTGATTTTACAGCATCCCCAGTTTGCTCTAGCCGAGACTGACTGTTCTTCATGTTCTACACCCCAAGGTATGCCACTGTTTGCTAATGTATATTGCAAATAGAAGTTTTCAGTAGATTATGCCAAAAGTCTTTGTAATATTGGATGTTACAGTGGCAGTCCTAGCGGATCCCTCTGTGAAGAGCTGAGTGCTGGGGATATGGCAGGAGAACTTGCCATAATATGACGACATACATTTTATTGCAAATTTTAATTTGAAGTTTCCATGTTCCAGCACTTAGTTTTGCACTCTCCCTTCTCTCTGACGCAGACCGTACTCATTCAAAAAACATTTAGTGTGCTTTCACACTGAGGCGTTGGGGGCATCGGCGGTAAAGCGCTGCTATTTTTAGCGGTGCTTTACCGTCATTTTAGCGGCGCTCTTCGGCCATTAGCGGGGTGCTTTTAACCCCCGCTAGCAGCCGAAAAAGGGTTAAAACCGCTCACAAAGCGCCACTGCGGCAGCGCTTTGCCGGCGCTGCCCATTGATTTCAATGGGCAGGGGCGCTTTAGGAGCGGTGTATACTACAGCACTGCAAAGATGCTGCCTGCAGGCATTTTGTTTTACCATCCTGCAAGCGCACCGCTCCAGTGCGCTTGCAGGACGGTAAAACAAAATGCCTGCACTCGGGCTTTCACACTGGAGAGACAGGAGAGGCTCTTTACAGGCAGCGCCTGTAAAGCACCTCAGTGTGAAAGCAGCCTTACTAGTAAAAAAAGAAAAATAAGAGACACACAATGCCTATGTATGCCAAAAACAGCAAACTTTAATTGGTACTGATCAGGCTGCATTTAATTTGGGGGGGTGGGGGGGGGGTGGCGCCGACTCGTCACCTCCCTGAAATGAGTTTTTGCAGGTTGGGATGTCTGGATGTGCACTGCTTGCTTCTTTTTTCTTGCCAAAAATGGAGACTTGCATAACTCGTGCTGTAGACTTGCATAACTCGTGCTGTAGACTTGCATAACTCGTGCTGTAGACTTGCATAACTCGTGCTGTAGACTTGTGGGGCTCGTGCTGTAGACTTGCGGGGCTCATGCTGTAGACTTGCGGGGCTCTTGCTTTAGACTTGCGGGGCTCTTGCTTTAGACTTGCGGGGCTCTTGCTTTAGACTTGCGGGGCTCTTGCTTTAGACTTGCGGGGCTCTTGCTTTAGACTTGCGGGGCTTTTGCTTTAGACTTGCGGGGCTCGTGCTGTAGACTTGCGGGGCTCGTGCTGTAGACTTGCGGGGCTCGTGCTGTAGACTTGCAGGGCTCGTGCTGTAGACTTGCGGGGCTCGTGCTGTAGACTTGCAGGGCTCGTGCTGTAGACTTGCAGGGCTCGTGCTGTAGACTTGCGGGGCTCGTGCTGTAGACTTGCGGGGCTCGTGCTGTAGACTTGCGGGGCTCGTGCTTTAGACTTGTGGGGCTCGTGCTTTAGACTTGCGGGGCTCGTGCTGAGACTTGCAGAGCTCTTGCTGTAGTTGCTGTGTGTAAGCCAAGGAGTAATGGAAACAAATAAACACATACAATGTATCTCATGTCAGAATATGGTGTCACTGACTCTGCTGGAGAGAGTTGCACTGTTCCATATCCCCAAGTACAGCTTGAAGGCATCTCTGAAGCATGTCATTTGAAAAATGATTCCATGTCGTCCTCCAGGTCACACAACATGGAGGGTCCCTTTTCCACTCAGTGGTGTTTATATTATTCACTGGTCCCCTATGTCCCCTATGGCAGTGCCCAGCTCCCCATGCCCTTTGCTTGTTTGACTTTAGACTAACTTGCTAACATACCCCCCAGGATACTAAAGCATGTCCCCTCATACAAATCATATTCTCATATTACCTCCCTCACTCTTCTGCTTCTCCTAATCGCTGGAGACATTTCCCCAAACCCTGGGCCTCCCTTATTTAACTGTGCCCAACACACCCATCACCATCACCCTACACCCTCTGGCAGTAGTCGCAATCTACACAATTTAGTCTCCATTCCTCTTCTTTCCAACGCCAGCCTCCCTCTCTCCTGTGCCCTCTGGAACGCCCGCTCTGTCTGCAACAAATTCACTGCTGTTCATGACCTCATTGTCACTAATTCCTTTAATCTACTTGCTCTCACCAAAACCTGGCTCCACGAATATGACACCCCTTCTCCTGCTTCCCTCTCCCAGGGCGGCCTTCACTGGACTCACTCCCCTAGGCCTAATGGACGCAAGGGAGGTGGAGTGGGATTCCTCCTATCCCCCCAGAGCACCTTCCAGGTTATTCACCCTCCTCCCTCTTTTTCCCTCTCATCATTCGAAGCCCACTGTATACGTCTATTCTCTCCTACTTCCCTAAGAATTGCTGTGATCTACCGGCCCCCTGGACCATTATCGACTTTCCTTGATGAGTTTTCTGCCTGGCTACCCTACTTTCTCTCTTCAGATATTCCCACAATCCTTCTCGGTGCTATTACAAACACTCCTGCTACTTCTAAACTTCTTAGTCTAACCTCTTCACTTGACCTGAAGCAATGGGTACAGGCTTCTACTCACTCTGATGACAACACCCTTGACCTTGTATTCTCCTACCTATGCACTCCATGCAACTTCTCAAACAATCCTTTTCCTCTCTCCGACCACCACCTTATTAGTTTCTCTCTCCCCCTGTCTTCCACCACCTTTCCCTCCAATCGCCTAACCATCACCCGTAGAAGCTTTCGCAACTTCAACTCCTGTCTCCTCTATTCTGCTACTGACCACCTCTATGACAAAATCTCTCCCCTGTCCTGCCCCAACCAAGCCATGTCCATCTACAATAAATCTCTGTCCTCCACCCTGGACAAGCTCGCTCCCCTCACTACACGCAGAATCAGGCCTCGACCCCTACAACCCTGGCAAACAGATGACACTAAAATTCTCAAAAAACGTAGTCGCGCTCTTGAGCGTCTGTGGCACAAGACTAAGTCTCTCAAAGACTTCAACCAATACAAATCTGCCCTCCAAATATACTATTCTTTCCTCCACACTGCCAAGCAAACCTATTTTACAACTCTTATTAACACTTTCTCATCCAATCCCCGTAAACTCTTCTCTACCTTCAACTCTCTACTTTGTCCTCCACCCACTGACTTACTCACTGCCCAGGAAATCGCTAATCACTTAAAAAACAAGATTGATACAATCCGTGATGAAATCTCCATTCTACAGGTATCTCCCCCAGCTAAGACCCCATGTCAACAGGTACAACTGACACTCCCCCTATTCAAATCTGCTACTACAGATGAAGTTGCTAAACTCCTTTCTATCACCCACCTAACCACCTGTCCCCTGGACCCTATTCCCTCTCAAATGCTACGGTCACCCTCTGACCCCATCCTACACTCTCTAACCCACATCTTCAATCTCTCCCTCACCTCTGGCATCTTCCCCGATGCTCTAAAACATGCACTGGTCACCCCCATACTCAAAAAGCCGTCCTTGGACCCCACCAATCTTAACAACCTACGCCCAATCTCCTTGCTCCCCTTTTCCGCTAAACTCCTGGAACGCCTGGTTTACAACCAACTGAGTGATCACCTCATTAAAAACAACCTTCTTGATCCCCTTCAATCTGGATTTCGCCCTCAACACTCCACAGAAACTGCTCTTTTAAAACTCACAAATGACCTACTAACTGCAAAAACCAATGGACACTATTCTGTACTCCTACTCCTGGATCTTTCAGCTGCCTTTGACACGGTTGACCACCCCCTCCTCCTCAAAAAACTTTACTCCCTCGGTCTCCGTGACTGTGCTCTTCAGTGGCTCTCATCCTACCTATCCCAACGCACCCTCAGTGTCACTTACAATTCTACTTCCTCCACTCCTCTTCCCTTCTCTGTTGGGGTCCCCCAAGGTTCTGTTCTTGGACCTCTTTTATTTTCAATCTACACCTCTTCCCTGGGTCAGCTGATAGCCTCTCACGGCTTTCAATATCATTTCTATGCTGATGACACACAGATCTATCTCTCCACCCCTCAACTCACTCCATCAGTCTCCTCACGCATCACTAACTTACTAACCGACATATCTGTATGGATGTCACACCACTTCCTCAAACTCAACTTGTCCAAAACTGAGCTTATAATATTTCCTCCCCCACGTGCCTCTTCCCCCAACTTCTCTGTCAAGAGCAATGGCACAACCATCCACCCGTCCCCACATGTCAGGGTGCTAGGTGTTATCCTGGATTATGAACTCTCCTTTCAGCCCCACATCCTATCACTTTCCAAAGCTTGCCGCCTCAACCTCCGCAACATCTCTAAACTACGTCCCTTTCTAACCAATGAAACCACAAAGCTCCTGATTCACTCCCTGGTTATCTCTCGCCTTGACTACTGCAACTCACTCCTCATTGGTTTACCTTTAAATAGACTATCCCCCTTCAGTCCATCATGAATGCTGCTGCCAGACTCATCCACCTTACAAACCGCTCAGTGTCTGCTACCCCTCTCTGCCAATCCCTCCATTGGCTGCCACTCGCCCAACGAATTAAATTCAAAATACTAACAATAAGTTACAAAGCCATCCACAACTCTGCCCCCAGCTACATCACTAACCTAGTCTCAAAATACCAACCTAATCGCCCTCTCCGTTCCTCCCAAGATCTCCTGCTCTCTAGCTCCCTCATCACCTCCTCCCATATCCGCCTCCAGGACTATTCCCGAGCCTCGCCCATCCTCTGGAATTCCCTACCCCAATCTGTCAGACTGTCTCCAACTTTATCCACTTTTAGGCGATCCCTGAAAACTTTCCTCTTCAGAGAAGCCTATCCTGCCTCCATCTAACAACTGCACTATTTTCTCCATTAGCTCATCCCCCACAGCTATTACCCTTTTGTATCACTTGACCCTCCCTCCTAGATTGTAAGCTCTAACGAGCAGGGCTCTCTGATTCCTCCTGTATTAAATTGAATTGTATTGTACTTGTACTGTCTGCCCTAATGTTGTAAAGCGCTGCGTAAACTGTCGGCGCTATATAAATCCTGTATAATAATTATAGTCTATTATTATTATTATTATTATTATTATTATTATTATTATTAGCCTTAAAAGTGGCCAGATTTGATTTTCAAGAATCGTCCACCCATTGACCACTGGATACATTTGCAGCTTCTGACAGAGACTTCCCAGACCGGTTCTCCAGGTGTTCATTCACAGAAATGTGACCAATCAATTAAAAAAGAAAAAATCTTTGTCTATCCTGAGCTTCTGCATTCTTTCAGCAGTGCTAATACATTTCTAGATTCGAACAGACATGGCGGCACAGCAGGAACAGGTGAGCGGCATTTGTCAGTTTGCAGAGTGTCACCCCATGTGTAATGTGTCACCAATGACTTTATTCAGCAATGAGTTCTTATTCTTAAACGGGACCTGTCACGACTGTAATATGGCAGCACTACAAGGGCACTTGGAAGTGCAGCAGCTGCGGACTTGCTGCAATTGTGCAACAAATTGGAGAAGCCCGGCAAGTCTAACAATAGCTTAGAACGTTATTTTCAAACTTGCAGCTCAATTACTTGCTATCTGGGAATTTTGGAGCACAGAGGTGACACCCCTCGCATTTCTACCATGACCTTTTCTTTTAAACCTGTACGCCGGCAGCTGGGAACAAAAAACTAAAAAACAAGGTAATGGACGTACCGTTTATACTTGAGTATAAGCCGAGTTTTTCAGCACTTTTTTTGTGCTGAAAGTGTCCCCCTCGGCTTATACTGGAGTCACTGCCGTCTGCATACCTGATCAGCCCGTGTCATGCAGTCAGACGGCGGCCGACCAGTGTAAAAAAAAAAAAGCCGCACCTCCTCCTCGTCCTTGTCCGTCATAGGGGAACACTCAGTTTCCCATCAGTGAGTCAGTGTTCCGCCTATCACAGACATCCTCTCGTCCTCGTCTGTGGGATGAGGACGTCTGTGAGAGGTGGAACACTGAACACTGACTCACTGCTGGGAAACTGATTGTTCCCCTATCACGGATGAGGGCGAGGAGGAGGCACGGCTTTTTTAGACTGGTCGGCCGCCGTCTGACTGCATGACATGGGCTTATCAGGTAGGCAGATTGTTATAAAGAGGGGTGCAATGGACACAGTTAGGCACGCAATGGACACAGTGAGGGATGCAATGGACACAGTGAGGCATGCAATGGACACAGTGAGGCATGCAATGGACACAGTGAGGGATGCAATGGACACAGTGAGGGATGCAATGGACAAAGTGAGGGATGCAATGGACAAAGTGAGGAATGCAATGGACACAGTGAGGCATGCAATGGACACAGTGAGGGATGCAATGGACAAAATGAGGGATGCAATGGACACAGTGAGGGATGCAATGGACACAGTGAGGGATGCAATGGACACACTGAGGGATGCAATGGACAAAGTGAGGGACGCAATGGACACAGTGAGGGACGCAATGGACACAGTGAGAGATGCAATGGACACAGTGAGGGATGCAATGGACACAGTGAGGGATGCAATGGACAAAGTGAGGGATGCAATGGACACAGTGAGGGATGCAATGGACAAAGTGAGGAATGCAATGGACACAGTGAGGGATGCAATGGACAAAGTGAGGGATGCAATGGGCACAGTGAGGGATGCAATGGACAAAGTGAGGGATGCAATGGGCACAGTGAGGGATGCAATGGACACAGTGAGAGATGCAATGGACACAGTGAGGGATGCAATGGACAAAGTGAGGGATGCAATGGGCACAGTGAGGGATGCAATGGGCACAGTGAGGGATGCAATGGACAAAGTGAGGGATGCAATGGACACAGTGAGGGATGCAATGGACAAAGTGAGGGACGCAATGGACACAGTGAGGGACGCAATGTACACAGTGAGGCATGCAATGGGCACAGTGAGGGATGCAATGGACAAAGTGAGGGATGCAATGGACAAAGTGAGGGATGCAATGGACAAAGTGAGGGATGCAATGGACAAAGTGAGGGATGCAATGGACAAAGTGAGGGATGCAATGGACAAAGTGAGGGATGCAATGGACACAGTGAGGGATGCAATGGGCACAGTGAGGGATGCAATGGGCACAGTGAGGGATGCAATGGGCACAGTGAGGGATGCAATGGACACAGTGAGGGATGCAATGGGCACAGTGAGGGATGCAATGGGCACAGTGAGGGATGCAATGGGCACAGTGAGGGATGCAATGGGCACAGTGAGGGATGCAATGGGCACAGTGAGGGATGCAATGGGCACAGTGAGGGATGCAATGGACACAGTGAGGGATGCAATGGACACAGTGAGGCATGCAATGGACACAGTGAGGGATGCAATGGACACAGTGAGGCATGCAATGGACACAGTGAGGGATGCAATGGACACAGTGAGGGATGCAGCTGCAGATGGGCATTGTTGACCCTCTTTTCCACTTACAGTAGCTGCTGCATTTCTCACCCTAGGCTTATACTCGAGTCAATGAGTTTTCCCAGTTTTTTGTGGTAAAACTAGGTGCCTCGGCTTATATTCGGGACGGCCTATACTCGAGTATATACAGTAATAGATAGATAGATGTATTTTAAATGCAGTTAGTATAAGTACCTGAATCTGTCTTGGTATTGGTCACCTGTAATCCTCTGCACAGCGCCACCCACAGATTACTAAAACCCAATCAGTTTCTGCTATACGCAGGACACGACACTTGCTTGTTGCATGCGCTTCGGCTCCTTCACTGTACAAACAGAAGGCTGCAGATGCGTTTTGACCAAGCCGTGCTCCTGTTGTAGACCGAGGATCGGGCTGTGTCGTCTGGTGGTGGGGTCTGGATCAGAAGACTGGTTGAATAGCACACCCTCTGCAGAACAAACGGCTCCCATAGATGTATTTTCACCTTGTATTTAGAGGTTTTCCTGCAGTTCAGATTAAGGTGTAGACCCCCTTGTCAGATTGTCATCGTATTTTTTTTTTTCTGCTTTCCAATGCTGCTTTCCCTTCCCTTGTCCATTCAATTCATTAAGGAAGTCAAGTGAATCAGCGAAGGATAGGTGGAGCAAGGCACCACATCCCAAATTTATTGAAAGAAAAATAGAAATTGGAATGAAGGGACTTTTTATTGTGCCTAAAACAATAAAAAACTATAACATTGTATAGTAAAAGTAACACATTTTATTTAGTACATTTGTTAAAAAAGATATAACAATCTTTAATTTAAAAATGGCATAATCAGACCGAGACATTAAAGAATGAAGTACTGTACAAAAATGTGATTCTCGACATGTTTCGCTAGAATATACAGCTTCTTCAGGAGATTTGTAATTTTCTGCGTACAGCATATTTACTGCAATATATAAAGAAATACATAAGACCAATGTTAATGGTGAAAACTAAGGACCAAATGACCTCAATCAAACATCTTAAAACAAAAAAAAAACAAAAAAACACATAAAATTGCACAGGATCGACTGGAATTGTTCTCCGTTTTGGGGTAAGAACAGTTCCAGTCGATCCTGTGCAATTTTATGTTTTTTTTTTTTAGTTTTAGGATGTTTGAGGACATTTTGTCCTTAGTTTTCACCATTACATTTGGTCTTATGTATTTCTTTATATATTGCAGTGGATACGCTGTACACAGACAATTAGGGGGCACTGTCTCTGGGCCCTTGAGGTCCGGGGGCCCCAGCTGTGTGTTCAGGGAATAGAGACTCCATTTTATTCCTGCAGCCAAAGGCATGGAACATGGACATGGACATATCTGTCCTCCCCCATCAAGCTCACACATCATGAAGTTAATGTTTGTAGCAGTTCCCGGGTTTTGTGTCCCTCTTTATCTCCCATTCTGTGTCAATTTCCAGGTGGTGTCCCTGCAGGGGAAGGTGTGCCTGGTGACCGGAGCCAGCTCTGGGATTGGGGCTGGAACTGCCATCCTCTTCGCTGGTTTGGGGGCCCGACTGGCCCTAAACGGAAGAAACCAGGAGAAGCTGCAGGAGACGGCCCAGAGCTGTGAAGAGACCTCCAGCATGAAGGTGGCGTGACCATATCATATGTACTGTGCGGGTGTCCTTCATTACTGTCCCCTCATCTATTCTCTATGTGTCACTTTCATTAGTGACCCTCATCTTCTCCTGACCCCTCAATGTCCTGTGTCACCTTTGGTTATTTTGTTATTAATGTCTTTTTTTTTGTTCTGCAGCCCCTCCTGGTCCTCGGAGATCTGACAGATGAGAAGGTCCTCCAGAGACTTGTGGAGGAGACAGTTGGTCACTTTGGACAGCTGGACGTGTTGGTGAACTGCGGGGGGATCACATCATTTGGGTCAATAGAGAACACCACACTGGAGGATTATGATCGTGTGATGAATACCAATGTGCGGTGAGATATAGGAATTATTTAGTACGGGAAAAGGGTGGTATGGGTCACCATGTGTGGTCTCCATCTGACTTTTTCCATCGGAATTTCCGACACACAAAGTTTGAGAGCAGGCTATAACATTTTCCGACAACAAAATCCGATCCTTTAAATTCCGATCGTGTGTAGACAAATCAGACGGACAAAGTGCCACGCATGCTCAGAATAAATAAAGAGATGAAAGCTATGGGCTCCTGCCCCGTTTATAGTCCCGACGTATGCGTTTTATGTCACTGCGTTCAGAACGATCGGATTTTCCGACAACTTTTTGTGACCGTGTGTATGCAAGACAAGTTTGAGCCAACATCTGTCGGAAAATAATCCAAGGATTTTGTTGTCGGAATGTCCGATCAATGTCCGACCGTGTGTACGGGGCATTAGAATCACTCCCTAGGACACACTTAACCCCTCCCTCGCCCCCTAGTGGTCAACCCCTTCACTGCCAGTGTCATTTTTACAGTAATTAATGCAATTTTATAGCACTGATCGCTGTAAAAATGCCAATGGTCCCAAAAATGTGTCAAAATTGTCCTATGTGTCCGCCATAATGTCGCAGTCACAATAAAAATCACAGATCGCTGCCATTACTAGTAAAGAAAAAAATATTAATAAAAATGCCATAAAACTATCCCCTATTTTGTAGATGCTATAACTTATGCGCAAACCAATCAATAGAGCGCTGTTCCTGATCACTAGGCGCAGACGATCACTCTCTACTCCCCTGAAAAACGGGGAGATGTCTGCGTACATTGACAGATCCCCGTTCTGTCTCTCTCAGGAATGATCGCGGGTGGCCAGCAGACATCGCGGCCGCCGGCCACGCACATCGGCTCCGCCCATCGGGCCACGGGCTTGTGCCCCTAGACCTCTTAAACCGGCCGATGTACAATGACGGCGATTCGCCCCAGAAGAGCCAACCTGCTGCAGTACAACTGCGGCGGCTGGTATTAAAGTGGTTAAATATATGTGGCAGCTCACAGATAACATACGTCTGGTAACCAATATCAATAAGGATGCTAAGTTACACTCTAAGGCCCCATTCACACCTGAGCGTAGCGTTTTTTTAGCGTTTTTCCAGCGTTTTGTCGCTTGTTTTCTCGCGCGTATTTGCGCGTTTCCATGCAGCGTTTTCCGGCGTTTTTGAGCTTTGGTGTTATTTTTATTAGCCAATAGGAAAAACAATCATCTGTTTCATCATTTGTTGCTATGTTTTTAGATTTTGTCATCTGCTTCCTGCTCCAAACACGCCCAAATCTTCCCGATTCTAGCGACAAAAAAAGGGTCCAGAACTTGTTTGCGCTTCAAGCGTATGGCTTCAGGAGACTTGGAGTGGAGATGTGAACCATCTCCATAGAGAATAATGGATTTTTTCCCCTCAAGCATTTTGTAGCTTCAAGCTACAAAACACTCAGGTGTGAATGGAGCCTAATGCCGCGTACACACGAGCGGACTTTACGGCAGACTTTGCCCGGCAGACGGGATTTGGTCGGACAATTCGATCGTGTGTGGGCTCCAGCTGACTTTGTTTTCTCAAAAGTTGGACGGACTTAGATTTGAAACATGTTTTAAATTAATCCGTCAAAATCGAGTCCGGTCAAAAAGTCCGCCGTCAGCATGCTAGTTCGACGGACATAAAGCCACGCTAGGGCAGCTATTGGCTACTGGCTATGAACTTCCTTGTTTTAGTCCGGTCGTACGTCATCACGTACGAATTTGACGGACTTTGGTGGATTGTGTGTAGGCAAGTCCGTTCATTCAGAAAGTCCGTCGTAAAGTACGTCGAAAAGTCCACCGGGCAAAGTCCGCCGTAAAGTCCGCTCGTGTGTACGCGGCATATGTCAGTACTCCTCCTTAGCCTTGATATTCGCAAGGCCTTTCACAGTGTCAGTTGGTCATACTTAGATCATACTTAGATCATTTGCTACCCAGATATGGTATTACAGGGGATTTTCTCAAAGGTTTTCATATCAAGCCCCCGAGACCCATATAAAACTGCCAGGCACTAATTTTTCTCTGCAATAGGGCACCAGGCAGGGATGTCCCTGGTCTCATCTCCTTTTCGGTTTGGCAATAGAGCCCCTAGTGAGAGCTATCAGAGAGGATGTTAATGTTAAGGTTAGTGCAAAGGCCCAGGAGAATTGGTTGATGACCTTTTGTTATTCCTAACTAATCCTTTAATCGCACTACCCAACTTGGTCTCTGTATTAGATTCCTTTCAGGCTATATCGGGACCAGGTGTCAACCTATCCAAATATTCTGCCATGCCAATAAATATATCAGAGGGATTGACTACCTCATTGCAACAACATTTTTCTGCATGGTGCGCTCAATCCTTCCGATACCTCGGGATACAACTTGGCTGTCAGATAAGGGTACCCACCGAGGCCGAGATGCTGAGAGCGGTAACCTCTTGCGACTAAGCGCACTCCACTCCTGGAGATGGTACAGGGGGTGAAGGGCACAAAGAGGCACGAGTCACCAGCAGGCTGGGCAGGTCTTGCGTGAAGGTCACCGGCAGGGAGACAGCTGTGCAGGACTGGAAGATGCTGAAGCTCAAGAAGGAGGATGAACAGCTGATCCAACCACAGGCCGGGGGTCAAACGCCGTTGACTAGTAAGAGTCTCTAGATAGGCAAAAACGGTCTAGTGCAAAGGACTGTTAGCGGGTCTGTCAGCAGGCTGATGACTTAGTACTGAAGATTGATAGCAAAGTCCGTAAACAGGCCGAGGGTCAAACACAGGTAACTGGAAGCAAAGTCTGTGAGCAAGCCAGGGGTCGAGCACTGAAGACAAAAGCAAAGTCCAGGAGCAGGCTGAGGGTCAATCACTGGAGACAGGAAGCAATATCCGTAGACAGGCCGAAGGTCAATCACTGGAGACAGGAAGCAATATCCGTAGACAGGCCGAAGGTCAATCACTGGAGACAGGAAGCAATATCCGTAGACAGGCCGAAGGTCAATCACTGGAGACAGGAAGCAATATCCGTAGACAGGCTGAAGGTCAATCACTGGAGACGGAGCAATATCCGTAGACAGGCCGAGGGTCAATCACTGGAGACAGGAAGCAATATCCGTAGACAGGCCGAAGGTCAATCACTGGAGACAGGAAGCAATATCCGTAGACAGGCCGAGGGTCAAACACAGGAAGCAAGTGGAGAAGTCCGAGAGGCAAGCCGAGGGTCAGATGCAGGAAGAGATCAGAGCAGGTCAAGGTCAATCTAGGTCACAACAGGTAATCAAGAATCAGGATACAAGCAGGAAACACACGGGGAGCTGAAAGACAAACCAGCAATCTGGCCATGGCACAGAGTGGCTTTTATAGGCCAGTGGGAGGCTCATGTTGTGCGTGTACTATTGCGTACGCGCGTTCGCCGTTCCGCTGAATCACGCACGCGCCTTAGCCGTCTCGCTGTATTGTGCCCAGGGATGCGCCGGAGTGCCACTCTGCCGCGCATGTGCGAAGGAAGGCAGCGATATTGGCGAGACCGGTACTTGCCTCTTTCCTGACATTAGCCCTACTTATCAAGTCCTTTTCTACAGTAATTACCACCCTATTTTTTTCTCACATCGGGTCCCTATTGAAACTATGGTCCACATACCACATCTCATTTTTGGGCAGGGTTACGACTATATAAATGGCGAATTTGCCTAAAGTATTTTTTTTTTTTTTTTTAGGTCTCTCCCTATATACGTTACCAAGTCCTGCATTGAGTCCCTCCAAAGAAACCAAAATTCCATAAATCTCTTCTACTAAGGCCCCAATTGCCTGGTGGCCTGGGCCTAGCAAACCTATGGCTATACTATATGTCAGCGAGATTCGCTCAAACTGAACAATGGCATGCTCCTATGGGGGACTTCCCCTGGCTATTTTTTTAAACTTATTCCATTTCACCATATCACTTCCCAGGCCTACTATGGTCCAGGTCCATATCTTCCCCCTCAACAGAATCATAGCCCAAACTCTCCAACTTTGATCTCTATATAAAAAGAAATTTAACTTAGATTCTTCAGTCGCACCCCTTTCCTCCTTTTTAGGTGGTCTGACTTCTCCCAAGCCTTTCAGGAAAGAGACAACTTTACCCTATGGTCCGCCCTTGGGTTAATAACGTTAAAATCCCTCTAATCAGATACCCACTTTAAACAACCCCAATCAGAATGTAACTTACCTTATACTAATGCCACCTACACACGACCGAACTTTACGGCATACTTGGTCCAGTGGACCGGAGTCCGTCGGACAATTCGATCGTGTGTGGGCACCAGCGGACTTTTTTTCCCCAAAAGTTTGACGGACCTAGAAATGAAACCTGTTTCAAATCTTTTCAATGGACTTGTCGAAAAATCCGCTCGTCTGCATGCTAGTCCGGTGGACAAAAACCAACGCTAGGGCAGCTATTGGCTACTGGCTATGAACTTCCTTATTTTAGTCAAGTCGTCCGTCATCACGTACGAATCCGTCGGACTTTGGTTGATCGTGTGTAGGCAAGTCCGTTCATTCGGAAAGTCCGTCAAAGTCCGCCGGACAAAGTCTGCCGTAATGTCCGCTCGTGTGCATAAGATGTTTAGATGCATCCAAATCAAACATTTTTTTTTTTTTTGTTGCATTAGCTCACTAACATCTGGAATGCAATACATTCAGTTTGAACATATTTGCAAATCCCTTTCTAGAGAGAGTGTTATTATATCACGTAGTTACGGCTACCTTAATAAAGGCTCTTTCACTGAGAAAACTAAACCAATGGCCCAATGGGAAGCCGAATTAGGTCTCACTTTTACACCTCCTGAATGGGAAAAGATACTCAGTAACATGCTTAAGAACAAACAATCAATTTCAGTTCACAAAACTGCGATCGAGCTACACACTAGATGGTACATGACACCAGTTGGGCTCCACTCTATTTATCCTTCAGTTTCATTTTTTTCGTGGCCGCCCGGACCATGGTTCCTTTTATCTCCATTTTTTGGAGTTGCAAGCATCTTCAACCACTATGGCAATGTGCGGCCACAAAATTCATCCTAGTAGCAGGATGCCCTATGACTCGAACGATGCAAATGTGCCTTTTTTTTTTACCCCCACCCCTTGTGAAAAATTGCTACACGCTCTTTTTGTTTATATTAATTGGGTAACAGCATTAAACTGGCATTCCTCCTCTGTCTCCTGGTCGCTGGTGTTAGCCAGAATGGAAATGATCAAACTCTCAGAACGTATTCACCACATGTTGTATGACACTATGCATCTCTATAACAAGAAATGGGATAACTGGGACACCCCCTTTTTGTAATACGTGGTAGTTCCCTTTATCATGCTATACTTGATCAATGCTCTAGCTGATATATAGTGGCTCCTCCTTGATTTCACTCTGTGTTTTTGTCTATCAACCATACTACCACTCTGTTACCCTATCTTGTTACCAGCTATTAACAAACAAATTGTAACCAGTTTTCATATACTGTTCTATTTTGCATAATATTACTTTGTACTTAATATATCTTGTATATTGTCGGTTGGTACTTTTATAGTATCTTGATTGTAACATGATCTTCCAAATAAAACATTTGTAATCAAAAAATATTTTACTAATTTTCCAGAAAGCCAAAGAAAGCCAAAAGGGGCAAAACCAAGGGAACCAAAACAAAAACTACTGAGGGCTGTAGAGCCAAGCTAGGCCCACAGAGCTTCATAGAGCCAAGAAGAACCCCAAGCATGGTCAAACAGCTAAGAGGGGCCCCTCAAATGACCTAATCGAATGGAAGGGGGGATATGGGACTTTAGATTAGGCACATATGCGGTGTGCCTCCATCCCTAAAATGTATACAAAAGAGAAGGAAAAGTGGAGTTTATTCAACTTTGCCTCCACAAAGTCATCCATCTCATTCAAAGTCCCACTTTTCCTTTTCTTTTGTCTTCCAATGACCTAAAACCTGAGAGGGACCCTACATGGAGCCATAGAGTGGAGATAAACCCCTCTGAGTGTGACCCTAAATAAGAAAGCCAAAGAAACTCACAGAGGTTTAGGGAGCCTGAAGGGGTTATTATGAGGGATTCTCATTCAAGTCTTCATACCTGCTGTGCCCATTATGAAAAGTTTTCACTACCCCTACTAAAAAAACGCAGTAGGGGCGATAACAAGGTGGACAGTAAAGGAGCCAGGAACTCTGGCAGGAAGTGCTCAGCAGCACTGGACTTACTGGACTTACTGGAGATGTTAGAATGCTGTAGGCAGTTCAGTTCACTAGTCTTCCTCTATAAATAAAACACTATGCTTGGTAGGACTGACCATTTTACTAAACAATAAGACACAAAAAGGGACTTTCTGGTATAATGTAATGTGTTGTAAATTTTTCCATTCAGTCAACAGCAATGAGAAAGTTAGGACCACCAAGAGGTTGCCTATTCATGTACTGCATACAGTTTCCTTCCAGAATTATTTGTGAAAAGCAATTTATGGAGAATATATTCAAACAAGCCCTGGCACTATTCTCCGTCATCACCTCAGTTTACCACTTGATGACATCGCACACAGTTAAATCCTAAGAGTTTGTTCTTCTAACTCTTTCTTTTCCAGCATATTGCGGTTATTCCTAGTTCACTTACATTTTCAGTTTTCTGTATTGTAAGTGTGTGAATTATATATTTATCTCCAGGTATTTATCAGACCAGTTACAGGGTTTATTATGCTCTGCTCATTTTTCGTAAGCGTTTAGACTTTACAGAACAGGAAGTGAGAGCAATTGTAACATTTTTCCCCTCGTCTCTGGACTTTTCCAGGTCTCTTTTCTACCTATCTCAACTGGCGGTGCCTCATCTCATCAAGACCAAAGGAAACATCGTCAACGTATCCAGCTTCTTAGGTCGGGGATCAGTGAGTATTTTCTTTTGCTCCTCTATAAGAAATAGATAAGGGCTGCCGAATATTCTTTTGTCTTCTGAGTGAGATACGATGAACTATAGAACAGTGCCCCCATTGTGATTCTCCTTCTTCTATACTAATTTTTTTTTCTCCAAATTTCAAACAGATAACTAAATATATAACCACATGCCTGCAATACATACATATCCACTATTTTTATATTCCAAAATATTTGTTGTTTTGTTCTTGTCCATCTTTGATTCACACGCCCCAGCATTATCGTATAACCTTATGGGTGATTCCTCTTCCTCGGTTATGGGTAAAAAGCCTACTACCTGTGATCACTTACCTTCTATTGTAGATGAGGTCCACCCCCTTGTAGTGGAGATGTGACATAAAACTCCTGTCCCCATACTTCAGTATCCCAATACTTCAGTATAATGTGACATATTGACAGTCCAGGGCATTGTCACATTGGGGGTGGTGGTGTGCCCGAGATCAGGCAAATAGCCTCTTGAATGAACCCGTTTCAGTTGCAAATGGTTGCTTATGAAATTCACTGGTATAAGCAATCATAATGTGTAAAAAAATGTGTAAAAAAAATATATATATATAATCTTGATCACTTATAGAATAGTAGAGTAGTTATTATGGTAACAATGTATTGCTCTGGTTACAGTATGTTACAGTATGTTTAAAAAAAAATAATAATCTTGATCACTTCTAGAATAGTAGAGTAGTTATTATGGTAACAATGTATTGCTCTGGTTACAGTATGTTACAAAAAAAGTAAAAAAAAAATAGAAAAAACTTAATAAAAAGAAACAAAAAGAAAAACAAATGAAAAATTAATAATAATAATAATAATAATGATATTATTATTATTATTATTATTATTATTTATTTTTTTACATACCATCACCAGTCAGTATCTCTGATCACCGCCACAGCAGTTATGTGATGACACTGTACTGCACTAGTGACAGTATGTAAAAAAAAAAAAAAAAAATTGTGGAAAGTGTTTTTTGTTTTTTTTGTTTTTTTTCTTTTGTTTTGTTTTTGTTCCCATTTTCTCATTTTCCAAAAAAAGTGACAAAAAGTCACAACTTTAAAAAACCCACCATGCCTCTTACTAAATACATTAGACTGTCTACTTTCCAAAAATTGGGTCCTTTAGGGGTATTTGCACTGTCCTGGCATCTTAAGGGCCTCAGGATATGACTTCAGAACGTCCGGATCGATCGATTTTCATATATATATCCCCATAGTTTGTGGGCTCAAATAATATACAGTGATTTGGGTAGCAGAATATGTTTTATTTATGAAGAAAGATTATTTGTTTGCAAAATGTTATAACAGAAATGAAGAAATGCGCTTTTTTTTTTTTTTTTTTTTTTAACATTTTCAACTTCTTTTGTTTATTTAGCAAAAAATAAAAAAAAACCAGCATAAAAATCACCAAAAGAAAGCTCTATCTGTGTGAAAAAAAAATGTATGAAAAATGTCATTTGTGTACAGTGTTGTATGACCGCGTAATTGTCCTTCAAAATTTGACAGCACTGAAAGCTGAAAATTTGGCCTGGGCAGGAAGGGGGTAAAAGTGTCCGGTATTGAAGGGGTTCATTTTTATTTCATTTCCTTTTTTTTTCTACACACTTTTGTTTATGTACATCTTTCACAATGTGTGTCTCTCTCTCTATTCAAAATGAAAGAAAACATAGGGGCAAGCTGCACAGTGATGGATCCCTAGCCAATCAGTGGCAATCACAGCGATCAGGTGACCCTGGAACAGGAGTTCTGGGTCCCAAATGTTAGTACAGGACCAGGGGCTCCTGGTGAGAGACAGTTTTCTGTGCTGGGAGTACAGCACAAAGACAGATATACATACACTATATTGTCAAAAGTATTGGGACACCTGCCTTTACACGTGAACTTTAATGGCATCCCAGTCTTAGTCCGTAGGGTTCAATATTGAGTTGGCTCCGCCCTTTACAGCTATAACAGCTTCAACTCTTCTGGGAAGGCTGTCCACATGGTTTAGGAGGGTGTCTATGGGAATGTTTGACCATTCTTCCAGAAGCTCATTTGTGAGGTCAGGCACTGATGTTGGATGAGAAGGCCTGGCTCACAGTCTCCCCTCTAATTCGTCCCAAAGGTGTTCTATCGGGTTAAAGTCAGGACTCTGTGCAGGCCAGTCAAGTACCTCCACCCCAAACGCACTCATTCCATGTCTTTATGGATCTTGCTTTGTGCACTGGTGCGCAGTCATGTTGGAACTGGAAGGGGCCATCCCCAAACTGTTCCCACAAAGTTGGGAGCATGAAATTGTCCTAAATGTCTTGGTATGCCCTTCACTGGAACTAAGGGGCCAAGCTCAACCCCTGAACAGCAACCCCACACCATAATCCCCCCCCCTCCTCCACCAAATGGTTTAGACCAGTGCAGAAAGCAAGATCCATAAAAACATGGATGAGCGAGTTTGGGGTGTAGGAACTTGACTGGCCTGCACAGAGTCCTGACCTCAACCCGATAGAACACCTTTGGGATGAATTAGAGCGGAGACTGTGAGCCAGGCCTTCTCGTCCAACATCAGTGCCTGACCTCACAAATGCTCTTCTGGAAAAATGGTCAAACATTCCCATAGACACACTCCTAAACCTTGTGGACGGCCTTCCCAGAAGAGTAGAAGCTGTTATAGCTGCAAAGGAAGGGCCAGGAAGACCATAGCAAATATTAATCCATCCGCCGACACCCCCCCTCGTTTGGTTGAGTCACAGACACCCTCCTGCTGGTCGGTCAGTCACCAGTCCCATACCTTACCCTATCTAAGCTGTGGGCGGCGTCTACGCCTCCTGGAGCTTCACGGCGGCCTCCTCTGCATCTCCTTCTTCCTCCTCAGCGGCCACCCTTATTTGAAGCCTATTAGAGCCTCTGGCTCTAATCACGTGCTCCTAAAAAAAAAAACATTGGAAACCATGCATCCGACAGCCCGCATGTAGATTAGGGGGCCAAACGCATGGATTAGGGGGGTGGTGCCCCATATGGACGGGCCGCCACTGCTCATGCTCAGCCTGATCCAGGAAAAACTCTTTACAGGCAGGGACCACGGTGTAAAAAAGTCCCAGTGTTCAGCTACCTTCCTGTGGCTACTGATCCCAAGCACCACCTCTTCAGGCACTGCCAGCCCACCTGGCTGCAGCTGCCCCTTTTACTAGCCCTGCTGGCTAATCTTCCACAGTCCTCCCAAACTGACTCAGATTGCCACTCCTCAGTCCTCTCAGGTTGTCTCTCAGTCCTCCCCAACTGTCTTACTTACCAGCCACCCGAATGTCTTTCTAGAGACCTCCTGGACTTGATCGCTGGCTCCTGCTGTCCTCACACCTGCTCCTGTGCCATTGGACAGGACTCCTCCGTGTGTTGAGTGGATCCTTCCTGCACCCAAGCCTGAGGTCATCTCTCCCCCTCCTCCCAAGACTAGGGGGCTACCCTCCGACAGCCTCCTCAGCACTGTATCACCAAACTTCCAGCAAAGCTCCTCTGCCCCTGCTAGACTGAGTATTAAGGAAGGTCCCTCCCCCTGCCAGCCCATTTGGCTGGGGATTGGTTGGGGCCCTCGTCAATACTCCAGGCAGATCCTCCTAACCTCCCCCCCACATTCTTCTAGAAGTTTCTACAAAGTTCCAGTCAGTAGGTGGAGGTAACAGGGGTGCTGCCTGATGAGTCATCCAGCCTCCCTGAGTCACTCACCCTGACCCAGATTCAGCTGCCAGCCAAACCTAAATTTACCTACACTACAAAAAATAAAAAAAACTCCTATTTACATTACCTAGCACTCTACACTAGAGGGTGCTGCATAAAGAACACTAGCAAACAGATACAGCTATGACAAAACCATTGATTATCCAACTGACGTCAGCAGATTTACATGAAGAGTTCACAAACAAACGTCTTATTGCTATAACACACCGATGAGAGCTCAACTCCGAAATGTACATTTCAAATAATGGCTAAACAAAGGACCAGCTATGTGGTGGCCTCCTCAAATCTCCCCGCTTGTTTTCTAGATCCCAAACATCATAGTGTACTGCATGTCCAAGTCGGCGGTGGATCACATGACCAGATGTGCCGCTCTCGGTGAGTAGGTTACAATTATTACATGAAGTGTATATATTGTAAAGGAAAGTTCTGTATATAATTGTATTGTATTTTGTATGTATTGTACACGGCCCTCACTGTGCACACAGCACTAATAATGCTTTCATTACATGTTTCTTTTGAGTCCTGATTAGAATTAGCCTGTCTATGTTACGCCCCTTGTTACCATAAACGTACAATTGTAATATTATTGTGATACCTACGTAATCATGTGTATTAAAACCTCCAATTGCGTCATAATAAAGCAGAACAGTTATTTGGAAAGATGCGGAGCGTATCTTTTGTGTCTGTTCCCTACTGCAGTAGTTATCATTAATTTGGAACCACTAATCAATATGAGGATAGGAGTTGCCCTTCTATAAAATATCCAGGTCAAATGGCGAGCTTTGCCTAGGAGGGGTTTTTCAGGTGAACTTGAGAATCCGAAACGAGGAGCTTGAGACGATCCGGGAATTTCTGATAATCAGCCGGCTGAGGTAAGCCTTTTGCTTACAATTTGAGTTGTCAGACTTCCTTGATCGGTAAGGCATTTTCGGGACAAAGGGTACCTTTTTTTACTCCCTTTAATCGAACTGTATTGATTAGAGATTCCAAATTAATAATAACTACTGCAGTAGGGAACAGACACAAAAGATACGCTCAGCATCTTTCCAAATAACTGTTCTGCTTTATTATGGCGCAATCGAAGGTTTTTTATACACATGATTACGTAGGTCTCACATTAATATTACAATTGTACGTTTATGGTAACAAGGGGCGTAACATAGGCAGGCTAATTCTAATCAGGACTGGAAAGAATGCAAACGTGATGAAAACCTCCAATTGCATCATAATAAAGCAGACCAGTTATTTGGAAAGATGCTGAGTGTATCTTTTGTGTCTGTTCCCTACTGCAGTAGTTATTATTAATTTGGAATCACTAATCAATACAGGTCGATTAAGGGGAGTAAAAAAGGTACCCTTTGTCCCGAAAAGGCCTTACCGATCAAGGAAGTCTGATAACTCAAATTGTAAGCAAAAGGCTTACATAATAACCACTAATCAATATGAGGATAGGAGTTGCCTATCTATAAAATGTCCAGGTCAATATGAAGGCTTTTGGAGCAACAACACATAGATAGTCTAAAATTATATTTTATTACAGCAATTTAAAAAAACATACACCAAAGTTGTGCCACAACAAGGCACTAAAATCATTCTCACTTGAATGGATTAATATATAGTGATGCCAAAAGGCTGATGCCCATGGTCTATCACAAGGAGTATATCCATATCTTCTCAACATGTTTCGTGGTAGCATCCACTTCCTCAGGAGTATTTGAGATCAAGCTTTATCTATGAAGAAACAATAACAATTATAACAAAAATATTGATACGTGGTTCATATGTTTGAACATGAAGAAGATGCAGATAAAATGCTACATAGAATCTTACCCAGCAACCAGAGAGTGACCATATATGGAGCACCAGAGGAGACACGTCTGTCCCGGCGAATGTGGGAACACTATGACAAGGGGCATCTAAAGATGTAAACAATCACATAAAGAACTCCAACCAGTGCTAATATCGTCAAATAAAATATTTTCATAGACTAAATGAATACTATTTTAGCCAAATGTAATACGACTATAACTAAAACAATTCAGACGACTAAATTACGAGTAAAACTAAAATGGCATGTAAAGTATCTTGATGCATAGTTTTTAAACCACTTAAGGACCGGGCCTGTTTTTCAAACTTGTTGTTTTACAAGTTAAAATCATTATTTTTTTGCTAGAAAATTACTAAGAACTCCCAAACATTATATATATTTTTTTTCTCGGACACCCTAGAGAATAAAATATCGGTCGTTGCAATACTTTATGTCACACCGTATTTGCGCAGCAGTCTTACAAACGCAAATTTTTTAGGAAAAAATACACTTTTTTTAAATTAAAAAATAAGAAAGCAGTAAAGATAGGCCAATGTTTTTTTTTTTATATATTGTGAAAGATCATGTTATGCCGAGTAAATCGATGCCCAACATGTCATGCTTCAAAATTGCACCCGCTCGTGGAATGGCGACAAACTTTGACGCTTAAAAATCTCCATAGGCGATGTTTAAAAATTTCTACAGGTTACCAGTTTTGAGTTACAGAGGAGGTCTAGGGCTAGAATTATTGTTCTCGCTCTAACGATCGTGGCGATACCTCACATGTGCGGTTTGAACACCGTTTACATATGCGGGCGCGACTTACGTATGCGTTAGCTTCTGCGCGTGAGCATGGCGGGACAGGGCGCTTTAAATTATTATTATTTTTTTTTACTATTTATTTTACTTTTTATTTTTAATTTTTACACTGTCCCTTTAAAAAAAAAATACATGACAGGACCTCTTAAATGTGAAATTTGGGGTCAAAAAGACCTCACATCTCATATTTACACTTAAATGCAATAAAAAAAAAGTCCCTTTAAGGCCATTGGGCGTAAGCGACGTTTGACGTTGCTTCCGTCATCCAACGTCATTGAGTCAAGTGGGGGCCATCAGAGCGGAAAGGATTAGATCGTCTCCACTGCTACCGACAGCTCCTGTAATCGGCAGAGACGACCAGAACGTGGCCGACCGCAACCGCCGATAAAAGTGATCTTGCACCGAATCTGCCGCAAAGACCACTTTTATCTTAAAGCAGACCGCCCGCCAGTTCATATGCCTGAGAGGGGGCCATTATTTATATTTTAGGAAGTCTGCATACAGTGAGGCGTCATGCCACATAGATTTTGGATGTGTGGATATTTAATAGATGTCTTGCATTCAAATCACATTCACCGTGTTTTTTTTTCCAGAATTGGGCAGTAAGCAGGTCCGAGTCAATGCTGTTTGGTGAGTAGAATACATACACTGTGTATATGTGTATATATATAATATATATATATATATTGCCACCGGGCCCTGGTGTTCTGCCACTGTGGGGTTCCCCAGCCTCCTCTTGCTGTCCTGCCCCTGCTATTGTCAGCGCTGGTCTGGCATCTCTTGGAAATTACAGGCTGGTCCTGCTGTCCTAAGGATGGGAGAAATCAGTCTGTTTTTTCAGTAACTGAGAGTCCGGGTGGAGTCCTTCCTGTAACTCGCTCTTCTCCCTGCCAATGAGGATGCAGGGGAAGGAGCAGATAGGGCGGCTGTAGTTGTGTGAGCGCTCGCATTATGCAGTGTCAGCGAGCAGAGGGAGGAGGTAGGAATCACCTGCAGGAGCTGACTGGGGACTCTCTCCCTCTTAGACATTTATTTTTTGTAAAAAAAAAAAAAAATTTTTATTGGGGGGGGGGGGGGGGGCACATGGTGGGGCACAGCATAATGTTGGGGGGTCAGGGCCCCCGCTGCCCCCCCCCTAGGGACGCCATTGCCAAAAATATAGAAAATATATCAAATCATTATTGAACCAAAAATAAAAGCCTAATGCATGTGTCCTGCTTCTTAATATAGGGGGTCAACAATGCCAAGAGCTGGTGAAAGCAGGGGTCCATCCGGAGATAATTCCGAAAATCATCCGGAATATTCTCCTGGAGCTCCCGCAGAAAAGGCATATGACATAATTGGTCACCATTAATAAAGAAACTAATTTTTGGTCCAATAAATCCTCCTCCTCCTGTTCCTGGACTGGACTTGGGTCAAAGCAATAACTCTGAGGCCAATAATAAATAACACGTTATCTCCTCCGATTCCGCAACATGGCTGGTTGACGAACGGCCGCTCAGAAACAAACTGAAAAGCGCGAACTGAAAAGCGCAAATCAACACTCACCAAACTTCTACTAACAGGAAATTAGCAGAAGGAGCCCAAAGGGCGGCGCATGACGATTGAACTTCCTCTTTTTCATCTCGTAGTGCGTCACTACGTTCGTGTTTGTTGGTCAGCAATTCCTTGCCGTTTGTATGCAAGACAAAATCCAGGCACACGCCCTTCAGACAAAAGTCTGAGGTTTTGTCAGCGGAAAATCCGATCGTGTGTACGAACGAGGCTTAAGTGCTCTGGATGGAGACAAGTACACACTATAGAGGGATATGCTTTGTTCATATGTCATGTCTGAAGTTTACAACCATTATATATCCCCTGTCCTATTGGTTGAGCTTTACCACCACTGAATGTGACCCATTCAAATGGATAAGGACACGTTGCAACTACGTGGGAATGTGGTTATTCAGGATTTTCAGGGTTAGAACATGTAGTGAGAGAGGCAACAAAATGCCCCCCTCCCCCCCCAGCCGTCTGCCAACTGTCCTCAGAAAGTGTTCCTCTGCAGATGACTTTTTTATTATTTCATTTCATTTCATTTTATTGTTTCATCTGCTTCTCTTCCAGTCCGGGGGTGATTGTAACCGAAGTTCACAAGCGGGCCGGAATGAGTGAAGAGCAGTACCAGGAGGTACGTAGTTGGAGGTTCTACCTGGATTATTGGGGAGCACACTATCACAGCTTCTACCATATCTCCATGCGGGGCCGCTGATAAGACAGAACAGCCAGCCCTCCTGTACTGGGCCCGGGCCCCATCAATGGGGGTCCAGGCACCTGCTGAGCAGGAGGTCTGCCTGTACTGTCTTATTGCAGACACCGATCATCTTTTGCCCCCCTTTTTACAGCGTCTCCCCCCTTTTATTCCTCCATCTGCACTGCAAGGGGGGGTTGGTTCAAGCACATGCATGTTCGAGTCCTTCCATTTGCTGTCTGGGCCCCCCTATGTGCCCCTTTCCCCTGCAGCGCTGCCGGGTTCCCTCCTCTCCTCTCCTGCTAGCAGCTGCTGCGGGCACACGGGAGGATGTTTCAGGATGGAGAGTGGGGGAAGGGGCTGGTAAATAAGTAATTTAATGGCTCCTTCCATTCCTGAATGAACACAGTGAGCAATCGGTAACAATCACTCATTGTGTCCATTTGTCACTGAAGCATAGTAAGTGTTTACTATGCTTCAATCTGTGAATGAGCTGGAAGCCTCTTGAAGTAGCACTTCCTGTTCATTTCTCTGTGTAGCTGAAGCTACAGAGAAAGGGACTGGTAAATCTGTGTCTTCGGTCACTTTTGGCTGGGGGGGGGGGGGTTTGTCAGGTAGGCTGTATAAGGCCCTGTGATTTTTAACTGCAGTCCTGTCTCCATGACTGGATTGTTTTCAGGTTCAGACAGGGGCCGCCCGTCCATTAAGGGCACATAGGCGCCGCCCCCCCCGTCCATTATGGCCCCTCCCATCCATGCATCCGGCCCCTTTCAGGACCCCGGCTCATGGATTGCAATGCGGGGGACTGTTTTTTTTTTTGAAGCACCAATTAGAGCCAGAGGCTTCAATATAGGGTGGACTCAGGTCGCAGAGAGTGCGCTCCGATTCCACCCAGGTGTGTTACAACAGCGAATGAATATTGATCCTCCTCCTGGCCAATCAGGAAGCCGGTTTTGACACCGGTCACCTGATTGGCTGAAAGGACAGGCGATCCTATTGGGCACCTAGGAAGAGGAGGGAAGGAGATGGAAGCTGCCATTGAGGAGAGGACACGGAGCCGCTGCACCACGCTGCCTGCCACCCACCGCCACTGATGGAGTGGGGAGGTGGTTGTTTGCCGCCCCCCCCCCAAAAAAAAAAAACACCAGCGACCACTGGGTTCAGATATAGACAAGGGTCCATTATGTTTTAATATAGTATTTTTGAAACTTTAGTCACAAACATATTTTCATTTCTAGTGTACCCCCAAATGCCTCAACAAAAGGGCTTAGCAAAATTCAACCAGGACATTCTAGATGTAAAGGTCTCATCTGAGGCCAAATAATGCCCCCAGAGCCTTCATCGTTAAAGTGATATTAAAGTCTTGTTTTTTTTTTAAATAACAAACATGTTATGCTTACCTGCTCTGTGTAATGGTTTTGCACAGAGCAGCCCCAATCCTCCTCTTCTTTCGTCCCCTGCCGGAGCTCCTGGCTCCTCCCTCCTGCCCCTAGAGCAAGCAGTTTGCTATGGGGCACCACCCTAGCAGGCGCACTCCTGCCTGTCCATTCACACACTGAGCCGTGGCTCGGCCCCACCCCCTCCTTACCTAGCACCCGCCGCTTTCTCAGCCAATCAGGAGTGAGAGTCCCCAGAGAGCCGAGGCTCTTGTGGACATCACTTGATTGAGAGGGGGCTCGGGTAAGTATTAGGGGTGCTCCAGGCAAACCGCCAAGTACACAGATGACATACATAACGGGGCCCGTTTTTACCTAATAAGGGATATGTAATTTTGTCCCTACAGTCCTGAGCTTTACACAGCTTCGTCACATAGCCCAGCCCTGTTTGGCGGAGAAGGGGGTCTGTAGTTTTCTCTTCTACAGTTCAGTGACATTTACAGATCTTGTCCCCCCCCCCCCCCCCCAGCCTGTGACTGGAAAGTGAAGGGAAGAGCAGCAGACTGATGAACTCATCTCTGAGCATGATCTTCCTGAGCATTGTAGTACATCTGATTGGCTCCTTATGCCTCCCCCAGTCTGAGCTCTGCTATATAGGAAGGGCAAGAGGCTAAACCCAGGTCAATTATAGGGAGTTACACTGATTGTATTTAAACAAAAAAATATATTTAATGATTATAAAAAATCACTTTCTATAGATATATTGAATCTGAGTATTTAGCTGTTTGCCTGGAGTTCTGTTTTAACCACTTGAAGATGTTAATCCTAAGAGATACAGTATGTCCAAACAAAGAATGTTTTTCTTCCAGTCTCTCTGCCCTTCCCAATATTTCTGGTAATTACTGGCTGTTAAAAAAACAAATGTCTTTGATCTCTGGGTTCATTCTCTCCTCATGTCTGGATAATGATCTCTCACTCCCAACTCTGCTCATGTCTTGGAATAGATCTTTCATCTGCACCACTGGCATTGATCTTTCTGCTTCTTCTCTCTCCATTTCTTGGCATTGATTTCTCAGCTTCTTTTCTTTCCATGTCTTGGCACTGATCTCTCAGCTGCTTCTCTCCCCATAGCTTGACATTGATCTCTCTGCTTCTTCCCTCTCTATGTCTTAGCACTGATCTCTCAGCTTCATCTCTTTCCATGTCTGGACATTGATCTCCCTGCTTTTTCCCTCTCCATGTCTTGGCATTTATCTCTCAGCTTCTTATCTCTCCATGTCTTGGCATTGATCTCTCAGCTTCTTCTCTCTCCATTACTAGGCATTGATCTCTCAGCTTCTTCTCTCTCCATTACTAGGCATTGATCTCTCAGCTTCTTCTCTCTCCATGTCTTGGCACTGATCTCTCTGCTTCTTCTTTCACCATGTCCTGCCATTGATCTCCCAGCTTCTTCTCTCTCCATGTCTTGCCATTGATCTCCCAGCTTCTTCTCTCTCCATGTCTTGGCATTGATCTCCCAGCTTCTTCTCTCTCCATGTCTTGGCATTGATCTCTCATCTTCTTCTCTCTCCATGTCTTGGCATTGATCTCCCAGCTTCTTCTCTCTCCATGTCTTGTCACTGATCTCTCTGCTTCTTCTTTCACCATGTCCTGCCATTGATCTCCCAGCTTCTTCTCTCTCCATGTCTTGGCATTGATCTCTCAGCTTCATCTCTTTCCATGTCTTGGCATTGGTCTCCCAGCTTTTTCTATCTCCATGTCTTGGCATTGATCTCTCAGCTTCTTCTCTCTCCATGTCTTGGCATTGATCTCCCAGCTTCTTCTCTCTCCATGTCTTGGCATTGATCTCCCAGCTTCTTCTCTCTCCATGTCTTGGCATTGATCTCTCAGCTTCTTATCTCTCTATGTCTTGGCATTGATCTCCCAGCTTCTTCTCTCTCCATTACTAGGCATTGATCTCTCAGCTTCTTCTCTCTCCATTACTAGGCATTGATCTCTCAGCTTCTTCTCTCTCCATGTCTTGGCACTGATCTCTCTGCTTCTTCTTTCACCATGTCCTGCCATTGATCTCCCAGCTTCTTCTCTCTCCATGTCTTGCCATTGATCTCCCAGCTTCTTCTCTCTCCATGTCTTGGCATTGATCTCCCAGCTTCTTCTCTCTCCATGTCTTGGCATTGATCTCTCATCTTCTTCTCTCTCCATGTCTTGGCATTGATCTCCCAGCTTCTTCTCTCTCCATGTCTTGTCACTGATCTCTCTGCTTCTTCTTTCACCATGTCCTGCCATTGATCTCCCAGCTTCTTCTCTCTCCATGTCTTGGCATTGATCTCTCAGCTTCATCTCTTTCCATGTCTTGGCATTGGTCTCCCAGCTTTTTCTATCTCCATGTCTTGGCATTGATCTCTCAGCTTCTTCTCTCTCCATGTCTTGGCATTGATCTCCCAGCTTCTTCTCTCTCCATGTCTTGGCATTGATCTCCCAGCTTCTTCTCTCTCCATGTCTTGGCATTGATCTCCCAGCTTCTTCTCTCTCCATGTCTTGGCATTGATCTCCCAGCTTCTTCTCTCTCCATGTCTTGGCATTGATCTCCCAGCTTCTTCTCTCTCCATGTCTTGGCACTGATCTCTCAGCTGCTTCTCTCCCCATAGCTTGACATTGATCTCTCTGCTTCTTCCCTCTCTATGTCTTAGCACTGATCTCTCAGCTTCATCTCTTTCCATGTCTGGACATTGATCTCCCTGCTTTTTCCCTCTCCATGTCTTGGCATTGATCTCTCAGCTTCTTCTCTCTCCATGTCTTGGCATTGATCTCTCTGCTTCTTCTTTCACCATGTCCTGCCATTGATCTCTCAGCTTCTTCTCTCTCCATGTCTTGGCATTGATCTCTAAGCTCCCTATGTCTCCCTATCTTGGCATTGATCTTTCTGCTTCTTCCCTCTCCATTGCCTGGCATTGATCTCCCAGCTTCTTCTCTCTCTATGTCTTGGCATTGATCTCTCAGCTTCTTCTCTCCTCATGTCTTGGCACTGATCTCTCAGCTGCTTCTCTCCCCATAGCTTGACATTGATCTCTCTGCTTCTTCCCTCTCTATGTCTTAGCACTGATCTCTCAGCTTCATCTCTTTCCATGTCTGGACATTGATCTCCCTGCTTTTTCCCTCTCCATGTCTTGGCATTTATCTCTCAGCTTCTTATCTCTCCATGTCTTGGCATTGATCTCTCAGCTTCTTCTCTCTCCATTACTAGGCATTGATCTCTCAGCTTCTTCTCTCTCCATGTCTTGGCACTGATCTCTCTGCTTCTTCTTTCACCATGTCCTGCCATTGATCTCCCAGCTTCTTCTCTCTCCATGTCTTGCCATTGATCTTCCAGCTTCTTCTCTCTCCATGTCTTGGCATTGATCTCCCAGCTTCTTCTCTCTCCATGTCTTGGCATTGATCTCCCAGCTTCTTCTCTCTCCATGTCTTGGCATTGATCTCTCATCTTCTTCTCTCTCCATGTCTTGGCATTGATCTCCCAGCTTCTTCTCTCTCCATGTCTTGTCACTGATCTCTCTGCTTCTTCTTTCACCATGTCCTGCCATTGATCTCCCAGCTTCTTCTCTCTCCATATCTTGGCATTGATCTCTCAGCTTCATCTCTTTCCATGTCTTGGCATTGGTCTCCCAGCTTTTTCTTTCTCCATGTCTTGGCATTGATCTCTCAGCTTCTTCTCTCTCCATGTCTTGGCATTGATCTCCCAGCTTCTTCTCTCTCCATGTCTTGGCATTGATCTCCCAGCTTCTTCTCTCTCCATGTCTTGGCATTGATCTCCCAGCTTCTTCTCTCTCCATGTCTTGGCATTGATCTCCCAGCTTCTTCTCTCTCCATGTCTTGGCACTGATCTCTCAGCTGCTTCTCTCCCCATAGCTTGACATTGATCTCTCTGCTTCTTCCCTCTCTATGTCTTAGCACTGATCTCTCAGCTTCATCTCTTTCCATGTCTGGACATTGATCTCCCTGCTTTTTCCCTCTCCATGTCTTGGCATTGATCTCTCAGCTTCATCTCTTTCCATGTCTGGACATTGATCTCCCTGCTTTTTCCCTCTCCATGTCTTGGCATTTATCTCTCAGCTTCTTATCTCTCCATGTCTTGGCATTGATCTCTCAGCTTCTTCTCTCTCCATTACTAGGCATTGATCTCTCAGCTTCTTCTCTCTCCATGTCTTGGCATTGATCTCTCTGCTTCTTCTTTCACCATGTCCTGCCATTGATCTCTCAGCTTCTTCTCTCTCTATGTCTTGGCATTGATCTCTAAGCTCCCTATGTCTCCCTATCTTGGCATTGATCTTTCTGCTTCTTCCCTCTCCATCGCCTGGCATTGATCTCCCAGCTTCTTCTCTCTCTATGTCTTGGCATTGATCTCTCAGCTTCTTCTCTCTCCATGTCTTAGCATTGATCTCCCACCTTCTTCCCTCTCCATCGCCTGGCATTGATCTCCCAGCTTCTTCTCTCTCTATGTCTTGGCATTGATCTCTCAGCTTCTTCTCTTTCCATCTCTGGACATTGATCTCCCTGCTTTTTCCCTCTCCATGTCTTGGCATTGATCTCTCAGCTTCTTCTCTCTCTATGTCTTGGCATTGATTTCTCAGCTTTTTCTCTCTCCATTTCTTGGCATCAATCTCTCAGCTTCTTCTCTCTCTATGTCTTGGCATTGATCTCTCAGCTTCTTCTCTCTCCATTTCTTGGCATCAATCTCTCAGCTTCTTCTCTCTCCATGTCTTGGCATTGATCTCTCAGCTTCTTCTCTCTCCATGTCTTGGCATTGATCTCTCAGCTTCTTCTCTCTCCATGTCTTGCCATTGATCTCTCAGCTCCTCCTCTCTTATTTCAGCTCCTGAAGTGCACACAGAAAACGCATGCCCTGGGGCGGCCTGGCAGAGTGGAGGAAGTTGCCCGGACAATTGCTTTCCTGGCATCAGATGCAGCATCTTTTATCACTGGAGAGACATTGCTTGTGGATGGTGGTGAACGTGTCATGAGTCCATGATGGATCCACAGATAACAGAGAAAATCATGATCTCACAGAGCATCCTGGACTTATATATTCAATCAATACATTATTCATTTATCTTTATAAGAATCCATGTCTGCCACATATCAGTCTGAATTCTGCAGAACCTCTGTGACTCTTATCTTCATTTACTCCTGTCCATGGTTAGTGATGAGGAATCAGATCAAAGTTAGTTCATAGATTTCTATTTATTACATATGTGTAAAAAAATATGCATCCAACAACAGCTCCCCGATTTCAAAGTTACCCTATACGATTCTCTTCTAATGGGAGAATTTAAAATTTTTGATGCTTGACAAGGTGTCTAGGGAGTATGAATGGAGACCCCCATGAAAGAGAACTAAACAGGATATAGGCCAGGGTGCTCCTCATTGAAATTTGACAACTCCTGGTGGTAAATGACTACTTTTGTCATGAAAAAGATCTGGGGAATATAGTAAGCCTAGAAAGGAAAAAGATGGTCTTCTAAGCAGATGCCAAGAAGCCATTCGACAGAGTTCAATGGGATCAAATTATAGAAACCTTTAATTTCAAGGGTAACTACTTGCAAGGTTTGAGGAACCTGCATGAGATCTACTCAAATTTAAGGTTGATAATAAACAGTCAAATTTCTAAATGTTGGACATTCTGCAGGGGGTAAGACAGGGATGTCCACTTTCTCCTTTGATTTTTAATGTTGCAGTGGAACCCCTTGCATATGTGCTTAGAAAACAAAATGCTAGTCAACTGGCAAGAACTAAGTCAGGGAATGTTTAATTCTATGAGGATTATTTGTTTACGAATGTCTTGGAACCAACATTATATCTAATGTCTATATCGAATTGAAATTTTGGATCCTTTGCAGGATATAAAATGATTTCAGAAATGTCCAAGTATTTACAGTTAAATAAGGGTGTCGGGTATATCACTCCCAGTAGGGTAAATAGAGATTTTGATATGGATAATAATTGGGATAAAATACACTATATTGTCAAAAGTATTGTGACGCCTGCCCTTACACGCACATGAACTTTAATGGCATCCTTGATCCCAGTCTTAGTCCGTAGGGTTCAATATTGAGTTGGCCCACCCTTTTCAGCTATAACAGCTTCTGGGAAGGCTGTCCACAAGGTTTAGGAGTGTGTCTCTAGAAGAGCATTTGTGAGGTCAGGCACTGATGTTGGATGAGAAGGCCTGGCATACAGTCTCCACTCTAATTCATCCCAAAGGTGTTCTATCGGGTTGAGGTCAGGACTCTGTGCATGCCAGTCATGTTCCTCCATCTGAATATCACTCATCCTTGTCTTTATAGACCTTGCTTTGTGCACTGGTTTGATTTGTGCAGATGACAGGGGCGTTGCTGGCTTACCAGTGCCCGTCAATGTTGACCACCAAAAACTGACTTACTTGACCCACACTGACCTACCTGACACACACTGACTATTACACTGACCCACACTGACCTACTTGACCCACACTGACCTACTTGACCCACACGGACCATTTCACTGACCTACCCGACCCACACTGACCATTTCACTGACCTACCTGACCCAGACTGACCTACCCGACCCACACTGACCATTACACTGAACTCCCTGACCCACATCAACCATTACACTGACCTACCTGACACACACTGACCATTACACTGACCCACACTGACCTACCTGACACACACTGACATGCACTGACCTACCTAACACACATTGACCTACCTGACACACACTGACATGCACTGACGTACCTGACCATTACACGTCAGACTTCAGGTGACCTCCTCCTGCAGCTCAGCCATAGTGTGCGGCACGCCCATCCCAGTAGACAGCAGGCAGGCAGCCAGAGACAAGAGAAGAGCTGTCTTCCCGAGCGAGGATCTCATAGCGCTCGACGTGGCCGGATTGTAATTCCCGCCTTCTGGAGCCTGCAATGCCTATGATGGACGTCACAAGTCCCACGGTCCCGGCATTGGACCAGTGGGACGTCCATCATAGGTGCTGCAGGCTCCAGAAGGCGGGACCTGCTATATAACTCGGCCGTGCTCGGAGTCAGATCGGTCCCTGCGCGGGCTCGGGGCTGATAATAGAATTGTGAATGCCAGAGAACCAGGGCTTTTTGGGGGCCCACTCGGGGGGGTCCAGCCCCCCTAAGCAACCCCCCGGCGCCACTGGCAGATGATAAAACATTAAAAAGGGACATATCATCCTCTCTACACCTAATATACTGTCTCTGTCTCCTTTCTCTCTCCCTCTATAAAGCAAATAACTTATAAATTCCACTTGTGACTTGATGTTTTTTATATGACACAAAGCACACTGATTTTGCTTAATAAAACATCTGTTTTACTACATTTTCCTGTGTAATGATATGAACAGCTAGAGATAGTGATGGGCTGAAAGGTGAACATTGTGTAACGAGACATCAGTTCTTGAAAACTTTTCTTAGTTTAGTTATATGTTGCACCCTCTGCTTAGGTAGGTGCTAGAGGTAAGATTTTTGGTGAGTGCAGGTAGGCCTGTTTGTTTTGATCTGTGTGGGCTGGGAGTGGCTCAGAGTAGGCTGGTGACTCACAGATAGCATCCCTTCTCTGTTACCTCCCTCTGGCTTCTAGAGGATTCTAGAACAGAGAAGGGGAAGAAAGGTGGAGCTGTCTGGGGTGTCTCAGGGAGCCCTGACCAATCCCCAACTAGGATTGGCAGGGGGCAGGCCTCCTTGATATACCCAGGGTCAGCCCAGCTGGGGAGGAGTTGTTGGGTGGAAGAACAGAGGATGGAGTACTAGGCTGTTGGGGCCTTTGAGGGTGCTCCCCATTCTGGGGAGGGGTGACCTTGGATCTGGGACTCGGGTGCAGGACGGATCCCTTCAAGAACGCATTTAGGATCTGAACAGGTGGCACAGAGAGGAGTCAAAGAGGACAGCAGGAGCTAGAGAGAGAGAGAGAGAGAGATCTACTGGGTATCCCTATCCAAGTTCAAATCCCTCAATAAAATAATAAAACAAACATATGGACTGTTCATTGTCTCCAAGGCTGGGTAGGGGGAAGGGTGGACCACAACTTTCAGCAGCCCATACGGGGGTGCCGCTACATATAAAAAAAAATCAATGTAAACTCTGAGAAGTTTTATAAAAACAATGGCTCTTGCAGAATGTAAACAACACAGAGCCATCTTCTGACAGCATCGTGTGTACCGGGTTTTGTTTCCCTGCAAAGCAAAAAAGCTGACACATCCTTTAGTAAAAGAAGCGCACACATTTAACCCTTTGTTTGAAGAGAGCATACCAGGCCCTTCGGTCTGATATGGGTTTTAAGGGGAACCCCCACGCTCCAAAATCCATACCAGACCCTTATCCGAGCACACAGCCCAGCAGGTCAGGAAAGGGGGTGGGGACGAGCAAGCGCCACATACCCTCAACATGGGGGGTGGGTGCTTTGGGGGCAGGGGGGGCCCTGTGCCCCTCCACCTCAAAGCACCTTGCCCCGTGTTGATGAGGACAAGGGCCTCTTCCAGACAACCCTGCACGTTGTTTGCTGGGGTTTGCAGGCGGGGAGGTTATCGGAATCTGGAAGCCCCCTTTAATAAGGGGGCCCCCAGATTCCGCCCCCCACCCTACGTGAATGAGTATGGGATAGATGGGGCAGGGTCACGGGAGGCCATCATGCCTCGGACGGTGACTTCATAAGGGGCGGGGCCTCCAGATAACATCACCCGGTGACCCTGCCCCATGCCAATATAAGTAGTGGCCCACAGGAGAAGATAGCGGAAAAGACCCAGCAAAAGAGCGAGAAGATAGTGGAAAAGACGATGGACAGAGGGAGAAGAACCAGAGAGTGCTAGAAGATATCAGCGAAGACCCGGAGAGGGGAGAAGAACTGTCAGAGGCAGAAGACATCAGTGGAGGAGGCAGAAGAGGCAGAAAGGAGAGAAGAGATCGGAAGAGACGATGGAGCTGCCTTAATAAATTACTTTAACTGGTTCCCGACCGGCTCACGCAGATATACTGCGGTAGAATGGCTCTCCTGGGCGAAACCCCGTATGGGTACGTCCTTCCCCTTTCTGGCCACCAGAGGGCGCGCGCGCCCACTGCATGGCGGAGGACCCGATGCGCGTGGCTGATGGCCGCGATCGCCGCAAGCCACGCGCAATTGCATGCACAAGCGCCAGCACAGGGATTTGTGTGTTGTAATAGTGAGAGTCCCTGTCACTATGAAAATGGGGTTAAAGTGGACACAGAATATGCACATTTGCTTGGTGCAAGGCTACAGAGCATAAATGTGGACTGGAGAAAACTGCTTTCGCAGCTTTCTCCAGGTTTTGGTGTTCAGTCATGGGGCTCTGTAGTTTGGAGATTCCATAGTGTCTTAGGTGGGATGAAATCCCCAGTCCTGGGTCCAGATTTTGAGATCCACCAGCATATTGACTGGTCAGGTGTGTGTTGGGCTGTTTGTAGACTCCTGACCATAGTTCTAGGCTCCACTCTCCCGAGGAGTCCAGGCAAGCAAGGGAGAAGTGTGCATGTCTGCACAGGTCTGTCAGAGTAGACAGAGGGTCCAAGCCTGTGGGCTGGAAAAGAAAGCTGGAAAAGAGTGCTGAGGTACTGGGTTTACAGGAACTCTGTTATAGAGCCGAGAGGGCTGAAGCATAAGTCTGAGCAGCAGTGCTGCTAAAGAGAGCCAGGTGGCTTGGTATTTTTGATTGAACTTACATTGTTGCTGTGGAAAGCTGAAACCCCTGTGTGGGCAACACTTCTGTTATCGGACATTTTCTTTCTTTAATAAAAGTGGGCCTACAAGCCCTTAAAACTGCGTATCTGGCGTGGACTCAGCTCACTGGTAAGCTCTACCTTTAAGCTAAACCAACCCCCGATGTTACAAGTGTGTAAACACACAAATCCCTGTGCTGTCAGAGGAGAGGAGACATATTGTTTGTTCCTAGTAAGTAGGAAAAGCAATATGTCTCCTCTCTTTCTCCTATCCCCATATAGTTAGAAAACACTGAGAACACTGAGCACACATTTAACCCCTTGATCGCCCCCTAGTGTTAACCCCTTCCCTGCCAGTGACATTTATACAGTAATCAGTGCATTTTTATAGCTCTGATCACTGTATAATTGACAATGGTCCCAAAAATGTGTCAAAAGTGTCCGATCTGTCCACCGCAATGTCGCAAGACCGCTAAAAATCGTAGATCACCGCCATTACTAGTAAAAAAAAAATGCCATAAATCTTTCCCATAGTTTGTAGACGCTATAACTTTTGCACAAACCAATCAATATGCGCTTATTGCGATTTTTTTTTTTTTTTTTTTTAACCAAAAATATGTAGAAGACTATATATTGGCTTAAACTGATGAAACAATTTGTTTTTTAAAACAAATGTTGGGGATATTTGTTATGGTAAAAAATACTGTTTTTTTTTCAAAATTGTCGCTTTTTTTTGTTTATTTCGCAAAAAATAAAAACCGCAGAGGTGATCAAATACCACTAAAATAAAGCTCTATTTCTGGGAAGAAAAGGACGCAAATTTTGCACGACCACACAATTGTGAGTTAAAACGACGCAGTGCCAAATTGTAAAAAATGCTCTGGTCAGAAAGGGGGTAAAATCTTCCGGGGCTGAAGCGGTTAAAAAAATGTGTTTTATTTTTGACACTTTTTTTTAGGTGAATAGGTAGTCATATAATGTACCCCATACTCATTCACATAGGGTGTGGGGCCGGAATTTGGGGGCCCCCTTGTTAAAGGGGGCTTTCTGATTCCGATAAGCTCCCTGCCCACAGACCCCGGCAACCAATGACCAGGGTTGTCGGGAAGAGACCCTTGTCTTCACCAGGGCATGCAGCCTGGTATGGTTCAGGAGGTGGAGGGGGGGCGCTTGCTCGTCCCCACCCCCTTTCCTAACTTGACAGGCTGTCTGCACGGATAAGGGTTTGGTATGGATTTTGGGGGGACCCCATGCCATTTTTTCAGTGTGGGGTTTCCCCTTAAACTGCATGCCAGACTGAATGGCCTGGTATGCTCTTGGAGGGGGAACCCATGCTGTTTTTTTTTTTTTTAATTTGGCATGGACTTTCCTCTAAAGATTGATACCAGACACAGTGCCTGGTATTTTCGGGGATCAAAGTCGGATCCCTGTTCATTGAAGTCGGACACATGTGGGACTTCAAGTCGCAGGGCAAAGTCAGATCCAAAGTGATACGACTGTTGTGTCGTACCAGTGTGAACCCGGCCTGAAGGTTACTTTCACACTGGGGTGGGGGTGCTTTACTGTCATTTTAGCTGTGCTTTTTAACCCCCCGCTAGCGGCCGAAGTAAGGGTTGAAAGCGCTCGTGTTTGCAGACGCTTCGGCAGCCCATTCCAATGGGCAGGGCATTTTGGGAGCAGCAGTGGCATCAGCAGGGGGGCTGACAGTGACTGAAGCCCTGAGTGGGTCCCCAAAAAGCCCGGGTCTTGGGTGGGCACTGTTCTATTATTAGCCCCAAGCGCCGCCGCCAAGCGGGGACCAATCTGATCCTGAGCACTGCCGAGTGCGGCCGAGTCACATAGCAGGTCCCGCCTTCTGGAGCCTGCAGCGCTTTTGATAAACTTCCTACTGGGCGGGGCCGCGGGACGTGTGACATCCATTATAGGTGCTGCAGGCTCAAGAAGGCGGGAAATACAATGCGGCCGTCGCGCCACATTGATCGGCGCTCGGACGGGGGTTCTCCTCCTCTTCTCTGGCTGCCTCGCACACCATGGCTGAGCTGAGCTGCTGCTGCAGGACCTGTGAAGTCTGTCAGGTAGGTCAGTGTGTGTATGTCAGGTAGGTAGGTCAGTGTATGTCAGGTAGGTCAGTGCGTGTCAGGTAGGTAGGTCAGTGGGTGTCAGGTAGGCCAGTGTGTGTCAGGTAGGTAGGTCAGTGTATGTCAGGTAGGTCAATGCATGTCAGGTGGGTAGGTCAGTGGGTGTCAGGTAGGTCAGTGCATGTCAGTGTGTGTCAGGTAGGTAGGTCAGTGTGTGTCAAGTAGGTCAGTGCATGTCAGATAGGTAGGTCAGTGCATGTCAGATAGGTCAGTGTGTGTCAGGTAGGTAGATCAGTGTGTCAGGTAGGTAGGTCAGTGGGTGTCAGGTCAGTGTATGTCAGGTAGGTCAGTGTGTGTCAGGATGGTAGGTCAGTGCATGTCAGGTAGGTAGGTCAGTGCATGTCAGGTAGGTAGGTCCCAAACTACGGCCCTCCAGCTGTTGCAGAACTACACATCCCATGAGGCATTGTAAAACTCTGACATTCAGACATGACTAGGCATGATGGGAAATGTAGCTCCTAAACAACTGGAGGGCCATAGTTTGAAGACCCCTGCCTTAGGAGTTCCCTTCACTGGAACTAAACGGTCAGGCCCAACCCCTGAATAACAACCCCCCACCATAATCCTCCCTCCACCAAATGATTTGGACCAGTGCACAAAGCAAGGTCCGTAAAACATGGATGAGCGAGTTTGGGGTAGATATTAAATGGAAACCTAAAATGTCACACTTTAAAATTGCGTCTGCTCGTGGAATGGCGACAAACTACAGTACTTAAAACAACGCCAATTCCTCTCTCTTTGTCCGGTGCAGCCATCGCCACCGGTTGCATTGCTCCTGAGCTCTGTAATCAGAGGGCAGAGTCTGGGAAATGTGGCGGCAGGAGGGGGGTGGGACCCCTTTCTGCCACCCGCAGAAGTGAAGGAGTGGCTATCACAGTTTGTAGACGCTATAACTTTTGCACAAACCAATCAATATGTGCTTATTGCCATTTTTTTTTTTTATACCAAAAATATCTTTGGGGCGGTTTGGGAGCGCTGTATACACCCCTCCTAAACCACCCCAAAGATGAATGGGCAGCGCTGCCGAAGCCCCTGCAAAGCGTTTCGGCAGCGCCACAACACAGGCGCTTTTAACCCTCACTTAGGCCACTAGCAGGGTTAAAAACGCCCCGCTAGCAGCCAAAACGCGCCACTTAAAATAGCGGCGCTTTACCGCTAAAGTCACATAAAATGGAGGGTCTTTTTCTCGCTCAACAGTTACTAAAATGATTATTTTTTCGCTGGTACATGTCCACTATGGCAGTGCCCAGCTCCCCATGCCCTTTGTTTGACAATCTTTTGCCTATTAGCCTTAAAAATGAGCAGAATTAGTTTACAATAATTTCCCACCTTTGGCTTCACTCTGGTTTGAATTAAAGTTCACCTTTTCCTGACTTCATAGCGTGTTCAACGAACCCCCCGCAAAGTCAACCCGAGCCCAGCCACTCATCACTACTGCATGGGATGTAGGATTTGGTCTTTCCTGTAAGTTTTTTGCATTTATTTTTATGATTATTATTATTATTATTACTGCTCCTAAATTTGAGAAGATTAATATAATAAATGATAGCTGTGTCCAGATGCAAGTTTGCAGCTTCCAGCAGAGACTTCCCAGACAGGTTCTCCGGCTTTTCACTCACAGAAAGTGCCCCGAGAAAGCAATTAAAAAAAAAAATAATGTCCATCCTGAACTTCTGCATTCTTTCATCTTTCAGCAGCTAAGCAGGTAAAAGCTCCGCCGGTCAGTGCTGAGTGCCAATACAGTTCTGACCTGTACTGGAGAAGACATGGCTGCACAGCAGGAACAGGTGAGCAGTGTGTGGATGTACGGTGTGTGGATGTACGGTGTGTGGATGTACGGTGTGTGGATGTACGGTGTGTGGATGTACGGTGTGTGGTTGTACGGTGTGTGGTTGTACGGTGTGTGAATGTATGGTGTGTGGATGTATGGTGTGTGGATGTACGGTGTGTGGATGTAGGGTGTGTGGATGTACGGTGTGTGAATGTACGGTGTGTGGATGTACGGTGTGTGGATGTACAGTGTGTGGATGTGCGGTGTGTGAATGTACGGTGTGTGAATGTACGGTGTGTGAATGTACGGTGTGTGGATGTACGGTGTGTGGATGTACGGTGTGTGGATGTACGGTGTGTGGATGTACGGTGTGTGGATGTACGGTGTGTGGTTGTACGGTGTGTGGATGTGCGGTGTGTGGATGTGCGGTGTGCGGATGTACGGTGTGTGGATGTACGGTGTGTGAATGTACGGTGTGTGGATGTACAGTGTGTGGATGTGCGGTGTGTGAATGTACGGTGTGTGAATGTACGGTGTGTGAATGTACGGTGTGTGGATGTACGGTGTGTGGATGTACGGTGTGTGGATGTACGGTGTGTGGATGTACGGTGTGTGGATGTACGGTGTGTGGTTGTACGGTGTGTGGATGTGCGGTGTGTGGATGTGCGGTGTGCGGATGTACGGTGTGTGGATGTACGGTGTGTGAATGTACGGTGTGTGGATGTACGGTGTGTGAATGTACGGTGTGTGGATGTACGGTGTGTGGATGTACGGTGTGTGGATGTACGGTGTGTGGATGTACGGTGTGTGGATGTACGGTGTGTGGATGTACGGTGTGTGGATGTACGGTGTGTGGATGTACGGTGTGTGGATGTGCAGTGTGTGGTTGTACGGTGTGTGAATGTACAGTGTATGTCAGTGTGCAATGTGTCATTAGGACTGTAGTATGTCACCCTAAAACAAAGAAGAGGGAAGCTGGAATTCATGGTGGCTGCAGCACAGGTGGGGGTGGGTGATATATTGATATCTTTATATTCTGAAGTGTGATGTACATTACTAGGTCACATAGTTACATAGTTAGTAAGGCTAAAAAAATAGACACAAGTCCATCTAGTTTAACAAAAAAAAAAAACATTCCCATATACACAATGCTTCACCCACAGTTGATCCAGAGGAAGACCCCCAGCAAAGCATGCTCCAATTTGCTACAGCAGGGGAAAAAATGTCTTCCTGAGAGGCCATCAGATTTTCCTTGGATCAACTTTACCTATAAATGTCAGTACCCAGTTATATTATGTACACCAAGGAAAGAATCCAGGACTTTCTTAAAGCAATCTACTGATCTGGCCAGAACCACCTCTGGCGGGAGTCTATTCCACATTTTCACAGCTCTTACTGTGAAGAAACCTTTCCGTATTTGGAGATTAAATCTTTTTTCCTCTAGACATAAAGAGTGCCCCCTTGTCCTCTGTGATGACCTTAAAGTGAATAACTCAACACCAAGTTCACTATATGGATCCCTTATATATTTATACATGGAGATCATATCCCCCCTTTATGTATTTATACATGGAGATCATATCCCCCCTTATGTATTTATACATGGTGATCATATCCCCCCTTATGTATTTATACATGGAGATCATATCCCCCCTTATGTATTTACACATGAAGATCATATCTCCCCTTATGTATTTATACATGGAGATCATATCCCCCCTTATGTATTATGCATGGTGATCATATCCCGTTTATGTATCTATACATGGAGATGATATCCCCCCTTATGTATTTATACATGGAGATCATATCCCCCCTTATGTATTTATACATCTTTCCTCATAGCTGAGCTCCTCCATGCCTCTTATCAGTTTTGTTGTCCTTCTAATTTTGGCTGTCCTATCATCCTGGACCACAAACCTTCCTCACTGTGCTCTATGTTTTTCTGCTGAACCATTGGCATGGTTATATCTTCTTAGTCCTCCGCATAAAATTATCAGAAATTTGTGCTTAAATTAGAACTATAGGCAACACCTTTTTAAAAAAATTTGGATAGAGTAAGGGAGGGTTATAGCCCCTGTCAGTTTATTTTTTTAGCATCCCTGTCCCATTGCAGAGATTTCCCTTCACTTCCTGCCCAATAGCCAAACAGGAAATGAGAGGAAATCTATGCAAATTAAGGGAATCCATTGCCCGCCCCCCCCCCCCCCAGCCCTCAGAACTAGTGTCCCCACTCGAAAATTTCAGGGCAGGTCTTAAACAGCAAGGGGCGTGGCCTTGACAGGAAGGGGTGGGTCATATATTTAAATTAGGGGTGCAGGAGTTTAGTCAGGCCTAGAGCAGCACAAAACCTAAATACACTACTGGTCACACATGCAGTTATTGTCTGTAGCAGTTCCTGGGTTTTGTGTCCCTCTTGATTCTGTTCCTATTTTCAGGTGATATCCCTGCAGGGGAAGGTGTGTGTGGTGACCGGAGCCAGCTCTGGGATTGGGGCTGGAACCGCTATCCATTTTGCTGGTCTGGGGGCTCGACTGACTCTAAATGGAAGAAACCAGGAGAAGCTGCAGGAGACGGCCCAGCGTTGCGAAGAGATCTCTGGCCTGAAGGTAACACGACATGTCATATGTACTCTGCATGTGTGTGTCCTTCATTACTGTTTTTTTATTAGTGTTCCCTCATCTCTTCTGTAAGTGTTACATTACTGTCCCTTTATTTTGTCCAATGTTTGTTACATTTATTACTAACCCCTTCTATGTATCTCAATCATGCCACCTCATCTCTCCTCCCCCTATGTCCTTTACCACCACCCTTGGTTATCAAACTTGTCTTTTTTTCCTCACAGCCCCTCCTGGTCCCCGGAGATCTGACAGATGAGAAAGTTGTCCAGCAGATTGTAGAGGAGACAGTCGGTCACTTTGGACAGCTGGATGTGCTGGTGAACTGTGGGGGGATCCTGGCGATGGGGACGTTGGAGAACACCACACTGGAAGTCTATGACCGTGTGATGAACACCAACGTGCGGTAAGGGGAAGGTCTTATTCAATATTGTAAAGGGGTGGTATGGACCATTAAAAACATTACATATATGTGGATTCAAATATTTACCAATACCCCAGAGAGAGCAAAAGGGGGACCAACCAAGGTCCACAAAGCCAAAATAAGAACCACAGAGAGCTGTAGAGCCAAGACAGGCCTCACAGAGCTTCATAGAGCTAAGAAGAGTCTGTGCAGGGTTGAGGAGCCGAGGAAGGCCACTTGAAGGGCCTAAAAGTCAAGGGGGACCCTACGAAGGGCTACAAAATGGAGATACACTCATTTGAGAAGGACCTCCTGGAGGAGATGGAACCTCTCTGGAGTCCTGAGAGCCTAGAGTTCCTGATCTACAAATCAGCTGTGTCCATTATGAGGGGTTTCCACCATCCTTGTGCTGAGTAGGCAGTTCAGATACCAGACTCCTACTATAACTGAAACACTATCGTTGGGAAGAATGACTATTTCACTAAACAATCAGACACAGAAAGGGACTTTCCGGTATTGTGTTGTAAATTTTCAATTCAGTTACATAGTTATATAGTTGCATGGTTAATCTGGTTGAAAAAAGACACTAGTCCATACAGTTCAACCAACAGAGAATAGATAAAAACAACAAAATAAAACACACACAAAAGGAAAACCTCCATATACACTATCCTCTACCCACAGTTGATCCAGAGGAAAGCAAAAAAACTCCAATAAAGCATGATCCAATTTGATCCCAGAGGAGGAAAAAAAATCATTCTTAATCCCCAAAGAGACACTCGGATATTCCGTGGATCAACTTTACCTATAAATAGTAGTATCCAGTTATATTGTGTGCATTTAGGAATGCATCCAGGCCTTTTTTTAAATCTACTGGCCAAAACCAGCTCTTGAGAGAGTCTATTCCACATTTTCACAACTCTACTGTGAAGAAGTCTTTCCATATTTGGAGCTTAAATCTCTTTTTTTCCTCCAGACGTAGAGTGCCCCCTTGTCCTCTGTGATGACCTTAAAGTGAATAGCACTATAGTTCACTATATGGACCACTTATGTATTTATACATGGTCATATCCCCCCCTTAATCTCCTCTTCTCAAGAGAGAATAAATTCAGTTCCTCTAATCTTTCCTCATAGCTGAGCTCCTCCATGTTTTTTTTTTTTTTTTTTACTAGTAATGGCGGTGATCAGCGACTTCTAGCAGAATAGCAATATTTCGGCCGACAAATTGGAAACTAACTGACACTTCTGACACTTTTTTGGGGACCAGTGACACTAATACAGTAATCAGTGCTAAAAATATGCACTATGTCGCTATACTAATGATTCTGGCTGGGAAGGGGTTAACATCAGGAGTGATCAAAGAGTTAACTGTGTGCCTAGCTGGTGTTTTACTGTAATGTGGGAAGGTGTGGATCCTTGTCCATGCTTTGCAGAGACACAGTATCCATGCCTTCCCTACTGACAAAATGGCGAGTGAGGCACCGGAGGCGCGCACTGGTGCCCGATACCCGGAAGTGCAGGATTATATATATAAAACTGCTATAAGGCGGTTGGCAACTGGTTAAACAGTGCATTGAGGTTGGCTTGTAAATTGGTGACATCCTGTAAGGACGTTATCTGCAAAAGACTGAAATGGTACTTTTAATCCCATACCCGATATAATTTATAAATGTATTAAAAAGTAAGGGTCCCAACACCACTAACACCCCTAGACCATTCAGAGTAAGAATCATTAACCACTACTACTAATTTGGTCTTTTAGACAGTTTTCAATCCATTTACAAACAGATTTTTCCAAGCCAGTAGACCTTACCTTACACATTAGCCATGTGTAGGGAACTGTGTCAAACACTTTTGCAAAATCCAAGTACAGTATACTATGTCCACAGCCACTCCTTTGTCTAAGGTTTTTCTCACCTCACCATGAAAATAAATTAACAGCACTAATTTGGGAACACATTGGGGTTGCGCATTCATGTCCCGTATTTCTAAAGGAATCCACACTGGTTCCATAAATATGTGTGTTAAGCAGTTTATGGGCAACATCTTAAAACGTGTCCTGGCATTTTTTATCCTGTCATTACCGCATGTCACCACTAGAAAGCTTCATTCACAGTCACATCCTAACAGAGGTTGTTGCTTTAACCCTTTCTGTTCCAGAATATTGTGGTTGTTCTCATTAAATTTACATTTATAGTTTTCTCATTTGTAAGGGTGTAAAATGTACTCATCTCTGGGCATTTGTTATTTTCTTAGACCAGCTGATTGGATTTATTATGCTCTGAACATTTTTGTATAATTGTACATTTTACACAACAGGAAGTGAGTGCATATTGTAAAATAACCTACGTATCTCTGTACTTTTCCAGTTCTCTTTTCTATATGTCTCATCTGGCAGTGCCTCATCTCACCAAGACCAAAGGAAACATCGTCAACGTATCCAGCATCTTCAGCCAGAGAACGGTATGAGTTTTTCCTCTCCTATATAAAAATATATATCGACTGCAGAATATTTTTTTTTGTTTTCTGAGTGAGATATGATGTATTTAAAAACAGTGCACATATTGTGCTTCTGCATCTTTTTTTTTTCCACAAAACTTTTTATTGAAAACAATAAAAATGATGTATACAAAGTATAACAGAAGTCACATGTAATCATGGAATGATCAAGAAGACATATACATTTGAGAAAAACATATCATAATTAAGACTTGAAGCGGAATAACCAGGAACCGAGCATTAAGACAAATTTTAGCTTAGGGTAAGGTGGAGGATCTCTTTTTCTGTTTTCCACCCCCCCACGGAGGTTACTGTTATGCAACCGGTGGGAGAAAGTAGCTTATAGGCTTGTTCCAGATCAGGACAATGTTATCGGTGTCCCATCATGTATGTTTCATATGGTGACTGTAGATTACATGTAGTGTGGCTCAAAGAATACTCGAGTGACAAAGAGAAAGAAGAGGGGAGGTGAGGGGCAAGAGGGAAAAAACAGAAGAGAAAAAAAGGAAAAGAAAAGGGGGGGAGAAGGGTTGGCCTACACTAGAAAGGAAAAGGGCTGGTGGGGGGGGGGGAATAGGTATTTCTACTAGGTAGTAAGCAGCTTAGAGTAGGCCTGCTCCCCATTGCCTTCATCCCATGTCTATTGCCTGATGGATGTTAGCTGCGTTTAAGGAACATAGTGATGATAATGCTCGGTGGTTTCGAAATGAGTCCAGCATGACCAGGTGGTTGCAAATTTTTTTTATCCGTTCCTGAGATATATGGATCAATTCTTCCATCTCCTCTATCCTTGAGAACCTGGTGAACAATTGTTGGAATGTGTATGGAGCGCCAATGTATGGGGATGCAGAGCCTGGCCACGTTCACCATATGCACAGCCAGTGACTTAAAATAGTCCTTTATAGACACTGGTTTGTGTGGTGTAGGAGAAATTGTGTGGGAGTGTAGTCCAGAGTTAATGTGGTAACATACTCAATGAGATCCATGAACTTCCTTCCAAAAGGGTTGGAGTGGTTCACATTCCCACCACACGTGGAGCATTGTGCCTTCTGTTTTCCTGCACCCCCAACAAGTGTTGGATATGGCGGGGGCGTGTTCTGTACCATCTGGTTACAACTTTGTAGCAATTTTCCTGAATCGCTACGTTCAGGGAGCCTTTATGAGTGTATTCGGAAATGGTGTCCCAGTCCTCTTCAGTGAGATGCTTCTGCATCTTCTATACTACACCACCTTCTTTTCAAATTTCAACCAGATCAGTAAATGCATAAACACATACCTGTAATACATGTATATCCACTATTTTTTACATTCCAAAAATGTGGTATTTTGTTCTCCATTCATGATGACACCCCAGCTAAACCACATAGCCCCATGGTTGATACCTCTTGCTCTATTACAGTTAAAAAGCCTGTTGCTTGATTAAAAAATTAAATCAAGAACTCTAGCACATTACTTAGTGATGTCCCCATACTACAGTATAATGTGAATTATTGACAGACCTCGGCATTGACACATGAGAGGTGGTGGTGGTGTGCCTGGGATTAGGCAAAAAGCCTCTTGTATATTGGGTCTCTAACAAAATGTCAGTAGTCCTTTACGTTGTCCGCCATTGCATTATTCTTTTCCCTATGCCTTCCTAGGCAGTGCGCCTCTCTCTGTTTTCCCCCTGGCAGTGCTACTCTCCTTTCATTCTCCCCGGCAGTGCTCCGCTCCCTGTGTTCCCCCGGCAGTGCTCCTTTCACTTCATTCTCCCTGGCAGTGCTCCACTCCCTGTGTTCCCCCTGGCAGTGCTCCTTTCACTTCATTCTCCCTGGCAGTGCTCCACTCCCTGTGTTCCCCCTGGCAGTGCTCCTTTCCCTTCATTCTCCCCGGCAGTGCTCCGCTCCCTGTGTTCCCCCTGGCAGTGCTCCTCTCCTTTCACTCTCCCCGGCAGTGCTCCGCTCCCTGTGTTCCCCCTGGCAGTGCTCCTCTCCTTTCATTCTCCCCGGCAGTGCTGCGCTCCCTGTGTTCCCCCTGGCAGTGCTCCTTTCCCTTCATTCTCCCCGGCAGTGCTCCGCTCCCTGTGTTCCCCCTGGCAGTGCTCCTCTCCTTTCATTCTCCCCGGCAGTGCTCCGCTCCCTGTGTTCCCCCTGGCAGTGCTCCTTTCCCTTCATTCTCCCCGGCAGTGCTCCTCTCCCTGTGTTCCCCCTGGCAGTGCTCCTTTCCCTTAATTCTCCTCCTGGGCAGTGCTTCTTTTCATGTGTTCTCCCCAACAGTACTCTTTTCCCTGTGTCCTCTTTTTCAGTACTCCTTTCCTTGTGTTATTCTCTACAGTCCTTCTTTCTCTGTGTTCTCTCCAGTAATACTTCTTTCCCTATGTCCTTCCCAGCATGTGCTTTTTTTCCTTGCCTTCTCCCCAGCAGTACTCCTTTCCCTATGTCCTCCCCGGCAGTACTCCTTTTTCTGTGTTCTCTCTGGCAGTAATCTTTTCTCTGTTTTTCCTGGCAGTACTCCTTTCTCTGTGTCCTGCCCAGCACTATTCCCTTCCTTATGCCCTGCCTAGAAGTACCCCTTTCCTGTATTTCCTGGCAGTACTTTCTCTATGTTTTCCTTGGCTGTACTCCTCTCCCCATGTTCTCTGTGCAGCTCTCCTTTCCCTTTTGTTCTCCCCAGCAAAGTTGAAGTGATCACATCAATCAGCCATATGCATTGGACCTTACCATATGATTAGTTATACACATGTACTTGTGTCGGTGTGAGATCCCGCCACCATGTGAATTTAGGTAGAAATGACACCGGATTCTCAAAGGTGCAGTTGGAAAAGCTCCAGCTTGTGGACTGTAACCAGAGAAAGCTCTGTTTTAAGTTTTCTCTCGGTTTGGTAATCCCAGATTGGGGCCTGGAGTATGAATGTTCTAAAGTGTCTTGGGTGTGAAGGTACCTTCAATCCTGTGTCCACACTTTGCAAGACACCTGAAGCCTGTGTGAGGGTATAGGTTTGCATGATTGTTATAAGCCTAGTCCCCTTGTTTCTTTCCAGGTATGTGGTTTATTGGGAGCTCAGTACACCAGTGTGATGTATCCTTCCAGCTAGTGGCAGCAAGATGTCCTGGCTGCTTTACCACTTAATGCTGTGCAATGTAAATAACAGATATCTGTTGTCAAACTAGTTACCCCTTCAAGGGGAGCACCATCAATTATTTAAAAGTCAAACACTTTTGCAATGGTTTACCTAGAATGGTTTGGAGCAGTTTACCTAGAATGGTTTGGAAGAGTTTACCTAGAATGATTTGGGACAGTTTATCTATTAGGGGTGGTGTAGTGGATAGCACTTTCGCCTAGCAGTAGGAAGGGTCGCTGGTTCGCATCCCAACCATGACACTACCTGCCTGGAGTTTGCATGTTCTCCCTGTGCCTGTGTGGGTTTCCTCCGGGTACTCCGGTTTCCTCCCACACTCCAAAGACATGCTGGTAGGTTAATTGGATCCTGTCTAAATTGTCCCTAGTTATGTATGAATGTGAGTTAGGGACCTTAGATTGTAAGCTCCTTGAGGGTAGGGACTGATGTGAATGTACAATGTATATGTAAAGCGCTGCATAAATTGATTGTATAAGTACCTGAAATAAACCAAAAATGGTTTGGAATGGTTTACCTAGAATGGTTTGGAATAGTTTAGCTAGAATAGTTCAGGACAGTTTACCTAGATTTGTTTGGAATGGAATGGTTTATCTAGAATATTTTAGAATGGTTTACCTAGAGTGGTTTGGAACAGTTTACCTAGATAGGTTTGGAAAGGTTGACCTAGAATGGCTTGGATTGGTTTACCTAGAAAGGTTTGGAATTGAACCATTTACCTAGAATGGTTTGGAATAGTTTACCTAGAATGGTTTGGAATAGTTTACCTAGAATGGTTTGGAATAGTTTACCTAGAATGGTTTGGGACAGTTTACCTAGAATGGTTTGGAACAGTTTACCTAGAATGTCTTGGAATGGTTTAAGTAGAATGGTTTGGAATGGCTTACCTAGAATGGTTTGGAATAGTTTAGCTAGAATAGTTTGGGACAATTTACCTAGATTTGTTTGGAATGGTTTGGAATGAAATGGTTTATCTAGAATGTTTTAGAATTGTTTACCTAGAATGGTATGGAACAGTTTACCTAGACTGGTGTGGAATGGTTGACCTAGAATGGTTTGGATTGGTTTACCTAGAAAGGTTTGGAATTGAACCATTTACCTAGAATGGTTTACCTAGAATGGTTTGGAATTGAACCATTTACCTAGAATGTTTTGGAACAGTTTGCCTAGAATTATTTGGAACAGTTTGCCTAGAATGGTTTGGAATGGTTTACCTAGAATGGTTTGAAATGGTTTACCTTGAATGGTTTGGAATGGTTTACCCAGAGTGGTTTGGAACAGTTTGCCTAGAATGATTTGGAACCGTTTGCCTAGAATGGTTTGGAATGGTTTATCTAGAATGGTTTGGAATGATTTACCTAGAATGGCTTGGAACCGTTTGCCTAGTATGGTTTGGAATGGTTTACCTAGAATGATTTGGAACCGTGTGCCTAGAGTGATTTGAAATGACTTGCCTAGAAAGGTATGGAATGGTTTACCTAGAATGGTTTGGAATAGTTTACCTAGAATGGTTTGGAACAGTTTGCCTAGAATGGTTTGGAACAGTTTGCTAGAATGGTTTAGAATGGTTTGCCTAGAATGGTTTGGAATGGTTTAGCCATTTCTGGGTCTGTGACAACACAAAGGTGGAACGTGAGATGGCCACAGATAAACGGCTCCCCCCTCAGTGGTGACACAAAGTCTCCAACAATCTAATCCTTCCTAAAGGCCGATATTCTACTCTCATCATCATTCAAATTCAGCCCTGTCACTGCTTTGTGTTCCAACCACAGAGGTTCTTCTCTATGTAACTCTCTCTCCTTTTCTGGGATTTTGTATTTGTTATTTTAGTATGTGAATAAAAGGTAACATTTTTTGCAGGAGGTGCCCCTAAAAGGTGTGCAGGGGCGTCTGTGCAAAATCTGTGCCACAAGTAAGGTCCTCAGCACTCAAGAGAAAAAGGTTTAGCTAAAGAAGTCTTGTTAGCAAAGAGTGGAAATCAATGTGTAAATATTTGCATACAATAAACATAGTCATTAATAAAGTAACATTGATATATTTGGTGATGAATTGAACCAACATTCTTGCTGTTGGCTCATTTTGGATTCTTCTGAATATCTTGCGTGTCAGTTTGTCTGATCTGCGGAGAATGACACAGTTTCGCCATCAGGGCATTAATGATTTGCATGCTGATCGGATAAATCTGCAGGATCAAAATATCTAATGCCCCGTACACACGATCGGATTTTCCGACAACAAATGTTGGATGTGAGCTTGTTGGCGGAAAGTCCGACCGTGTGTACGCTCAATCGGACATTTGCTAGCGGACTTTCCACCAACAAATGTTGGCTAGCAGGTTCTCAAATTTTCCGCCAACAAATTTTGGTTGTCGGACTTTCCGATCGTGTGTACACAAGTCCGAATGCACAAAAGTCCACGCATGCTCGGAATCAATGCTCACCAAACACAACATTAGCAGAAGGAGCCCAAAGGGTGGCGCGTGACTATTGAACTTCCTTTTTATCGGCTCGCCGTACGTCTTGTACGTCACTACGTTTGTAATTGTTGGCCAACATTTGTGTTTATGCAAATTGGAGCCAACAACCTTCAAACAAAAATCCACAGTTTTCTTGTCTGAAAGTCCCATCGTGTGCACGGGGCATTAAATTTGGGAAATTCTCAAATTTTTAGGCATCTCACTACCAATGACTGTTTTGTGGAGGAACATACGGGACCTCCTTATGGGGTTCAGCATAGATTAAATACATAAAGGACGCTAGCGAGGAGATATGACAAAAAACTTTTATTATCCAAATTGGTGTTAGCTTATTCATATGCAAACTTTATAAAAATAATGTCTTATTGCTATTACACACCCTACACCGATGGGAGCTGTGTAAACTTCAAATGACTTCCAAAAAAAGGACAGCATCCGTGCCAGCATTTCCAAATGTCCCCGTTTGTTTTTAAGGTCCCGGGCTTTGTGGCTTACTGCACATCCAAGTCGGCGGTCGATCATATGACGAGAAGCGCCGCTCGAGGTGAGTAGAATGTAATCTCCATTTAAACCCTGAGTATATATTTCCCAGTCAAGGTGAAATAATCCCAATAATGAGCTGTATTTGTGGCTGGAAGTGTATGAAAATCCCATGAAGATAAAACTTGTATATATTGAGAATGTATTGAACTTTCCTATGGTGTAACCTAAAACAAGACTGCTTGTGTTGGCAACCATTTTGAGCTAGGGAAGGCTTAGCCTCAGTCTGATGCTGCGGCTGTCCCCTGCCGGCTCTAGGACTAAGAATTGATCACATGACCTTTGATCGCCCAGTTCCCGGTCATCTTTGAGCAGAGAGCACGGACTGTGAGTCAACACTCTCTATTCAGCCCCTTCAGCGCTCACTGGCAGCAGAGAGGGTGGGAGTCAGCTGTCACTCAGGCGTTTGGGTGGATCCCAACAAAAAAAGGTCACGATCCTTCTATAGAATGGAGCGGCTCTGTGACGTCAGCCGACAGTAGACTTGGGCCCGCTGTCAGCTGATTCTGGGTGACAGGAGAGCCCAAGTAAATGCACTCCTATGACCCACAAGGGAAGTATGGCTAAAAAAAAGCTATGGCTATACTTATCTTTATCTTATCTTAGTGCAGGAAAAATGCAGCATGTTCTACTTTTTTTTCTGAAACTGGAACGCACTGGTGTGAACTATGCCATTGAAAACCATATAACCTACTTTCCAATGTGGTGCCCTCCGCTGAGCCGTCGGTAGTGGTGGAGGCGATCGGGGGCCTCTTCCCCATTAGGTATGAAGCTGAGTGAGGGGAAGATGGCCCCCACCCGTCTCCATACCATTGCAGGGCGGAAGCGACGTCAAAACGTCGCTCCCGCCCATAGCTCTTAAAGACGATCCATTAAGGTGAAAAAAACACTAAGGTTTACAACCCCTTTAAGCACCCCAACTGCCAACTGAAATAGCCGAAACAGGAAGCTGACAACGTTGTTGCTAATTGAGAGTCAGCAGCTTAGCGTGGTCAGTCTGGAATAGGAAGTGCCGTAGTTGGCAGGATCTCCACGTAACAAACTATACAACTAAATAAAACAATATTTGATTAAAAAAACTGTATACAATGGGACATAATGTTGAACACAGTGTACATTTGTTTAGTAAAAGTCTTCCATTAAAATCACATTCACTGTGTTTTTGTTTTTCTGTAGAGTTGGCCAGTAAACAGGTCCGAGTCAATGCCGTTTGGTGAGTAGAATTGCCAAAATCTGACTATATGTACTGTGTGGAATCTATGCCACGAAGAACTAAGGTAGTTCTCAGAGATTTTGTTCCATATTGACATGATAGCTGCAGATTTGTCGACTGCACATCCATGAGGGCAATTTCCTGTTCCACCACATCCCAAAGGTGCTCCATTGGATGAGATGTGGTGAGTGTGGAGGCCATTGGAGTACAGTGACCTCATTGTCCAGTGGTGAGATGATTGGAGCATTGTGACATGGGGCATTATCCTGCTGGAAGGAGCCATCAGAAGATGGGGACACTGTAATCATAAAGGGATGGACATGGTCAGCAACAATACTCAGGTAGGCTGTGGTGATTAAACCATGTTCAATTGGTACTAAGGGGCCCAAAGCCTACCGAGAAAATATCCCCCACACTATTACACCACCATCACCAGCCTGGACCAGTGATAGCCCATCCCCCACACCATTACACTATCACCACCAGCCTGAACTGGTGATAGCCCATCCCCCACACCATTACACCACCACCAGCCTGCCCTAGCGTCGGTTTTTGTCCGTCGGACTAGCATACAGACGAGTGGACTTTTCGACCGGACTCGAGTCCGTCGGAAAGATTTGAAACATGTTTCATTTCTATGTCCGTCGAACTTTTGGGAAAAAAAAGTCTGCTGGAGCCTACACACGATCGAATTATCCGACGGACTCGGGTCTGCCAGACCAAGTCTGCCGTAAAGTCCACTCGTATACGTGGCATAAGGCACACCTGTGCAATAATCATGCAGGTGCAGTTGGACTGCGTCCTGAAGAAGGATGTGCAGCTGCTCATGACTGTACACCTTCGCAGTCACGCCAAAATCCCCTGTTGTGATTGGTGGGCTATACCTCTGCCGAACATGACCCATTCAAGTGCGTAAAGCCATGCTGTAAACAATAACTTGCCCCCCCCAGTCACTTGTCAACCGCCCCCTGAAAAATGTTCCACTGTGGGTCAGTTTTCAGAGGGGTATCGAGGGCTGCTTGTCAGGGCTGGGCTCAGCCCTTCCTTCTCTGAGCTGGCCACTCAGCTGTTGGCTAATTGCCAGCTTCTATCTTGCCACACTTACTCAGCTGTTGATGATATCCTGCTCGTCAGTCCTGCCTACTTAAACCGTCCAGTCCAGAGGAGCTCTGCCTTCTCCTTGGTCAATATCACAGAAACTATCTCCTGTGATCCTGTTCAAGACTTGCTTTGCTGACATCCCTTCTGGCTCCAGATCCTGCTTGCTGTTCCACTACACTGATCCCTGACTTCTGGCTTGGCTGACTATCTATTCCGGTTACTGAACTTTGGCTATGTTTTGACTACGTTTGTTCTTTTTACTTTTATTATTTAAACAATGTGATTTAACTGTACTTCTGTCTTGGCCTGATTTCAAGGGTTTCTGACACTGCTGCCCTCTTAATGAGGCCTAACAGTGTTAACACATAGCCTGACCCTTGACATCAGATCAGAATGAAAGTGTCCAAAAGAGGATGCATACATTAGTGAAATATCCTTATTATATGTATAGTGATATGATAAAATCAGGTAAACCAGTTTTTAAATACTGAGCAAGATTTGTGGTTATTGTTTGGATCAGTTAGCTAAAACTTTATGCTACATATCGAAAAAAAGGAAGGTGAAATTACAGGGTGGTCATTCTTCTCCGCATGCTCCAGCTGACAATGTCTGTGCTTCTTTTCCAGTCCTGGGGTGATTGTAACTGAAGTTCACAAGCGGGCCGGAATGAGTGAAGAGCAGTACCAGGAGGTATGTATTTGGAGGGGCTTGCCCTGTGTATGACTATTGAGACACCCAAGATTCATTTTTCTAGCCAGACTATGGGGAGCATACTATCACTACCTGTACAATGTCTTGGTATTTTTAGGTTTCCATATAGACAAGGTCCAGGGTTCAACAAAGAGTACTGAGCAATATGGAGGCTGTACACATGACTGTGGAGCGAATCATTTGCCGCTCTATGTTGGTGAAAGTGGCCTCCAGCTTCTAAAAACAATCATAATTGTGTCTTGTTCTTTCTGTCTGGTTGGGAAATTAAAGAGAACCTGTTATAATAGAAATATAGGACCTGCTGTTAAAAACTTGGGATCCAGGGCTGTCATCCTGATTTATATGGTCTGTCTTATGTTTTTATATAATGTAGCATTTTGAAGCCCTTGGGTCACAAATTCCATTTTTTATTTCTAGAGTTTTCCCAAATGCCTCAACAAAAGGGCTCAGCAAAATTTAACTAGGACATTCTAGATGTACATTTCTCATCTGAGGCCAAATAATACCCCTGGAGTCTTCATCATTATCCCCCTAAATACACCGGTGAAATACATACACATACAGTATATGGGGCCCACTTACAGGTCTTGTATCTCCCACAACCTGTAACTTAAAAGTGGGGTGAGAAGTGGCAGACTGATGAGCTCATTTCTCAGCATGAACCTTGTTGGCAATATAGCATAACTGATTGGCGTCTTGTGCCTTCTTCAGTCTGAGCTCTGATATCAGGTAAAATCTAAGGAGTTGTGCAGTTTTTGTGCAGTATGTATAAAAATACATTTAATGATGTACTAACAAAAAATATTTGTTTTGATTTGTATTTATTGGCATTGATCCCTCAGCTCCTGCTCTCCCCGTGTCTTGGCATTGATCTCTCAGCTACTTCTCTCCTTGTTTCTTGGTTCTGATCTCTCAGCTCTTTTTCTCCTATTGTCTTGGCATTGATTTCTCAGCTATTTCTTTGCTAATGTGTTGTCGTTGATCTCTCTGCCTCTTCTCTCCTCATGTCTTGGCATTGATCTCTCATATTCTTCTCTCCTCATGTACAGTTTTGGTGTTGATCTCTCAGCTTATTCTTTCCTTGTGCCCTCACATTGATCTCTCAGCTCCATCTCTCCTTGTGTCTTGGTAATGGTCTTTCAGCTACATCTCTGTGTCTTGGCATGAATCTCCCAGCTCCTTCTCTCCTCATGTCTTGGTATTGATCTCAGCTTTTTCGTCTTCCTATGTCTTGGTATTGATCTCTCATATTTTTCTCTCCTCACGTATTGGTATTGATCTCCCAGCATCTTCTTTCCGTGTGTCCTCACATTGATCTCCCAGCTCCTTCTTTCCTAGTGTCTTGGTATTGTTCTCACAGCTCATTCTCTTTTTGTTTTGTTTTGTCCATCTTCTTCTCTCCTCATTTCTTGGTATTGATCTCTCAGCTCCCTTTCTCCTGATGTCTTGACACTTATCTCCCAGCTACTTCTCTCCTTAAATCTTAGCACTGACCTCTCTATCCCCTTCTCTCCTCATGTCTTAGCACTGATTTCTCAGTTTCCGCTTTTCTTCTTTCTCTCAGTTACTTCTCTTCTTGTGTCTTAGCACTGATCTCTCAGTTACTTCTCTTCTTGTGTCTTAGCACTGATCTTTCAGCTCCTCCTTCTTCTTATGTCTTGGCATTGATCTCCCATATTCTTCTCTCCTTATGTATTGGTATTGATCTCTCAGCTTCTTTCCTTGTGTGTTGGCATTGATCCTAGTTTCTTGGTATTTAACTCTCAGCTCCCTTTCTCCTCATGTCTTGGCATTGATCTTTCAGCTACTTCATGCCTTGAGTCTTAGCACTGATCTCTCTGCCCCTTCTCTCCTCATGTCTTAGCACCGATCTCTCAGTTACTTCTCTCCTCATGTCTTAGCACCGATCTCTCAGTTACTTGTCTCCTCATGTCTTAGCACCCATCTCTCAGTTACTTCTCTCCTTGAGTCTTCGCACCGACCTCTCAGTTCCTGCTCTCCTCATGTCTTAGCACTGATCTCTCAGTTACTTCTCTCCCTGTGTCCTAGCACTGATCTCTCAGCTTTTTCTTCTCCTTGTGTCTTGGCATTGATCTCCCATATTCTTCTCTCCTCATGTATTAATCTCTCAACTTCTTCTCTCCCAGTGTCTTGGTATTGTTCACTCAGCTCCTTCTTTCCTCATGTCTCGGTATTGACCTCCTCAGCTCCTTCTCTTCTTGTGTCTTGGCATTGAACTCTTATCTTTTATCTTTTTCCATATCTTGGCATTGATCTCTCAGCTCCTTCTCTCCTCATGTCTTGGAACTTATCTCTCAGTTCCTGCTCTCCTCATGTCTTAGCACTGATCTCTCAGTTACCGCTCTCCTTGTGTCCTAGCACTGATCTCTTGGCTTCTTATTCTCCTTGTGTCTTGGCATTGATCTCCCATATTCTTCTCTCCTCGTGTATTGGTATTAATCTCTCAACTTCTTCTCTCCTTGTGTCTTGGTATTGACCTCTCTGCTCCTTCTTTCCTCATGTCTTGGTATTGACCTCTCAGCTCCTTCTCTCCTTGTGTCTTGGCATTGAACGCTTATCTTTTATCACTTTCCATGTCTTGGCATATATCTCACAGCTCCCGTCTCTCCTCGTGTCTTGGCATTTATCTCTCATCTCCTTCTCTCTTCCAGTTCCTGAAGCGCACAAAAGAAATGAATGCCGTGGGACGGCCTGGCACAGTAGAGGAAGTTGCCCGAGCAATCGCTTTCCTGGCATCGGATGCAGCTTCTTTTATCACTGGAGAGGCATTGCTTGTGGATGGTGGCCAACATCTCATGTGTCCATGATAAATCAACGGATAGCAGAGAAAATCCTAATATTATAGAGCTACCTGAGTTTTTATGTGCAATCAATTCATCTTTAATAAAACAATCCATGTTTGCCACATATTAGTTTTTATTTTGCACATTCTCTCTAATTTTACCTTCATTTCCTTCTGTCCCTGGCTAGTAGGGATGAGCTTTATGTTCGGGTCAAACATGAGTTCGACTCGAACATGAGTTCGACTCGAACATTGGCTGTTCGAGCGTTCGTTGAAATACGAACATTATGGGGCATTCGCGCCAAATTTGGGCGGCGCGCCATGCCCCATAATGCACTGCGACATCACAGTGCATTGCTGTCTGATTGGACAAGCATGCACTATGACCCGCATGCTTTGGCCAATCACAGCGCCATCAGCAAAGAGAGCCATAATTGGCCAAAGGCAGGGTGCTTTTGGCCAATTATGGCTCAGGGGGTTAAGTCCACGCCCCACACTATATAAGGCCGCCTGCACGTCGGCCCTGTGTAGTGTGTTGCTGGCGTTGACGGAGACAGAGTGTCATTTCATTTAGATTGAGTAGGCAGGCGATTCAGTTAGCTGCAGTGTATTTAATATATATATACAGTCAGTCTTGTGTGTATGTATATATATATATATATATATATATATATATATATATATATATATATATATCTACTCTATCCATTTTAGCTAGATCTCACTGCAGTCCATTCCGTTCCTAGTGTACTCTTTCTAATATACTTCAGGCAGGTGATTCAGTTAGCTGCAGTGTATTTAATGTATATATACAGTCAGTCTCATATATATATATATATCCACTGTATCCATTTTAGCTAGATCTCACTGCAGTCTGTTCCTGGTGTACTCTTTCTAAAATACTTCAGGCAGGCAGGTGATTCTGCTAGCTGCAGTGCATTTAATAAATAAATATATATATATATATATATATATATATATATATATATATATATATATATATATATATATATATATAGTCAGTCTTGTGTGTATATATGTATGTGTATGTGTGTATATATATATATATATATCCACTGTATCCATTTTAGCTAGATCTCACTGCAGTCTGTTCCTGGTGTACTTTTTCTAATATACTGTCAGGCAGGCAGGTGATTCAGTGATCTGCAGTGCATAAAATACATATATATATTTATATATACAGTCTCCTACATATATATATCCACTGCATTCCAGTCTAGCAAAGCCTATATCTGACTGCAGGCCATTCCTGTTGTACGTTATCAAACACACTTTCAGGCAGGCAGGCAGGTGATTTAGTGATCTGCAGTGCATTAAATATATATACAGTTTCTACATATATATATCCACTGCATTCCAGTCTAGCAAAGCCTATATCTGACTGCAGGCCATTCCTGGTGTACGTTTTCAAATACACTTTCACGCAGGCAGGTGATTCAGTGATCTGCAGTGCTTTACATATATATATATATATATATATATATATGTATGTATGTATATATGTATGTATATATATATATATATATATATATATATATATATATATATATATATATATATATATATATATATATATATATATATAGTCTCCTACATATATATACCCACTGCATTCTAGTCTAGCCAAGCCTATATCTGACTGCAGGCCATTCCTGGTGTACATTTTCAATTACACTTTCAGGCAGGTGATTCAGTGATCTGCAGTGCATTAAATATATATATACAGTCTCCTACATATATATATCCACTGCATTTCAGTCTAGCCAAGGCTATATCTGACTGCAGGCCATTCCTGTTGTACCTTATCAAATAGACTTTCAGGCAGGCAGGCAGGTGATTCAGTGATCTGCAGTGCATTAAACATATATATATATATATATATATATACAGTCTCCTACATATATATATATATACACTGCATTCTAGTTTTACCAAGCCTATATCTGACTGCAGGCCATTCCTGGTGTACTTTTTCTAGTAAACTTCAGGCGGTGTTTTGCTAATAAAATTTTACAGCATGTCTGGAAGGCCACCAAGGAGAGGCAGACACTCACATGCCACTAAAAGAGGGCAAGCAGGCTCTGTCTCTACAGCCAACAGTGCTGGTCATGGACACGGTGCATTCTCAATATGTGGCCGTGGGGCACGCTTGTCCTTTTTTTCAGCAGCTGGCTGTGTTGATCCACAACATGCAGAAGAGTTGTTGGAGTGGATAACTAAGCCGTCCTCATCCTCCTCATCCTCTGTCACCCAGGCTCAGAGTAGCTTGCCTGCCAATGCGGATACCAAAGCGGCCGATTCCATCGGCTTAATGTCATCAGTCACTCCTTCCCTAGCCCCATCATAATGCACGGAGGAGTCCCCCGAACTGTTCGACCACAGTGTCAGGTACATTCTGCAGGAGGATGCGCAGCATTTTGAAGGCTCCGATGATGGTACCCTGGTTGAGGAAGGCAGTAACATAAGCCCAGAGAGAGGGGGTGCCCAAGAAGGACAAGAAACTGGCAGTCATGTTCCCCCAGCTGCAGCATACTGCCAGGTTTGCTCCAGTGACGAGGAGGGAGGGAATGATGAGGTCACTGACTCTACGTGGGTGCCTGATAGAAGAGAGGAGGAGGCACATCTCCGAGGCAGGATTCCCTCCAGGGACCAGCTTAAGGGCAGCCACCCAACTGCATCACACCGCAGAGCTCCGCATGTGTAGGGCGCTGCTGACTCCCCGCGTATTTTGAAAAGTTCTTTGGTGTGGGCCTTTTTTGATACATGTGCAGCAGATCACACTGTTGCTGTTTGCAACATATGTCTGAAACGTATCAAGCGTGGTCAAAATAGCAGCCGCTTGGGCACCACATGCTTGACCAGACATATGTTGACCTCCCATGCAGTCCGTTGGCAACAGTACTTAAAAGACCCACACCAAAGAACAAGGTGGACCTCTCCTTGCTCCTCATCAGCTGGGATCTCCAACCCCACTATACCTTCAGTCCTCTCAGAAACCTGCACTGAGATGAATGAAGGTGTAGAATTAGGTGTGCCAAGTACTTGCAGGCAATCTGCTATCTCTACACCAACATTCGATTGTAGCAAGCAAATTTCCCTATCCCAGTTGCTAAACCGTCGAAAGAAATATGGTCCCAGCCATCCACATGCTCAACGACTGAATGCTAGCTTGGCTAAATTGCTAGCACTCCAACTGCTGCCTTTTCAGCTGGTAGACTCTGTCCCCTTTTGTGAATTTGTGGAATGTGCGGTACCTCAGTATCAGGTTCCCAAACGTCATTTCTTTTCACGGAAGGCCATTCCGGCTCTCTACCCGCATGTGGAAGGCAATGTCTTGTCCTCGTTGGACAGGGTGGTCAGGTGCATATTACTGCTGACTCATGGTCCAGCAGGCATGGAGAGGGACGTTACCTTTCTTTCACGGCCCACTGGGTAACTCTGCTGGCAGCTGGGAAGGATGCAGAACAGGGTGCAGTAATGTTAGAGCTTGTTCCGCCACCATGCCTCCAAAATGCTAGTAGTGGTGATTCTGCCACACCTCTCTCCTTCACCCCCTCCTCTTCTTCTTCCTCTATGGCCTCTTGCTCTGCAGATTTCTACTCGGAACCAGCGGTGCTCCGTAGGCGTTCAAGGGGCTATGCAAGCACTCAGGCAAAAAGATGCCATGCGGTGCTTGAGTTGGTCTGCTTAGGGGACAGGAGCCACACTGGGGCAGAGATTCTGTCAGCTCTGCAGGGGCCACGCCAGCTTCAGCCAGGAATGGTGATTTGCGACAATGGCACGAACCTCCTCTCCACCCTCCGACAGGGACACTTGATCCATGTGCCGTTTTGCTCATGTCCTTAATTTGGTGGTGCAGTGGTTCTTGTGCAGGTACCGGGGCTTACAGGATCTCTTGAGGCAGGCCAGGAAAGTCTGGGCATTTCCGCCGGTCATATAATGCCAGTGCTCAGCTGGCTGACCTTCAAAAGGAATGCAACCTGCCCAAGAACCGCCTCATTTGTGACATGCCCACCAGGTGGAACTCAATGCTGGCAATGCTGCAGCAGCTGCACATGCAGCAGAGGGCCATCAATGAGTACCTGTGTGAATATGGCACCAGGACAGGGTCAGGGGAGCTTGGCTTTTTTTGCCAAACCAGTGGCTACTGATTAAGGATGCATGTACTGTCCTGTCACCATTTGAGGAGGCCACGAGGATGGTGAGCAGTGACAGTGCATGCATCAGTGATACTGTCCCTCTTGTCTTCCTGTTGGAGCACACGCTTTGTGGAATAATGGACAGGGCACTTGAGGCACAACAGAGGCAGGAAGAGGAGGACTTCCTTACCTCTCAAGGCCCCCTTTATCCAGACAGTATTCCTGCCTGCCAATCACACAAGAAGAGGAGGAGGAGGATGAGGATTGTGTCAGCATGGAGGTGGAGCCTAGCACTCAGCATTAACAGCAGTCTTCAGGGGATTGTTTTTATTCCCCAGAAACCCATGGACTTGTATGTGGATGGGAGGAGGTGGCTGTGGATCATGTCATTCTTAGTGACCCAGAGGACTCCAGATCAAATGCCTCAGCAAACCTTCGCTGCATGGCCTCCCTGATCCTGCAAAGCCTGCAAAAAGACCCTCAGATTTGTGGTATCAAGGAGAGGGATCATTACTGGCTGGCAACCCTTCTTGATCCATGTTACAAGGGTAAGGTTGCGGAACTTATCCAGCCTTCACAGAGGGAGCAGAGGATGAAACATCTTCGGGAGGCCTTGCAAAAAGGTTTGTGCAATGCGTTTCCAGAGCCTGAGAGGTCACAATTTCCTGGTCCTCCTGGACAACGTGTTGCTGAGGCTTCGGTCAGTCACAGAAGGAGCGGTGGAGAAGGGGCCGTCTGACCGATACGTTCAGACAATTCTTTAGTCCGTAGCCCCAAGGTCTGATCAGCTCCAGCAACCATCGCCAGTGTCTGTTTTACATGGTGCAGGAATAACTAGAGCAGTGGTTCTCAACTCCAGTCCTCAGGACCCACCAACAGGCCAGATTTGCAAGATAGCTGAAATACATCACAGGTGATATCACTTGCTGATCAGTGATTGCAGTATTCTAGTCTGCATCTCCCCAAGGTAATACTTAAAATCTGGCCTGTTGGTGGGTCCCGAGGACTGGAGTTGAGAACCACTGACCTAGAGGCAAGATCAGACTTGGAGACCTTTCCAACCGAAAATCCCCAGGGTTAATGGGTCTTGAGGATGGATCAGTGGCCAGAGCTTGCACAATATGCAATTGAGCTACTGGCCTGTCCTGCATCCAGCATTCTCTCTGAACACACATTTAGTGCTGCTGGAGGCTTTGTAACCGATCACAGAGTGCACCTGTCCATAGTCTGTTGATCGGCTCACCTTCATAAAAATTAATCAGTCTTGGATCACCAGCTACCAAGCACCTGATGCTGATGTAACCGATTAATTTTTCTATGAATGTGAGATCCCTTGAAGACTGCCTATGCTGAGTGACTATCCTGTTATGCTGAGTGACTATCCTAGTCCTTCTCAATGTTCATGTTGATAGCTTCTAAGAACATTTTTTTCAGGGCACCACCACCAGTGCCTAAGGCCCAATTTTTCTGCCCTTGTTTAACAGGGGTGTGTATTTACAATTTTTGCTGTAATATTTTGCAGCAGGGCTTGTTCCTGCACTCAACAAGAGTATCTGTGAGGCTTTACAGTGTTGTGCCACCACCACCACCATCATCTAAGGCCCAATTTTTCTGCCCCTGTTTAACAGGGGCATTTAATTACAATATTTTCTCTAATATTTCACAGCAGGGCCCGTTCCAGCGCCCCCCAAGAGTAACTGTGAGGGCTTACAGAGTTGTGGCACCACCACCACCACCAAAGGCCCAATTTTTCTGCCCCTGTTCAACAGGGGCATGTAATTACAATTCTTGATATAATATTTCACAGCAGGGCCCATTCCAGCGCCCACCAAGAGTAACTGTCGGGGCTTACAGTGTTCTGGTACCACCACCACCTAAGGCCCAATTTTCTGTAGAGTATATAGGGCAGGCCGTATAGTATATACAGGCGGTCCCCTACTTTCAAACATCCAACTTACAAATGACTCCTACTTACAAATGGAGGGAGACAACAGGAAGTGAGAGGAAATCTACCCCTAGGAAGGGAAATTCTCTCCTGTAAGAGTTAATATGGGAAAAAAAATCTCCACTGATGCTTTGTCACCAATCCTTTATCACCAATGCTTGTTTCCCTAATAACCCAAAATTTTCAAAATCCAATTGTCATTGGGACAGAAAGTGAGGTGAAATCTTCTGAACAGGAGCACAGACAGCAAAACAAATGTTACAGGGGTGATAACCCTTCCCTATGTTATCCAAAAAGCTTAAAAATAGATTTTTTGGCTGGAGCTAGACTTAAAAAATGTACCTGTTCCAAATTACAAACAGATTCAACTTAAGAACAAACCTACAGTCCCTGTCTTGTTTGGACCGCCTGTATACTGCTGTTCAGAGCATATAGGGCCTGGGGGCCCCACACCTTTTCTTTTTTTTAATTTGGGTGTGGGGTTCCCCTTAATATCCATACAAGACCCAAAGGGCCTGGTAATACGCTGGGGGGTACCCATGCCGTTTTTCTCAAAAAATGTCATCCATATTGCCAGGACACGACATTACATCACAGCCTCAAGAAAGCCTTGAATTACTTTTTTTCCTTTAGAAATGTCATTTTGTGCACTTTTATTGTTTCACTTTAAGCATTATTAAAATCACTGCTCCTGAAAAAACGTCCGTTTTTAAAACTTTTTTTTGCATTGATCCATGTCCCCTGGGGCAGGACCCAGGTCCCCAAACACTTTTAATGACAATAACTTGCATATTGGCCTTTAAAATGAGCACTTTTGATTTCTCACGTTCGAGTCCCATAGACTTTAACGGTGTTCGAATGTTCGTGCAAACTTTCGGTCCAGTCGCGTGTTCTGCCGTGAACCGTATCGGGGGGGGGGGCTCATCCTTAGTGGCTAGTGATGAGGAACCGATTCAAAGTTAGTGCATAGTGTTCTATATATTACATATGTGTGAAAAATGATGTGCCCAAAAACAGCTCCCTGATTCCAGAACTTTACAATTCTCTTCTGACGGGCATAGATCCAGGAGAATCCAAACATTTTAATGGCCGTCATACCAACGCGTCTAAGGAATAACACTGGCGACCGTATACAAGAAAGCCAAATAGAATTTATGCCGAGGGGCTCCTGAAATGTGACAACTAGACTTGTGCACTGCCGAAAACTTTATTCGTTTTCGTTTTTGTATTTATTAATTTTTTTTTTTTCAATTGCAATTCATAAATTCGTAAATTCGAAAATTCGTAATTTCGTAAATTCGCAAATTTGTAAATTTGCAAATCCAAAAATCCGAAAATAAGAAAGAAAATCCAAAAATTTTAAATAACTAACTAACAAACTAATAATAACTAACTATTAAATGATAGGTATTGGAATTTCCTTTCAAATTTGGCTGTTAGTTAACGTAACGAATACGAATTTATCCAAAGTTACGAATTATCCAAAATAACGAATGCCGCATGGAATGGAACTAATTATTAATAAATAATAATAATAAAAAGCTGTTATTATTATTATTGTCATTTATTATTTTTATTCGTTACGTTCCATTTGTTTAGATATGGCATTCGTTATTCGTAACTTTGGATAAATTCAAATTCGTCACGTTCACTAACAGCCAAATTTGAAAGGAAATTCCAGTACCTAGAATTTAATAGTTAGTTATTATTTCACATTTTCAAATTTTCCTGGTTTTTGGATTTTCGAATTTACGAATTTTCAAATATTCAGAAAAATTTGTTTTGGTTAATTCTGATGTTTCAGAATTAAGACAGGGATGTCCACTTTCACCTTTGATTTTTAATCTTGCAGTGAAATCCCTTACATATGTGCTTAGAAAACAATATACTGATGTGAAGTAGATTAGTGAATGTTTTGTTATGCAAATGATTTTCTTTCATATGTCTCTGAAAAAACATTGTATCTGCCTAAGATCCTAGAATTAATTGAAAAGTTTGAATCCTTTACAGGATAAATTAATTCAGAAAAGTCCAAGTGTTTATTATAAAATAAGGGTAGTGGGTATTCCCCTCCTGATAGGGAATGTACAGAGATTTTGATATTTAGGATCATATTTTGCTAATAATTGGGACTAGACCTATGCAGAACAAAAAAAATTTGTTTTGTTTCAATTAGTTATTTACATAAATTTGTTTAGTTAAATTCGTTTAACCCGTTTAATTCGCTTTCGGAATTAGTTTTGTTCATTCGTATTCGAATCAATTCGAATTTTCAGAATTCAAATCGATTTGAATAGTTTTTGAATCAATTTCGAATAGTTTTAGAGTTTGAATAATTTTCAAATTCGAAAAAGTTTTCAAATTAGAAAACTTTTTGAATTTCAATAGTTTTCCAAATTTCCAAAGAGAATAAAATAGAATAAAAAATAAAGGAATAGAATAGAAAAAAATAGAACAGAAAATAAAAGAATAGAATATAATAGAGTAAAACAGAACAACATAGAATAGAAAATAAAAGAACAGAAGAGAATGGAACAGAAACTAATAGAAACAAATAGAATAAAAAAGAATAGAATAAAATAGAAAGAATATAACCATATTCCTATTCTAATATATTATATTATTTTATTTTCTATTCTATTCTATTCTATTCTATTCTATCCTATTCTATTATTCTCTATTCAAATTTGAAATTCGAATTTCAGAAGATGGTTATATTCTTTCTATTCTTTTTTATTCTTTTTAAATTTTATTCTTTTCTATTCGATTATAGGCTATTCTATTCTTTTTTTTCTATTATATTCTTTGCTATTCTATTCTATTTTTTCTAGTCTATTCCTCTATTTTCTATTCTATTTTATTCTCTTTGGAAATTTGAAAAAACGATTCAAATTTAAAAACAAGTCGAATTTGAAAACTATTCGAAAACTTTTTGGATTTGAATTTGAAAACAATTCAAATTAGAAAACTATTCAACATTTATTTTAAAATTATTTCAATTGATTTGAATTAGAATTCCATCCAAATTTTTTTTCGTTATCTCCGATTTGTTTAATTTCGGTACTATTGTAATTCGGAAATTCAAATACATCCGAATTTCTGAAAAACAAAAATTTGTCCGAATTTCAATTCGAAATGAATATCTTTATACCTTTTATGATTCATGCAGATGATTTACCTATACTAACCACCTTCTGTCCGGCCAATGCACCTATGTAGCTGGACAGGAGCAGCACGGATGCGGGTAGACATACCGGTACGTCCTCCCATGTTACCCGCTCATGCAGGCTCTTAGGAGCATTCAGCAGCACGATCTGTGATTGGCCCCAGGGCTGGAACAAGGGATGGGCAAGAGGAGAGGCTGCCCTGGGCACTGTGGTATTATGTGAGGTGGGGGGGGGGCACCACAAGGAAATTGGGGGGGAGGAGATTTGTGTTGTGAAGGGGGATTTGGGGGGCAGCAGGGGCTAAGAATTGTTCTAGGAGGGCAAATTTGGGGAGGGGTGCTAAGAAAGGTGACTTGGCGGGATTTGTGTAGGGAAGGGGGACGGGAGAAGATGATTTGTGCTAGGAGGGGGGGATTTGGGGGATTTTTGCTATAAAAGTAAAATGATAGCAGGGAAATATACATTTTTTTTTGGGGGGGGGGGGGTAGGATTTGTGCTAGTTTGGATGACTGGGGGGTATTTGTTTTAGGAGGGGAAATGGGGTAATTTGCGGGGGGGGGGTTTGTGCTAGGTTGGGGGAGTGGGGAAGTGAAAGTTGAGCTGGAAGGGGAGGATTTGGAGTGGAGGGGTTTGTGTTTGGAGGGGAAACTTGAGGGGTAGTGGATTTATGCTAGAAGGGGGAATTAGTTTTTTTCAGTTTTTTTTGTGGGGGGGGATTTGTGCTAGGGGCATATGGCAAGAGAGAGTATTTGAGCTAGGGGAATGGAGGGCAAAGATTTGTGCTGGAAGGGGGGGTTCAGCAGGGGAGTGAGTTTGTACTGGAAGGAGGGGTAATTTAGACTTGGGGGTGAGCATGCAGATTAGTGCCTGGTATTTTTTAGGGGGGGGGGGGGTTTGCTGATGTAATGCTCATACATCTCATGGGGGGGCGATTTTTCGCAAGTTTGCCCTGGGCTCTATAGATGACCTTATACCGGCGCTGATTGTCCCTGTACTATGTCACCACCACACCAGACATATTGTCCCTAATAGCCGCCACACCAATTACAGTGTCCCTGATTACTGCCACACTGGTCATAGTGTCACCATAAAAAATGACTCCTGTTTTTATTTATTTTGGACACTTTTTTTTTTGGTAAATGGGTAGGGGTACAATGTATCCCATACTCATTCGCATGGGGAGGGAGGCGAGGGGCAGGATCTGTGGGCCCCCTTGTTAAAGTGGGCTTCCATAATCCCATTAGCCCCCTGCCCACAGACCCCCAATACCACCACCATGGGTTGCCGGGAAGAGGCCCTTGTCCCCATCAACATAGAGACAAGGTGCTTTGGGGTGGGGAGTGCAGAGCAGGTAGAAAGTATCATTCTGTTTGATACATTGTAGCATTTGTGATAAATAACAATTGCTGGGTGTGAATGGGATGAGGGGCACACAACAGGTTGCGGACAGCTGCATTATCTGATGCTCTGTGGCCCTCCCTGGTCCCTCTCTGCTCTGTGGCCCTCCCTGGGTAGGTTTCTCTCTACTCTGTGGCCCTCCCTGGGAGGTCCGTCTCTACTCTGTGGCCCTCCCAGGGGGTCCCTCCCTACTCTGGCCTTCCCTGGGGGGTCCCTCTCTACTCTGTCCTTCCCTGGGGGAGGTCCCTCTCTGCTCTGTGACCCTCCGTGGTCCCTTTTTGCTCTGTGGCCCTCCCTGGGGGGGTCTCTCTCTACTCTTTGGACCTCCCTGGGGGAATCTCTCTCTACTCTGTGGCCCTCCCTGGGAGGTCCGTCTCTACTCTGTGGCCCTCTCGGGGATCTCTCCCTACTTTGGCCTTCCCTAGGGGGTCCCTCTCTTCTCTGTCGCCCTCCCTGGGGGGTCCCTCTCTACCTCTCTACTCTATGGCCCTCCCTTGGGAGGGTCCCTCTCTACTCTGTGTCCCTCCTTGGGCGGGGGGGTCCCTCTCTGCTCTGTGGCCCTCCCGAGGCGGGGGGTCCCTCTCTGCTTTGTGGCCCTTCCTGGTGGAGGGTTCCTCTCTGCTCTGTGGCCCTCCCAGGGGAGAGGTCCCTCTCTGCCCTGTGCCACTCCCTGGGCGGGGGGCCCGTGGTCCCTCTCTGCCCTGTGGCCCTCCCAGGCTCTGTGGCCCTCCCTGGTGTGAGGGTCCCTCTCTGCTCTGTGGTCCTCCCTGGGCAGGGGGGGTCCCTCTCTGCTCTGTGGCCCTCCCTGTTGTGAGGGTCCCTCTCTGCTCTGTGGGGAAAGTGTCCCTATTAACCCTTTTATGCTGTCTTACAATGGACCTTTTAAGTGGGCTTTTATGCAGACAGGTGCAGCAGCTTCTCAATCACATGACTTGAGTGATTGGCTCTCATAACGGTCACATGATCTGGAGTTCATCTTGCTGGCTCCTGATCAAAAGCCATGATTGATAACTGTTGGAGACAGCTCAATCCGTGTCCTGGAAGTGCAAGGTGAGTGTGCGCTCAGTAAGGCTCCTGTTGACTACAACGTAACATTTTAATACATAACAATTGTGGGATGGAAAGGACACAGCAGGTGTCATCGTTTTACAAACTGCCATAGCTTCTCACCAGTGCTGCATTATCTGGCCCTCTCTGGGGTCCCTCTTGACTCTTAAGCCCTCTGTGGAATTTCTCCTTGTTCTCTGAGGGGTTCCTCTCTACTTTATGGAAATCTCTGGGGGTACCTCTCAGCTCTCCAGCCCTCTTTGGGATCCTTCTTGGTTGTTTGAGGGGTCCCTCTACTTTCCGGCCCTCTCTGGGGTACCTTTTGGCTCTCCAGCCCACACTTGTTTATTTGAGGAGTCATTCTCCACTTTCTGGTCCTTGTGGGGTCCTACTTGGTTATTAGGTCCTCAGTGGAGTCTTACTATTAGTTTCTCAATGGGACCCCTATTGGCTCTAGAACCCTCCATTGGGTTCTTCTTCACACTAAAACCCTCTGTGGGGTCCCTCTCTGCTCTACAGCCTTCCACAGGGCCAACCCTTACTCTATGGCCCTTTGTTGGACCTATCTTTGCTCTTTAGGCACAGCACATTATTCTGTGCTTACAAAGTGCAGGTAGGAAGTATCATTATGGGTGTAAACTGTAACTCACCCAACAAATTAAATTCAAAATACTAACAATAACTTACAAAGCCATGCACAACTTGGGTTCCAGCTACATCACTAACTTAGTCTCAAAGTGCCAACCAAATCATTCTCTTCATTCCTCCCAAGACCTCCTGCTCTCTAGCTCCCTTGTCATCTCCAATGCTTGCCTTCAGGACTTCTCCCGAGCCTCTCCCATCCTTTGGAATTCCCTATCCCAACCTATCTGACTATCTCCTATTCTGTCCACTTTTAGGTGATCCCTGAAAATCTTTCTTTTTAGGAAAGAGAACAACTCTACTTTTATTTTCTCCATCAGCTCATCTCCCATGGCTGTTACCTTTTGTATCACGTGACCCTCCATTTTAGATTATAAGCTCTAATGAGCAGGGCCCTCTGATTTCTCCTGAATTGAATTTTATTATAGCTGTACCTTCTATCCTTGTGATGTTCAGTGCTGCTCAAAATGTTGGCTCTATATAAATCCTGAATAATTAAAAATGAGGGGCTTCTATGCTATGTGTGGCGGAAAACTAACGCTGTACATCACCCTGAACACACCATCCCCACCGTGAAATATGGTGGTGGCAGCATCATGTGGTGGGGATGCTTTTCATCAACAGGGACCGAGAAGCTGGTCGGAGTTGATGGGAATATGGATGGAGCCAAATACAGGGCAATCTTAGAGGATAACCTGGTATGCCGCGTACATACGGTTGGAATTTCCAACAGAAAAAGTCTGATGGGAGCTTTTTATCGTATATTCTGACCGTGTGTATGCCCCATCGGACTTTTTCCATCGAAAATTCAGACGGACTTAGATAGAGAACATATTCTGTATTTTTCCATCGGAAAAACCTTCAGAGTTTATTCCGACGGTAAAACCGGTTGTGTGTATGGGGCATTAGAGTCTGCAAAAGTCTTGAGACTGGGATGGAGGTTCACCTTCCAGCAGGACAATGATCCTAAACATACAGCCAGAGCTACAATGGAATGGTTTAGATCAAAGCATATTCATGTGTTAGAATGGACCAGTCACAGTCCAGACCTAAATCCAATTAAGAATCTGTGGCAAGACTTGAAAATTGCTGTTCACAGATGGTCTCCATTCAATCTGACAGAGCTTGAGATATTTTGAAAAAGAAAGAAAAATGGACAAAAATGTCCCTCTCTAGATGCAAAACAGAATGTAAACAACACAGAACCCTTTCTGACAGCAGTGTGTGTACCGGGTTTTGTTTCCCTGCAAAGCAGTGAATAAAAACCGACAAATCCCTTTGTAAAAGAAGCACACACAGGAAACATAGTTAGGCACACATTTAACTCTTTCATTGAAGAGAGCATACCAGGCCCTTTAGTCTGATATGGATTTTAAGTGGAACCCCCACGCTGAAAAAACGGCATGGAGTCCCATCAAAATCGATACCAGACCCTTATCCAAGCACACAGCTTGACAGGTCAGGAAGGGGCGTGGGGACGAGCAAGCGCCCCCCTCCTGAACCGTACCAGGCCACATGCCCTCAACATGGGGGTGGGTGCGCCCCTCCACCCCAAAGCACCTTGCCCCATGTTGATGAGGACAAGGGCCTCTTCCAGACAACCCTGCCCGTTGGTTGCCAGGGTTTGCGGGCGGGGAACTTATTGGAATCTGGAAGCCCCCTTTAAAAAGGGGGCCCCCAGATTCCGGGCCCCCCCACTCTATGTGAATGAGTATGGGGTAGGTGGGGCGAGGTCACCAGAGGCCATCATGACCCAGGCGTCTACTTCATAAGGGGCGGGGCATCCAGATGATATCACCTGGTGACCCCACCCCATGCCAATATAAGGAGTGGCACACCACACACCCAGAATTCGAGCGGGGAGAGCGTCAAGTCAACAATGGAAGAAGAACAAAGGAAAGTGAACCCGAGCCCAGTCACTCATCACTACTGCATAGGATGCAGCTTTGGTTATTCCTTTAAGTTTTTTGCATTTATTTTTATGATTATTATTATTATTACTGCTCCTAAAGTTGAGAAGTTGAATATAATAAATGATAGCTGTGTCCAGATGCAAGTTTGCAGCTTCCAGCAGAGACTTCCCAGACAGGTTCTCCGGCTTTTCACTCACAGAAAGTGCCCCGAGAAAGCAATTAAAGAAAAAAATAATGTCCATCCTGAACTTCTGCATTCTTTCAGCAGTTAAGCAGGTAAAAGCTCCGCCGGTCAGTGCTGAGTGCCAATACAGTTCTGACCTGTACTGGAGAAGACATGGCTACACAGCAGGAACAGGTGAGCAGTGTGTGAATGTACGGTGTGTGTATGTACAGTGTGTGAAAGGACGGTGTGTGTATGTACAGTGTGTGAATGTACAGCTACTGTTAGTGTAGCACAAGTCTTATGGAGCGGACTGGGCTGAGAGGCAAATTAGTCTAGTGCCCCCATAAACAGCCGCACTGCTTCCACAACTGTCGTGGGGGGGGGGGGGCGCTGCTTCATCGTGGGCCACAAACCTTCCTCACTGTGTTATATGTTTTCTGCTGCACCATTGGCATAGTTATATCTTCTTAGTCCTCTCCATAAAATTATCAGAAATTTGTGCTTAAAGTAGAACTAGAGGCAACATTCATTTTTGATAGAATCAGGGAGGGTTATAGCCCCTGTCAGTTTATTTTTTACCATCCCCGTCCCATTGCAGAGTTTTCCCTTCACTTCCTGTCCCAAAGCTGAACAGGAAATGAGAGGAAATCTATGCAAATTAAGGGAATCCACCCCCCGGTCCTCAGAACTAGTGTCCCCACTCGAAAATTTTAGGGCGGGTCTTAAACAAGGGGTGTGCCCATGACAGGAAGGGGTGGGTCATATTTAAAATAGGCGGTGCACGAGTTTAGTCAGGCCTAGGGCAACACAAAACCTAAGTACACTACTGGTCACACATGCAGTAATTGTCTGTAGCAGTTCCTGGGTTTTGTGTCCCTCTTTAGTTACTCCTTAGTTACTCCTTCATTCTGTGCCCATTTTCAGGTGGTGTCCCTGCAGGGGAAGGTGTGTGTAGTGACCGGAGCCAGCTCTGGGATTGGGGCTGGAACTGCTATCCATTTTGCTGGTCTGGGGGCTCGACTGACCCTAAATGGAAGAAACCAGGAAAAGCTGCAGGAGACGGCCCAGCGTTGTGAAGAAATCTCTGGCCTGAAGGTAACATGACATGTCATATGTACTCTGCATGTGTGTGTCTTTCATTACTGCCCCCTCATCTATTCTCTCTGTGTGTCATATTTAGTAGTGTCCCCTCATCTCTTCTGTAAGTGTTACATTACTGGTTATCAAACTTGTCTTTTTTTCCTCACAGCCCCTCCTGGTCCCCGGAGATCTGACAGATGAGAAAGTTGTCCAGAAGATTGTAGAGAAGACAGTCGGTCACTTTGAACAGATGGATGTGCTGGTGAACTGTGGGGGGATCCTGGTAAAGGGGACAGTGGAGAACACCACACTGGAAGACTATGACCATGTGATGAACACAAACTTGCGGTAACGGAAAGGTCTCATTAAATATCATAAAAGGGTGGTATGTGGTATGGACCATAAAAAAACATTACATATATGTGGATTCAAATATTTACTAATACCCCAGATAGAGCCAAAGGGGGACCAACCAAGGTTCACAAAGCCTAAATTAGAACCACAGAGAGCTGTAGAGCCAAGACAGGCCTCACAGAGCTTAATAGAGCTGAGGAGAGTCTGTGCAGGGTTGAAGAGCAGAGGAAGGCCACTTGAAGGGCCTAAAAGTCAAGATGGACCCTACAAAGGGCTACAAAATGGAGATAAACTCATTTGTGAAGGACCTCCTGGAGGCAATGGAACCTCTCTGGAGTCCTGAGATTCTAGAGTTCCTGATCTACAAATCAGCTGTGTCCATTATGAGGGGTTTCGTGGGTTGTTCTTAATAAATTGACATTTATTGTTTTCTCATTTGTAAGGATGTAAAATGTATTAATCTCTGGGCATTTATTATTTTCTCAGACCAGCTGATTGGATTTATTATGCTCTGAAAATTTTTGCATAATTTTACATTTTACACAACAGGAAGTGAGTGCATATTGTAAAATAATCCACGTATCTCTGTACTTTTCCAGGTCTCTTTTCTATATGTCTCATCTGGCAGTGCCTCATCTCATCAAGACCAAAGGAAACATCGTCAACGTATCCAGCCTCTTAAGCCAGAGAACGGTATGAGTTTCCTCTCTCCTCTATAAAAAATATATATATCGGCTGCAGAATATTTTTTTTTGTTTTCTGAATGAGATATGATGTAAAAAAACAGTGCACATATTGTGCTTCTGTATCTTCTTCTTTTTTTTTTTTCCACAAAAATTTTTATCGAAAACAATAAGAATGATGCATACAAGGGTATAACAGAAGTCGCATGTAATCATGAAATGATCAAGAAAACACATACATTTGAGAAAAACATATCATAATTAAGACTTGAAGTGGAATAACCAGGAACCGAGCATTAAGACAAATTGTAGCTTAGGTTAAGGTGAAGGATCTCTTTTTCTGTTTTCCACCCCTCCTACGGAGGTTACTGTTATGCAACCGGTGGGAGGAAGTAGTTTATAGGCTTGTTCTAGATCAGGACAATGTTAACGGTGTCCCATCATGTATGTTTCATGTGGTGACTGTAGATTACATGTAGTGTGGCTCAAAGAACACTTGAGTGACAAAGAGAAAGAAGAGCAGGCTGCAAAGCGGTGTAGTGGGTAGCTCTCTCACCTAGCAGTAAGAAGGGTCACTGGTTCAAATCCCAAACACGACACTACCTGCCTTTAGGAACATAATGCTCAGTGGTTCTGAAATGAGTCCAGCATGACCAGGTAATTGCAAATTTTTTTTATCCGTTCCTGAGATATATGGATCAATTTTTCCATCTCCTCTATCCTTGAGAACCTGGTGAACCATTGTCCAATCGTTGGATTGTGTGTGGAGCGCCAATGTATGGGGATGCAGATTCTGGCCACGTTCACCATATGCATGGCCAGTGACTTAAAATAGTCCTTTTTAGACAGGGTTGTGTGGTGTAGGAGAAATTGTGCGGGGGTGTAGTCCAGAGTGAATGTGGTAACATGCGCAATGAGATCATGAACTTCCTTCCAAAAGGGTTGGAGTGGTTCACATTCCCACCACACGTGGAGCATGGTGCCTTCTGTTTTCCCGCACTTCCAGCAAGTGTTGGATATGGCGGGGGGAAAATTTGTGAAGGCTTGAGGGTGTTCTGTACCATCTGGTTACAACTTTGTAGCAATTTTCCTGAATTGCTACGTTCAGGGAGCCTTTATGAGTGTATTCGTAAATGGTGTCCCAATCCTCTTCAGTGAGATGCTTCTGCATCTTTTATACTACACCACCTTCTTTTCAAATTTCAACCAGATCAGTAAATACATAAACACATACCTGTAATACATGTATATCCACTATTTTTTACATTACAAAAATGTGGTGTTTTGCTCTCCATTCATGCTTTAGACACCCCAGCTAAACAACATAGCCCCATGGGTGATACCTATTTCTCTATTACAGTTAAAAAGCCTGTTGCTTGATTAAAAAATAAAATCAAGAGCTCTAGCACATTACTCAGTCATGTCCACATACTACAGTATAATGTGAATTATTTTCAGACCTTGGCATTCCCACAGGGGGGGTGGTGGTGGTGTGCCTGGGATTAGGCAAAAAGCCTCTTGGGTCTCTAACAAAATGGCAGTAGTCCTTTACCTTGTCTGCTGTTGCATTATTCTTTTTCCTATGTCTCCCCAGGCAGTGCTCCTCTCCCTGTTTTCTCCCTGGCAGTGCACCTCTTCCTGTTTTCCCCCTGGCAGTTCTCCTCTCCCTGTTTTCTCCCTGGCAGTGCACCTCTCCCCGTTTTCTCCCTGGCAGTGCACCTCTCCCCGTTTTCTCCCTGGCAGTGTACCTCTCCCTGTTTTCTCCCTGGCAGTGCACCTCTCCCCGTTTTCTCCCTGGCAGTGCACCTCTCCCCGTTTTCTCCCAGGCAGTGCACCTCTCCCCGTTTTCTCCCTGGCAGTGCTCCTCCCCCTGTTTTCTCCCTGGCAGTGCTCGTCTCCCTGTTTTCTCCCTGGCAGTTCTCCTTTCCCTTCATTCTCCCCCTGGGCAGTGCTTCTTTCCATGCGTTCTCTGGCTGTACTTCTTTTCCCTGTGTTCTCCCCAACAGTACTCCTTTCCCTATGTCCTATTTTTCAGTACTCCTTTCCTTGTGTTATTCTCTACAGTCCTTCTTTCTCTGTGTTCTCTCCAGCAATACTTCTTTCCCTGTGTGCTTCCCAGCATATGCTTTTTTTTCCTTGCCTTCTCCTCAGCAGTATTGCTTTCCTTATGTCCTCCCCGGCAGTACTCCTCCTTTTTCTGTGTTCTCTTTGGCAGTAATCTTTTCTCTGTGTTTTTCCTGGTAGTACTCCTTTCTCTGTGTCCTGCCCAACACTATTCCTTTCCCTATGCCCTACCTAGAAGTACTCCTTTCCCTGTATTTCCTGGCAGTACTCCTTTCTCTGTGTTTTTTTTTGGCTGTACTCCTCTCCCCATGTTCTCTGCAGTACTCCTTTCCCTTTTTTCTCCCCAGCAAAGTTGAAGTGATCACATCAATCATCTATATGCATTTGACATTACCATATGATTAGTTATACACATGTACTTGTGTGGGTGTGAGACCCCGCCACTATGTGAACTTAGGTAGAAATGACACTGGATTCTCAAAGGTGCAGTTGGAAAAGCTCCAGCTTGTGGACTGTAAGCGGAGAAAGCTCTGTTTTACGTTTTATCACGGTTTGGTAATCCTGGATTGGGGCCTGGAGTATGAAGGTTCTGAAGTGTCTTTGGTGTGAAGGAACCTTCAATCCTGTGTCCACACATTGCAAGACACCTGAGGCCTTTGTGAGAGTACAGGATTGCATGATCGTTATAAGCCTGGTCATTAGGTGTTCCCTTGTTTCTTTCCAGGTATGTGGTTTATTGGGAGGTCAGTACACCAGTGTGATGTATCCCTCCAGCTTGTGGCAGCAAGATGTCATACAGTGTCATACTACTCCAAGGTAGTATTCTCAGGAATACTACCGGTACATCGAGCCACAACAGAAAAGCAGAGGGAGATTAGGGAAGTAAACAAGTGGCTGAAGAGCTGGTGTAGTAAGGAGGGATTTGTGTTCCTGGAGGACTGGGCCGACTTCTCAGTCGGTAACCGGTACTATAGAAGGGACGGACTGCACCTAAATGAGGAGGGTGCAGATCTGCTGGGAATGAAGATGGCCAAAAAGTTAGAGGGGTTTTTAAACTAGGCGATGGGGGGGAGGGTCCAGAGACAGAGAAAGCCAGCGCGGAAGATATTCCAGAGGGTAGTATTGGGGCATTAGTGGTAGGTTAACCAAAGCACAAAAACACATGGTGAGTATAGTAGCAAGTCCTAGTTGCAATCTCGAAACACCCAATACTAGGACAATATGCGACCGGTCTAAACTATGTGGCATGTTCACCAATGCCAGGAGCATGGTGGACAAGATGGGTGAACTAGAGATACTGTTGTACGAGGAGGATTTGGATTTTGTGAGAATTTCAGAGACCTGGTTCAACAGCTCTCATGATTGGCTGGCAAACATTCAAGGGTATACCCTTTACTGCAAGGATAGAGAGGGCAAAAAAGGGGGAGGGGTATGCCTATATATCAAGAATAATGTACAAGCGAATGTGAGAGGTGACATCACTGAGGGAGCTAGAGAGGAGGTGGATTCCTTATGGGTAGAGCTCCAAAGGGATAAAGCTAAGGGGAAAATAATACTGGGAGTATGCTATAGGCCCCCTAACCTGAGGGAGGAAGTGGAGACGGATCTCCTATCACAAATTGGATTAGCAGCAAGGATGGGAAGTGTTATCATAATGGGGGATTTTAATTATCCAGACATAGACTGGGCGGAGGGAACCGCACATTCATTTAAGGCTCGCCAGTTCCTTAATGTCTTGCAGGACAATTTTATGGGTCAGATGGTAGACGCACCAACTAGAAATAAAACATTACTGGATCTACTGATTACCAACAATACAGACCTGATCACGGATGTGGAAATACGGGGCAATTTAGGTAACAGCGATCACAGGTCAATTAGTTTCAGTATAAATCACACAAATAGGAAACATAGGGAACACAAAGACACTGAATTTCAAAAGAGCCAACTTCCCTAAACTACAAACCTTGCTAAAAGGCATAAATTGGGATAAAATATTAGGAACAAAGAATACGGAGGAGAGATGGGTTTGCTTTAAGAGCATATTAAATAAGGGCATTAGCCAATGTATCCCATTGGGTAATAAATTTAAAAGAGCGAACAAAAATCCTGGATGGCTTAACTCCAATGTAAAAATGCATATAAAAGCAAAGGAGAAGGCCTTCAAAAAATACAAGGTTGAGGGATCATCTTCAGCATTCAGACTTTATAAAGAATGCAACAAGAAATGTAAGGGTGCAATTAGGACAGCTAAGATAGAACATGAAAGACACATAGCGGAGGAGAGCAAAAAAAATCCCAAGAAATTCTTTAAACAGTAAAAAAGGAAGGACAGACCTTATTGGCCCCATAAAGAATTAGGAAGGACATCTGGTTACAAAGGATGGGGAGATGGCGAAGGTATTGAATTTATTCTTCTCCTCAGTCTTCACGAGTGAATCGGGGGGCTTCAGTAACCAAAACTGCAGTGTTTATCCTCATGACACAACACAGGAAGCACCTCCATGGTTAACAGAGGACAGAATTAAAATTAGACTTGAGAAACTTAACATTAATAAATCACCCGGACCAGATGGCTTGCATCCGAGGATACTTAGGGAACTCTGTCAATGGATTGCCAGACCGTTGTTCCTAATTTTTACAGGCAGTCTACTGACTGGAATGGTACCAGCTGATTGGAGAAAAGCCAATGTAGCACCAATATTTAAAAAGGGCCCAAAATACATCCCTGGGAATTACAGACCAGTTAGCCTAACATTAATAGCATGTAAACTCTTGGAGGGGATGATAAGGGACTATATACAAGATTTTAGTAATAAGAACGGTATCATTAGCAGTAATCAGCATGGATTCATGAAGAATCGTTCTTGCCAAACCAATCTATTAACCTTCTATGAGGAGGTGAGTTGCCATCTAGATAAAGGAAGGCCCGTAGACGTGGTGTATCTGGATTTTGCAAAAGCATTTGACACAGTTCCCCATAAACATTTACTGTACAAAATAAGGTCCGTTGGCATGGACCATAGGGTGAGTACATGGATTGAAAACTGGCTACAAGGGCGTGTTCAGAGGGTGGTGATAAATGGGGAGTACTCAGAATGGTCAGGGGTGGGTAGTGGGTTCCCCAGGGTTCTGTGCTGGGACCAATCCTATTTAATTTGTTTATAAACGACCTGGAGGATGGGATAAACAGTTCAATCTCTGTATTTGCAGACGATACTAAGCTAAGCAGGGCAATAACTTCTCTGCAGGATGTGGAAAACTTGCAAAAAGACCTGAACAAATTAATGGGGTGGGCGACTACATGGCAAATGAGGTTCAATGTAGAAAAATGTAAAATAATGCATTTGGGTGGCAAAAATATGAATGCAATCTATACACTGATGGGAGAACCTCTGGGGGAATCTAGGATGGAAAAGGACCTGGGGGTCCTAGTAGATGATAGGCTTAGCAATGGCATGCAATGCCAAGCTGCTGCTAACAAAGGAAACAGAATATTGGCATGCATTAAAAGGGGATCAACACAAGAGATAAAACGATAATTCTCCCACTCTACAAGACTCTGGTCCGGCCGCACCTAGAGTATGCTGTCCAGTTCTGGGCACCAGTCCTCAGGAAGGAGGTACTGGAAATGGAGCGAGTACAAAGAAGGGCAACAAAGCTAATAAAGGGTCTGGAGGATCTTAGTTATGAGGAAAGGTTGCGAGCACTGAACTTATTCTCTCTGGAGAAGAGACGCTTGAGATTTCAATTTACAAATACTGTACTGGTGACCCCACAATAGGGATAAAACTTTTTCGCAGAAGAGAGTTTAATAAGACTCGTGGCCACTCATTACAATTAGAAGAAAAGAGGTTTAACCTTAAACTACGTAGAGGGTTCTTTACTGTAAGAGTGGCAAGGATGTGGAATTCCCTTCCACAGGCGGTGGTCTCAGCGGGGAGCATTGATAGCTTCAAGAAACTATTAGATAATCACCTGAATGACCGCAATATACAGGGATATGTAATGTAATACTGACACATAATCACACACATAGGTTGGACTTGATGGACTTGTAATTATGTAACTATGTCCTGGCTGCTTTTCCACTTAATGCTGTGCAGTGTGAATAACAGACATCTGTTGTCAAACAAACTAGTTACCCCTTCAAGGGGAGTACCATCAATTATTTAAACGTCAAACACTTTTGCAATGGTTTACCTAGAATAATTTAAAACAGTTTACCTAGAACAGTTTGAAACAGTTTACCTAGAACAGTTTGGAACAGTTTACCTAGAATGGCTTGGGACAGATTATCTAAAATGGTTTGGAATGGTTCACCTAGAATGGTTTGGAATAGTTTAGCTAGAATAGTTTGGGACAGTTCACCTAGATTTGTTTGGAATGGTTTGGAATGGAATGTTTACCTAGAATGTTTTAGAATGGTTTACCTAGAATCATTTGGAACAGTTTACCTAGATTGGTTTGGAATGGTTGACCTAGAATGGTTTGGATTGGTTTAGCTAGAAAGGTCTGGAATTTAACGATTTACCTAGAATGGTTTGGAACCGTTTACCTAGAATGGTTTGGAACAGTTTACGTAGAATGGTTTGGAACAGTTTACGTAGAATGGTTTGGAACAGTTTACGTAGAATGGTTTGGGACAGTTAACCTAGATTGGTTTGGAATGGTTGACCTAGAATGGTTTGGATTGGTTTACCTAGAAAGGTTTGGATTTGAACCATTTACCTAGAATGATTTGGAACAGTTTACCTAGAATAGTTTGGAACAGTTTACCTAGAATGGTTTAAAAAAGTTTACGTAGAATGGTTTGAAACAGTTTACGTAATATGGTTTGGGACAGTTTACCTAGATTGGTTTGGAATGGTTGACCTAGAATGGTTTGGATTGGTTTACCTAGAAAGGCTTGGAATTGAACCATTTACTTAGAATGACTTGGAACAGTTTACCTAGAATGGTTTGGAACAGTTTACCTAGAATGGTTTGGGACAGTTTACCTAGAATGGTTTGGAAAAGTTTACGTAGAATGGTTTGAAACAGTTTACGTAGAATGGTTTGGGACAGTTTACCTAGATTGGTTTGGAATAGTTGACCTAGAATGGTTTGGATTGGTTTACCTAGAAAGGCTTGGAATTGAACCATTTACCTAGAATGGTTTGGAATAGTTTACCTAGAATGGTTTGGAATTGAACCATTTACCTAGAATGGTTTAGAATGGTTTACCTAGAATGATTTGGAACAGTTTGCCTAGAATGGTTTGGAATGCTTTACCTAGAATGGTCTGGAATTGTTTACCTAGAGTGGGTTGGAACAGTTTGCCTAGAATTCTGTCTTCCTTCTGGCAACTCGATCATGCAGCTCATCTTATTGTGCATCTTGAAACAGCCACACCACATGTTTTCAGAGAGTCCTGTATTTCACCTGAAGTTATTTGTGGGTTTTTCTTTGCATCTCGAGCAATTTTCCTGGCAGTTGTGGCTAAAATTTTAGTTGATCTATCTGACCATGGTTTGGTTTCAACAGAACCCCTCATTTTCCACTTCTTGATTAGAGTTTGAACACTGCTGATTGGCATTCTCAATTCCTTGGATATCTTTTTATATCCCTTTCCTGTTTTATATGGTTACATAGTTAGTCAGGTTGAAAAAAGACACAAGTCCATCCAGTTCAACCATAAAAAAAAAAAAAAAATATCGTACAATCCAATATACCCAATACTATACCCACAGTTGATCCAGAGGAAGGCAAAAAAACCCCAGCAGAGCATGCTCCAATTTGCTACAGCAGGGGAAAAAATTCCTTCCTGATCCCCCAAGAGGCAATCGGATTTTCCCTGGATCAACTTTACCTATAAATGTCAGTACCCAGTTATATTCTGTACATTTAGGAAAGTATCCAGGCCTTTCTTAAAGCAATCTACTGAGCTGGCCAGAACCACCTCTGGAGGGAGTCTATTCCACATTTTCACAGCTCTTACTGTGAAGAAACCTTTCCCTATTTGGAGATGTAATCTTTTTTCCTCCAGTCATAAACAGTGCTCCCTTGTCCTCTGTGTGGACCGTTAAGTGCATAACTCAACACCAAGTTCACTATATGGACCGCTTATATATTTGAACATGTTGATCATATCCCCCCTTATTCTCCTCTTCTCAAGAGTGAATAAATTCAGTTCCTCTAATCTTTCCTCATAGCTGAGCTCCTCCATGCCTCTTATCAGTTTGGTTGCCCTTCTCTGCACTTTCTCCAGTTCTCCGATATCCTTTTTTAAAACTGGCGCCCAAAACTGAACTGCATATTCCAGATGAGGTCTTACTAATGATTTGAACAGGGGCAAAATATATCTCTCTCTCTGGAGTCCATACCTCTCCTAATACAAGAAAGGACTTTGCTCGCTTTGGAAACCGTAGCTTGGCATTGCATGTTATTATTGAGCTTATGATCTACCAAAACCCCAAGATCCTTCTCCACTACGGATTCCCCCAGTTTTACTCCCCCTAGTATGTATGATGCATGCATATTCTTAGCCCCCAAGTGCATAACTTTACAAACTACCTTTTCCCGCAGATCCTTTGACAATGCTTTTGCTTTCCCCATGACTCAGAATTCAGAAACCTCAGTGCAGCACTGGATGAAAGATGCAAGGGTCTGTCAGGAGTCCAGAAACTCATTGATCTTTTATACACACACACTAATTACAAGGAAACAGATCACAGGTGAGGATGGTTACCTTTAATAGCCATTCAAACCCCTTTGTGTCAACTTGTGTGCATGTTATCAGGCAAAAATCACCAGGGTATGAAAAACTTTTGATAAGGGTCATTTGGGTAGTTTCTGTTGCCATTATGATTTAAAAAGAGTAAACACTATTGATTGATAATAAATGGCTTCAGCCAAACACTAACCATGAGTGAAAGAAAAGTTTTTGTGTTATCATTCATATTCTCCGAAAAATGGCCAAGAAATCATAAATTCTGCCAGGGTATGTAAACGTATGAGCACAACCTACGTGCCAGCATTTCCAAATGTCCCCGTTTGTTTTTAAGGTCCCGGGCTGTGTGGCTTACTGCACGTCCAAGTCGGCGGTTGATCATATGACGAGAAGCGCTGCTCGAGGTGAGTAGAATACAATCTCCATTTAAACCCTGAGTATATATTTCCCAGTCAAGGTGAAATAATCCCAAATATGAGCTGCATTTGTGGCTGGAAGTGCATGAAAGTCCCATGAAGATATAACATGTAAATATTGAGAATGTATTGGACTTTCCTATGGTGTAACCAAAAACAATGACTGCCTGTGTTAGCAACCATTTGGGGCTAGGGAAGGCTTAGCCTCAGTCTGATGCTACGACTGTCCCCTGCCGGCTCTAGGACTGAGAATTGATAGATCACATGACCTTTGATCGCCCAGTTCCTGGTCATCTCTGAGCAGAGAGCATGGACTGCGAGTCAACACTTTCTATTCGGCCCCTTCAGCACTCACTGGCAGCAGAGAGGGTTGGAGTCAGCTGTCACTCGGGTGGTTGGGGGGATCCCAACAAAAAAACGTCTGGATCCTTGATTGGTTTGACTATTGTGCCAACTGACATTGCCAGGTGGCACTCATAGGGGTCACTGAGATGCCCCATTAAAATGTTGCTATGGACCCCATGAATTGTAGTTATGCCCCTTGTTCTTGCTTCTGAAATAGAATGCATGGAGAAGTGTGTGTAGACCCAAAATCTATTTTTAATATTTTATCCCATATCTGGCATCAAGATTCACCATATACAGATTTATAAATCAAATCTTTTTTTTTTGTGAAAGTTGGTGAAAAGTTTCCCTTATGGATGCACCGCCACTGCTGGAGATCCGACCAGTTCCAGCACTTCCCATTGCAGGGTGTCAGCGCTCAGCTGCTGCCCCTCAGATATCAGCGGTGTTGTCACCCTGCAGAGCAGATTCCTTTTTTTTTAGCCCGGTCAGGTCTGCAGGGAGCATGCTCAGTAGATCTAAGCATCCCAACTGCCAACTGAAATAGCCGGAACAGGAAGCTGACAAAGCTGTTGCTAATTGAGAGTCAGCAGCTTAGCGTGGTCAGCCTGGAATAGGAAGTGCTGTAGCTGGCAGGATCTCCACGTAAAAAACTATACAACTAAATAAAACAATATTTGATTAAGAAAACTGAATACAATGGGACATAATGTAGAACATAGTTAAATAGAAAAGGAAATACCCCCCATAATAACTGGGACTTTAACGGCAACGGAGTACAAAAATACAATATAATTTATTAAACAAAGTGTACATATATGCAAATATAGATTTTCAAACCAATAAAAAATTGATGACAATGGTGATAAATTCCCATGTGAGTCTAGACGGCCTGACGCGTTTCAGGACACAATACGTCCCTTCGTCAGGGGAATTAGTCAGGAAGGAATTACACTGTATAGTAAATATCAAAAACATTAATGAGTAACAAAGTAATAATTGAAATAATTGATATCAGTTGCTTCAAGTAAAGGACATACAGCATAGAATTTGCATAGAAAGCAAACCCAGAACGATCATCACGGAAGTTTACTGCTGGACCAATGGCGGTGCTTGCATGATGTAGAACACAGTGAACATTTGTTTAGTAAAAGTCTTCCATTAAAATCACATTCACTGTGTTTTTGTTTTTCTCTAGAGTTGGGCAGTAAGCAGGTCCGAGTCAATGCCGTTTGGTGAGTAGAATTGCCAAAATCTGACTACATGTACTGTGTGGAATCTAGGCCAGGAAGAACTAAGGTAGTTCTCAGAGATTTTGTTCCATATTGACATGATAGCTGCAGATTTGTCGGCTGCACATCCATGATGCCAATCTCCCGTTCCACCACTTTGCAAAGGTGCTCTATTGAATGAGATGTGGTGAGTGTGGAGGCCATTGGAGTACAGGGACCTCATTGTCCAGTGGTGAGATGATTGGAGCTTTGTGACATGGTGCATTATTCTGCTGGAAGGAGCCATCAGAAGACGGGGACACAACCTGATCAACTCTATGCCAAAGAGACGTGCTGCACTGCATGAAGCAAATAGTGGTCACACCAGATACTGACTGGTTTTTGGACCCCCTGAACCCCCCCAATACAGTTGGACTGCCTTCCTGAAGAAGGACGTGCAGCTGCTCATGACTGTATACCTGCCATGACCATGATACTTTGCTTGGCGGTCACCCCAAAATCCCCTGTTGTGTTTGGTGGGCTATACCTCTGCTGAACATGACCCATTCAAGTGTGTAAGGCCATGCTGCAAACAATAAATTGCCCCCCAGTCATCTGTCAACTGTCCCATGAAATATGTTCCACTGTGGGTCAGTTTTTAGAGTGGTATTGAGGGCTACTTGTCGGGGCTGGGCACAGCCCTTCCTTCTCTGAGCTGGCCGCTTAGCTGTCGACTAATTGCCAGCTCCTATCTCTCCACAGTTACTCAGCTGTTGATGATATCCTGCTCGTCAGTCCTGCCTACTTAAGCCGTCCAGTCCAGAAGAGCTCTGCCTTTGTCAACATCACAGAAACTATCTCCTCTGTGATCCTGTTCAAGGCTTGCTTTGCTGACATCCCTTCTGGCTCCAGATCTTGCTTGCAGTTCCACTACATTGATCCCTGACTTCTGGCTTGGCTGACTATCCGTTACTGAACTTTGGCTATGTTTTGACTACGTTTGTTCTTCTTGTTTGCTTTTATTATTTGACAAGTGTGATTTAACTGTACTTCTGTCTTAGCCTGATTTCATGGTTTGTGACACTGCTGCCCTCTGAATGAGGCCTAACAGTGTTAATACATAGCCTGACCCTTGGCATCAGAATGAAAGTGTCCAAAAGAGGATGCATACATTAGAAAATATCCTTATTATATGTATAGTGGCATGATAAAATCAGGTAAACCAGTTTTTAAATACTGAGCAAGATCTGTGGTTATTGTTGGGATCAGTTGGGTAAAACTTTATGCTATATATCGACAAGAAGGAAGGTGAAATTACAGGTTGGTCATTCTTCTCCATATGCTCCAGCTGACAATGTCTGTGCTTCTTTTCCAGTCCGGGGGTGATTATAACTGAAGTTCACAAGCGGGCCGGAATGAGTGAAGAGCAGTACCAGGAGGTACGTAGTTGGAGGAGCTTGCCCTGTGTATGACTATTGAGACACCCAAGATTCATTTTTCTAGCCAGACTATGGAGAGCATACTATCACTACCTGTACCATGTCTGGGTATTTTTAGGTCTATATATAGACAAGGTCCAGGGTCCAACAAAGAGTACTGAGCAATATGGGGGCTGTACACATGACTGTTGAGGAAATCATTTGCTTCACTATGTTGGTGAACATGACCTCCAGCTTCTTTTACCAATCATAATCGTGTCTTGTTCCTTCTGTCTGGCTGCGAAATGTAAAGAGAATATGTTATAATAGAAATATAGGACCTGCTGTTAAAAACTTGAAATCCAGGGCTGTCTTCCTGATTTATATGGTCTGTCTTATGTTTTTATATAATGTAGCATTTTGAAGCCCTTGGGTCACAAATTCCATTTTTTATTTCTAGAGTTTCCCCAAATGCCTCAACAAAAGGGCTCAGCAAAATTTACCTGCGACATTCTAGATGTACATTTCTCATCTGAGGCCAAATAATACCCCCGGAGCCTTCATCATTATCCCTGAACTCCAGGCAAACCACTAAATACACTGATGAAATACATACACATACAGTATACGGGGCCCACTTACAGGTCTTGTCCCTCCCCCAGTCTGTAACTTAAAAGTGGGGTGAGAAGTGGCAGATCGATAAGCTCATTTCTCAGCATGACCCTTCTTAGCAATGTAGCATAACTGATTGGCTTCCTGTGCCTTCTTCAGTCTGAGCTCTGATATCAGGTAAAATCTAAGCAGTTACACTTCTTGTGCAGTATGTATAAAAATACATTTAATGATGCACTAACAAAAAATATTTATTTTGATTTGTATTTATTGGTATTGATCACTCAGCTCCTGCTCTCCACGTGTCTTGGCATTGATCTCTCAGCTACTTCTTCCCTTGTTTCTTGGTTCTGATCTCTCAGCTCTTTATCTCCTCTTGTCTTGGCATTGATTTCTCAGCTATTTCTTTGCTAATGTGTTGGCATTGATCTCTCTGCCTCTTCTCTCCTCATGTCTTGGCATTGATCTCTCATCTTCTTCTCTCCTAATGTACAGTTTTGGTGTTGATCTCTCAGCTTATTCTTCCCTTGTGCCCTCACATTGATCTCTCTTTGTGTCTTGGTAGTGGTCTTTCAGATTCTTCTCTGTTGGGTCTTGGTCTTGGTCTTCTTCTCTCCTCACGTCTTGGCATTGATCTCCCAGCTCCTTCTCTCCTCATGTACAGTATTGGTGTCGATCTCTCAGCTTATTCTTTCCTTGTGCCCTCACATTGATCTCTTCTTGTGTCCTCAGCTCCATTGATCTCTCAGCTCCATCTCTCCTTGTGTCTTGGTAATGGTCTTTCAGCTCCTTCTCTGTTTGTGTCTTGGCATCGATCTCCCAGCTTCTTCTCTCCTCATGTCTTGGTATTGATCTCTCAGCTCTTTGGTCTTCTTATGTTTTGGTATTGATCTCTCATCTTTTTCTCTCCTTATTTCTTGGTATTTATCTCTCAGCTCCTTCTCTCCTCCTGTCTTGACATTGATTTCTCAGCTCCTTCTTCTCCTTATGGCTTGGTATTGATCTCTCATCTTTTTCTCTCCTCATGTATTGGTATTGATCTCTCAGCATCTTCTTTCCTTGTGTCCTAACATTGATCTCCCAGCTCCTTCTTTTCTAGTGCCTTGGTATTGTTCTTTCAGCCCATTCTCTTCTTGTGTCCTGGCATTCATCTCTTATCTTCTTCTCTCCTCATTTCTTGGTATTGATCTCTCAGCTCCCTTTCTCCTGATGTCTTGACACTGATCTCTCAGCTACTTCTCTCCTTAAATCTTAGCATTGATCTCTCTATCCCCTCCTCTCCTCATGTCTTAGCACTGATCTCTCAGTTACTTCTCTTCTTCTGTCTTAGCACTGATCTCTCAGCTACTCCTTCTCCTTATGTCTTGGCATTGATCTCCCATATTCTTTTCTCCTTGTGTATTGGTATTGATCTCTCAGCTTCTTTCCTTGTGTGTTGGCATTGATCTCTCATCTTCTTCTCTCCTAGTTTCTTGGTATTGAACTCTCAGCTCCCTTTCTTTTCATGTCATGGCATTGATCTCTCTGTCCCTTCTCTCCTCATGTCTTAACTCTGATCTCTCAGTTCCTGCTCTCCTCATGTATTAGCACTGATCTCTCAGATACTTCTCTTCTTGTGCCCTAGCACTGATCTCTCTGCTTCTTCTTCTCCTTGTGTCTTAGCATTGATCTCCCATATCCTTCTCTCCTCATGTATTAATCTCTCAACTTCTTCTCTCCTAGTGTCTTGGTATTGTTCACTCAGCTCCTTCTTTCCTCATGTCTTGGTATTGACCTCTCAGCTCCTTCTCTTCTTGTGTCTTGGCACTTAACTCTTATCTTTTATCTCTTTCCATGTCTTGGCATTGATCTCTCAGCTCCTTCTCTCCTCAGGTCTTAGCACTGATCTCTGTTATTTCTCTCCTTGTGTCCTAGCACTGATCTCTCGGGTTCTTCTTCTCCTTGTGTCTTGGCATTGATCTCTCTCCTCGTGTATTGGTACTAATCTCTCAACTTCTTCTCTCCTAGTATCTTGGTATTGTTCACTCAGCGCCTTCTTTCCTCATGTCTTGGTGTTGACCTCTCAGCTCCTTTTCTTCTTGTGTCTTGGTATTGAACTCTTATGTTTTATCTCTTTCTATGTATTGGCATTGATCTCTCAGCTCCTTCTTTCCTCATGTCTTGGCACTTATCTCTAAACTCCTTCTCTCTTCCAGTTCCTGAAGCACACAAAGGAAATGAATGCCGTGGGACGGCCTGGCACAGTAGAGGAAGTTGCCCGAACAATTGCTTTCCTGGCGTCAGATGCAGCTTCTTTTATCACTGGAGTGGCATTGCTCGTGGATGGTGGCCAACATATCATGTGTCCATGATAAATCAACGGATAACAGAGAAAATCCTAATATTATAGAGCTGCCTGAGTTTTTCTGTGCAATCAATTCATCTTTAATAAAGCAATCCATGTCTGCCACATATTAGTTTTTATTTTGCACATTCTCTCTAATTTTACCTTCATTTCCTCCTGTCCATGGCTAGTGACGAGGAACCAATTCAAAGTTAGTGCATAGTGTTCTATATTATACATATGTGTAAAAAATTATGTGCCCAAAAACAGCTCCCTGATTCCAGAACTTTACAATTTCCTTCTAACGGGCATAGATTCAGGAGAATCTAAACATTTTTATGGCTGTCATACCAAAGCATCTAAGGAATACAACTGGTGACCATTTCATTCAAAGTGTGACAGCGCTGAAAGCTCAAAATTGGCCTGGGCAGGAAGGGGGTGAAAGTGCCTAGCAGGAAAGTGGTTAGGGAGGCATGGCAGGGGGTGTCCTATGCCTACATATGTTTGCTAAAGGCGTTCCTTGATCCCATCTCAAAACATTAGGAGGTATGCAGGTATTGTCTTCTTTCCAACAACCCTTCCTGGTCCCCAGAGATCTTACAGATGAGAAGGAAGGTCCTCCAGTGTATAGTAGAGGAGACAGTCGGTCACTTTGGACAGCTGTATGTGCTGGTAAACAGCAGGGGGATACTGGCGATGGGGGCTGTGGAGAATGTCACACTGAAGGACTATGACTGTGTGATGAACATCAATGAGCGGTGAGGAGAAGGACTCTTCCAGTATGGTGGAGGGGTGGTATGTGTGTAATAAAACATTGCATATCTGTGGTTTCAAATATTTACCAATTCACCAGAACTGAAAAGAAAAACATAAGGCATGCAGCAGAAGATCATAGATCTGAAAGGTACACCAACCGTGCCCACAGATATCTGGAGACATCAAATGAAATGAGAGGCAGGTTGTGCATTTGTTAAATGTCTGCCTTTTGTTAGGTTTGTTACAGCTTATATATGGTTCAACATACCAATAGAAAGAGGGGAGGGGGGAGTGGTTAGTAAATGATGTATTGGTATAAAATATATGGTTATACAAGTCAATGACCCCTAAAATACATCTATCATGAGGTTACAAAAGTCAACAGGGCATCTGGTCATGAGTCATAAGTCATGCATCCTGTCCCATGGCCTACAGAACAAAGAACAGGGAAGGACAAACCAACCCACAATGATATATATATAGTGTACAGTGCTTGTGCAAGCATCTTTCTAAGAATTCTTTCATAGTTGAACTGGCAACGCATATCAAAACATATCAAAATGGAGTCACAATGGTTTGGGCATATTATTACACATATAAAGCAAATGGGGAGCCCCATAGAGGTATGCATAGCTGACAGGGGTCCCCTTAGAGGGCATTAGAGCCAAGATAGACCCTACAAGGGCCACATAACTAAAAGAGACTCCTCAGAGTGGAGCCTACAGAGGGCAAGAGTAGAGAGTGACCCAAGAGGGTGGTAAGAGCCAAGATGGACTTGACACAGGGCCACTTATTGGAAGGGGACCACTCAGAGAGAGGCCTCAAAGAGGGACACCCACAGAGGGTTCTCCAGACACTACACCTGTTGTGTCTTTCATGGGGAGTTCCCACCATCCCTGCACTGAATTCCTGGATCTGCACTCCTGCTGTGCTCATTGAGGGGTTTCCACCATCCCTGTGCTGGGTTCCTGGTCTGCACACCTGCTGAAAGCCCCCCCCCCCACTCCTGATCAGTGTTTTGTTTTATTTCAATTTTTTTATGTTTTGGATAATACAGCAGGGGTGGGAACACCCCAAGGCAAGCTGGAACAGAGCCAGGAACTCTGGCGGGAAGTGCTTAGTACTGAACTCACCGAGAGTTTAGAATGCTGTAGGTGACTCGGCTCACCAGGCTCTGCCTACTAAAACACCATGCTTGGATAGACTGACCATGGAAATACACAATTAGTAATCACGCAGAAAAGGACTTATTGGTATAATCCACTGTGTTGTGAATTTTGCATTCAGGTCACAGCACTAGATTAGGACCACCAAGAGGTGGCATATTCATGTACTGAGTTCAGTTTCCACCAGAATCCACACTGGTTCCAGCAATCTTTATGTTATGGGCAATGTCTCCAAAAAAGCCCAGTCACTACACTATTTTCTGGCATTACCTCATGTCACCACTAGGTGGCATCCTACAGTCACATCCTAACCGATGGTTGCATATTTATGTACTGAGTTCACTTTTCACCAGAATCCACACACTGGTTCCAGCAGTGTTTGTGATAAGCAATTTATGGGCAATGTATCCAAACAAGTCCTGCAACTATTGTCTGTCATTACCTCATGTTACCTCTAGATGGCATTGTACACAGTCACATTCCAACAGAAGTTGTTGCTTTGACCCTTTCTGTTCCAGCATATTGTTTCTCTCATTTACTTTACATTCACAGTTTTCTAATTTGTAAGGGTGTAAAAGGTTTCATCTCTAGGTATTTATAATTTCCTTAGACCAGGGGTCTCCAAACTTTTTGAAACAAAGGGCCAGTTTACTGTCCTTTAACCCTTGGGGGGGGCGACTGTAGCCGGGGGAGTCGAAAATGCCCCGGCATCGGTGGGGGAAAATAATGCCATAGACTTAGTGGTCATTGGAAGTAAAAAATGTACATTGTTGGTGTCAGTGGGAGGAATAGTCCCTGAGGGCCAGATAAAGGCAAGCAAGGGGCCACATAAACTTTCCCATGGGCCACAGTACAGTTTAGGGACCCCCTGCCTTAGACCAACTGATTGTTTTATTTTGCTTTCCACATTATTATTATCAATAATTCATTTATTTTGGCGGAGGCAACCTTAGAGAGGTGGAGAGCTATTGAACAACATGGGAAAAGTCAAGGATCTCCGGCACAGTGTCACCCAAAGTTGCCTCCCTACACCTGATTTAAACCTATAATTGCCGTACTATTGTGCCGTAATTGCATGCATTGAATGGCAATTATAGGTTTAAATCAGATGGTGTGGAGGCGACTTGTCACCGAAAGACTGCTACAGTGTCAGGAGGGCATCAATCATTTTATAATTTAGTAATTTAGTATTATTTGGTATAATTTGTGGCTGATGGTTGAAGCGCTGCGATTAAGGATGACATTTTATGCAAACACATTAGGTGTTTCACACAGCAGCTGATATTTTTGGTCGTTGAGTCATATTTTTTTGGTCACTGAGCGCAGGCGGTTAATAGGTATACAGAAATATTTGTATTTTTTTTTTCTTTTTTTTTTTTTAAACTCAGTGCTGCTCCTATAGCTCAAGCCAGTATAGTATTAGACAAACCTACATCAACATCTACAATATCATATTATGGCTTAACGACATGGTATGAAGCGCTCAGTGCAAAAAATAAAGTGCAAAGAAATATATAATATATATAAAGTGCAATCAAATCATATAAAGTCCCTACAATATGGTGTGCTGAACTTGTAAAACAGGTGTAATGATGCTTCTCAGGTGACTATTCGTGCTCCTCCCCTCACGGGTCCCCACTCACCAGAAAAAAAGGCTGTAAATACGCCTATTAGTATCTCCAGATCAGCACCTCCTGTCACTGGTAACTGGATTGTATGGACACTACATAGGGATAACATACCTCCCAAAATTTTGAGATGGGAATGAGGGACACCTACTAACAAAAGTATGTAGGCATAGGACATGCCCCCTGCCACACCCCCTTAAAGGAGAATTAACAAAAAAAAAGGTTAATTAACCCGGTTATGTAAACAGTTGACCCCGCCCCCCTCTGTCAACACGGGGAAAACCACAGGGAAGTTTCCATTAAGTCTCCGTGCGTCAGAGGAGGGCGGGGTCACCGGGTGGCCCCTCCCTCCGTTATATAAGAAGTGTCAGAAGAACCGAAGCGTCACATGGCGGAAGACTCCCACTGAGACGGATCGTGCGGATGGAGTGGAGAAGAAGCCAGAGGAAGATGCGTGACAAGAAGAGCGGAGGAACAAGAAGATGGAGGAAGAAGAAAAACATAGAGGGAAGACCAGAAGAAAGAAAATGGAAGAAGAAGAAATTAATAAAGGACTTGTCAAAAACCGTCTCTTGTGTTTTTTAACCGTTTTGACACTTTTTTGTGAAATGGTAGGGGTACATTTGTACCCCATTGCCAATTCACACGGGGGGCGGTATCTGGGAGTCCCCTTGTTAAAGGGTGTTTCCAGATTCCGATAAGCACCCGCCCGCAGACCCCCACAGTGACCCCCAATTCACATGGGGGGCCGGTATCTGGGAGTCCCCTTGTTAAAGGGTGCTTCCAGATTCCGATAAGCCCCCCGCCCGCAGACCCCCACAACCACCGGGCAGAGGTTGTGGGGATGAGGCCCTTCTCCCCATCAACATGGGGACAACATGCTTTGGGGGGCTACCCCAAAGCACCTTTCCAATGTTGAGGGCCTGTGGCCTGGTATGGTTCAGGAGGGGGGTGCTCTCTCGTCCCCCCTTCTTTTCCTGTGGCCTGCTAGGTTGCGTGCTCGGATAAGGGTCTAGTATGGATTTTTGGAGGGACCCCACTCCATTTTTTTTTACATTTTGGCACGGGGTTCCCCTTAAAATCCATACCAGATCTGAAGGGTCTGGTATGGCTATTGAGGGGGACCCCCACGCCACTTTTTTTAAAATTTTGGCGTGGGATTACCCTTAATATCCATACCAGACCTGAAGAGCGTGGTATGGAATTTAGGGGGACCCCCATGCATTTTTCTTTTAAATTTTGGTTCGGGGTTCACCTGTGGGAGATCCCCATGCCGTTTACGTAACTGGGTGACCCCGCCCCCCTCTGACAACACGGGGAAAGCCACAGGGAAGTCCCCGTGTGTCAGAGGAGGGCGGAGTCACCGGGTGGCCCCGCCCTCCCTTATATAAGAAGTGTCAGAAGAACCGAAGCGTCACACGGCGGAAGACTCCCACTGAGGCGGATCGTGCAGATGGAGTGGAGAAGAAGCCGGAGGAAGATGCGGGACGAGAAGAGCGGAGGATGAAGAAGATGGAGAAGAAGAAGATGGAGGAAGAAGAAGAACACCGAAGGAAGACCAAAAGAAAGAAGATGGAAGAAGAAGCGGAAAGAAGAAGAAATTAATAAAGGACTTGTCAAAAACCGTCTCTTGTGTTTTTTAACCTTTTTGACACTTTTTTTGTGAAATGATAGGTTACCAATTCACAAAGGGGGGGTCTGGTATCTGGGGGTCCCCTTGTTAAAGGGGGCTTCCAAATTTCGATAAGCCCCCCGCCCAAAGACTCCCACAACCACCGGGCAAGGGTTGTGGGGATGAGGCTCTTCTCCCCATCAACATGGGGACAAGGTGCTTTGGGGGGCTACCCCAAAGCATCCTCCCAATGTTGAGGGCATGTGGCCTGGTACGGTTCAGGAGGGGGGCGCTCTTTCATCCCCCCTCTTTTCCTGTGGCCTGCCAGGTTGCGTGCTCGGATAAGGGTCTGGTATGGATTTTTGGGGGGACCCCCACGCCATTTTTTTTTTATTTTGGTGCGGGGTTCCCCTTAAAATCCATACCAGACCTGTAGGGTCTGGTATGGATTTTGAGGGGGACCCCTACACCATTTTTTTTTTATTTTGGCGTGGGGTTCCCCTAATATCCATACCAGACCTGAAGGGCCTGGTATGGAATTTAGGGGGACCCCCACGCATTTTTTTTAAAATTTTGGTTCGGGGTTCCCCTGTGGGGGAATCCCATGCCGTTTTTACCGATGAACTTTTATGTGTTTTGCCGGACCGACAATTCATTATAGCCGGCACTAGCGATAATAGTTTTACAGTAGTGATAGTAGCGATAGTAGTTTTACATGACTCTTTTTTCCTTTGAAATGTCATTTTGCTGTCAGACTGTTCTAAACACAGGAAACATGCGCCCCTTTACAGCCATACTATAGACACCCCCCCAGGTACGAAATTTAAAGGGATATTATATTTTTATTGTTTCACTTTTAGCATTATTAAAATCACTGCTCCCGAAAAAACGGCCATTTTAAAATTAGCACTTTTGATTTCTCCTATAGACTTTTAAAGGGTGTTCCGCGGCTTTCGAATTTGCTGCAAACACCCCAAACTGTTCGCTGTTCGGCGAACAGCCAATATTCGAGTCAAACTCATGTTCAACCCGAACATAAAGCCCATCCCTAATCAGGTCAGGTTTACATCAGTATCAGGTCAGGTTTACATCAGTATCAGGTCAGGTTTACATCAGCATCAGGTCAGGTTTACATCAGCATCAGGTCAGGTTTACATCAGGATCAGGTTACGTTTACATCGGGATCACGTCAGGTTTACATCAGGACCAGGCCAGGTTTATATCAGTATCAGGTCAGGTTTATGTCCGCATCAGGTCAGGTTTACATCAGGATCAGGATGCGTTTACATCGGGATCACGTCAGGTTTACATCAGGATCAGGTCAGGTTTACATCAGGATCAGGTCAGGTTTACATCAGGATCAGGTTAGGTTTACATCGGGATCAGGTCAGGATTACATCAGGATCAGGTCAGGTTTACATCAGGATCAGGATGCGTTTACATCGGGATCACGTCAGGTTTACATCAGGATCAGGTCAGGTTTACATCAGGATCAGGTCAGGATTACATCAGGACCAGGTCAGGTTTACTTCAGGCTAATGGGGTGTGCAGTACAGCATATGACCAGAGGTGCGGGGCGCCGGGGACACTCGGAATGGTTCGGAGCCGTTCAGAAATACTCAGAATCACTTGTAAATACTCAGAAACACTTGGGAATACTCCATTCCTGAGTGTTTCTGAGGCTTTCCGAGTTCAGCTGAGCTGTCCCCGAGTATTTCCAAGGCTCTCCGGCACCCCCCCCACCTCTGCCCACATGCGGTATTGCATGTAATAGAAGTCAATGCGGAACAAATTATCTTTGTTGCCATTGACTTCTATAGGGGAAACTTGCTTTGATATGCGAGTGCTTTGGATTACAAGCATGGGCTAGCACAGATGGGATTATAATAAAGACAAACACTGTTAATTAAATTTAACAAAACATTTATTAATTGGGATTTATAAGGCCACGGTGTTGTCCATAGGGGTTACCTAAAATACTCAAATTTATTTTAAAGAATATAAAGCCATCCTGGCTACAACTGAACAAATTAAATGGTGTCCATCCAACAATGCTGGACGACTACTCCCCCTCATGGACAACATCATGACAAAAAAGGGGGCGGGTGGGTGGGTGTCGCTTGCTCTGCTTCACACGGTCAGTGAACGCTGCACTCAGCCCCTTATATAGGCTTCTTCAGCGCTGCACAGCGCCCGCCAAATTCCTCCAATCCTGACGCTGGCCCTTGCTACCAATCCTCTTGCTGTTGCTGCCCTGAGCAACAGTGGCAACCAATGGCAACCTAGCAAATAGATAAAAGGAGAGAAATGCAGCCCCCTCTGAGCCATCCCATGTGGGCCCCAGCATAATGCTATGACCCTTCATGGGCTAGCACAGATGGGATTATAATAAAGACAAACACTGTTAATTAAATTTAACAAAACATTTATTAATTGGGATTTATAAGGCCACGGTGTTGTCCATAGGGGTTACCTAAAATACTCAAATTTATTTTAAAGAATATAAAGCCATCCTGGCTACAACTGAACAAATTAAATGGTGTCCATCCAACAATGCTGGACGACTACTCCCCACCGGCTGAGGACAGCAGCAGTGCTGCCGGCCGAGGCCCCCCCCCAACACCGTGGCTGATTCAATTAGATTTTGTAAACCCATATTAAATATATCTAAGCCTATCACAGATAAATGGACCATATCTCCACGAAATAAACCGTGTACAAAACCCTCTAATTCTAAGTGGCGAAAAGATATGCCACCGGATGAACTTAAAAAACTATGGATTGTTCTATTGGGACGCCTTCTAATCTTGTCCACATAAAATAAATTGCCCGAGGGGGACCAAAGAAGACGAGGAATCATCTCTGAAAATGCTACTATAGCATTTGGGAATAAAAGTTGAATATAACAAAGATCCCTCTTGATTTCGCATAGAAGATCCCACGTCTTAACTTTGCCTAAATCATTGCCCCCGGCATGAAGCACCAAGATCTGGGGTAAAGGCCAAACATTAGATAAGTGAAGTAAATGATCTCTCAAATTTTTCCACCTCAAACCCCTAATACCTGACCACAATACTGTGAAAGACTTAGAGTCCAGACCTAAATTAGCCGAGTAGGTTCTAGTTTCAGCATGCTTGGCTGCCCAGAAAACGTAGGAATGACCTACAATTCAAACTGTAGCTGCGGAGGATCCTGAAAAGAGATTACAAAATTAGTAGATCGGGGCGAACATAAATCTTATATCTATCACTACCCCAACGGCCAATTCTTTTTAAAGTTTCTGCCGGGAAACCTAGAGAGTCAGCTGTGGTGGCTGCCCCGATGCGGAAAGAATGTGAAGAAAAGCAAAAACCAGATAGGTTCAAGCGTTTCAGAGAAGCAGCCAACACAGCTGAAAACTGGTACCTAGTTAGAGAGGACAAATCCTGGTGGATAAAGAAGGAATCATCAGAACATGGTCTAATTGACATATATCTAGACACCAATAGCACCGGGCATATTGTAGGATTGGTAGAACTAGACAGAGAAATCCAATGACCTTGACCTGTTGGAAGAGATTTAGACCTACAAAGAAAAAGGCTAAGGGACCCATCATACACAATGACATGTGATTTGAGGAGAAAAGCTGAGGACCTTCTATTTTCAGATGTAAATTCCCCAATTCTGAGGGCGCCAAAAAAGGCAACTGAAAAAACGGCCCTAAACAAAATTAATTCAAATTCAGAGAAACACACCTCTTCTAAAACCTTAAGGAGATCAACCAATATAGCAGCCGAAATAGGGCGCCTATTATCCAATAACGGTTTTGACCTCCTAAAACCTTTTAAAACTTGATTAACTTGAAAGAAAGAGGTTAGAGCTGGCAAACCTGCGAATTTGAGAAAGAAGGAGACCCCCGCTAAAATTTTGCTGATAGAAGCTGGGCTAAGATTAGCCTGAAGCAATGAAGACACAAAAGACAGGGAGACATAAGAAGTGACAACAAGAGAATCCAGACCAAAGTCCTGACAAAAGGAGCACCATCTGGACCAGGATAGGCGATAATCTGACCACGTTTTCTTCGACACCGAATTCTTGAAGTTACCAAGAATTAACTCCATATTAAGCCCCAGAGGAAATCCGGGCAAGGAGTTCCGCATTGATCCGATGTCGGAGCCAATTCCCGAAACCTCGTGAACTGTGAACGAGATAAAGCATCAGCAATATTATTCTGCACGCCCGGAATGTGCTCTGCTTTCAACCAGATATTGAATCGCATGCATTGTAAAACCAGAAAACGTAGTAGCCTAATCACTGGTTCAGATTTAGAGGATAAAGTATTCACTGCATATAAAACGCCTTTATTATCAGTATGCACCAGAACTCTGCGATTCGCAAAAACGTCTTTCCAAACTACTAAAGAGACTATCACAGGGAAAAGCTCCAAAAGGACCAAATTTTGAATGATGTCCTTTTGTAACCAGTCCTGATGCCACTCACCTGCGCACCAATGCCCATCCATGAATGCTCCAAAGCCTGAAGACCCAGCTGCATCCGTGAAAAAATTAAGCTGTTCGTTAGTAACAAAATCCTGTTGCCATATAGTAGAGCCATTAAAATGACACAGAAAAGCATCCCAAATTCTAAGGTCCTCCCGAACGCTCTTGGAGATCCGAACATGGGAATATGGGTTTGTAAAGCCTCTGATTGCCAATGAAAACTTGCGAGAAAACACTCTAGCCATTGGAATGACTCTGGCTGCAAAGGCAAACAGACCCAGAAGAGATTGGGCCTCCTTCAATAATACTTTCTTTCTTAAAAGAAAAACTGAGATCATGGACCTCATTTTCTGTATTTTTTGAAGAGGCAGTTTAAATTCCATTGCAGCTGAATCTATGGTAATCCCTAAAAATTCAATTGAAGTGGATGGAAACACTGTCTTTTCTGCTGCTAAAGGGATCCCAAAGTGTTCACAAATATTAAAAAATAATTGAAGAGATTTAAGGCACGAGGAAGAATCAGCTGAGCCCACAAATAAAAAATCATCTGGATAATGTAGGAAACTTCCCTCGGGATAGAGGTCAGACAAAACCCACTGAAGAAAGGTTGAAAAAGCTTCAAAATAAAAACAAGACAAAGAAAACCCCATGGGCATACATTTGTCAAAGAAATATTCACCCGAGAATTGAAAACCTAGTGAACTGAAGCCCTGTGGATGGACCGGGAGCAAACGAAATGCTGACTTAATATCTGCCTTGGATAGCAAGGCCCCTTGTCCATGACTCCTTAATATAACCAAAGCCTCGTCGAATGATGCGTAGCAAACAGGAGCTTCAACACCAGCCACCTCATCATTCAAAGAGGAGTTCTCCGGATATGAAAGGTGATGTATCAGACGGTAAGAACCTTGTTCTTTTTTTAGGAACTAAACCCAACGGGGAAAGCCTAAAATTTGCGAATGGCGGGGAAGCAAAAGGACCCGCCACCCTCCCTTCTTCCAGTTCTTTGTAAATTTTCTTTCTTACCACTGAAGCATTAGTATAAACAGATTTTAAATTCTGAACCATGGAACAGCCCGAGCCTTGAAAGGCCGGGACCAAAAAACCCTCCTTGAAACCTTCAGTTAGCAGAGCCGCCATCCTGTGGTCTGGATAGCGCTCTAACCATGGGAGCATTCTTGGGAGGTTCACTGGAGTCACTGCCCTTCTCATGAGCGTGCCCGGGAAATGGCTGAAAAGCTGTCGCTGTAGTTTTGCGAAAACACCTGCTAGCCGGATGGTTCCCACTACAATGAGAGCATTCATGCTTGTATCTGCAATTTGATAGAAACTTGCATTGCCCTTCATTGAAAGAAAAGCAAAATCCCTTACGCAACGCAGACTGAGCGTTAGATACCCCTTTTGGAGTAAACGGAAGCTTAGGCGGCAACATGAGATTTAGCCATAGCCCAACATCTTTGGAACCCCAATGCAGGGAGGGGTGGACTGCCAATTTTTGGCGAAAATTTTCGTCATATGTGAACCATGCAGAGCCACCGAAATGACGAAAGGCCTCTGCAACAATATCTAAGTGTTGGAATAAACCTGAACACTTCGCAGGGAAACGTTCACCCATAACTGCTGCATAAATGCAGAAAGCCTGCAACCAATTTTGGAAGGTCCTTGGTATGGTCTTCTCCTGTCCTCCTCGGATCTATCCGCTGCCAGCCTATCAGACTTCAACAAAAATTCTTTAGAAGCCGGCAAAAGAGATAATATGTCAATGAATTCTCCTCTCCAAATTTTTTCTTTAACAGGCCTGGCTAAATGGAAACCTAACGGTGACAGAACACATGGTAAGGGTTCCTTAAAAGAAGCCTCCCCAACTGCCACTGCTGAAGGCCTGATAGGCAGGATAGGATTAACAGACAATGGAGAGTTAACCACATCATCATGGTTTAACATGCCATGATCAGACATTTGTGACTCATTTAAGTTTTGCCATACTGAACCAACTTCATTCAATGGTAATTTTCTAACAGCACCATAATCATGTGCCCCTGTAAATATTTCAGTATCACCACCAACAGGCTCAAAAGCACCAGATATCTGTGCCCTCTGATCAATTTTACTGGTATGCAAGACCTGTCTAGCACCAAACCTTTCTCTTTGTGCCCCTAGAATTTGTGAATTAACATTAGTTTGTTTAATATTTAATGCACCAGTGACCTGTGCTCCTTTAAAACTATTAGCAATATTATTAGCACCAGCAGACTGTGCCCCTTTAAATTGTTGTAAAATATTTGACAATGAATTCACTAGGAATGAAACATCTGCCATATTTGAAAACTGACACTGCTCACCATCATATGCTGTTGACGGATGCTCACTGAGTGCAGCAGCCTGGGGAAGCTGAGTAGCGCTGCTCTCCCTCATAGCCGGCTCTCTCTGTGTTCTTGAAGTGTCAGCCCTCTCCTCCCTTGTCACCTGAGGCGAGGCCGCTGTTCTCGTTCGTTTCTTCTTCCTCCCCGGCTGCTGCCTAGTCCCGCCTCCGACTGGGGCCGAAGCTACCTCCATCTTCTGCTTAGTGAGTGATGTCTCAGCAGGTGGAGCCGAGTCGCGCTCCTCCCCTAGGCATTGCAGGAGCCATTCTTCACCGCCCTCTCCCTCCGCTCTCTCAATAAGGCGGCACAGGAGTTCTTCCCGACCTTCAGACGAACGGCGCTTCATGCTGCAGCTCTGTGGTGTCGCTTGCTCTGCTTCACACGGTCAGTGAACGCTGCACTCAGCCCCTTATATAGGCTTCTTCAGCGCTGCACAGCGCCCGCCAAATTCCTCCAATCCTGACGCTGGCCCTTGCTACCAATCCTCTTGCTGTTGCTGCCCTGAGCAACAGTGGCAACCAATGGCAACCTAGCAAATAGATAAAAGGAGAGAAATGCAGCCCCCTCTGAGCCATCCCATGTGGGCCCCAGCATAATGCTATGACCCTTCATTCTCCTGGATCGGATTATGCTCGTAATCCAAGGTTCCACTATATATTCAACATGTGCACTGTAAAAAAATGTGTTCGTTTTCGTTTCATTCGTGTTTTTTTTTTTTTTTTTTTTCGTTTTTCAGGTCATTTGTTATGATCACAATTAGTAAATTCGTACATTCGTACATTCGCACATTCGTACATTCGTAAATTAGAAAGTTCGTAAATTAGAATATTCGGAAATTTGGAAATTCAAAATTCGAAAACCCGAAAATTTGAAAATCTGAAATAGTAACTAACTATTAAATTATAGGTATTGTAATTTCCTTTCAAATTTGGCTGTTAGTGAACGTAACAATATGAATTTATCCGAAAGTTAGGAAGTATCCGAACTAACGAATGCCGCATCTAAACAGATGGAACGGAACAAATTAATAACATATAATAATAAAAGGTTTTTATTATTATTACTGTTATGTATTATTATTATTATTATATATTATATATTTTATATTATTATTGTTATTTATAATTATTAATTCATTACGTTCCATTCGTTTGGATACAGCATTCATTATTTCGGATAATTCGTAATTTCGGATAAATTTGTATTTGTAACGTTCACTAACAGCCAAATTTGAAAGGAAATTACAATACCTATAATTTAATAGTTAGTAATGCTTAAGTTATTATTATTTAATTAGTATTGCAGAATTCTGAATTTCCAAATTTAAAAAATTTACGAATATACTAATTTACGAATGTACGAATTTACTAATGTGCGAATGTACGAATTTACGAATGTACGATTTTACGAATGTATGAATTTTAGAACGTGCAAATGTACAAATGAACAAATTTACGCATGTATGAATTTATGAATTAACGAATGTACGAATTTACAAATGTATGAATTTATGAATGTGCGAATGTACGAATTCACTAATGTATGATTTTACGAATGTACGAATTTACGAATGTATGAATTTATGAATTTACGAATGTACGAATTTACAAATGTACAAATTTACGAATGTATGAATTTACGAATGTACGAATTTCCGCATGTACGAATTTACGGATGTACGAATTTACAAATGTATGAATTTACAAATCTGCGAATGTACAAATTTACGCATGTACGAATTTACGAATGTAAGAATTTACGAATGTACAAATTTATGAATGTATAAATTTACGAATGTGCAAATGTACGAATGTACAAATTTTCGATTATTCGAATTTACAAATATTCGGAAAAATTTGTTAAACGGGTTTTCGTTCAAAATTTGTTAAAAAACTAATTGGGAACGAAACGAATTGCACATGTCTATAATATATATTCTTTTCCCTTCATTGCCGACCATCCTTATGGATGTCTGATCACTGAGAAAGATGAGAAGGATCCAGGCTATCCATATGTTTTACCCATACCGGTGGAAGATAGGAGTTATCCTTATGTAGTGTCCATACAATCCGGTTACCAGTGATGGGAAGGTGCTGATCTTGAGATACTAACAGCTTTTTTTTCTGGTGAGTGTGGACCCGGGAGGGGAGGAGCACGAATACTCACCTGAGAACCACCATTACAACCGTTTTACAAGTTCAGCACACCATATTGGATGGACTTTATATGATTGCACTTTATATATATTATATATTTCTTTGCACTTTATTTTTTGCACTGAGCACTTCATACCATGTCGTTAAGCCATATCATCATATTGTAGGTGTTGATGTAGGTTTGCCTAATACTATACTCGTTTGAGCTATAGGAGCAGCGCTGAGTTTCATTTTTAATCTTTTTTCTTTTTATGCTTTAAATAAAAAGAAAAGAAAAATACAAATATTTCTGTATATCTATTAACCACCGGGGTCTTTCACCTTTCACTTTATAGCAGCAGCCCTATTATTTTATTTACGTATTCCTTATTTCCATAGCGCGGGGTTCTTTCTTTCTTTTCGTAAAAAAAAAAAAAAAAAAAAAGAAAAAAGAAAAAGCAAACATCCTTGACGGAGAAGCTCCATTCTGTTTATTGGAGTTGGTAGCTTCTGGCAGAGGCAAAAAAAGCATGACAAAGCAGTTTTTATAAATTCCTGAGCTTCTGCATTTCGCCAGGGAGGGAAAGAGTTGAAGGCACAGCTGGTCAGTGCTGAGTGTTAATAAAGTTCCTTGAAAAAAAAAAAAAAAAATCTGTTGACCTGGCTTGGAGCAGAGATGGCAGCACAGCAGGAACAAGTGAGCAGCGTGTGTCGTGTGTCGTCGCCATGTGCATAATGTGTTATCAATGACTTTTTTTTTTAGCACAGAGTTCTCATTCTTAAAGGGGTCCTGTCAGGGAGCTCCCACTGCTGTCTGATATATATGAAGGTTGTGCTGCTTGTCATTCTGAGCTTTGTTACCGAATGGGTCACTATTATGTAACAAGCATGCAGTCCTTAAACAGTCCTGCAATCTGATATGCAGGTGTTTGTTCCTGGGCTGGGGGGAGGACGGGGGTCTCTAAGTGCTGTAGTAAGGATGAGAATGACGGTTCAGGATCCCATACCGTGATCCTAGCCCAACACATTCCTTCAACTTGCTGTTATAATACAATACTAGGTTGCATAGCTCCCAACTGTCCCTGATTTTGAGGGACTGTCCCTGATTTTGAGGGACTGTCCCTGATTTCGAGGGACTGTCCCTGATTTCGAGGAACTGTCCCTGATTTCGAGGGACTGTCCCTGATTTCGAGGGACTGTGCCTGATTTCGAGGGACTGTCCCTGATTTCGAGAGACTGTCCCTGATTTCGAGAGACTGTCCCTGATTTCGAGGGACTGTCCCTGATTTCGAGGGACTGTCTCTGATTTCGAGGGACTGTCCCTGATTTCGAGGGACTGTCCCTGATTTGTAGCAATGTCCCTCTGTCCCGCACTCCCCCTCATTTTAGTCTGATCTATATAGATGTATATCAAATGCACTTTTTATCAATCAAAACGTGTTTCCCGGCGCTAAACCTTTCCTCCGAATTCTTAATTGCTGCATTGTACATTTCATAAGCCAATATAAAGGAATAGTAATGGTTAAAAAAAAGCACTTTGTGGGTTTAACTAATCTTCTTCTTTTTTTTATTTTTTTTTTATAATTCTTCTTTGAGGGGGCATGGCAGGGGTGTGTCCTATGCCTACATACTTTTGCTAATAGGTGTCCCTCGTTTCCATCTCAAAAAGTTGGGAGGTATGATGTTGGCATGTGTTAAAACTCTAATTAAAAAAAATATATACAATATTATGTTGGCATTTGTTAAAAAAAACAAAAAAAAACAAAAAAAAAACATCTACAATATAATGTAGGCATGTGTTTAAAACTTAAATAAATACTATGTAGGCATGTGTTTAAAACCTAAATAAATAAAAATACTATGTAGGCATGTGTTTAAAACCTAAATAAATAAAAATACTATGTAGGCATGTGTTTTAAACTTAAAAAAAGTACTATGTAGGCATGTGTTTAAAACTTAAATAATAAAAAAAAAAATACTATGTAGGCATGTGTTTAAAACTTAAATAAATAAATTAAAAAAAATACTATGTAAGCATGTGTTTAAAACTTAAATAATAATAAAAAAAAATACTATGTAGGCATGTGCTTAAAACTTAAATAATAATAATAAAAAAAAATAATATGTAAGCATGTGTTTAAAACTTAAATAATAATAAAAAAATACTATGTAGGCATGTGTTTAAAACTTAAATAATAATAATAGTATTTTTTTTTAATGTAAGCATGTGTTTCAAACTTAAATAATAAAAAAAATACTATATAGGCATGTGTTTCAAAGTAAAAAAAAAAAATACTATGTAGGCATGTGTTTCAAAGTTAAAAAAAAAAAAAATACTATGTAGGCATGTGTTAAAACTTAATAATAATAATAATGTTAATAATATAAAAAAATATACAGTACTATGTAGGCATGTGTTAAAACTCAAAAATAAAAATACAAATATATATTATTATTATTATTATTATTTAAGGTACTTATATAGCACTGTAAATTTACACAGCGCTTTACATATACATTGTACATTCACATCAGTCCTTACCCTTAAGGAGCTTACAATCTAAGGTCACTAACTCACATTCATATATTATTATTATTATTATTATTATTATACAGGGTTTATATAGCGCCAACAATTTGCGCAGCACTTTACATGAGGGCAAACAGTACAGTTACAATACAATTCAATACAGGAGGGATCAGAGGGCCCTGCTCATTAGAGCTTACAATCTAGACGGGAGGGTCAAGTGGAACAAAAGGTAATAACTGTAGGGGGTGATCAGATGGAGAAAATGAAAATACAGTTGTTAGGTGTGGGTAGGGTAGGCTTCTCTGAAGAGGAGGGTTTTCAGGGATCGTCTAAAAGCTAATAGAGTAGGAGATAATCAGACAGATTGGGGTAACAAGTTCCAAAGGATTGGAGAGGCTCTGGAAAAGTCCTGGAGGCGAGGGTGGGAGGAGGGTCTGAGAGAGCTAGAGAGCAGGAGGTCTTGAGAAGAACAAAGAGAGCGATTTGGTTGGTATTTTGAGACTGGGTCAGCGATGTAGCCGGGGGCAGAGTGGTGGATGGCTTTGTAAGTAGTTGTTAGTATTTTGAATTTAATTTGTTGGGTGAGCGAAAGCCAGTGGAGGGATTGACAGAGAGGAGTAGCAGACACTGAGCGATTGGTAAGGTGGATGAGTCTGGCAGCAGCATTCATGATGAAATGAAGAGGTGATAGACTATGTAGAGGTAAGCCAATGAGGAGGGAGTTTCAGTATTCGAGGCGAGAGATGACCAGGGAGTGAATTAAGAGCTTTGTTGTGTCATTGGTTAGAAAGGGGCGTATTTTGGAGATGTTGCGGAGGTTGAGGCAGCAAGACTTGCACAGTGATTAGACGTGGGGCTTAAAGGAGAGTTCAGAGTCCAGGATTTCACCTAGGACCTTGACATGTAGGGATGGCCTTATAGTTGTGCCATCAATTTTGACAGAAAGATCAGGGGAAGAGGTAGGAGGGGGAGGAAAAATTATAAGTTCAGTTTTAGATAGATTAAGTTTGAGGAAGTGGTGTGACATCCAGACTGATATATTGAATAGTAAATTAGTGATACGAGAGGAGACTGAAGGAGTGAGCTGAGGGGTAGAGATATAGATTTGAGTGTCATTAGTGTAGAGACGGTATTGGAAGCCATGGGAGGCTATCAGCTGACCCAGGGAGGTGGTGTAGATTGAAAATAGGAGAGGTCCAAGAACAGAACCTTGGGGGACCCCAACAGAGAAAGGAAGAGAAGTGGATGAAGTAGAGTTGTAAGTAACGCTAAAGGTGGGATAAGTAGGAAGAGAACCAGAGAAGAGCACAGTCATGGAGACCAAAGGCGTGGAGTTTTTTTGAGGAGGAGGGGATGGTCAACGAGTAGGAGTACAGAATAGTGTCCATTGATTTTGGCCGTTAGTAGATCGTTTGTTAGTTTTAGGAGAGCAGTTTCTGTGGAGTGTTGAGGATGAAATCCAGACTGAAGGGGATGAAGAAGGCTATTATCAGCAAGGGGGACGGTCAGTCGGTTGTAGACCAGATGTTCAAGGAGTTTGGATAAAAAGGGGAGCAAGGAGGTGGGGCATAGGTTGGTAAGATTGGATGGGTCCAGTGAAGGCTTTTTAAGGATGGGGCTGACAAGTGCATGTTTTAGAGAGTTGGGGAAGATGAAAGAAGAGAGGGAGAGATTGAAGATGTGGGTTAGAGAGTGTAGAATAGAGCCAGAGGGTGAATGTAGCATTTGCGAGGGAATAGGATCCAGGGGGCAGGTGCTTAGATGGGTGTTAGCAATAGTTTAGCAACCTCCTCTATAGTGGTGGGGTTGAAAGAGGGAAGTGATGATTGTACCTGTGGGCATGAAGTGTAAAGCGTTGAGGGTATCTGAACAGTAGATATCTCCTTGTGAATTGTATCAATCTTCTGTTTGAAGTGATTGGCAATCTCCTGGGCAGTGAGTGAGTTGGTGGGTGGAGGCGGTGGAGGACGAAGTAGAGAGTTGAAGGTAGAGAAGAGTTGACGGGGATGGGATAATAAGGTGTTAATGAGAGAGATAAAGTAGGTCTGCTTGGCAGTGAGGAGGCAGGAATTGTATTTTTGAAGGGCAGATTTATACTGGCTGAAATCTTTCTGGGACTTTGTCTTACACCACAGGCGCTCAAGAGCACGGCCATGTTTTTTCAGACTTTCAGTCATCTGTTTGCCAAGGTTGAAGTGGTTGGGGCCTGACTCTGTGTGTAGTAAGGGGGCCAGTGTGTCCAGTGAGGCTAGAAGTAAAGTGTTGTAGACAGAAGTGGCTAGGTCGGTGCAGGACAGGGGTGCGATTTTGTCATAGAGGTGGTCAATAGCAGAGTAGAGAAGAGAAGGTTTTAGATGGCGTAGGTTTTTACGGGTAACCATTAGGCGGTTGGAGGGAGAGGAGGTGGAGAAGAGGGAGAGAGTGAAACTAATAAGGTAGCGATCAGATAGAGGGTAAGGATAGTTGCAGAGGTTGTACGGAGTGTAGGTGGGAGAAAACCAGGTCAAGGGTATTGCCTTCAGAGTGAGTAGAAGCATGTATCCATTGATGCAGGTCAAAGGTGGAGGTTAGACTAATTCCGCGTACACACGGTCAGACTTGGCAACTGGACAAGCTCCGTCGGCATTTCCGGCAGAAAAATTTAGAGCATGTTCTCTATCTAAGTCCGTTGGAAATGCCGACAGAAATGGGGCATACACACGATCGGATTATCCAACCAAAAGCTTCCATCGGACTTTTTCTGTTGGAAATTCTGACCCTGTGTACGCGGCATTAGAGGTTTGAAAGTAGCAGGAATGTTAGTATTAGTAGGGGTGTTGAAGTCCCCGAGAATGATAGCAGGGATTTCAGAAGAGAGAAAGTAGGGTAGCCAGGCAGAGAAGTCAGCAAGAAAGGTTGATACTGGTCCAGGGGGCCGGTAGATCACAGCTATCCTTAGAGAAACTGGGGAGAAGAGACGAATGCAGTGTGCCTCAAATGATGAGACCAGGGGCCAGACTGGCCTACTGGGATAGTGGGAAATTTCCCGGTAGGCTGGCTGCCCTGGGGCCTCTGTCAGCTAGGAGCCGTGAACAGGAGGCGGGCTGGCTGAGGAAATTATCTCTGTCAGTGGAGTACAAGGGAGGACCTGCTCTTCCTCCCTTCCATCCACAGCTAATCAGCAGGCAGTGTAGCCCTCCCCCTTTTCAGCCCGCTCACATTTGACTGTAAGTGCTGAAGCGGCGCTGAATGGGGGCGCCAGGAGGGAGATACAAGAAGGTACAACAATACAAGTTCTGCAGGACACACAACTCTGGCTGAAAGGAAACCACAGGATCGTCTGGAGCACAGTTACATGTTACTGGCCAGCTGCAGTGTCTTCCAGATATCTATGTGATCAGGCAGTGTGCTGGAAGATGCTGCAGCAGCATTCTATGAGATCAGGGACACATGGCTCTTAACCATTTCAGCTTATAATCAGCTATTTAGCCAGAGCTCTGTATGCACAGTTTGTTTGATGTTTGTTTGTTTTTTTGGAAGATCTACTGCTGGATCAGGCTAAAAGCTTCACAGCCCCAATAACTGGTTACTGTCCTCCACTAATCTTGAGCAGTTAACTGTTTGTAAGAAAATGAGTATTTTGGAAATTGGATGTGATGCTGTCTTCTGTCACTTGCTTGTACGTTCAAAGGAAAATGACTGACTTAGTTACATAGTTAGTATATATAGTTACATGGTTAGTAAGGTTGAATAAAGACACCAGTCCATGGAGTTCAACCTGAGCAAGTGTGGGTGCGTGTCTACAATTATCCCTATTTTTATTTAAGGTACCCATATAGCGCTGTGTCAATTTTTACGCAGCGCTCCACACATATATCGCACACTCACATCGATCCCTACCCTCAAGGAGCCCACAATGCAAGGTTCCTAACATTCATATACTAGGGCCAATTTTTTGGACAGAAGCCAATTAACCTACCGACTTGATCTTGCGGAGCTGGTTTAAATAGAGTGGAGCAGCCCTGCGATACTATATATACCTGTACACTGACTTCAGCTTTAAATGCAGTCTCTGACCATCTCCTGAATCAATCATGTCTGCATTTCCTAACCATCCCCTGTACTATGTCTGCAGTCTCTGACCATCTTCTGTAGTATGTCCAAGGCACAAGGCACATTCCACATTGGCAATGACCAAGGCACATCCCACACTGGCAATGACCAAGGCACATCCCACACTGGCAATGATCAAGGCACATTCCACATTGGCTATGGCCAAGGCACATTCCACATTGGCAATGACCAAGGCACATCCCACATTGACTATGGCCAAGGCACATCCCACATTGGCTATGACCAAGGCACATTCCACATTGGCAATGACCAAGGCACATCCCACATTGGCTATGGCCAAGGCACATTCCACATTGGCAATGACCAAGGCACATCCCACATTGGCTATGGCCAAGTCACATCCCACATTGGCTATGACCAAGGCACATTCCACATTGGCAATGACCAAGCCACATCCCACATTGGCTATGGCCAAGGCACATTCCACATTGGCAATGACCAAGGCACATCCCACATTGGCTATGGCCAAGGCACGTTCCACATTGGCAATGACCAAGGCACATCCCACATTGGCTATGGCCAAGGCACATTCCACACTGGCAATGACCAAGGCACATTCCACACTGGCAATGACCAAGGCACATTCCACATTGGCTATGGCCAAGGCACATCCCACATTGGCTATGGCCAAGGCACATTCCACATTGGCAATGACCAAGGCACATTCCACATGGCTATGTATATATATACTACTATATTAGTTAGCATTTTATTCAATAATGCAATAAATGGCCATTCACTTCCTGGAAAAAAAGAGGGACGGAGGGAGGGGGGCAAGAAAGGAGGTGAGAGGGAGAGAAAACAAGGAGTAAGAGAAGGAATAAAAAGAGAGAGGAAAAGAGGGGAAAGAACAAAGAAAACGGGTGAGAAAGAATAAGAGGAAGAACAAGAACGATGGATGGAGAGAGAGATGGGGGAAAAAAACAATAAATTAGGATAGAGAGAGAGATAAAAGGGAAATAAAAGAGAACAAAGAGGGTGATAACATGTGGTACATCCTAAAATGTACCATAAGGGGTCTAATACTAGGGATGGGCTTCGAGTTCTAGTCCAACTCATGTTCGACTCGAACATCAGCTGTTCGCCAGTTCACCGAACAGTGAACAATTTGGGGTGTTCACGTCAAATTCGAAAGCCGTGGAACACCCTTGAAAAGTCTATGGGAGAAATCAAAAGTGCTCATTTTAAAGGCTTATATGCATAGTATTGTCATAAAAAGTGTTTGGGGACCTGGGTCGCATGTTCAAACAAATTTTTTGCCTGTTCACATGTTCTGATGCGAACCGAACCGGGAGGGGGTGTTCGGCTCATCCCTATTTAATACTGTACGTGTGGAAGGAACTCGGGGAGTGCTAAATGTCTGCAGATTAGGGGAGCAAATTGCTTGCCTTGGGTGCTGACAACCCACAATTTGCCACTGGGGCTGCTATGAAATTATTTCCAGGGCTGGTTTTCCCGCCCTGTCCGGCCCTGGAGGAGAGTGACAGAGAGGGTGGTGGGTGAAGTACCTGAAAGATGCTATTTGGGGCTAAAAGGATTCCAACACCCCCTCCTTTGCGTCTACTGGGTCTGGGACTGGGGGAGTGAGTCCAAAGAAGACCACCGTGGGATAGGGCAGCAGAAGAGGCAGTGTCGGATTCATGAAGCCAGTTTTTGATAATGGTGAGTAGATCAAATGAGTTAGCAATAAAGAGATCATGGAGAGAGGGGAGCTTGTTACAGACAGAGCGGGCATTCCAAATGGCACAAGAGAAAGGAAGTCTGGTCTTGTGAAGAAGAGAAATGGGAACTAGAATGTGTGCATTGCAGCTGCAGCTAGAGGGTGTAGGGTAATGGGTGTGTTGAGTACAGTTAAATGAAGGAGGCCCAGGGTTTGGGGATACATCACCAGAGGTTAGGAGAAGCAGAAGGGTGAGGGAGGTAATGTGGGAGTGTGATTTATATTAAGGGACATGCCCCAGTGTCCTGGAGTATTTTTGTGCATATGGATTTAGAATTAGCAGGAGTTGGTGAGTGCAGTTATAAGGAGAGGACAGAAGGAAAGGTGATATATATAAAGTGTGGGGTGGAGGAGAGGTTTGCAGGAGAGTTAGTTTAAGGATAGAGGACACAGCTGCCAGAAGGAGTGATAGACAGTGCATTTTAAAAGATGAAGGAAGAGCGGAGGGTTTAACCGCTTGCCGACCGGCTCACACCGATATACGTCAGCAGAAGGGTACATACAGGCAGATTAACGTACCTGTACATTGCCCTTTAAGAAGCGGTTTGCGGGCGTGCGCGTGCCGCGACCTCCGTAAGCGTGTTTGCGGGTCCCGCGAACCCGATGTCCGCGGGAAATGCTGATGTAAACAAGCATTTTCCCGTTCTGCCTAGTGACAGGACACTGATCACAGCTCCCCGTAATCGGGAGCGGTGATCGGTGTCGTGTCACACATAGCCACGCACCCTCCCACAGTTAGAATCACTCCCTGGGACACACTTAACCCCTTCACTTGCCCCTAGTGGTTAACCCCTTCACTGCCAGTCACATTTACACAGTAATCAATGCATTTTTAATTGCACTGATCTCTGCAGAAATGTGAATGGTCCCAAAATAGCGCCAAAAGTGTCCGATGTGTCCATAATGTTGCAGTCAGGATAAAAATCGCTGATCACCCCCATTACTAGTTTTAAAAAAAACTATTCCCTATTTTGTAGACGCTATAACTTTTCCACAAACCAATCAATAAACGCTTATTGTGATTTTTTTTTTACCAAAAATATGTAGATTATTACGTATCGGCCATAAACTGAGGGAAAAAAAATGTTTTTTTATATATTTATTTGGGGATATTTATTATAGCAAAAAGTAAAAAATGCATTTTTTTCCCAAAATTGACGCTATTTTTATGTTTAAAAATAAAAATTAAAAAAAGCGCAAAAAAATAAATAAAAATAATACCACCAAAAGAAAGCTCTATTTTTGGGGAAAAAAGGACGTCAATTTTGTTTGGGAGCCACGTCGCACGACCACGCAATTGTGAGTTAAAGCGACGCAGTGCCGAATCGCAAAAAGTGCTTTGGTCTTTGGGCAGCCAAATGGTCCGGGGCTGAAGTGGTTAAACAAGGTCACCTGTAGTCTGTGTGTTTTTTTCCAAGGTGCTTTCTTGTGTTCCTTCGCTTTGTGCATTTGCTGAAGTGCAGAGTCAGAAGTGCTCCCACTTATAGAAATACCCCCACTTTGAGAAAGAACCCCCATCTGCAAGCGTGCCACCCCTTGGCAAACGTGCTTTTCCCAAAAGATGCATAGTTAAATACTGCTAGGAATAGGGGTGTGTGCTTCTAATTACTAATTATCAGGGAGTTAATAAAAAATGACTGGCTATGCAGAGCATAATTCTCACTTCAGAAACAGACTTACAAGTGGACAGCTAATAAAGATAGGAAAAGGCCATAATTTAAAGGTAAGGCATATGGAGGAAACAAAAGGAAAGCAATGTGGACAGTCTACAGATGGTTAAGCAAAGTAGCATGCCAGAGTTAAAAGGCATAAGGAAAACACTTTTCAGTATTGCGATGAAGAGATATACTGTATATCCACTCTATGGCCCTTCCTGGGGTCCCTATCCACTCTGTGGCCCCTCTCTGGAGTACTTCTTGGCACCATAGCGACCACTGAGGCCCATCTAGCCATCTATGGACTTCTGTACTGCCAATCATGCTCTACTGTCCTCTGTGGAGCCTGTCATGGTTCTGTGGGAAAAGTGCCCATAATAACCTTTTCATGGACCTTTAAGTGGGCTTTATGCAGGTAGGCATCACAGCTTCCTGATCACGTAACTTCAGTGATTGTCTCATACCAGCCACATGATCTGGAGTTTGTCCTGCTGGCTCCTGAACAAAAACCATGACCGGTCAGTGTCCTGGAAGCACAAGGTGAGTACATGCTCAGCACGCAACCTCAGACCGCTGTGGATGCATTAATGTGGTGGCTGGGCATTACTTGGTTGGGAAGAGGTTAACAAACATTATGTTGCATTTAGAGAGTGAAGGTGGAAAGTGTCTTTGTGAATGTACATTGTATCTGTATGTGTGATGAGAGTAGCTCCTATTGGCTACAACATAAAATTTGTTATAAATAACAATTGCTGGATGTAGAGTGTACAACAGGTGTCAGGCTTTCACAAACTGCCATTGTATCCCACCAATGCTGCTTTATCTGGCCATCTCTGGGGTCCCTCTTTTCTCTCCAGCCCTCTGTGGGATCCCTGATGGTTCTCTGAGGAGTCCCTCACATCTTTTCTGGCCCTCTCGGAGTTCCCTCTTGATGATCCAGCCATCTGTGGAATCCCTCCTGGTTCTCGGAGGGGTCCTTCTCTACCTTCTGGCCCTCTCTGGGTTCCTTCTTGGCCCTACAGCCCACTCTGGGATCCTTTTTGGTTTTCTGAGGTGTCCTTCTTTGCTTTATGGTCTTTTGTGGGGCCCTCTCTTAGCTCTTAGGTTCTTACTTGGACCCCTGTCCGCTCTAGAACCATCCATTCTTGGCTCTACAGCCTCCTATAAAGTCCCTATCCTCTCTACAGCCTTCCAGGGAGCCCATCCTTGCTCTATGGCCCTTTGTGGGGCCCGTCTTGGATCTGTGGAGAGAGTTCTTTTTACACACATTGGAGTTAATTTTGTAAAATTGGAGAGTGCAAAATCTTGTGCAGCTATTTATAGATACCAATCAGGTTTATTTTTATTTTTTTGTCAAAGCTTAATTGAACAAGCAGAATTTAGAAGCTGATTAGCTACCATGCTCAGCTACGCCAGATTTTGCAGTCTCTGATTTTGGTAAATCAACCCCATTTTGTTGTGTTTACAGAGTGCAGATACAAAGGATCATCACAGATGTAACTGTGTGTGATGTGAGGAGCTCCTGTTGACTACATTGGAATATTTGTAATAGATAACATTGCTGGGTGAGAGCAGGCGGGGAGGACAATCCAGGTGTTGGCATTTCACAAACTAGTTTCCCACCAATGCTGCGTTATCTGTCTCTCTCTGGGATTCCTCTTTACTCTCCTGCCCTCTGTGGCATTCCTCCTGGTTCTCTGGGGGGTTCCTCTCTACTTTTTGGCCCTTTCTGGGGTCTCTTTTGGCTCTCCAGCCCCCTTTAATCTGAGGGATTACTCGATACTTTCTGGCCTGCTCTTGGGTTCCTTTTGGCTCTCCCGCCCTCTCTGGGATCCTTCTTGGTCATCTGAGGAGTCCTTCTCTGGTTTCTGATCATTTTTGGGGTACCACTTGGCTCTAGAACCCTCCATAGGGTTCTTCTTGGTTCTACACCATCTGTCGGGTCCCTCTCCACTCTACAGCCTTCCATTGGTCCCATGTATGCTCTGTGGTTCTTTGTGGGGAACGTCTTGGCTCCGTGGGGAAAGTGTCCTTTTTTACACATTATGTTGTGTTTACAAAATGCAGCTGCAAAGTATCATCCTGAATGTAAACTGCAACACTGTGATGTGAGGGGTTCCTGTTGGATATAATGTAACATTTGTAATTAATATCAATTGCTAAGCATGAGGGGGATGGGGAAGACACAGCAAATATTGCTGTTTCCCAAACTAAAATAAGAATCTCCCCGTCTATTGAGCAGCGGCAAGTCCAGAGTAGGAGACAGTAGCTACAGTGGGTGGGGCAACTGTCTATGGGCCCTTGAGGTCAGGGACCCCAGCTGTGTGCTCAGAGAGCAGGGACTCACTCTTATATTTGCAGCCAGTTGCACAGAAAGTGTGCCCCCCCATTATGGTCATATGTGGAGTTATTGTCTGTAGCATCTCCTGATAGGTTAAACCTCCATTCTGTGTCCATCCTTCAGGTGGTGTCCCTGCAGGGGAAGGTGTGCCTGGTAACCGGAGCCAGCTCTGGAATTGGGGCTGGAACTGCTATCCTCTTCGCTGGCCTGGGGGCCCGACTGGCCCTAAATGGAAGAAACCAGGAGAAGCTGCAAGAGACAGCCCAGCGCTGTGAAGAGATCTCTGGTCTGAAGGTAACGTGACATGTCATATGTACTCTGTGTGTTTACCGTGTGTGTGTCCTTTATTGCTGTTTCCTCATCTATGCCCTCTGTGTGTCACATTGATTAGTGTCTCCTTAACTCCCTCTGTGTCACATTCATTAATGTCCCTCATTGCCATGGTCAGATTTTGTCACCATCGGTTACCTGGTTATCAGACATTTTTTCTTACAGCCCCTCCTGGTCCCTGGGGATCTGACAGATGAGAAGGTCCTCCAGCGGATTGTAGAGGAGACAGTCAGTCACTTTGGACAGCTGGATGTGCTGGTGAACAGCGGGGGGATCCTGGCAATGGGAACGGTGGAGAACACCACACTGGAGGACTATGACCGTGTGATGAACATCAATGTGCGGTGAGGAGAAGCACTCTTCCAGTATGGTGGAGGGGTGGTGTGTCATATGGGCGGTGTCTGTGTGATATAAAACATTGAATATCCGTGGTTTCAAATATTTACTAATTCACCAGAATTCCAGAGAGAAACATAAAGCATGCAACAGAGGATCAAGAGCTGAGATGGGAACCATGCAGGGCCATAGAGCCAAAGGCGGACTCCACAGAGCTCAATACAAAGCAAAAAAGAGATCCCCATGGAGGGTGGCATAGCTGAAAGGGTCCCCTCAGAGGGAATAAGAGCCAAGACAGACCTTACAAGAGCCACAGAACTAAGAGGGACCCCTCAGAGTGGGGCCTGCAGAGGGCAAGAGGATGAAAGTGCCAAAAAGGACACTCTATACAGGGACAAAAATTGGAAAGGGACCCCTTCAGAGAGATGCCCCCAGAGGATGACAGACCCAAGAGGGACCCCACAGAGGGTTCCCGAGACTGTAGATCTGCTGTGCCATTTATGAAGAGTGCCCACCACCCTTGCGCCAAATTCCTGGGTCTGCACACCTGTTGTGCCCATTACGAGGGGTTCCCACCACCCATGCTAATTTTTAATTTTTTTTAAATTTTATGTTTTGGATAATGCAGCAGGGGTGAGAACACTCCAAGACCAAATCATAGCCAGGAACACTGGCAGGAAACACATAGGTGACTCAGCTTGCTGGACTCTGCCTATAAGTAAAATATCATCATAACTTGGGAGGACTGACCATGTAAATACACAATCAGAAACCACACAGATTTTCTGCTATAATGTAATGTGTTAACAGCACTAGATTAGGACCACCAAGAGGTGGCATATTCATGTAATGAGTTCGATTTCCCCCAGAATCCACAACGGTTCAGGTAAAACTTGCGAGAAGCAGTTTATGGGCAATGTATCTAAACAAGTCCTGCTACTACTGCCTGTCATTACCTCATGTCGGAAAGATGATCCACACTACGGTTGTTGCTCTTTTTAAGAGCAACAACCAGAGTGCGGATCATCTTTCCTACATTACTCTACTCGGTCAAAGACTGTGGATCGAGCACCCGGGAGCTCTGCTATCTATATGCTCTTTGGGCAGTACCACTGACTTTTCTATTTATTACCTCATGTGACCACTAGATGGCACAGTCACATCCTAACAGAGGTTGTTTCTTTGACCCTTTCTGGTCAAGAATATTGGCTCATTTATTTTATATTTACAGTTTTCTAACCTGTAAGGATGTAAAATGTTTTAATCTCTGGGCATTTATTATTTCCTTAGACCAGCGGATTTGGGTTTATTATGCTTTCCTCATTATTTACAAAACAGGAAGTGAGTGTTTATTGTAAAATAATCCCCTTATCTCTGTACTTTTCCAGGTCGCTTTTTTATCTTACTCAGCTGGCAGTGCCTCATCTCATCAAGACCAAAGGAAACATCGTCAACGTATCCAGCGTCACAGGCCAGAGATCGGTGAGGGTTTTCTTGCTCCTCTATAGGAAATACAGTAGATAACAGATGCAGAATATTCTTTTTATTTGTCTTCAGAGGTGAGATACTGCATAGCAAAGAATAGTTCTTCTATTATGTGGCTTTTTGTGATTTACCTTCCAAAATTTTGGTTAACTCCTTTCTCAATTGCGAATTGAAATAAAGTCCAAAAAAGTGCTGAAATAAAAAAAATATTAAAGTGAAAAAAATATATATAAATCCAATCTTGAATGAAAATCAACAAGAAAAAAACTATATAGTGAAAAATATAGATTTAAATGCACAGTCCCATGATATGTTCCGCAATATAAACTTATTGGTGAAAGCACAAAGTTCAGTGCAAAAATGTGCACAAAAAATTGGTGGTGAGTTTGAAAAGTGAAGCGGTGATCCAGTACAGTGCTCCAGAATCATCCACCGCACCCCTGTGAAATGGACACTCACTGGAAAATCTGGCAGCCGTTACAGCAGCAAGAACGCACTCAGTGTGGATCCGCCATCTGTTGTGGGAATGGCTGTTCAGCAACTTGCACCATCCAGATGTAGCTGTGGTAAATAAAGCTCACCAGGAGACAGATGAGGTCTCCATACTGTAGTATTTATTGGATTTGTATGTTACAAGCCAAAATAAAATGAATCATAAAAACATATGACAATAGGTGCCACTGCCGACCAGGTATCGGACAGTGGCCTTACGTCAGCACTAGTGTCTCCTTTCCAACGCGTTTCGTCCAATAGAACATTATCAAGGGGTCCTCTAGTGTAAGACGTCAAACTAGTTTATATAGCCTCTCAAAACTGCTCAAATTATGGTGTCTCCTTTAGAGAAATTGCAAACAGGAAATGATTCATCTGCCATTTTGCCGGCAAATGGCCGAAGGATCACTTCCTGTTTGCATTTTCTCTAAGGAGACACCGTGATTTGAGCAGTTTTGAGGGGCTATATAAACTAGTTTGATGTCCGTCACTAGAGGACACCTTGATAACGTCCTATTGGACAAAATGCGTCGGGGAGGAGACACTAGTGCTGTCGTCAGGCCATTGTCCAATACCGGGTCGGCAGTGGCACCTATTGTCATATGTTTTTATGAATAATTTTATTTTGGCTTTTAACATACAAATCCAATAAATACTACATTATGGAGACCTCATCTGTCTCCCGGTGAGCTTTATTTACCACAGCTACATCTGGATGGTGCGAGTTGCTGAACAGCCATTCCCACAACAGATGGTGGATCTACACTGAGTGCGTGTTTGCTGCTGTAACGGGAGCCAGCTTTTCCGGTGAGAGTCCATTTCACAGGGGTGCGGAGGATGATTCTGGAGCACTGTACTGGATCACCTCTTAATTTTTCAACCTCTATATGAAGAGGGCAGGGACAGTCAACCCTTGGCACCACATCCCATGCAAAAATACACAAAGGAAAGGGGAGTGGGGTAGAATTACCCCTGGGACTTTAAAGGTGCTTAAGTACTGAGGTATAAGGAATAAAGAAAAAAGTGTATGCAACGTCTGACCGTATAAAACAATCTTTTATTAAATCTATTTAATACATAATGTCAAAAATTTAAAAACAAGTCTCTCAATATTAAGATCCAATTTAACAGAGGCAATGAAGGAAACCACTTAATAGATACCACTCGACATGTTTCGCTCATTTGTGAGCTTCATCAGGAGTTCTGGTACATATGTGGTATACCGGAGGTAAGAGAAACAAAGTATATATCAAGTAATGAAAAAATGAAATCATTTATAATTAAAGAGCACACAGGTTAGAACAATTGTTGCATACATGAATGAAAAATTCAATCAACAAATTTTAAACAAATATTGATAGTGTAATTAATTGATCAACATTAAAGAAAATATAATAAATAAATCACAATGACTATATATGAAAGTCCGCACAGCAAGAAACACCACTGCTGAACTATTAAATAATCATAATCAAGACAAACTTACCAAGCCACTTTGTAAAATGAAGATAAGAAAGCATTTGTTGTCAATAAATGAACGCAATGAATAGCAATCACAGAATTGGACGGGTCTCCCTTGTCCAGATTTCCCAGCAAGTATGGTCACAGAGGGGCTACATAAAAACATATAGCCTAAGCTAGGAGTTAGATAGAAAAGAATTATATATAATATGTGTATGAGGTGAAAAATGGGAGTAGTTTGTTAGAACACTTCGGATATACGAAGAAAATCCAAAGGTCAAACAATAATTACCTTATATTGAATCAAGAGTAAGTTGTTGGGGGCTAATAAAGCCTTGTAACAAAGATCAATAATGAAGCTGCTTTGGAGTCCCCCTAGGGTGACACTCAGCACTGACCAATAGTTGGCAATTCATAAGCAGAAGATCAAGAATGGTACAACAATAGTATACTGCAGAAAAAATAGAAAGTAAATAAAAAAAATATCAATAAGCATGTTACCCACAATATGGTGAGTTGCTTTGATAATAGGCAGAATTGGTGCATAAAGTCAATTTCCTGAATCAGCGAATGGACGGGCATACAGGGAAGGGGAGAGAGAGACACATAGCCTCCCCTTATCACCGAGAGGCCACCGACAGACAATAGCGGCTGATAGCCGCACTATATAGTCCCATCCATCTCGGCGGCGTCTGACGTCACCGCCGGGATGCGGACGTGTGGTGAGGCATTCCACACAGGCGTGTGAATACCAACAAGCGGTGATGTGACGTAGGATACATCCAAATCTTGGTATTGCACAGGCGCCAGGGATCCGAGCGCCAGCCGCGCGAGTCTACGTAATGCGCATGCACCGAGGCCGGAGACAAACAACAAAGACGTATCAATCCAGCTAAGATACCCTTCGCGCCATCTTGGCAAAGGGAAAAACAGACATCCAAGGAGTAAAAAAATAAATAAATAAATAAATAAATAAATGAGGAAAGGTATACCTGTTAGATTATCTTTGAAGAAAAAGAAACAGAAATTTAATGAGTGAGAAAATATTAACTAAGAATCAAATTTCTTCATTTGAAAGAGACATAGGAGAAGATAGAATAAATGCTTTTCTCCTGTGGCAAAATGGAAACTGCTAGTGTTGATGTCAGTATAACTACATTCAATATTGTAGTGTCAATGCAATGAAGAATAGATAGTGGTGTAGAATGAGTATAGACTCTTACCTCCAGTATACCACATATGTACCAGAACTCCTGATGAAGCACACAAATGAGCGAAACATGTCGAGTGGTATCTATTAGGTGGTTTCCTTCATTGCCTCTGTTAAATTGGATCTTAATATTGAGAGACTTGTTTTTAAATTTTTGACATTATGTATTAAATAGATTTAATAAAAGATTGTTTTATACGGTCAGACGTTGCATACACTTTTTTTCTTTACTCCTTATACCTCAGTACTTAAGCACCTTTAAAGTCCCAGGGGTAATTCTACCCCACTCCCCTTTCCTTTGTGTCTTAATTTTTCGAGTTACCACCAATTTTTTGTGCACATCTTTGCACTGAACTTTGTGCTTTCACCAATAAGTTTATATAGCTGATCTTATCATGGGACTGTGCATTTAAATCAATATTTTCACTTTATTGTTGATTTTCACTTAAGATTGGATTTATAAATAGTTTGTTTACTTTAATATTTTATTTTTTTTTTGCATTTTAGCACTTTTTTTTTTTAGACTTTATATCAATGTGCTTTCCATTTATAACACAGCATTCACATTTCATTGCTGTTCATTTACTTTTGGCGCTACACGCTTTTTTTTCTTAAGATTATTTATAAGTTTGGTATATTACTTCTCTGTGTCAGCTGCCGCCCCACCACAGATGCACCTTTTTTTATTCCTTTCTTGTTTCACACACCCCAGCTTCATCACACAGCTCCCATGGGTGACGCCTCATTCTTTATTACAGCAAACAATGAAAACAAAAAAAGTGTTGCTAAGTGTTAAACTAAGAACTGTCACAGCATTCTTTCTACTGAAGGTTCTGTCCATCATGTCAGTGGGGATTAGGTCTGCAAACCACAGCATGATGTGATCTATTGGCAGACCAGGGCAGTGTCATAGGGTGGGTGGTGGTGTGCCTTGGATTAAAGCCCATCTTTGGGAAACTTTAAAATGATCCCTTGCAGTGGGGGGTGCGCTACAGTAAATACCTAAAAAGGATGAACAGAGGTCTCCTGCAATACCCGGCACACCATCGCAGTGATTGGGGGTAAAGAGTAAGGTCTAGCACTTTGAACAATGCTGTCAGTCTAATGCCCTGTACACGTGATCAGATTTTCTGACAACAAATGTTGGATGTGAGCTTGTTGGCGGAAAGTCCGACCGTGTGTACGCTCCAACGAACATTTGTTGGCGGACTTTCCGCCAACAAATGTTGGCTAGCAGGTTCTCAAATTTTCCACCAACAAAAACTTTGTTGTCGGTATTTCCGATTGTGTGTACACAAGTCCAGGGCCGGACTTACAATTGGGCTTGACTGGGCTCAAGCCCACGGGCCCCGTCCAATAGGGGTCCCCCGCAGGCAGGGCCGGATCCACGGCAAACACCCGCCTGCTAGCCAGCCCGTTTAGTCGGCACCGCTGCTTATTTCATGGCGACCGTTCAGGCTTGTGTTTACTTCCACTTCCTGATAGCGGTGGAACGCACCATAGGGCGGACGTGATGTCATCAGCCAGAAATGATGGCCGCGTTGCCTCCCATGTCTTCCATCATTTCCGGCTGATTACATCACGTCCGCCCTATGTTGCGTTTCACCGCTACCAGGAAGTGGGAGTACACAAGCCGGATCGGTCGCCGTGAAATAAGCAGCGGTGCCGGCGAAACGGGCTTGCTAGCGGTGGGAGTTTGCCACCCCCTGAATGTTAGAAATCATGGGGCCCCTGTACATCCTACCTGACGGGGCCCCCTTCGACCCGGTGGCAAGTGACACCCTGCATCCGCTGACAAGTGACACCCTGCATCCGATGACAAGTGACCTGACAAGTGACACCCTGCATCCGCTGACAAGTGACCTGACAAGTGACACCCTGCATCCGCTGACAAGTGACACACTGCATCCGCTGACAAGTGACACCCTGCATCCTCTGACAAGTGACACCCTGCATCCGCTGACAAGTGACACCCTACATCCGCTGACAAGTGACACCCTGCATCCGCTGACAAGTGACACCCTGCATCCGCTGACAAGTGACCTGACAAGTGACACCCTGCATCCGCTGACAAGTGACCTGACAAGTGACACCCTGCATCCTCTGACAAGTGACACCCTGCATCCGCTGACAAGTGACACCCTGCATCCTCTGACAAGTGACACCCTGCATCCGCTGACAAGTGACACCCTGCATCCGCTGACAAGTGACACCCTGCATCCGCTGACAAGTGACGTGACAAGTGACACCCTGCATCCACTGACAAGTGACACCCTGCATCCGCTGACAAGTGACACCCTGCATCCGCTGACAAGTGACGTGACAAGTGACACCCTGCATCCGCTGACAAGTGACACCCTGCATCCACTGACAAGTGACCTGACAACTGACACCCTGCATCTGCTGACAAGTGACACCCTGCATCCGCTGACAAGTGACACCCTGCATCCGCTGACAAGTGACCTGACAAGTGACACCCTGCATCCTCTGACAAGTGACACCCTGCATCCGCTGACAAGTGACACCCTGCATCCGCTGACAAGTGACACCCTGCATCCCCTGACAAGTGACACCCTGCATCCCCTGACAAGTGACGCCCTGCATCCCCTGACAAGTGACACCCTGCATCCCCTGGCAAGTGACACCCTGTATCCCCTGACAAGTGACACCCTGTATCTCCTGACAAGTGACACCCTGCATCCCCTGACAAGTGACACCTTGCATCCCCTGACAAGTGACACCCTGCATCCCCTGACAAGTGACACCCTGCATCCCCTGACAAGTGACACCCTGCATCCCCTGACAAGTGACACCCTGCATCCGCTGACAAGTGACGTGACAAGTGACACCCTGCATCCGCTGACAAGTGACGTGACAAGTGACACCCTGCATCCGCTGACAAGTGACGTGACACTTGACACCCTGCATCTGCTGACAAGTGACGTCTGATGTGTCCGCCATAATGTCGCAGTCACGATAAAAATCGCAGATTGCCACCATTACTAATAAAAAAAATAAAATAATAAAAATGCCATAAATCTATCCCTTCATTTGTAGACGCTATAACTTTTGCGCAAACCAATCAATATACGCTTATTGCGATTTTTAATTTTTTTTTACCAAAAATATGTAGAAGAATACGTATCGGCCTAAACTGAGAAAGTATTTTTTTTTATATATTTTGGGGGGATATTTATTATAGCAAAATGTAAAAAAACATTGCTTTTTTTCAAAATTGTCGCTCTTTTTTTGTTTATAGTGCAAAAAATAAAAACCGCAGAGGTGATCAAATACCACCAAAAGAAAGCTCTATTTGTGGGAAAAAAAGGACGTCAATTTTGTTTGGTTGCACCTTTGCATTACCGCGCAATTGTCAGTTAAAACAACGCAGTGCCGTATCGCAAAAAAGTGCTCTGGTCAGGAAGGGGGTAAAATCTTCCGGGGCTGAAGTGGTTAATGGCATCACGTTGGTGTGTTGGATTAAATGGATATGGGAAGGATTAACGCGGATCACTTTCTAATCCGGGTAAATTTAATTCTGAAAAGCATGACCTTATCCTCTAGAGAGCTCTAAAAAAACGATGCTTTGTAAATGTCACTGTAGAAGTTTTACCATGTATTCTCCCGGCAGTACTCCTTTCCCTGCGTTCTCCCCAGCCATACTCCTTTCCCTGTGTTATGAGAAAAGAGAGTTTTTTTGGTGAGAAAAGAGAGTTTTGCTCCATCTAAGCTGACTAAACTGTTTGTGGACCCCATCCCGGATACATTTAGTAAAAAATAGGTTTCCTCAAATTGGGACTTTAAACGGACCACAAACAGTAATCATGAACAAATTACAAATTTATTGGTGTATAAGACATAAGACATAAATAACACAATTTCAAGGCAATAAAAGCGAACACATGAAGTTGGGGCCAATTATACAGCCAGCTGAAAGTGAAACCCAAAAGCTGTCAAGCGACAGAGTGTCCAACGCGTTTCAAAAACACACAGTGCAGATCTTCAGGGACTAAAAATGCTTGAAACTTCCAAAGCTGTAGTGTAAATCTATGATAATAATATACTCCTTTCCCTGTGTCCTCCCCGGCAGTACCTCTTTCCCTGTGTCCTCCCCGGCAGTACTCCTTTCCCTGTGTTCTCCCCGGCAGTACTCCTTTCCCTGTGTTCTCCCTGTCAGTACTCATTTCCCTGTGTCCTCCCCGGAAGTACTCCTTTCCCTGTGTCCTCCCCAGGAGTACCCCTTTCCCTGTGTCCTTCCTGGCAGTACTCCTTTCCCTGTGTCCTCCCTAGCAGTACACCTATCCCTGTGTCCCCCCTGGCAGTACCCCTTTCCCTGTGTCCTCCCCAGCAGTACCCCTTTCCCTGTGTCCTCCCCAGCGGTACCCCTTTCCCTGTGTCCTCCCCGGCAGTACCCCTTTCCCTGTGTCCTCCCCAGCGGTACCCCTTTCCCTGTGTCCTCCCCGGCAGTACCCCTTTCCCTGTGTCCTCCCCGGCAGTACGCCTTTCCCTGTGTCCTCCCCGGCAGTACGCCTTTCCCTGTGTCCTCCCCGGCAGTACGCCTTTCCCTGTGTCCTCCCCGGCAGTACGCCTTTCCCTGTGTCCTCCCCGGCAGTACTCCTATCCCTGTGTTCTCCCCGGCAGTACCCCTTTCCCTGTGTCCTCCCCGGCAGTACGCCTTTCCCTGTGTCCTCCCCGGCAGTACTCCTATCCCTGTGTCCTCCCTGGCAGTACCCCTTTCCCTGTGTCCTCCCCGGCAGTACCCCTTTCCCTGTGTCCTCCCCGGCAGTACTCCTATCCCTGTGTTCTCCCCGGCAGTACGCCTTTCCCTGTGTCCTCCCCGGCAGTACGCCTTTCCCTGTGTCCTCCCCGGCAGTACGCCTTTCCCTGTGTCCTCCCCGGCAGTACCCCTTTCCCTGTGTCCTCCCCGGCAGTACCCCTTTCCCTGTGTCCTCCCCGGCAGTACGCCTTTCCCTGTGTCCTCCCCGGCAGTACCCCTTTCCCTGTGTCCTCCCCGGCAGTACCCCTTTCCCTGTGTCCTCCCCGGCAGTACCCCTTTCCCTGTGTCCTCCCACGGCAGTACCCCTTTGCCTGTGTCCTCCCCGGCAGTACTCCTTTCCCTGTGTCCTCCCCAGCAGTACTCCTTTCCCTGTGTCCTCCCCAGCAGTACCCCTTTCCCTGTGTCCTCCACGGCAGTACCCCTTTCCCTGTGTCCTCCCCGGCAGTACTCCTTTCCCTGTGTCCTCCCCAGCAGTACCCCTTTCCCTGTGTCCTCCACGGCAGTACTCCTTTCCCTGTGTCCTCCCCAGCAGTACCCCTTTCCCTGTGTCCTCCACGGCAGTACCCCTTTCCCTGTGTCCTCCCCGGCAGTACTCCTTTCCCTGTGTCCTCCCCAGCAGTACCCCTTTCCCTGTGTCCTCCACGGCAGTACTCCTTTCCCTGTGGCCTCTCTGGCAGTACCCCTATCCCTGTGTCCCCCCTGGCAGTACCCCTTTCCCTGTGTCCTCCCCAGTGGTACCCCTTTCCCTGTGTCCTCCCCGCCAGTACTCCTTTCCCTGTGTCCTCCCCAGCAGCACCCCTTTCCCTGTGTCCTCCCCGGCAGTACCCCTTTCCCTGTGTCCTCCCCGGCAGTACCCCTTTCCCTGTGTCCTCCACGGCAGTACTCCTTTCCCTGTGTCCTCCCTGGCAGTACCCCTTTCCCTGTGTCCTCCCCAGCGGTACCCCTTTCCCTGTGTCCTCCCCGCCAGTACTCCTTTCCCTGTGTCCTCCCCAGCAGCACCCCTTTTCTTGTGTCCTCCCCGGCAGTACTCCTTTCCCTATGTTCTACCCGGTAGTACTCCTTTCCCTGTGTCCTCCCCAGCAGTACCCCTTTCCCTGTGTCCTCTCTCGCAGTACCCCTTTCCCAGTGTCCTCCCTGGCAGTACTCCTTTCCCTATGTTCTACCCGGTAGTACTCCTTTCCCTGTGTCCTCCCCAGCAGTACCCCTTTCCCTGTGTCCTCTCTCGCAGTACCCCTATCCCTGTGTCCTCCCTGGCAGTACCCCTTTCCCTGTGTCCTCCCCAGCAGCACCCCTTTCTCTGTGTCCTCCCCGGCAGTACTCCTTTCCCTATGTTCTACCCGGTAGTACTCCTTTCCCTGTGTCCTCCCCAGCAGTACCCCTTTCCCTGTGTCCTCTCTCACAGTACCCCTATCCCTGTGTCCTCCCCGCCAGTACTCCTTTCCCTGTGTCCTCTCTGGCAGTACCCCTATCCCTGTGTCCTCCCCGCCAGTACTCCTTTCCCTGTGTCCTCCCCAGTAGTATCCCTTTCCCTGTGTCCTCCCCGGCAGTACTCCTTTCCCTATGTTCTACCCGGTAGTACTCCTTTCCCTGTGTCCTCCCCAGCAGTACCCCTTTCCCTGTGTCCTCTCTCACAGTACCCCTATCCCTGTGTCCTCCCCGCCAGTACTCCTTTCCCTGTGTCCTCTCTGGCAGTACCCCTATCCCTGTGTCCTCCCCGCCAGTACTCCTTTCCCTGTGTCCTCCCCAGTAGTATCCCTTTCCCTGTGTCCTCCCCGGCAGTACCCCTTTCCCTGTGTCCTTCCCGTCAGTACTCCTTTCCTTGTGTCCTCCCCGGCAGTACTCCTTTCCCTGTGTCCTCCCCAGCAGTACCCCTTTCCCTGTGTCCTCCACGGCAGTACCCCTTTCCCTGTGTCCTCCCCGGCAGTACTCCTTTCCCTGTGTCCTCCCCGGCAGTACCCCTTTCCCTGTGTCCTCCCCGGCAGTACTCCTTTCCCTGTGTCCTCCCCAGCAGTACCCCTTTCCCTGTGTCCTCCCCAGCAGTACCCCTTTCCCTGTGTCCTCCCCAGCAGTATCCCTTTCCCTGTGTCCTCCCCAGCAGTACCCCTTTCCCTGTGTCCTCCCCGGCAGTACCCCTTTCCCTGTGTCCTTCCCGGCAGTACCCCTTTCCCTGTGTCCTCCCCGGCAGTACTCATTTCCCTGTGTCCTTCCGGGCAGTACTCCTTTCCCTGTGTCCTTCCTGGCAGTACTCCTTTCCCTGTGTCCTTCCTGGCAGTACCCCTTTCCCTGTGTCCTTCCAGGCAGTACTCCTTTCCCTGTGTCCTCCCTGGCAGTACTCCTTTCCCTGTGTCCTTCCTGGCAGTACTCCTTTCCCTGTGTCCTTCCTGGCAGTACCCCTTTCCCTGTGTCCTTCCGGGCAGTACTCCTTTCCCTGTGTCCTCCCCGGCAGTACTCCTTTCCCTGTGTCCTCCCTGGCAGTACCCCTTTCCCTGTGTCCTCCCTGGCAGTACCCCTTTCCCTGTGTCCTCCCTGGCAGTACCCCTTTCCCTGTGTCCTCCACGGCAGTACCTCTTTCCCTGTGTCCTCCCCGGCAGTACTCATTTCCCTGTGTCCTCCCCGGCAGTACTCATTTCCCTGTGTCCTCCCTGGCAGTACCCCTTTCCCTGTGTCCTCCCCGGCAGTACCCCTTTCCCTATGTCCTCCCCAGTAGTACCCCTTTCCCTGTGTCCTCCCCGGCAATACTCCTTTCCCTGTGTCCTCCCCGGCAATACTCCTTTCCCTGTGTCCTCCCCGGCAGTACTCATTTCCCTGTGTCCTCTCTCACAGTACCCCTATCCCTGTGTCCTCCCCGCCAGTACTCCTTTCCCTGTGTCCTCTCTGGCAGTACCCCTATCCCTGTGTCCTCCCCGCCAGTACTCCTTTCCCTGTGTCCTCCCCAGTAGTATCCCTTTCCCTGTGTCCTCCCCGGCAGTACCCCTTTCCCTGTGTCCTTCCCGTCAGTACTCCTTTCCTTGTGTCCTCCCCGGCAGTACTCCTTTCCCTGTGTCCTCCCCAGCAGTACCCCTTTCCCTGTGTCCTCCACAGCAGTACCCCTTTCCCTGTGTCCTCCCCGGCAGTACTCCTTTCCCTGTGTCCTCCCCGGCAGTACCTCTTTCCCTGTGTCCTCCCCGGCAGTACTCCTTTCCCTGTGTCCTCCCCAGCAGCACCCCTTTCCCTGTGTCCTCCCCGGCAGTACCCCTTTCCCTGTGTCCTCCCCAGCAGTACCCCTTTCCCTGTGTCCTCCCCAGCAGTATCCCTTTCCCTGTGTCCTCCCCAGCAGTACCCCTTTCCCTGTGTCCTCCCCGGCAGTACCCCTTTCCCTGTGTCCTTCCCGGCAGTACCCCTTTCCCTGTGTCCTCCCCGGCAGTACTCATTTCCCTGTGTCCTTCCGGGCAGTACTCCTTTCCCTGTGTCCTTCCTGGCAGTACTCCTTTCCCTGTGTCCTTCCTGGCAGTACCCCTTTCCCTGTGTCCTTCCGGGCAGTACTCCTTTCCCTGTGTCCTCCCCGGCAGTACTCCTTTCCCTGTGTCCTTCCTGGCAGTACTCCTTTCCCTGTGTCCTTCCTGGCAGTACCCCTTTCCCTGTGTCCTTCCGGGCAGTACTCCTTTCCCTGTGTCCTCCCCGGCAGTACTCCTTTCCCTGTGTCCTCCCTGGCAGTACCCCTTTCCCTGTGTCCTCCCTGGCAGTACCCCTTTCCCTGTGTCCTCCCTGGCAGTACCCCTTTCCCTGTGTCCTCCACGGCAGTACCTCTTTCCCTGTGTCCTCCCCGGCAGTACTCATTTCCCTGTGTCCTCCCCGGCAGTACTCATTTCCCTGTGTCCTCCCTGGCAGTACCCCTTTCCCTGTGTCCTCCCCGGCAGTACCCCTTTCCCTATGTCCTCCCCAGTAGTACCCCTTTCCCTGTGTCCTCCCCGGCAATACTCCTTTCCCTGTGTCCTCCCCGGCAATACTCCTTTCCCTGTGTCCTCCCCGGCAGTACTCATTTCCCTGTGTCCTCCCCGGCAGTACTCCTTTCCCTGTGTCCTCCCCGGCAGCACCCCTTTCCCTATGTTCTCCCAGCAATTTTCCTTTCCCTGTTTTCTCCCCAGCAGTATTCTTTTCCCTGTGTAGGCTGGGCTGGCTGCCAGCACCATAGAAACCAATAAATGCTTAGCAGCCAGGAAACTGCATCATTTGTTACTATGAAACTGATGTCCAGCCTAACTGCACCATAGAAACATATGATGCTAACTCTGGGGGACCGCATCCAGGCCAACCCCAGCATTTGGAAGGGGACCTTCTCTTTTCTGTCTAGACCTGCTGCACCTCCCGGCCAGCGCCTTGCTGCCACCATGGTGAAAGTTGTAAGACAGATTAGAACAGGGTTTAAAATGAAATAAAGGAAAAAAGGGCGCAACGGCCATGTGCATTATCTTTTGGGTAAAAATTTATTGAAAATAATGATAAAAAGGAACTACTCACAAGCAGTTATAGAAGATGGCACAATGTAAAAGTACACTGACTAGCAGCATGCGGTCTAGGATGAGCGGAACCTTCCAAAGGTCATAGAGGAACTCACAAGCATCACTACCAGAGGGAACGTCCCTTCTTCCTCAGAGATCGGCAGTCAATTTAAAATAGGAGCATTTGTGTGTGGGGTGGTACTCTGTTCTGATGAGGAAGCTTCCGATGTAAAGGGAGGCTCTTATCTGAGAAGGGAGTTTTTGGTGTGAAAGGGGACACTGATCTGAGAAGGGGCTTCTGATGTAAATGGGGGACACTGATCTGAGAAGGAGCTTCTGATGTCAATGGGGGATACTGATCTGAGAAGGGGCTTCTGATGTGAAGAGGGACACTGATCTGAGAAGGAGCTTCTGATGTGAAGGGGGACACTGATCCAAGAAGGGGCTTCTGATGTGAAGAGGGACATTGATCTGAGAAGGAGCTTCTGATGTGAAGAGGGACACTGATCCGAGAAGGAGCTTCTGATGTAAATGGGGGACACTGATCCAAGAAGGGGCTTCTGATGTGAAGGGGGACACTGATCTGAGAAGGAGCTTCCGATGTGAAGAGGGACACTGATCTGAGAAGGAGCTTCTGATGTGAAGAGGGACACTGATCTGAGAAGGAGCTTCTGATGTGAAGGGGGACACTGATCCAAGAAGGGGCTTCTGATGTGAAGAGGGACATTGATCTGAGAAGGAGCTTCTGATGTGAAGAGGGACACTGATCCGAGAAGGAGCTTCTGATGTAAATGGGGGACACTGATCCAAGAAGGGGCTTCTGATGTGAATGGGGGAATTTGATCTGAGAAGGAGCTTCTGATGTAAATGGGGGACACTGATCTGAGAAGGAGCTTCTGATGTGAATGGGGGACACTGATCTGAGAAGGAGCTTCTGATGTGAATGGGGGACACTGATCTGAGAAGGGACTTCTGATGTGAATGGGGGGCACTGAACTGAGAAGGAGCATCCGATGTGAAGAGGGACACTGATCTGAGAAGGGGCTTCTGATGTGAAGGGGGTATTCTAATCTCAGAAGGAGTTTCTGATGTGAATGGGATACTCTGATCTGAGAAGGAGCTTCTAAAGTGAAGGGGGACTCTGATCTGAGAAGGGGCTTCTGTTTTGAAAGGGGTACTCTGATCTGAGAAGGGGCTTCTGATGTGAAGGGGGGACTCTGATCTGAGAAGGGGCTTCTATTTTAAAAGGGCTTCTGATGTGAAGGGGGACTCTGATCTGAGAAGGAGCTTATGATGTGCGGGGGGGGGGGGGTACTCTGATCTGAGAAGGGGCTTCTATTTTGAAAGGGGTACTCTGATCTGAGAAGGGGCTTCTGATGTGAAGGGGGTACTCTGATCTGAGAAGGAGCTTCTGATGTGAGGGGGGGGGGGGCATACTCTGATTTGAGAAGGGGCTTCCATTTTGAAAAGGATACTCTGATCTGAGAAGGGGCTTCTGGGGTGAAGGGGGTACTCTGATCTGAGAAGGAGCTTCTGATGTGAGGGGGGGGGGGGCATACTCTGATTTGAGAAGGGGCTTCCATTTTGAAAAGGATACTCTGATCTGAGAAGGAGCTTCCATTTTGAAAAGGATACTCTGATCTGAGAAGGAGCTTCTGATGTGAAGGGGGGTACTCTGATCTTAGAAGGGAACTTCTGATCTAATGGGGGTACACTGATCTGAGAAGGGGCTTCTGTTTTGAAAGTGTTATTCTGATCTGAGAAGGGGCTTCTGATGTGAAGGGGGAATTCTGATCTGTAAAGGGGGGGACTCTGGTCTGTAAAGGGAGCTTCCAATGTGAAGGGGGTACTCTGATCTGAGAAGGAGCTTCTGATGTGAGGGGGGGGGGGGCATACTCTGATTTGAGAAGGGGCTTCCATTTTGAAAAGGATACTCTGATCTAAGAAGGGGCTTCTGGGGTGAAGGGGGTACTCTGATCTGAGAAGGAGCTTCTGTTTTGAAAGGGGTACTCTGATCTGAGAAGGGGCTTCTGATGTGAAGGGGGTACTCTGATCTGAGAAGGAGCTTCTGATGTGAGGGGGGGCATACTCTGATTTGAGAAGGGGCTTCTATTTTGAAAAGGATACTCTGATCTGAGAAGGGGCTTCTGGGGTGAAGGGGGTACTCTGATCTGAGAAGGAGCTTCTGATGTGAAGGGGGGTACTCTGATCTTAGAAGGAACTTCTGATCTAATGGGGGTACACTGATCTGAGAAGGGGCTTCTGTTTTGAAAGTGTTATTCTGATCTGAGAAGGGGCTTCTGATGTGAAGGGGGAATTCTGATCTGTAAAGGGGGGGACTCTGGTCTGTAAAGGGAGCTTCCAATGTGAAGGGGGTACTCTTATCTGAGAAGGGGCTTCTGATGTAAAGGGGTTAATGTCATCTAAGAAGGGTCTTCGGATGTGAAGGGGGGACTCTGATCTGAGAAGGGAGTTGCTTGATGTGAGGGTATTTCTGAGTCATTTATTTATAATACAGATTTTTTTGGTAAAATATGATGTGATGTGATCATCATACTTAAAACAAGTTTAGAGACCCCGGCTTCGATCCCAGGCCCCGGATCGATACTTCAAAAAGTGTTTGTTTCTTCCCAGACTTCAGCTGGGGAGTTTTCTGCAGCAATGTGATGGTAGGTATTTTCTTTCTTTACAGAAATGCTGTAACCTTTGTATGTTTGGTTCCCTTTGATCTATTAATCCAGTAAACCAGCTTGACATCTGTCTTCTGTCAATTAAAATAATTACCCCTTCAGGGTGAATACAGACTAGCATTTCTTTTACAGCAGCTTTCAGAAATCCAATTCTTCTGGTTTACCGGGAGGTTGGTGTGGCTCTGTGATGACACAAAGGTGTAGAACAGGTTTTGGAACTTGAGATAAACCCGTCAAAGGTGCCGTTATTCCACTCTCCTAATTATCCAACCTCAGGCTGGTCACTGATTTGTGTTCCAACCTCAGAAGTTCTTCACCTTGTAACTGTCTCTCCTTGTCTGGGATTTTGTATTTGTTTCTGGAATATAGTAGCAAAAGGTGCAATAAATGAAAGGGGTGCCCATAAAAAAAAAAGAGCAACAACGTCTGTAAAGACTTAACACCAATTATTTAGAGTGGTTGTAAAGGAAAACTTTTTTTTTTTTTTTTTTTGGTAGATCGATCCGGGCTCTGTGCCAGGCTTCAGTTCATCTCCGCCTGCTCTTACAGACATGGCTGAGAGCAGCAGTAGCCATTGACTCTTGGCTGCCGTCAGTCAAATCCTCTGAGGAGGGGGTCAGGGTCGAGCTGTGCTGCATGTGTCTATGAAAGCACACAGCCTGGCTCGGAGGAGGGGGGGGGGGCACACAGAAGAGAAGGAGAAACGGCTAAAAAGGCCCGAGCACACTTTGGCTGACCTCGGCAAACCTCAGAAAGACTTCCTACCCGAGATTTGCCGAGGTCAGCTGTGCTGTCTCGGGCCTTTCTGTGCATTTCCGAACTACGCCGATCGGCGATGTTCAGCTCTGCTCGGCTCCGGCGCCCCCCCCACCTCAGGCCAAAAGCGGTACTGCACACCGCTTTGGCCTGAATCGTGTTCGTTTTGCGAGACAACACTCGCAAACCGAGTTACGATTTTTAAAAATATAGTGCTCGTATTGCGAAACGCTTGTTACTCACAATCCGAGGTTCCACTGTATATTGATTGGCGCAAAAGTTACAGTGTTTACAAAATAGGGGGATAGATTTACAGCTTTTTTATTATTATTTATTTATTTTTTTTTACTAGTAATGGTGGCGATCTGCAAATTTTTATCAGAACTGCGATATTGCGGCGGACATATCGGACACTTTTGACACATTTTTGGGACCATTGACAATTATACAGTGATCAGTGCTATAAAATGCACTGATTACTGTGTAAATGTCACTGGCAGGGAAGGGGTTAAGACTAGGGGGCGATCAAGGGGTTAACTGTGTTCCCTCACTGTGTTCTAACTTTAGGGGGAGGGGACTGTCTAGGAGGATAGAGAGATCGGTGTTCTTACATAGTATGAACACACGATCTGTCTCTACTCCCCTGGAAGAACCGGGATTTGTGTGTTTACGCACACAGATCCCGGTTCTCCCTCTGTCACGAGCGATCGCGGGTGCTTGCGGTCATCGCGCCCGCCGGGCACACGCATCGCCTCCGGGCACACGCTGCGGGCGCCCCTGGTGGGCGAAAGGCGAAGCGACATGAAGTACCGTGGCCATATGGCCATATCACAGATCTCTCATTCAAGAAATATAAAAATTCCCTGAACGCAGCCAAATCCCTCATTCCACTTTTCTGGAAACCCTCCCGCATCCCAACAATTCAGGACCGGCTGTGTGAAATGAAAGATATATCTGTGAGATGGAGGAGGCCAATCAACTGACAAACTCTGACCGCTACCACAAAACCCGGTCCCCCTGGTTTCTGTTCAAATATTCCCAGGCCTATGAAGTCCTGAAAAATATACATTAAGAATAAAGAAATGATCCCACCCTGTGAAGGAAGGATCTCTGGACAAACTATAGAAGACTCAAAATCTAGAACTACTGCTGCTTACGTATAAACTTGTAGTTGTAACTGTTTTAATGATGAAAAGCGGTTTATGTTAGGAATAAGGACGTACTCCCCTCCCCCCATCTCCCTCCCTGTCGCTAACTCTTTTTACCACTTCTTTCATTTTTCACTAATCTACTATCAACCTACTGAAGGTGCTCTCTCCCTTTGAGTTAAACTCTAGAGACTTGAGCAATATCCTTTCAGTTAACCACTTCAATAACGGGCACTTACACCCTCCTTCCTGCCCAGGACAATTTTTCAGCTTTTAGCGCTGTCGCTGCTTAAATGACAATTGCGCGGTCATCCATCACTGTACCCAAACAGAACATTTATCATTTCCTTCCCACAAATAGAGCTTTCTTTTGGTGGTATTTGCTCACCTCTGTGTTTTTTATTTTTTGCTACACAAATAAAAAAAGACCTAAAATTTTGAAACAAAGAAAAAAAGGAAGTTCATAGCCAGTAGACAATAGCTGCCCTAGCGTGGCTTTTTGTCCGTCGAACTAGCATACAGACGAGCGGACTTTTCGACTGGACTCGATTTCGACGGATTGATTTAAAACATGTTTCAAATCTAAGTCCGTCCAACTTTTGAGAAAACAAAGACCGCTGGAGCCCACACACGATCGAATTGTCTGACCAAATCCCGTCTGCCGGGCAAAGTCTGCCATAAAGTCCGCTTGTGTGTACGCGGCATAACTACTATTACACTTGGGGGGTTATTTACTAAAGGAAAATCCACTTTGCACTGCAAGTGCACTTGGAAGTGCAGTCACTATAGATCTGAGGGGGACATGCAAGGAAAATAAAAAAACAGCATTTTAGCTTGCACATGATTGGATGATAAAATCAGCAGAGCTTCCACTCATTTCAGATCTACCCCTTAGATTTAGAGCGACTGCACTTCCAAGTGCACTTGCAGTGCAAAATGGATTTGCCTTTCGTAAACAACCCCCTTGGTGTACTTAATGAGAGATGAAGTCAAAAAATGTACATTTTCAAAGAAGAATAATAAGCTACATGTTGGCCTTTTCAAATCTCCCCATGTTTTCCAGTTCCCGGGCGTCCTGGCTTACTGCATGTCAAAGTCAGCGGTAGATCATATGACCAGATGTGCCGCTCTTGGTAAGTAGGATACAATCTCTATTTAAACGCTGAAAAATTTCTTCTCAGTCAAGGAGAAATAATCCTAAATATGAGATGTGCTTGTGGTTAGTAGTGCACAGATTGTGCTTGAAAATTCCCTCAAGATACAAATGGTAGATATTTCAGTGGCGGCCCATCCATACGGGGTGCACGGGCGCTGCCCCTCCCTTCCCAAGCAGTAAAAAAAAAAAAAAAAATCACGAGATTGCAGACGAGGTGCTTCATTTGCAGGCTTTTGTCCCACCTTGCGGCGCATTCCATTGCGCAGGACAACTTCCGCCAGACGCCCGTAGTGTGTATCACTACGGCGGGGTGCTTTGATTGACATTGGCACCGCCCTAGGACATGGGCAGTGCTTTCCATCAGAGTTACATCACTTCCGGTTTTCCCTGTGCCAGTGATAAACCGGAAGTGATATCACAGCTCCGTGGAACGCATGGCCCGAGCGGAGACACACAGAGCAGAGGAAGCATGAGATATTTAAAAAAATATATATATATTGTGTTCTTACTGGGTGAAGCCAGTTATACTCCTCAACCCACCATCCAGGTCTCTTCCTGAAAACTATTTCCACCTGCGGGACAGCTAGTCCAGCGCCGGTTGTTGTTCTTCTCCAGTTAGTCACCTTCACTCCCCTCAATCCAATGTTGGACCTCTTCTGGCTCCTGAGAGTTTTGAAGTTTTAGTAGCTGGTCTTGCCTAGGGCATAAACTAGACTAGCACCTGCCCTGGTCTTGGGGAGATGCCATTTGGGCAGGATGGACCCTCTATCCTGATTGTCTGCCCACACCCCTTATCTGCTCCACCCTTCTGTTGTACAATTGTGCTTATTGATAGTGATGTCTGATGGGGAGGTTGCATGTCCACATCCTTGGAGGGCCATAAAAAAACCTTCTATAAACTGTCCTGTTTACCAGTCTGTAAGCTGCCAACTGGGCTGTACCAGTCTGTAAACTGCCAGCTAAGGTCTTTAGGATACCAGCTTATATGTCTGAGGGACCATTGTACTGTATATCTGAGTTTATTACTTGCTGTAATTTTTGGAAAAAGAGTATGTAAAACAAAGATCTGATTTTCAGCATATAGTAATACCTCGGGTTGCGAGTAACACGGTTTAAGAGCGTTTTGCAATACAAGCCATTTATTTTTTTATTATTCTGACTAGATTTGCGAACGTTGTCTTGCAAGACAAGCAGGATTCAAGCCTCTGGGGTGTGCAGTACCACATATGGCCAGAGGTGCGGGGATGCCGGTGACGCTAGGAGACGCTCCGTCTCCCCTCACACCCCTCACATTTTTGTATATATTTTCTTCTATCTTTTCATGTGATGACACTTGTCTACAATGTAAAGTAGTGAGTGTACAGCTTGTAGAACAGTGTAAATTTGCTGTCCCCTCAAAATAACTCAACACACAGCCATTAATGTCTAAACCGCTGGCAACAAAAGTGAGTACACCCCTAAATGAAAATGTCCAAATTATGCCCAATTAGCCATTTTCCCTTCCTGGTGTCATGTGACTCGTTAGTGTTACAAGGTCTCGGTGTGTTAAATTTGGTGTTATCGGTCTCACTCTCTCATACTGGTCACTGGAAGTTCAACATGGCACCTCATGGCAAAGAACTCTCTGAGGATCTGAAAAAAAGAATTGTGGCTCTACATAAACATGGCCTAGGCTATAAGAAGATTGCCAAGACCTTGAAACTGAGCTGCAGCACGGTGGCCAAGACCATACAGCTGTATAACAGGACGGGTTCCACTAAGGACAGGCATCACCATGGTTGACCAAAGAAGTTGAATGCACATGCTCAGCATCATATCCAGAGGTTGTCTTTGGGAAATAGACGTATGAGTGCTGCCAGCATTGCTGCAGAGGTTGAAAGGGTGGGGGGGACAGCCTGTCAGTGCTCAGACCATACTCCGCACACTGCATCAAATTGATCTGCATGGCTGTCGTCCCAGAAGGAAGCCTCTTCTAAAGATGATGCACAAGAAAGCCTGCAAACAGTTTGCTGAAGACAAGCAGACTAAAGACATGGATTACTGGAACCATGTCCTGTGGTCTGATGAGACCAAGATAAACTTATTTGGTTCGGATGGTGACAAGTGTGTGTGGCAGCAACCAGGTGAGGAGTACAAAGACAAGTGTGTCTTGTCTACAGTCAAGCATGGTGGTGGGAGTGTCATGGCCTGGGGCTGCATGAGTGCTGCCGGCACTGGGGAGATACAGGTTCATTGAGGGAACCATGAATGCCAACATGTACTGTGACATACTGAAGCAGAGCATGATCCCCTCCCTTCAGAGACTGGGCCGCAGGGCAGTATTCCAACATAATGACCCCAAACACACCTCAAAGATGACCACTGCCTTGCTAAAGAAGCTGAGGGTAAAGGTGATGGACTGGCCAAGCATGTCTCCAGACCTAAACCCTATTGATCATCTGTGGGGCATGCTCAAACGAAAGGTGGAGGAGCGCAAGGTCTCTAACATCCACCAGCTCTGTGATGTCGTCATGGAGGAGGGGAAGAGGACTCCAGTGACAACCTGTGAAGCTCTGGTGATCTCCATGCCCAAGAGGGTTAAGGCAGTGCTGGAAAATAATGGTGGCCACACAAAATATTGACACTTTGGGCCCAATTTGGACATTTTCACTTAGGGGTGTACTCACTTTTGTTGCCAGTGGTTTAGACATTAATGGCTGTGTGTTGAGTTATTTTGAGGGGACAGCAAATTTACACTGTTATACAAGCTGTACACTCACTACTTTACATTGTAGCAAAGTGTCATTTCTTCAGTGTTGTCACATGAAAAGATAGAAGAAAATATTTACAAAAATGTGACGGATATACTCACTTTTATGAGATACTGTACGAGTGCTTTGGATTACAAGCATGCTTCTGGAACAAATTATATCCGTAATCCAAGGTACTACTGCATTTGGCTTCAAGATTCGGTCTATAAAGTTTTCTTAAGCAAATATTTTTTTTTTTCAGAATCTGTTGTGAAGTTTTTCGACTTGGAGATCCTACCATTTTACAGCACTTCCTATTGCAGGCTGACAACACCAAACCACTGCCCCTTTCGGTTAGCAGCAGTATTGTCAACCTGGGGAGCAGACAATTTCTTTTGTTCCTTGGGCTGCCTATTTAGTTCGGAGGAAACCTAAGCCAACCACAGGCAGTCCAACGACCCAACCGAAAGAGTCTGCACAACAGGCTGATAAGACTATTGCTAATTTGAGAGGCTGCAGCTTAGCATTGTCAGCCTGTAATAAGACATATTGTAACTGAAAGGATCTACGGGTAACAAACTTTACAAAACATTACTAAAAAAATAAAAAAATAAAAAAAGCTTAAGAAAATTGTGTACAGTGAGACATGATGCAGGTACAAATAATAGAAGTCTTCCATTATTATCACATTTACGGTGTTTTCCTTTTATTCCAGAATTGGCCAGTAAGCAGGTCAGAGTCAATGCCGTTTGGTGAGTTGAATTATTTTTATGTCGCGAGATGTTCTATCAACATACACTATATTGTCAAAAGTATTGGAACGCCTGCCTTTACACACACATGAACTTTTATTGCATCCCAGTCTTAGCCCGTAGGGTTCGATATTGAGTTGGCCCACCCTTTGCAGCTATAACAGCTTCAAATCTTCTAGGAAGGCTGTCCACAAGGTTTAGGAGTGTGTCTTTGGGAATGTTTGACCATTCTTCCAGAAGCCCATTTGTGAGGTCAGGCACTGATGTTGGAAGAGAAGGCCTGGCTCAAAGTCTCCGCTCTAAATCATCCCAAAGGTGTTCTATCGGGTTGTGGTCAGGACTCTGTTTCTTCACCCGAAACTGGCTCATCCATGTCTTTATGCACCTTGCTTTGTGCACTGGTCCGAATCATTTGGTGGAGGGGGTATTATGGTGTGGGGTTCTTTTTCAGGGGTTGGGCTTGGCCCCTTAGTTCCAGTGAAGGGAACTCTTAAGGTGTCAGCTACCAAGACATTTTGGACAATTTCATGCTCCCAACTTTGTGGTAACAGTTTTGGGGATGGCCCCTTCCTGTTCCAACATGACTGCACACCAGTGCACAAAGCAAGATCCATAGATGTTTGTAGCGAGAAACATTTGACATGTAGTATTGTCTCTACTTGACAGAACGATGACAAACGGAAAGGTCACAGTATCTATTTAAAATGACAACTTGTGTCTCTCTTTAAAGAGCTAAAAGGGCATTGCCTCTATTTAAAAAAGCTAAAATTGTTAAAGTATGCAAGAAATGTGCTTAGGTTTTTGTGTATCTTTAGTTTTTTTCACCCTAATGCCCCGTACACGCGATCGGACTTTCCGACAACAAAACCGTGGATTTTATGTTGGAAGGTCGTTGGCTCCAACTTGTCTTGCATACACACGGTCACACAAATGTTGGCCAGCAATTACGAACATAGTGACGTACACGACGTACGTGATATCTCCATTACGAACGCTAGTTTTACAAGAACGAGCGTTTCCGGCTCGTACTTGATTCTGAGCGTGCGTGGCCTTTTGTCCGATGGACTTGTGTACACACGATCGGAAAGTCCGACAACAAACATTTGTTGACGGAAAATTTGAGAACCAGCTAGTCAACACCGGTTGGCGGAAAGTCTGACAACAAATGTTCGATGAGCGTACACACGGTCGAACTTTCCACCAGCAAAAAAAACCCAAAAAATCTTTGCTAATGGGTCCTTCCCGGGGGGAGTGGCTCTTGACAAGATGGAGTGAGGACGTGCTCGGGTAGAACTCTGTGATACTACGGTGCACTCCTCCAGTAGAACACCAGTACTACAAACTGTATAGCCCATGCCAAAAAGAGGGAAGAGCACAGGAGCGCCTTACACTCCCAATCACTTATAGATCACTAGGTACCTCATGATAAGGAGAGATATTGAATGCTCGGCCGGCTCCAACATGGAGCCATTGTAGGAACGACGATCAGGTTCCTCTCAGCAAACATCAGACGTCCCCGCATCATCGAGTGAGGTAACTCCAGTGACGCGAGCGGCATCAGCAGGACGGGACTCCTCTATACCCTTACAGGTACCCTTACAGGTGAAAGCGTTCACGGACTTACAGGTATGCCATACAAGCTCAGCAAGCGCAGGCGTGCAGCAACAACAGCAGCAGCAACATAGTGCAGATTTAGACATTCGGCAGTTGATATAGGCTCTCCCAACCAAAGAGGATATACAAAAGCTGCTAAATAGTCTAACAGGCACCCTGAGGGAAGAGATAGAGGAAGTCCGTGTAAGAACTAATGACACGGAACAGAGAGTGACCCACTTAGAAACTCAGCAAGGGGAGACAGACACATGTTTGTATGCTATGGAGGAAAGGCCACATATCCAACAACAAAGATTGATTAGGATGCAATGAATGAATGAATGAATGAGTGATTTGTATAGCGCTGCAAATGCAAACTGAATCGCCTCAAGGCGCTGGATTCATCCTGTGTTGTCCAGCTCCTTAGAAGAGGTACATCTTGAATTTTTTCCTGAAGGCTTGATGGTTTTCTTCCATGCGGATGTAAGTCGGTAGAGCGTTCCATAGTCGTGGTCCTTGGACTGCGAATCTTCGTTCTCCCTTTAATTTGTAGCAGGATTTGGGAACGAGGAGGAGGTTTTGGTTAGGTGATCGAAGACTGCAATTGGGTGTGTAGTGTTTTATTTTATCGCGTAGGTATTGAGGAGCGTTTCCTTGTATGCTTTGTGCATTTTTACGGTTAGTCAATGTAGGCTCCTCAGGGAAGGGGAGATAGATTCCCAGGGTTTTTTTCCTGTTAGCAGTCTTGCCGCCGTGTTTTGGACGAGTTGTAAGCGTGAAAGCTGATATTGGGGTAGTCCTATGTAGAGGGAGTTTGCGTAGTCGAGTCGGGAATTAATGATTGTTCCAACTACTGCTGCTTTGTCCTCTTCTGGCATGAAGGGGATGAGTCTACATAGCAGGCGGAGGAGATGGTGAGATCCGCTGACTACTAATCCTATTTGTGCATCCACTGACATTTCTGAGTCAAAGATGACTCCGAGACTCTTGGCTTTGGTGCTTGGAGAGATGGTCTGTCCAAAGATGGTGGGAGGTGTCCATGGGGTCCTAGTTTTGGAGTTTTGGTTTGCGTGTAGGAGAAGAAGCTCTGTTTTTGATCTGTTGAGTTTGAGGGAGCTAGTGGTCATCCAGTCGCCTATCAAAGTGAGGCATTTTTCTAGTCGCTGATGATGGTCTTTTTTCCGGTGATGCAAAAGTAGAGTTGAGTGTCATCAGCGTATGAGTGGAAGCAGAGGTCCGATATTCTGATGATATTGAGGAGTGGGCGGATTGTGATGCAATTACAATCAGAAGACCCTGAAAATAGAAGTAGGAGGAATAATGTGCGAGCAAGGGGGATCCCAGAGATGGTCAGAGATGGACATTTCTAAGGAAAGCAGTAACTGAGATTTTTAACCAATTGTTGGAGAAATTTCTGGATAACTTGATTGAATTGGATCGGGTACACAGGGTCCACATGGCTCGCAATTTAGACCAAACTACCCCTCGAGATGTCTTATGCCGAGTTCATTTTTTTAGAACAAGGGTAGACATAATTAGGGCAGCATGGCAAAAGGGAACAGCACGTTTTGAAGGCGTGGAGATACAGATATATCCAGATCTGTGCTGCCATACAAAGAACAGATACCGCCTGCTAAAACCCTTACTGGACTTGCTACATTCCAGGGGAGCTACTTATCGATGGGGGTACCCACTATCGTTGCATATTAAAAAAGAGGAACATAGTTTTAACGTATACGATCCTAATCAACTACCGGACTTGTTCAGGGTTGGACTGGGACAAAAATGTGGCCCTGGACTTCATCCAGACTGGCCCAGGACACACCACATCAGGGTACGGTACATCAGGGCCCAGCACATCAGGGTGCAGAGCCCAGCACATCAGGGCACAAGGCACATCAGGGTACAACACACTAGGCCACATCAGAGTACAGGGCACAGCACATCAGGGTACAGAGCCCAGCACATTAGCGTACAGTCCACATCAGGGCACAACACTTCAGGGTACACGACATCGGGATACAGAGCCCAGCACATCAGGGTACAGGACATCAGGGAACAGGACATCAGGGCACAGGTCACAGTACATCAGGGCACAACACATCAGGGCACATCAGGGCACAGTACATCAGGGTACAGGACATCATGGCACAGGACATCGGGGCACATCAGGGCACGGGGCACATCAGGTCACGGGGCACATCAGGGCATAAGACATCGGGGCACATCGGGGCACGGGGCACATCAGGGCATGGGCCACATCAGGGCACATAGCACATCAGGACACGGGGCACATGACACATAGCACATCAGGGCACGGGGCACATCAGGGCATGGGGCACATCAGGGCATGGGGCACATGGCACATCGGGGCACATCAGGGCTCGGGGCACATCAGGGCACATGGCACATTATGGGGCACATCAGGGCACATTATGGGGCACATTGGGGCACATAGCACATCAGGGCATGGGGCACATCAGGGCATGGGGCACATCAGGCCACATGGCAAATCAGGGCACATGGCACATCAGGGCACGGGGCACATCGGGGCGCATGGCACATCAGGGCACGGGGCACATCAGGGTACGGGGCACATGGCACATCGGGGCACCGGGCACATCAGGGTACGGGGCACATGGCACATCGGGGCACATCAGGGCTCAGGGCACATCAGGGCATGGGGCACATGGCACATCGGGGCACATCAGAGCTCGGGGCACATCAGGGCAGGGGGAACATGGCACATCGGGGCACATCAGGGCTCAGGGCACATCAGAACACATGGCACATCAGGGCACATGGCACATTATGGGGCACATGGCACATTATGGGGCACATCAGGGCACATTGGGGCACATAGCACATCAGGGCACATAATGGGGCACATTACAGGGCACATCAGGGGGAACATAATGGGATCTTACTAGCCAGTATGCAGAGTAGCACAGTAGCACAGGAAGCGTCTGTCTGTAGTAAGTTCTCTCTCATGTCACGCAGCGCTGCTCGCTCCCCGGGGCCCCTCCTCTCTTCTCGTCTATCCCAGATGATGTCACAAGCCAATGGGGATAGACGAGAAGAGAGGAGGGGCCACCAGGGAGCGAGAAGCGCTGCGTGACATGAGAGAGAACTTACTACAGACAGACGCTTCCTGCGCTACTCTGCATGCTGACTAAATCTCGATCTACCCGTCAGGCGCCAGCTGTCGGTGATTGACGGATAGATAGCCGAGTACCGCAGATGCGGCTGAAACCGGCCCACTCTGAGCCATCGGCCCACCGGGAATCTCCCGGTAGTCCCGATGGCCAGACCATCCCTGGACTTGTTTCACTTTCTGGGTACAGAACCTACTGAAGTTCCCATATGGACAGAACTCCCAACTACGGGGGATTGGGAGCTCTAACAACAGAGGAGGCCACGATGAAGAGAGAGAGAGTTCTCCCAGACCGCCCAGGCAATTAAAGAAGACTGAGACTGAATGATATAAAGGGTCCCGCATCCCTTTAATAGTGATGACTGATTTGATATTTTGATATTTTTGTTAGTTTTCATATTGCTATCATATGAATTTTTCTTGGGAGATAAAGGTAATAATAAGGAAAATGTATACCATAAATAAACAATGGAAGTACAGATATTGTGGTAAAATTGTCAAACCCACCTGCTCAGAATGGACTATAGTTGATAGTTGTAAATGGTTATCATATTTAGATGAATTGAGTATTAAGCCTGAAGTGTGGGATATCATATTCTGGGGTCTATTAATGATTGCGCGTAATATATATATATATATACTAGTGATGGAAGAAAAAGTGTGATTTATAAAAGTAGAGGTATGAAGATGACCAGAAATGCACCGGTGTTAGTATTACATCTCCTTTCTTGCTTGATCACTTCCCCTTTTTTTCTTAAACGCCTCTCCTCCGGTGGGAGGAAAGATAGAGGTGTTTTTTTTTGTTTTTTTCTTTGGTATTTGCTTATTCCTTACTGCCCTCGCCTCCTTTTCCCATATCCCTTCGGCGACCCGTCTGGCTTTCCCTCCCTCTCCTCTCTTCAGGGTGTAAAAATGACACGGATAACTCTGACCTCGTATAATGTGAAAGGATTAAATAGTCCGGAGAAACTGACAAACTTACTTGATGAGCTGGGGAGATTGAAAACCCACATTATTTTCCTCCAGGAGACACACTTTATAAAAGATAAAATCCCTAGACTGGGAAACCATAGATTTCCGACAGTCTATTATCATGGTGCCTCACAGACTTCCAAGTCAAGTGGGGTTTCAGTTCTCATCTCAAAACAGATTCCATGGAAGGAACAAAAAGTAATTTATGATGAAAAGGATGGCCTACTTATTGTTAGGGGCAGGGCTTTTTTTCTCAGAAAATAGGTGCAGGAACACCCTCCTCCTGAGTCACCCTTCGTCTCTGCCCCCTACCCACCTCTGGGCACTGTCTCTTGGCTCCAACCCCTACCCACTTCCCAAAATCGTCCCTTTTAGAGAATACAAAACCAAGTATCATTTTGTGCTACTAAGTAATTTGTATGGGATTTGATAGACCCCACCCCAGCAACAGTAGACCCTCCAGCAACAATAGATCCCCCACACAACAACAGACCTCCCCCCCACAACAAAATACCACCCCAACAACAATAGACCCCCCCCCCCCCAGCAACAACAGATCCTCCAGCAGCCAGCAACAGTAGACCTCTCCCTCAATAGTAGATTTTTCCCAGCAACAGTAGACCCCCTGCCAGCAACAATAGACCTGCCCAATAACAATAGACCCCCCCCCCACACACACAAAAATAGACTCCCAACAATGACAACAGATCCCCAGCAGCCAACATCAATAGACCCTCCAGCACACCCCAGCAATCCTTGCCAATAAATACATTCAGTTGTGGAGGTGCCAGAAGTGCGTTCCCCCGCGTTCCCGCTGAAAAAAATCCCTGGTTAGGGGACTTCTGTGTAAGCAAAGAGCTACACTTATCAATTTGTATTTGCCAAATGAGGATCAGATTTCTACACTTGAGACATATCTCCAGATGGTATATCAACATAAAGAGGGTCTACTGCTGATGGGAGGAGATTTGAACATCGCGTTGAACCCTACCCTGGATGTGTCTAGAGGGGTTTCTCATTTTTCAAATACAAAATTGCTTAGAGCTAAGAAACTTCTCCAGGATATGCAGTTGGTGGATACTTGGAGAACCCTACATGTACATGATAGGGATTACATGTTTTTTTCACCTAAACACAAGACACATACTAGAATCGACTATATTTTTCTTTCACAAGAGGTCGTGGGGGCTCTATGAGAGACTTCTATAGGCTGATTTACCTTATCGGACCACGTGCCAACTAGCTGCATATTAGATCTAGGAGATCCAGTACCCCGTGAGTGGCATTGGAAAACCAACGAGATGTCACCTGCCACAAGTTGCGGATTGACACTTGTCACGTCACCTGCCACACATTGCAAATTGTCCACTTGCCACGTCACCTGCCACACATTGTGGATTGTCCACTTGCCACGTCACCTGCCACAAGTTTCGGATTGTCCACTTGCCACGTCACCTGCCACAAGTTGCAGATTGTCACTTTCCTGCTAAGGTGGGGAATGGGGATTGTCACTTCCTGTGTCCCAGTCTGAGTCAGGCAGCAGAGAGATGATGTAATCTCTCTGCTGCCTGCACAGTGAGTGAGGGCGGAACTGCCAGGATGCAGGGTGGGCGCCGGGTGGTGAGAGATGATGTCATCTCTCTGCTCCGCCACCCGATGTTTGGCCAGTCCACCCAACGAGCCTCCCAGCTGGCATCTTCCCATCCGTCCCCCCCACGAGCCACCCAGCTGCGTCCGCTCGCACAGTCAGTGTGACTGTATGAGCACCGTACGAGCTGCTCACCCGCCGCCCACTCACTTACACACCGACTCACCGGGCCCTATTCGGTTGTGGGCCCCATAGCGCCGGCGTGGGTCGCTATGGCAGTAGTTCCGCCACTGCTCAAAAGGAGAGGATCCTACTATTTGCTCATAGGGCATCGTTGGCGAATAGATATCAAGAAGGGGGCTACAAAATCCTCACAAGATGGTATAGAACCCCGGCAGTATTACATCGGACATTCCCTCAATTATCGAATGTATGCTGGAGGTGTCAGGAACACGAGGGCACCCTGATGCATATTTTCTGGGAGTGCCCAAGGTTGAAGGGATTTTGGAGGATGGTCGAGGAAACTGTGGAAACGATTACAGGTGTGTCTCTTGGGGAAAATCCGGCGGCTTTTTTTGCTGCATGACACCCCAGTGCCGAACGAAAAATACGAAAACTCACCGTCAAAACACCTGCTTATTGCAGCAAAAGCGTGTATTCCAGCGCTGTGGAAAAATAGCCTCCCCCCAACCAGGCCTCACTGGATGGCAAGGATAACAGAAATCCATCAAGTGGAAGATTTGACTATGACACTGAAAGAGCAAGACGAGAAATACCGAAAGATCTGGAATCCCTATTTACAATATAGGGAACGGACCTTTTATAGGTGATCAATCATAGAAGACCTACTGACATGTGGCAGTGGGGTGTAGGCAGGATAATGAAGAGGGATAGATTCTTGACTACGTGAGTTGGGGGTGGGGGAGAGGATGGCGGACGGGAGGGGACATTTTTTTTTCGTTTCTATTTTTTTTTTCTCTCTTTTTTTTCTTTTTCTTCTCTTTTTTTTTTCTGTATATTTAGCTACTGTAATGCCGTGTACACACGACCGGACTTTTGACGGACTGAATCACGTTGGACTTTTCAACGGACTTTCGACGGACTTCCGTCAAATCGGACTTGTCTACACACGATCACATGGTGACGTATGACCGGACCAGGGGCGGACTGACCATTCAGGCACTCGGGCACTGCCCAAGGGCCCTGTGCCACTAAGGGGCCCCATCAGGGTTGCCAGCCTCAATAAAACCAGGGACAGTATGTAAAAATCTGTGTTTTTAAAAAAAATCTCAATATTATAGCTGCCCCGCCTCTCCAGTACCTTTTCAGTGTGTGTGTGTGTGTGTGTGTGTGTATTGTGTGTCTGTGTGTATACTGCGTGGCCCCATAAGCTATTGCCTGGGGGCCCCATAATTTCCTATTGCCCGGGGGCCCCATAATCTTCTCCTATTGCCCGGGGGCCCCATAATCTTCTCCTATTGCCTGGGGGCCCCATGAGTTGTCAGTCTGCCCCTGGATCGGACTAGAATAAGGAAGTTCACAGCCAGTAGCCAATAGCTGCCCTAGCGTCGGTTTTCGTCCGTCGGACTAGCATACAGAAGAACGGATTTTTCGACCGGACTCGAGTCCGTCTGAAAGATTTGAAACATGTTCTAAATCTAAAGTCCGTCACATTTTCGACAGAAAAGGTCCGCTGCAGGTCCGATGAAGCCCACACATGGTCGAATTATCCACCGGATTTGTTCCGTCGGACAAGTTTTGGTCGAAAAATCTGGCCGTGTGTACACCGCATTAGAGGTAGAGCCAAGATTCCTTCTTGGAAAGAAAAAAGGGAAAGTGATGCTACTATGGTATATTTAGGGATTGTTTAATAAGAAAATTAATATGTGAAATAGTAAAAAATGTATATTGGTAATATGAAGATAAGAAATGTAATTGATGTGATATATTAGATATATTATTATATTAGATAAAAGAAGTCCTATAATATAATTGTAATACTGATTTCATGTATAGAGATAAAGAATTTATATTAAAAAAAAAAAAAAAGAACAGTTTTGGGGATGGGCCCTTCCTGTTCCAAAATGACTGCTCACCAGTGCACAAAGCAAGGTCCATAGATGTTTGTAGCGAGAAACATTTGACATGTAGTATTGTCTCTACTTGACAGAACAATGACAAAGGGAAAGGTCACAGTATCTATTTAAAATGACAACTTGTGTCTCTCTTTAAAGAGCTGAAAGGGCATTGCCTCTATTTAGAAAAGATAAAAATGTTAAAGTACGCAAGAAATGTGCTTAGGTTTTTGTGTTATTTTTAGGTTTTTTTCACCCTAATGCTGCGTACGCGCGATCGGACTTTCCAACAACAAAACCGTGGATTTTTGTTTCGAAGGGCGTTGGCTCCAACTTGTCTTGCATACACACGGTCACACAAATGTTGGACAACAATTACGAACGTAGTGACGTACGGTACAAGACGTATGTGATCTCTCCATTACGAACGCTGGTTTCACATGACCGAGCGCTTCCGGCTCGTACTTGATTCCGAGCGTGCGCGGACCTTTGTCCGACGGACTTGTGTACACACGATCGGAAAGTCCGACAACAAACATTTGTTGGTGGAAAATTTGAGAACCTGCTAGCCAACATTTGTTGGTGGAAAGTCCGACAACAAATGTTCGATGGAGCGTACACACGGTCGGACTTTCCGCCAACATGCTCACATCCAACATTTGTTGTCGGAAAATCTGATCGCGTGTACGGGGCATAAGATAAAACAAACATAGGAGGAAAAAACTCACACTTTGCTAAGCAATATGGAAAGGTTTTTTTTTTTTCTCATAAGGTATTTTGCATAAATGTTTAATTTGGTAAAAAAAAGTATAAATATCTTAACCACTTCAGTACCAGGCACTTAGACACCTTCCCGCCCAGGCCAATTTTCAGCTTTCAGTGCTGTTGCAATTTGAATGACAATTGCGCGGTCATGCTACACTGTACCCAAGCAAATTTTTTATCATTTTGTTCCCACAAATAGAGCTTTCTTTTAGTGGTATTTGATCACCTCTGCAGTTTTTATTTTTTGCGCAACAAATAAAAAAAGACCGAAAATTTTGAAAAAATACAAGTTTTTCTTTGTTTCTGTTAAAATTTTTTGTAAATAAGTATGTTTTCTTCTTCAATGACGGGCACTGATATGGCTGCACTGATGGGCACCGATGAGGTGGCACTGATGAGGTGGCACTGACGGGCACTGATGATGGGCACTGATAGGCTGCACTGATGGGCACTGATAGGTGGCACTGATGGGCACTGATAGGTGGCACTGGTATGCGGCACTGATGGGCACTCATAGGTGGCACCGATGGGCACTCATAGGCGGCACTGATGGGCACTCGTAGGTGGCATTGATGGGGACTCGTAGGTGGCATTAATGGGTAGTTAATTAATGGGTGGCACTGATAGTTGGCACAAATGGGCATGGATGGGCACTGATAGGTGGGCACTGATGGGCATGGATGGGCACTGACAGGTGGCACCGATGGACACTGATGGGTGGCACTGATGACACTGATTGTTTGCACTGATGCCCCTAAGGGTGGCATTGCTGAGCATCACTGCAACATAATGGTGCCAATCAGTGCCCATTTGTGGGCACTGATTGGCACAGATTGGGCACTGACTGGGCACACTGGGCACATGTGGATGGCCATGGGGTACATACTTGGCCATCCACATGTTGCCCCTTCCCTGGTGGTCCTAGTGGTGATCCCTGGTGGTTCAGTGTGGTGATCTGAGGGGGGGCTGCACTGATAAACAATCGGCACAGACCCCCCCTGCCAGGAGAGCTGCCGATCGGCTCTCCTCTACTCGCGTCTGTCAGATGCGAGTGAGGAAGAGCCGATCAACGGCTCTTCCTATTGACTTAGTGATCAGCCGTGATTGGACACGGCTGATCACGTGGTAAAGAGCCTCCGCCGGAGGCTCTTTACCAAGATCGGTGTATCGGTTTGTCAGACTGACACTCCGATCCACCGATCGCCGCGATGCGCGCCCCGCGGGCGCGCGACGGCATGTTATCCTGCTGAACGTCATATGACACCCAGTCAGGATAACTGAACCACCGCCTGGCCATCATCTGCTATGGGCCGGGCGGGAAGTGGTTAAATAGGGCTATTAAGGAGCCCGATCCACAGCATCATCTAAAGGCCCATACACACGATCGTACTTCTTGACAACAAACATGCAAATTACCTGTTTTAAGGAAAAATCTGACCGTGTGTATGCTCCAGCGGACAAACTTTTTCGTTTTTCATTGGACAAATGTTCGCTGTGCAAACAGACAAACTTTCCGGCAACAAAAGTCCTATGGTGCAAAATCCTATCGTGTGTACACAAGTCCATCGGACTTTAGTCCAAAGTACAAGCACGCATGCTCAGAGCCAATGCAAAAGATCAGACAACAATACAGAAGTTGACCAAAGGGTGGCGGTAAAGAGCTGAAAAACCACGTGATTTGGTGAAAGTTGGCTGAAAAAGTCCTGCCGTGTGTATGCATACCAAGTTCAAGGCCAACGCCCTTTGGACAGAAATCCACAGAAAAGTTTGTTTGAAGTCCGATCGTGTGTATGAGGCTTCAGCTAAGTAAAATTGTCCAAAAGAGGATACATTCCTTGGAATATATATATATATATATATATATATATATATATATATATATATATATATATATATATATATATATATATATATATATATATATATATATATATATATATATATCTTTTTATGTATACCATTATGTATTTTAAAATCAATGAAATCAATTTTTGCAAGATTTGTTTTGTAGGCTAAAATTTTGTCTGGGACGCCATATATCAGAAGGCCGTGATCATGAAAGCTTTTGCATCATTCTTCCCTTGCATGTTTCGGCTGACAATGTTTCTGCTTCTCTTCCAGTCCCGGGGTAATTGTAACCGAGGTTCACAAGCGGGGTGGAATGAGCGAAGAGCAGTACCAGGAGGTACGTAGCTGGAGGAGCTTTCACTCTCTATGATAATTAAGAAACATTCCATTTTTGTCGAGGGATTATGTGGAGTACACTATGGTGGCCGTACCACACCTCCACGACTGGATGCTATTGGATGCAGAGAGAGAGATGGGAACCAGATCTGTTATTCTATTTTTTTTTTACAGATCATAAAAATAGAAATAGGATGGGCACTGTCACTGCTGATTGTAGTGGAAAAATAAACCAAAAATTAAAAGTTAGAAAGTGGATAATTGGCACTGATAAGACCAGTGGCGGCCCGTCCATACGGGGCACATCCTAATCTATGCATCCGATCCCTAATCTACATACAGGGTACCGGACACATGGATTCCAACAAGGTTTTTTTTTTTTGATTAGAGCCTGAGGGTCTAATTGGCTAAAAAATAAAGGGTGGCCACCTGGTTGTGTGACCATAGTGAATTTTATATTCACTATTGTCTTCCTGATTCTCCTCTCGGCCAATCAGGAAGCGGGTCCCTAAGACCCGATTAGCCAGGGAGTCCTAGGAGGTAAGGAGGCCTCTGACCGCTGCTATCCCATCCGTCTCCTGTGCGGGGTGATCAACGGTATCCTGTCCTTCTCCTGCAAGGGGATCGCCGCCTTCCCATCCATCTCCCACGTGCGATGGGGGGGTATCGCTGGTTTGACCCCCCCCCCAAATATTGAGCACCAGCCGCCACTGGATAAGACCTAAAAATAGGCAATCCCCCATAGGTCAAATTCCTTTGTGTTTAAAAAAACTAAGCTGAACTCCAGACAGATATAATGCCGCGTACACATGAGTGGACTTTTCGACCGGACTGGTCCAACAGTCTATCCGACGGACTTTCGGCGGACTTCCGACGGACTTTCCCAACGAACGGACTTGCCTACACACGATCACACCAAAGTCCGATGGATTCGTACCTGATGACGTACGACCGGACTAAAATAAGGAAGTTGATAGCCAGTAGCCAATAGCTGCCCTAGCGTGGGTTTTCGTCCGTCGGACTAGCATACAGACGGATTTTTTCGACCGGACTCGAGTACGTCGGAAAGATTTGAAACACGTTCCAAATATAAAGTCCGTCAGATTTTCGAGGGGAAAAGTCCGCTGCAGGTCCGATGAAGCCCACACACGGTCAAATTGTCCACCGGACTCGGTCCGTCGGACCAGTCCGGTCAAATGTCCGCCCGTGTGTACGCGGCATAAGGGACACAAATTAATGTAACGCTGCAATTATTTGCACATCACATTTATACAACATTAACGCTCTGCATTTGACCCGGTATCTGCATCTTGCAACATAGGGAGCCAGTCAGTTGTGTTGCAGTGCTCATGGGCTAACAAAGGACATGATGAGAGCAGCGAGAGGAGCTCATCTTTCTTCTGCCTCTCTGCCGTTTGCTGGCCAAGGTGGGGGAGGGAAAAGATCTGTAATTGTAGCTGTGTAATTCACAAGACTGGATAGACAGAAGGACAACTCTACTGGCAGATAAAACAGCTCCTACAGATGTATTCACCTGATTTATATAGCTGTTTGCCTAGAGTTCAGCTTTAAAACTCTTTTTGTTTGTTTTGGAGCTGGTGCCGCTATTGGAAGATTTTCTTGTTTCTTATCTCCTATTGCCTTATCCTTGATCTCTCAGCTCTCTGTTCTTGAGTCTTGGCATTGATCTCACAGCTCCTTCTCTTCTTGTCACTTGGCACTAATGTCTCAGCTCCTTCTCTCCTCATCTTGGCATTGATCCCTCAACTCTTTCTGTCATCACCTTTTCCTCTTCCAGGTCTTTTTTTCTCCATGTGGCTTGGCATTGATCTCTTTATTCTCTTCTTGTGTCTTATCCTTGATCTTTGGCAATGATCTCTCAGCTCCTTCTCCCTTTCCGGTGTCTTGGCTCTGACCTCAGGGCTCCTTCTCTCCTCGTGTCTTGGCTCTCTTCTCTCAGTTCCTTCTCTCCTCGTGTCTTGGCACTCTTCTCTCAGTTCCTTCCCTCCTCGTGTCTTGGTTCTCCTCTCTCAGCTCCTTCTGTCCATGTTTCTTGGCTCTCTTCTCTCAACTCCTTCTATCCATGTGTCTTGGCTGTCTTCTCTCAACTCCTTCTCTCCACGTGTCTTGGCACTCTTCTCTCAACTCCTTCTCTCCACGTGTCTTGGCACTCTTCTCTCAGCTCTCCTTCTTACCTTGCTTCTTGACATTTATTTCTCAGCTCTTTCTCTTTGTGTGTCTTGGCATTTGTCTCTGTTTTTCTCTCCTTGTGCCTTGGCATTGATCCCTCGGCTCCTTCTCTCCTTTTGCCTTGACCTTGACTTCTTAACTCCTTTTCTGCTTGCATCGTGACATTGATCTCTCAGTTCCATCTCTCTCTGCTTTCAGTTCCTGAAGCGCACAAAGGAAACACACGCTCTGGGGCGTCCTGGCAAAGTGGAGGAAGTGGCACGGACAATCGCTTTCCTGGCTTCAGATGCAGCATCTTTTATCACTGGAGTGACCATGCCCGTGGATGGCGGCCGTCATGCTATGTGCCCACGATAGATCTACAGACAACAGAGCAAATTGTGATATATTTCCTCTAGGGTTTATATCAGTAGATGTGCAATTAATAAATCTCTAATTTTCCATATATCGGTCTGTACAATCTCTTTAATATTTACCACCTTTCTATCTGTCTGTCTGATTATTGATGAGGAAGCAGTTCACCAATGGAGCATTGTATACTTTTTATACTTATGTTTATAACTATGTGTCCAATAACAACTACCTGTTCACTTAATTTAGTTGTCAGTCGACTCTTCATCCATCCTTGCACTGACTACTTTCAAATTTTACATGAATGCTATGCGTAGTGAAGCAATGAATAGGCTCAGAGGAGGAATGGTACATGCAGAAGTGTTTGAATTTTATATGGTTAGAAACATCAGAATTTTCACTGTTCATATTGGAATCACACACACTTGTTAATAAAGAGTTAGGGTTCGTCAATTTATACCCAGCTAAAAATGGGTTACAGCCCACTCTGTAACATGCTTTCCTCTCCAATCAAGCTATGTTCCCTGTCTTAGCAGGGCCCTGATTTACCACCAGCAATGGTTATGCTGGCTGAGGGTCCCTCCCACGATCCGAGTGCAACAGGAATGTAACGGAGTACCAAACACCTGAATTGTGTTGGAACCCCACCATCTTAGTTACTCGCATGCTTCAAACCAAGGGCCCAACTCCAGAAATAAAGGAATGTCCACACAATCAGTCTTAACTGGAACACAGTGCTCTGTTCTTTCCCATACATGAGTGCACCTTCTCCTTCTACCTGGTTAAAGTATAACACTGAGATGCCAACTAGAACTTCAATACTCCTCAGTTATAGGTTCCCTTTGATAGGTTGTCCTGAAGGGGGGCCTATACTGGCTGAGCCCCAAAAAAACGCACTCCACTAATTATAACCTACAGAGTGTCTTGTAGGCCATCTCTTCCTATCAACCTCTCTTCCGACTCAGGTTGATAAGAAGATAAACAAATTCAACCCATAATGCATGCCCAGGGGTGGAGTTTCCCCTAATGGGGTACTAAACCATGCTTACACCCTCTGTGGGCCTGCCTAGTGCCACGCTGTGTTCACAAAGATAACCTTCAGCCATGTCCTCTCTATCCTTCCCCATCATTCTTCAAGGGACAGCCGATCATACAGCATAGCAAGTTGAAGTTGTCCTTCAATTTATCCTTCCCCATTGACTCCAATGCATTTTTCAACACTGCAAAACGTTGCTGAAACATCTTATTTTTTTTTAAAGAAAAAAACTTGCTTAGCCCTAGTATCTTATTGCACTTGAGGAATTTTACGGCATTGTCATCTTACCAATATGCTGAATACAGGGGGATTTTTCCCATGTCACCTTGTCATTATGCCCTATACAGAACTGGTATTTTGACATTCTACACTTGATCTTAGCCAAAAGGCAGAGAAGCGATTGGTATTTTGACATTCAGTAATCTTGCAATCACCTATTTGATAGCTTCAGCCTAAATAGTAAAGGGCTTGCATGCTATCAAAACAAAGTTCCCCTATCTTCAAATAGTATGATGACAGCTGCTAGCACTAATCACGTCCCATACTAACGCGTGAGATACAAAGAGATAGATAAATCAGGACAAAGTTGATGTGCCTATAAAATCAGAACGAAATAATAATACATAAGCGACTAATGTCGTCATACAGCTTACAACATCATGTAACGTGAACGTACACACAATTCATATACCGTATATACTCGAGTATAAGTCGTTCCGAGTATAAGTCGAGGCCCTAATTTACCACAAAAAAATGGGAAAAACTTATTGACCCGAGTATAAGACGAGGGTGAGAAATGCACAGCTACTGTAAGTGGAAAAGAGGGTCAACAATGCCCATTTGCAGCCTCACTGTGCCCATTTGCATGCCTCACTGTGCCCATTTGCAGCCTCACTGTGCCCATTTGCATGCCTTACTGTGCCCATTTGCAGCCATAGGTCCCCTGAACTTCAAACTCGGTAGTTAAGGGTTCCTAGATGCCCCCTAGCTGCAGCCAAAACTTGGGGTCTCTGAACCCAAAGGGTCCCGAAATGACATTGCTGCAGATGGACACAGTTGACCGACTTTGGGGCCCCGTATCTCGGGGGCGCTTGGTGCTATGAACCCCAAATTTGGTGTGCAAACCCAGTGGAACTAGCACCATAAAATATCAAAAGCTGGGGTTTCCAGCACCAAGTGGCTTTTCCTCAGCAAAAAATTTCATTTTCCGAACTGACTTTGGGGCCCCGTATCTCAGGGCCACTTGGTGCTAGAAACCCCAAATTTGGTGTGCAAACCCAGTGGAACTGGTACCACAACATATCTAAAGCTGGTATCCAAGTGGCCCCGAGATACAGGGCCCAAAAATCGGTTCAGAAAAAGTCAAGCACTTTTCTACAGCAGAAAATGACATTTTCCAGACCTGCTTTGGGGCCCTGTATCTCGGGGCCGCTTGGTGCTAGGAACCTCAGCCTTGGATATGGTACCAGTTCCACTGGGTTTGCACACCAAATTTGGGGTTCCTAGCTCTAAGTGGCCCTGAGATACGGGGCCCCAAAGTCGGTTCGGAAAATGAAATGTTTTGCTGCAGAAAAGTGCTTGACTCGAGTATAAGTCGAGGGGGGCACTTTCAGCACAAAAAAATGTGCTGAAAAATTCGACTTATACTCGAGTATATACGGTAATAGAAATATTGATACAAAAGTCATCCATAAAGTGCTCAGGTGCATATAAGTCCGTGATACTCTGACCACCCAGAATTAGTTTTCAGCATCCTTAATACAGAGATAATAAACGTGACTTGATAGGTGACTGTGAATATAGCGATCTGCGGCAGTGATTACACTCAGGTGCTCCCCACCCCAAGGTAATGGCCGCTCACCTCAGAGTGTGTGACCTCGCATTTAAGCTTGGTCAATACACGCTTGTGAATCATCATCACGGATTCCAGGTCAGGTTGAAAGGTCCAAACACTGCTCAAAGATATAGCCTCCTCATATAAAAATATCAAAAGAAACTTCCATAGTGATGATACTGTTTTAAAAGATTTTACTGCAAACAAAAGCCCTATTATAGGGTACTCACGTGGGTCTGGTGCGTTAGTGCACCGCTCTATAGCATGCCTTAAATCACGCCAAGCTGTGGATGAGATCGTGGGTTCTCCATAAGACAGACCAGCTGCCTCCTGCGCCGTCCAGTCCCCTCCCCTACGCATGTCGATACAAGGGAAATGTCGTATCTTCATCAGGGGGATGCTAATTGGACGGTGGTGCTGTCTGTTAAATACCTGGCAATGGCCATTTTCCTGTAGTTCAAAACATATGATTTTCTTGCATGAACATGTCCGGCGGCCATTTTAGTGTAGTGCAGGGACTTTCAAATGCTCATAAGCGTAATCCCTCTTGCTAAACTCCCCTAACAGGTGACACCAACAGAACTATCTACGCTCCTTCCTGCTAAGTATAAGTAACTTAAGGGCTAAATCAGCCAGAAAACGATACCGCAATAAAGATCCAGTAACTGAGACTGTACTGTGGTGGTAGACATATGAATCTGTAAGACCTCCAGGTGGGCAACATATAGGAGGGACATGCGCCCAACCTCTTCACAATGCCCCGAGACACCAGAACAGAGGGTCCCAGCATAGACAGATATATATCATATTTAAAGACATAGGCAGGCACAGGCCAAGTAACCTTCACCATGTAAGGGGTCCAGCCACTGGGCAGGCCCCGCCGCCTCACCCTCAAACAAAAATAGGAACTGGCGGGGCAGGGAGGGAGGCTGAAAAGACAGTGGGCGTACAGTGTGCAGGTTCCCCACCAGGCATCGCCATGCAGGGCCAGCACATCAAGAGGCAATTCTGGCCTAGGTGTTGTAGAGGTACCAGACCTCCGCTGTCCGCAGACCGGTCTCCCCATCCGCAATCCAAAAAAGATGGCGGACAGGGTAGAGAGTCACAGATGGCAGGCAGCACAACTCATTGAGGACATGTCCCTGGAATCCCCCCTCCCCTGCTGAGCATCCCTCAGGTGAAACCACATGGTTGTCCAACTTAGAGACTGCAATATGCTGACCCAGGAGACCCAGAAAGTCAGTGGATAGCAGAGGCAACAGAGACACCGTTCATTGGGCCTCAAAAAACTAATGAGGTGTTTCGGAGAGATACAGAAGGTCATAATCCACACTGTCTTACCCGCCAGATCGATGCAGGGAAAAGTCAGGCTTGAGAGGATGTTGGGTGGAGCCTAGGGCCCTCTTGAGTAGAGGGGCAAGACCTGGGTGGTCGGATCCATTGCTGTCTCGACATGAGAGGGCCAGGAGCCTCCTGGGTGAGTAGATAGCCATACCAGTTAGGCACGCTGATAGCAGGCTTGACGATAAAGCTGAACAGGTCAGGGAGTTGATCTGGGGAGCGAAGGTAGAATTCAGATCCCTGCTTCCGCCCAATTAAATGGCAAGGGTGGCCCCAGTGGTAAGTGGCTTCTGCTTCACGGATCCGTGTGTGCCTGGAGACATCTGGGTAAATCCAGGTAAGAGCTCCGCCAAAGACAATAGGGCCCTTCGACCATGCCAGACGTGGGATGGATGTCCCTTGGTGGGTCTGTAGGAGCATGGCCTTGGGAGGATGGGGGAGGTGCCCTAAGGCCTGGCACGCTGTGCACCCTGTTCAGCTACAGCTCAGTGGTAGGATGTTTGCCCCAAACCTGATTCAGGATAGCTCTTACTGTGGCACGCAGGTCTGGGCCTATGGTGGGCCTCCGGGATGCCACGGAGTCGCAGATTATTGCACCTGCTCTGGTTTTCTCCATCATCCAGCCACAGATGAAATTCCACAAGATGGCGGCGGAAGGTATGATGTTTTACCTCTAGGGTGGTGATACGAGCATCTGCAGCAGTTGTGGAGGACTCCAGATCTGTCACCCGTTCCTCTACAGTGTCCATCTGCTGGCAGAGATCATGCAGCTCCCTTGTAAGGGCATTGACTATAGAGGCAGCCAAGGCCTGGAGGTCCTGCTTAGTGGGTAGGCCTGCAACTATGTCCCAGGGGGCTCCCTGTGAGCAGCCACCTGTCCCTGTCGAGCCCTACTACTCCAGCCGTGTATCCGGGCGCTGCATATCTGGGGACAGTATAGGGGAATGCGGCCGATCCACGTGTAAGTCTCCTGCTGCTGGAGCCCCTGCCTGTGTGTTCCTCTTACTGGTAGTTGCGGCGGCACTCACCGGGGTGACTCGCGAGGATGCCATCTTGGTCTGGGCTGCCGAGCAGGAGATGGCGTGCTGTCTCAGAAAGTAGTGGGTTATCTCGGGCCCCCTCAATTCCCCCGGTGGTCAGCGGGTATTTTCAGTCCCCCGACATGTAAGTAAACCTCGCCTGTGCAAACTCAGCCCATGCAGAGTTCCAGAAAGAGCAGCTTCACTCTGCCATCACTAAGAAATGCCCCTAGTTTCTTATAAGTTGACGAGCTAGCCGCTGCCGACTGGGTTTAACTTCTCACTGACCACGTAGAACATACAGTGCTCTGCATTAATGAGCACACCCCAACAGATTTGTCAGAAAAACTTTACTTTCCTTTCACAATCAACATTTTCTGGGGACACTAAACTACAAAATACTCCCACAAATGCGGGCCATTGATTGCAACCAAGATTTATTAATTTGCACACACAAAAAAAAGGACTACGATGAGCCGAGAAAATGAATGCTTCCGAGCATGCATCGAATTGTTTCCGAGCATGCGTAGGAATTTCGCACGTCGGAATTGCTACAGACGATCGGAATTTCCGATAGGAACTTTTTCCGTCAAAAAAATAGAGAACCTGCTCAGTACTGAGCATTCCTTCCAATGGGCAGGGGCGCTGTAGGAGTGCTGTATACAGCGTTCCCACACCGCCCCAAACCGCCGCTTGCAGGACTCGTAAAGTCTTTAGGAGCCAGTGACAGCAGGAAGCTGACAAGTATAGAAGCCGTAGAAATAACATGTCTACTTAGGGCTAAAAGTTCAACCCAAATCTAGGGTAAGACCTAACCGTTGGCTCATCCCTACTGATATTCAGAGATAGAAAAGCTCAGCAGCCTGGTCTAACCTGCCCTATACAGACTGTTTCTGTCTGATGCCAAAAGTGATGAGGCAACAATGAGACCTTTTGATGTTTTTAAACAAATAATTTCACAATCCTCTGTGCCTTCATATGTTCTTCTGTATTTTCATTTCTATACACATTCCAGTATAGTGCTAAGATTCTGATTTTTCAGTAGGCCTCTGACATATGGCTTAAAGGGTACCTGTCCCATGAAGTGCAAAGCAACAGGCTCACTTTATGTGCCCCTCCACAGACACACATACTGACCTTCACTCTTTTGCCAATCCTTTCAGTCACCGTGTTGTGAATAGAGCGTCCTGTGTAAGCTCTGAATAGGGATAAGCTTTGGGTTTGGGTCAAACACATATTCATTCTGAACCCATATAGTTTGCAGTTTGGGGATTAGCCAACCAAACTGCCAGTTAACTTTGAAGAATCTTCAGGGGCTGTTTGTAAACAAACCATCCTGTGTTCCTGGGTGACATCAGTGACCAACTATGGTCCATCCTAGGTTCCTTGGTGATGTCAGTGACCAAATATGGTCCATCCTAGGTTCCTGGGTGATGTCAGTGACCGAATATGGTCCACCCTAGAATCCTAGACGACGACATTTACCAAACATGGTCCATCCTAGGTTCATGGAAGACGTCAGTGACCAAATATGGTCCATCCTAAGTCCCTGGGTGACATCAGTGACCAAATGTGGTCCGTTCTAGGATCCTGGGAGATGTCAGTGACCAAATATGGTCCATCCTAGGATCCTGGGTGTTGTTAGTGACCAAATATGGTCCATCCTAGGATCCTGGGTATCGTTAGTGACCAAATATGGTCAATCCTAGGATCCTGGGTGTTGTTAGTGACCAAATATGGTCTATCCTATTATCCTGGGTTACGTCAGTGACCAAATATGGTCCATCCTAGGATCCTGGGTGACGTCAGTGACCAAATATGGTCCATCCTAGCATCTTGGGTGATGTCAGTGACCATATATAGTCCATCCTAGGATCCTGGGTGAAGTTAGTGACCAAATATGGTCCATCCTAGGTTCCTGGGTGATGTCAGTAACCAAATATGGTCCTTCCTAGGTACCTGGGTGATGCCAGTGACCGAATATGGTCTATCCTATAATCCTGGGTGACATCAGTGACCAAATTTGGTCCATCCTAGGTTCCTGGGTAATGTCAGTGACTAAATATGGTCCATCCTAGGATCCTGGGTGTCGTTAGTGACCAAATATGGTCCATCCTAGGATCCTGGGTGACGTCTGTGATGAGAGGGTTTACCCGTTGGTGGCGCTATCGGTCTCTTGGATCGCAGTACCAGTGTCCACCAGCGGGTGTCTTCCAACACCTGGGACCTGCAGTAAGAGGTCTCTCCTGCTGGTGGCACTGTTGCATCCTTGGGCCGTAGTACCGGTGTCCACCAGCGGGTGCACTCCAGCAGTGTGGAGCAAACAGCACTCTGCGCTCAGGTGTGACTTGAAGTCAATTATAGTCAGTCCTATAAATACCCGGCAAGCCCTCATATGCTTGCCTTGGTATCTTTCTCCCTGCGCCCTGACTTTGCTGACTGTATCCTGATCGTGAACCTGTTTCTGCTCTGCTCTGCTCTGCTCTGCTCTGCTCTGATCCGATCCGATCCCTATCCCTAGCCCATCCTGTTCTTGTCCCTCCTGATTCCCTTGGATCCCTGCCCTGCTGCTTAACCATCCATCCTCTCCCTGTCCTGCTGGTTTCCCGTCCTTGCCCATCTGCTGACCTCCCTGTGTATGACCTTGGCCTGACTTTGTTTACGATTCCGGTATCTCCATTTACTTGTATATATTGTTGTTTGTAGTGCGTTTGTTGTGTTGGTTTTGCACTGTTTATATTCCTTTACTTGTCACTTGTTTATTAAACACCATTATTTTTTCACTTACATGTGTTTCTGGTCTCCTCTGTGCAGTCCACACGGTCTGGTCAATTACATCCCCTGACAGTATACCAAGGCCATCCCTGACCAGACGTGGCTGCATTGAGGAAACCATCCTGGTTTGTCGGGTCTGCTAATATGGATTTCAATGAAATCATTTATTATTCTCTGCTAGCAGAAGAGGATGGTGAATATTGTCGCCAGATTTTAAAAGGGTGGACTAGTGACCAGCTGATGGAAACTATCCGATCAGCTCATTCCCTAGTGGATCAGGGGTATATGTCTTTTGAAGATGTTCAGCCCCTAATCCAGTTATGTGCAAAATCAGCCCTGTCATGTATTCCCGAGGGAAGTGATGACTTTTCGCCCCTCTTCAATTATGGCCAAGTTGAATCCCTGGTTTGGTTGTTAGAGGTTGATCCAGCCTATTTTATGGAACATTATTCCTCCTGTTCACAGCAAGTGTTGTCTAATTGCATCCAGTCGGTGCAATCCTTGATTAGTCAGGCTGTGTGTGAATCAGCGTTTGTTCAACCTGTGCTGCAGGCATGGTCAGATCTCCTGTCTTTAGCTAAGCCACAATATTCCAGCCCTGCCATTAATCATCTGCTTTCCCAAAAATCTATCTCCCCATCGCCTATGGCAACCTCAGCTACAGCCCAGTTTAATCAGCCCCCTACCAAATACTACCACCCAGTCTCCAAGTGTCGCACCTATCCTGCCTTCAATCCACCTGTCTCTTCTCCTCCACCTGTAACAGTCCCACAAAACCCTTCTCTAGCTACAGTTCCTTGGTCTTCCTTCGATCCAGCTACTTTCTTTTCTTACAGCCCTGCACCTACATACAAAACTGCACGGGCTAAACCAAAAAAGAAACAAAAATTCTTCCCGACCCACACCATCTTGCCAGTAACCCAACCTGCTCCTGCTACCCAGTCCGATGTCTCGATGCCTGCCTTCCAGCCGGATGTCTCGATGCCTGCCTTCCAGCCGGATGTCTCGATGCCTGCCTTCCAGCCGGATGTCTCGATGCCTGCCTTCCAGCTGGATGTCTCGATGCCTGCCTTCCAGCTGGATGTCTCGATGCCTGCCTTCCAGCCGGATGTCTCGATGCCTGCCTTCCAGCCGGATGTCTCGATGCCTGCCTTCCAGCCGGATGTCTCGATGCCTGCCTTCCAGCTGTATGTCTCGATGCCTGCCTTCCAGCCTGACGTTCCAGTGCCTGCCACCCAGCCTGACGTTCCAGTGCCTGCCACCCAGCCTGACGTTCCAGTGCCTGCCACCCAGCCTGACGTTCCAGTGCCTGCCACCCAGCCTGACGTTCCAGTGCCTGCCACCCAGCCTGACGTTCCAGTGCCTGCCACCCAGCCTGACGTTCCAGTGCCTGCCACCCAGCCTGATGATCCAGTGCCTGCCACTCAGCCTGACGATCCAGTGCCTGCCACTCAGCCTGACGATCCAGTGCCTGCCACTCAGCCTGACGATCCAGTGCCTGCCACTCAGCCTGACGATCCAGTGCCTGCCACTCAGCCTGACGATCCAGTGCCTGCCACTCAGCCTGACGATCCAGTGCCTGCCACTCAGCCTGACGATCCAGTGCCTGCCACTCAGCCTGACGATCCAGTGCCTGCCACTCAGCCTGACGATCCAGTGCCTGCCATTCAGCCTGACGATCCAGTGCCTGCCATTCAGCCTGACGATCCAGTGCCTGCCATTCAGCCTGACGATCCAGTGCCTGCCATTCAGCCTGACGATCCAGTGCCTGCTACCCCGTCTGACACTTCAGTGACTACTGTCCAGTCCGATGTACCTATTGTCCAGCCTGGTATGCCAGCACCTGCTGTTCTGCCTGATGTGCCAGCGCCTGTGTCTGCTGCCCAGTGTAAAGTTCCAGTAGCCGCTGCCTGGTCTGATGTCTTGGTGTCGGCTTTCCAGTCCGCTTCCCAGCCTGATGTGCCAGTATCTGCTACTCAGCCAGTTGTGCCAATGCCTGTGCCCGCTGCCCAGTTTGAGGTCCCAGTGCCTGCTGGTCAACCCGAAATCCCAGTGTCTATGTTTCAGTCTGACGCTCCAGTAACCACTGACCAGTCTGATGCACCTGTTGTTCAGCCTGTTGTGCCAGTACCTGCTGTTCTGCCTGATGTGCCAGCGCCTGTTTTTGCTGTCCAGCCTGAAGTTCCAGCACCTGCTGCCCGGTCTGATGTTTCGGTACCCACTTTCCGGTCTGATGTGCCCATCCTCCAGCTTGATATCCTGGTACCTGTCTTCCAGCCTGATGTCGTGATGTTGTTATCTCAGCCTGAGGTTTCGGTGCCCGTGTCTTAGCCTGAAGTTTCGGTGCCCGTGTTTCAGCCTGGAGTTTCAGTGCCCGTGTCTCAGCCTGCTGAATCGGTGCCCGTTACCCAGTCTGTTGAATTGGTGCCCGTTACCCGGTCTGCTGATCCGGTGCCCGTTACCCAGTCTGCTAAACTGAAGTCCGTCACTTTGCCTGCCAAGCCAGTACCCGTTATCCGGTTTGCCGAACCAGTGCCCGGTGTCCAGCTCACTGAGTTGGGGCCTATTACCCAGCCCACTGGGCCGGGGTCCGTTACCCAGCTTGCTGAGCCGGTGCCTGTAATCCGGCCTGCCCTTACGGTACTCGCTATTCGGCCTAATGCTCCAGAGACTGCTGCCCAGTTCGATGACCCGGAGCCTGCTTCCCAGCTCGATGACCTGGAGCCTGCTTCCCAGCTCGATGACCCGGAGCCTGCTTCCCAGCTCGATGACCCGGAGCCTGCTTCCCAGCTCGATGACCAGGAGCCTGCTTCCCAGCTCGATGACCCGGAGCCTGCTTCCAAGCTCGATGACCCGGAGCCTGCTTCCAAGCTCGATGACCCGGAGCCTGCTTCCAAGCTCGATGACCCGGAGCCTGCTTCCCAGCTCGATGACCCGGAGCCTGCTTCCCAGCTCGATGACCCGGAGCCTGCTTCCCAGCTCGATGACCCGGAGCCTGCTTCCCAGCTCGATGACCCGGAGCCTGCTTCCCAGCTCGATGACTCGGAGCCTGCTTCCCAGCTCGATGACCCGGAGCCTGCTTCCCAGCTCGATGACCCGGAGCCTGCTTCCCAGCTCGATGACCCGGAACCTGCTTCCCAGCTCGATGACCCGGAGCCTGCTTCCCAGCTCGATGACCCGGAGCCTACTTCCCAGCTCGATGACCCGGAGCCTGCTTCCCAGCTCGATGACCCGGAGCCTACTTCCCAGCTCGATGACCCGGAGCCTGCTTCCAAGCTCGATGACCCGGAGCCTGCTTCCAAGCTCGATGACCCGGAGCCTGCTTCCCAGCTCGATGACCCGGAGCCTGCTTCCCAGCTCGATGACCCGGAGCCTGCTTCCCAGCTCGATGACTCGGAACCTGCTTCCCAGCTTGATGACCTGGAGCCTGCTTCCCAGCTCGATGACCAGGAGCCTGCTTCCCAGCTTGATGCCCCGGAGCCTGCTTCCCAGCTTGATGACCCGGAGCCTGCTTCCCAGCTCGATGACCCGGAGCCTGCTTCCCAGCTCGATGACCCGGAGCCTGCTTCCCAGCTCGATGACCCGGAGCCTGCTTCCCAGCTCGATGACCCGGAGCCTGCTTCCCAGCTCGATGACCCGGAGCCTGCTTCCCAGCTCGATGACCCGGAGCCTGCTTCCCAGCTCGATGACCCGGAGCCTGCTGCCCAGCTCGAAGTGCCCATGCCCGCTGCCCAGCCTGATGTGCCTGCTGCCCAGCTCGAAGTGCCCGCTGCCCAGCTTGGTGTATTCCTGCCCGCTGTCATCTCAGATGTGCCCGCTGTCTTCTCAGATGTACCCACTGTCCAGTTTGATGTACCCGATGCCCGGCCTGATGTGCCCTCATCTGTTCGGTTGGAGGCCATGAACTTTGGACAATCGCACCTTGTTGGAGCGTCCGGAGGCCGCTCCTTTAGGGGGGGTACTGTCATGAGAGGGCTTACCCATTGGTGGCGCTATCGGTCTCTTGGATCGCAGTACCAGTGTCCACCAGCGGGTGTTTTCCAACACCTGGGACCTGCAGTAAGAGGTCTCTCCTGCTGGTGGCACTGTTGCATCCTTGGGCCGTAGTACTGGTGTCCACCAGCGGGTGCACTCCAGCAGTGTGGAGCAAACAGCACCCTCTGCGCTCAGGTGTGACTTGAAGTCAATTATAGTCAGTCCTATAAATACCCGGCAAGCCCTCATATGCTTGCCTTGGTATCTTTCTCCCTGCGCCCTGACTTTGCTGCCTGTATCCTGATCGTGAACCTGTTTCTGTCCTGCTCTGCTCTGATCTGATCCGATCCCTATCCCTAGCCCATCCTGTTCTTGTCCCTCCTGATTCCCTTGGATCCCTGCCCTTCTGCTTAACCATCCATCCTCTCCCTGTCCTGCTGGTTTTCCGTTCTTGCCCAACTGCTGACCTCCCTGTGTATGACCTTGGCCTGGCTTTGTTTACGATTCCGGTATCTCCATTTACTTGTATATATTGCTGTTTGTAGTGGGTTTGTTGTGTTGGTTTTGCACTGTTTATATTCCTTTACTTGTCACTTGTTTAATAAACACCATTATTTCTGGTTTCCTCTGTGCAGTCCACACGGTCTGGTCAATTAGATCCCCTGACAACGTCAGTGACCAAATATGGTCCATCCTAGGTTCCTGGGTGACATCAATGACCAAATATATGCTCCATCCCGGATTCCTGGGTGACATCAATGACCAGATATGCTCCATTCTGGGTTCCTGGGTGACGTCGTGGGTCATTGAGGTGGCAGGGAAACATCAACTGACTTTACTGAATAGTATTTTTTTATTTTTTTCATTGGGACGTGTCCCCCATGGCAGTGCACAGATTCCCATGCCCATTTTTAGGAGAAAAAGAGACTGTAAGGGGGGCGTGGCTTGGCGCGCGGCTTGGATGGCAGCACATTAGAGGAGCTCCGTCAGACACACAGCCTGTTAGCCTGACACCCTTTACAAGAACCCTCCATGCCAGCCAGGAAGCCACACGGCACCCCGCACACTCGTTCCCGCAAAGGGCTGACGACTTCCACAGCCAGGAAAATCGTGGATTTGTTGAGACAAAAGTCGGAGGCTGAGAACGGCAAGGCCGAACCCAAGATGGCGCCGACGCAGCAGGCAGAGCTCCACGAGGAAGACTTCAGCGGTGAGTCAGACGTTAATGAGGACATGAACAGGGGGAAATCAAGACACCATAAACCCCTAACATACGCAGATATGTCCGGTTTTACTGCCGAAATCAAATCGGCCTTTTCAGCCGCAATAACCGATCTCAAAACGAATCTGGTTGTCCTCACTGAAAAGCTAGCAGCGGCAGAACATGCGGGGAAACAGAGATATAAGGCCCTGGACAGAATGGACAAGATTGCGGTGTCCCATACCCAACACTTTATAGACGTAAACAGACACCTGGAAGACCTCGACAACAGAGGCAGGAGGAACAATATTAGGGTCAGGGGGATCCCCGAAACAGTAGAGGCAGACCAAATAGCCCCGGCTCTACAGAGGGTCTTTAACAGCCTACTGGAAAGGCAAGAGGAGACTGTGATTGATTTCATTAGGGCACACAGAGCGCTTAGGCCTAGAGGCCCTGACACTGCACCACCCCGGGACATCATTTGCTGCTTGCAAAGCTTTCAATTAAAGGAGGACATAATGCGCAAAGCGAGGAGGAATGAGAGGATCATTTTCAATGGAGAAACCATAATGCTATTCCAAGATCTGTCCCAGATTACACTCAAAAACCGCAGGGCCTTGCGCCCACTACTGGACAAACTCCGTGAAAAAGACCTCAGGTACACCTGGCGCTTCCCCTTTGCCCTCATTGTGGCGACAAATGGGCACCAGCACATCCTACGCACCCCATCGGACCTCCCTGATTTCTGTGCAGGACTTGGCCTTGACCCAGTGGACTTGCCGGATTGGTATGCTGAGTTTGCTTTACCACCACACAACAGGAGTCCATCCAGATCGCCATTTTCCACACCTGAAAAAAGGTCGTCCAAAAAAATGAAGTCAAGCAAAGCAGGAAGTTCCAAATTCAACACACCGAATCCAAGAGCTCTTTGGGACTGTGAACACGCAGAGGATTGATGCCAAGCTGTTCAGCCTATGATCCTCCACATCGCTCTGACCAACTGCTTTGACGTCAAAGGGAGTTATTCTTGCCCAATTTATCATACATTTTTTCATTTTTCATTTTGTTAAATTTTTACTGACTTCCATGTTCTCAAAGCAGACATAGGTGTGCTTATTGCACAAATCTCGTACCACAATTGTTTTTCATGACGTTTAGGCATTAGTCTGAGTTACTGCAGTTTTGTGACCCCCGCGGTGGGGGGCGCCGGCTTGGTCGTGACACTTTAGAGGTGGCGAGCGGCTGGGTCCTCACGCCGTGAGGGTGCAAATGACAACGGGGCCTCTTGGCTCTCTTGGGCGGGCCCGGTGAGGTTCCCTTATTCTACAGGGTGAATTAATATATACTTTACTTCGGTTAAGAGAAGTATATCTTTTTTTTTTAGTTACAGGCTGTGTGTTCGTTGGAGGTTGGTTATGCCAGATATACCCTTCACAAGTTTTCTATTCAAGCTTAACGGCTTATTCTGTTTGATTTACACACCAGGCAGCCGCCTCCCCCTACCCCCGCAAGTGGTCTGCCACTGCTTTAAGCTTTGCAGACGCACTACAGTTCTCTAGATAGGGCTCTATCTAGAGGTTGAACCTAATCCTTATTATACTCGCTCCTCTTCCCACCTACACCTCCTTGCTTTCCTGCTTTCTGCTCTTTTTCTCCTTTTCTGTTTCCTTCCCCCCCTACCCCCTCCCCCCCTTTCTTTTTTTTTTTGTTTTTTTTGTTTTTTTTGTTTTTTTTTTTTTTTTTTGTTTGTCACTTATTCTGGGGGGGTTTCGCCACCCACGTACTTGACCTTAAGATTGCCTTAACTGACCACCGATATCTCTTTTTCAGATCAAGGTTTCGCACCGCTCCTGAGTCTACACCATGGCTTACTCTCTTCTGGGGCGCAACCCCACAGTAATATCCCACAATATACGGGGATTGAATACCCCAGAGAAGAGAACTTCATTACTTAGGGAAATTAAAAAAGGTAAGCCACATTTTGTACTACTACAGGAAACCCACTTTAAGACTGGTCATGTACCCAGGCTCACTGACTCGAACTTTACAAAGGTTTTTCACGCCACAAATAACTTAGCTAAAACTAAAGGTGTTTCAATACTGGTCAGTAAAAATGCACCTTTCGACCTGACGGACCAACTGATAGACCCTGAAGGCAGATACATTTTTTTGAAAGGACACTACAGCGGAACGCCCATCACAATAGCAAATGTGTACTTTCCAAACTCAGCCCATCTGCCATTTTGTAAACAGATGACCCATAAGCTGCAGGAGTTTGCCAAGGGGTGTCTGATATTGGGAGGAGACTTCAACATCCCTTTGAATCCCCTGACAGACACCTCCAATGGCAACACTAACATTAGGTACCAAACCCTGAAAGGTATTAAATCCCTTCTCCATAAGCTGGGACTGGTAGATTCCTGGAGACTCCTTAACCCACAGGGACGTGACTATACGTTTTATTCGGCTCCCCACAAAAAATACACAAGGATAGATTATCTGTTTATAACTCAAAAAGACCTTCCTGTTCTCACTGAAGCCTGCATAGGCACACAATCCTTCTCTGACCACGCTCCAGTAGCAGTAACGTTAGACTTGACAAGAGCCCCAAAAAAGACCCAGATTTGGAGACTTAACTCCTCGATACTCTCGGACCCCACTCACCTACCCAAACTCAAAGAGGCCCTGTCAAATTTTTTCGCCCAGAACAACACTCCAGGGATGGACCCACTAATGATTTGGGAGGCTCACAAATGTACACTAAGAGGGGAACTGATCTCGCTGGGTGCCAGAAGGAAAAAGGAGAGAGAAAGGGAAATCAAAAATCTAATAAGCCGTATCCATAAGCTAGAATCCCTACACAAACAATCTCTTGCAGTGGATACTGCCACAGAATTGCTAGTAGCCAGGAAACAACTTCAGACACTTTTTGATGCTAAAGCCAAACGATTTTTATTTTTTAGGAAAAAAATATACTATGAGGGGGGCAACAAACCGGGCAAAACATTGGCAAGGGCGTTACGAGTACACACCCAAAACAATAACATCACAGGCATAAGACAGAAAAAAAATGGGACACTAGATGTCACCACAGAGGAGATTGCTAAACATTTTCACACATTTTATTCAAAACTCTACAATTTACCGCCACAACACAAGCAACCGGGTATGGACGGTAATAGATCACAAGTAATAGAAGACTATCTTAGCAAGAGTGGTCTTCCGTCTCTTGACACCACGGAAGCTAACACCCTTGAAGACACAATAACCACGGCTGAAATTAGAATGGCCATTAAGAATTTGAAACTAGGCAAGAGTCCTGGCCCAGATGGGTACACGGCCATTTACTACAAAACTTTTACAGACCTCTTGACAGACCCTCTGGCGGCGGCCTTGAATGCCCTGTCCGAACCCAGAGCCACCACTCCAGACTTACTTTCAGCCTACATAACCGTAATACCGAAGACAGGTAAGGACCCCTCCGATTGTGCCAGCTACCGTCCTATTTCCTTACTGAATCTGGACGTAAAAATTTTCGCGAGGATACTGGCTGACAGGCTGAGACCCTTTCTCCAAAAAATAATTGGCCCGGAACAGGTAGGTTTCATGCCCGAACGTGAAGCCAAAGACAATGTCACCAAAGCCCTCCTACTGATTCACCAAATGGGGTCCAGCGGATCTGAGGGCCTTCTCCTATCCACGGATGCGGAGAAGGCCTTCGACCGCGTGGCTTGGGACTACATGCTATCCACTTGTAAACATATTGGATTGGGTGATAAGATGTTGGCCCGGATCTCCGCACTCTATCATAACCCTTCGGCTAGATTGAAAATAAACGGCACCCTTTCGGACCGGGTACATATAGCGAACGGAACGAGACAGGGCTGTCCCCTTTCACCACTCTTATTCATTTTAACACTAGAGCCATTTATTAGACAGGTCAATGCAAATAATTCAATCGGGGGATTTCAGGTGGGGGGGCGGGAGTTCAAGGTTGCCGCCTATGCCGATGATTTGCTATTTTTCATATCTAGACCCCACACCACCCTCCCTAATCTTATGAAAACCTTTGAACATTATAGCTACGTCTCTAATCTAAAGATAAACTATTCCAAATCTGAAGCCATGAACATTTCCCTTCCCAACCACTCACTCTCTTCAGTGATAGAAAACTCACCCTTTAAATGGGACCACAAAAAACTGAAATATTTGGGGGTGTTTTTAACACCTCAACTATCGACAATTTACGAACAAAATTTTCCCCCTCTCTTAAAATCTATGGAAACGGACTTACACAAATGGCACGCTGGAACCTTCTCTTGGTTTGGAAGGGCAGCTATCATTAAAATGACGGTCCTCCCCAGACTCCTTTATCTTATGCGCACTTTACCGATTAAAATACCGTCCAACATGTTCAGGATACTGAGAACCATGTTTTTGAAATTCATATGGGCACAAAAAAGTCCGAGAATCAAACTTGAAACTCTGCAGAAAGCGAAGACATTGGGAGGGCTGGGAGTACCCAACTTACAGGGCTACTACAAAGCATCTCACGTAACAAGGGTCATTGACTGGCACTGTCACAGAGATTCCAAAGACTGGGTGAAACTGGAAATGGTCCTTCAGGCCCTCCCTCTCACCTTTGCGCCTTGGCGACCATGGCTTTCATACTCTGACGACCTAAAGCAACATCCCTTAATGGGTACCACTCTGAAAGTGATTCATGAGATACCCGCCGACACAGGAGTCACATCCGCCTTAGGTCCACTTACCCCACTGAGGGATAACCCAGATTTCATCCCAGGGGTAGGCAACCCTCACCTCAGATCCTCTCATAGTGACGGACCTCTTTTAGCAAGAGATTGTTACCACCAAGCCAAAATGAAAGACTTTCAGACACTTAAACGAGATGACAATGTGACTGACTTACCCTTTTGGACCTACCTCCAAGTTAGAAGTTATGTAAGCACTAATAACAAGGTGGGAGACTTCACCAGACCTTTGACGGACTTCGAGTCGGTGTGCCTTAGGGGAGAGCCAATACGTGGGGCCACTTCAATTATTTACGCGTGGCTACAGAACACGAAAACACCCATGGATGACAGACTCAGAGGGCGGTGGTCGGAAGCCTTACAGGTAAACATAACCCCGAATCAGTGGAGGAACGCTTGCATCTTAGCACATAAGTGCTCTATCAGCACCAAGGTACAAGAGACAGCTTTCAAACTCTTAACTCAGTGGTACCTAACTCCAACAAAATTAAATAAGATGTTTCCCCAGGCTTCAGATCGTTGCTGGAGGTGTATGGGAGATAGTGGAACTTTACTACACATTTGGTGGCATTGCCCCCTGATTACCCATTTTTGGGACAGTGTACGAGAATACATCAAAAAAATCACTGAGACTACCCTACCTTTAGACGCAGCCTGCTGCCTGCTGCATATTTCGAGCTGGCCTCTGAAAAGATACAAGCGTTCGCTCACAAAACATTTATTGAATGCGGCCAAGTCCCTCATCCCAATTTATTGGAAATCAACTCGTGTACCAACAACAAAGGAATGGCTAAACAGGGTCACAGAATTCTATGAAATGGAAGACACTTTGGCGCAAGCAAACGAACAAGTTGAAAAATTTCTTGACACTTGGCGCCCATGGAACGAGTTTAAATACTCCCAAGCATTCTCTGACATTGTTGGTGCTCAGATTGAGGAGATAAGCTAATTTAGTTATAGATATGGCCTAACAGTGGATCTGTACTGGAATACACACTTGGTCGACGTGGGTGGCCGAGGTCAACTAGGATCATTCAGGATCATTCACCTTTTTTTTTTTTTTTTCTTCTCGTTGTATACTATGATTCTTGAATATACACAAATCTCGCTTTCATACTCCACATAGAGTTTTGGTTTCCGTTCACCCTCCTTTCACTTATTACTTTATCTTTCCCCCTATTTTCATCTCTTTGCACTATTCAGAGGGTCAATCGTAATATCGAATATAATATTATTATAGGCCTAGGCGAAAGGGGTTGTGACATTGAACAGGCTTACTCCAGAACTGATAAGGTTTATGTAAACGACACAACCGATATTACACTGTTTAATTTTTTTTTTGATTGTTCTGAATCAACATTGCATAAACAAATGTAAACTGAGGCCTTTTTACTGAAATTTTTGCTCGATCAGAAACACTTTTATTTGTTTTTGTACTCTCTGATCTGTATTGTCTACGTATTATTCTGTAATAAACTTCTTTAATGGAAAAAGAGACTGTAAACTCACATATATTTGAAGCTTCCTGATGACACAATTGGTTTTGCGAAACGCGTTGAGGCTGCTGGGAAAGAACACAACATCACTACGTCACTTCTTGCTGGGCGAAAACGAGGCTTGCACCACATGCTGGGCATAGGAGATACACGGCGACACCTTCATCCATTTAAACTGCCGGATAAGCTTGGTGCCGGCTTATTGGCACTAATATATGTGAGTTTACAGTCTCTTTTTTAAACTTTTATAAATAAACAGTGTTTACATATTGCTCAATGATCGCTGTTTATTTTTTTTATGAGGACGGATATTTCTTGCACATATTTTCATTGGGGTCAGCATAGACAAGCAATCCGAGTGGAGTGGTTATCCCTCTTTAATGAACCAAAGGTGTGCATACACCATTATCTGGTGAGTGGCCAATCCTTATGGTAGTGGTGTCACTAAAGTGGTGGAAAAGTCACATGAAATCACTGATGTGGGATTAATACGCACAGAAAACAGCATACTCACAGTGGAAGGTCCACACTGGGACTAATGTACCAGCAACACTGGAAACTACAATATAATATTGTGATTGATTTTTTGATTGTGTTAATTGGATGTATACTGGATGTTATTTAGTACAACTTTAAGATACAATAAGTGTTATTTGTACATGATTTAGATGCTTGTAGATCGTGCACAATTTTTTCACTGTCTCAAATTACAGTATTTGATATTTTTCTCATTTATACCAAAAGTGGTGTATTTATTAATATATGATAGGGGTTAGCGCAGTCAACATTCTTTTCTATTTTGTACAGCTTGCCATCAGCCTTTTTCCCTCCCGGTCCCGGCTCCAATGTGTCCCCACAACATGGCAGATCAGCTCCTCCCAGTCCCGGATCCAATGTGTCCCCACAACATGGCAGATCAGCTCCTCCTGGTCCCAGCTCCAATGTGTCCCCACAACATGGCAGATCAGCTCCTCCTGGTCCCAGCTCCAATGTGTCCCCACAACATGGCAGATCAGCTCCTCCCGGTCCCGGCTCCAATGTGTCCCCACAACATGGCAGATCAGCTCCTCCCGGTCCCGGCTCCAATGTGTCCCCACAACATGGCAGATCAGCTCCTCCCGGTCCCGGCTCCAATGTGTCCACACAAATGGCAGATCAGCTCCTCCCGGTCCCGGCTCCAATGTGTCTCCACAACATGGCAGATCAGCTCCTCCCAGTCCCGGCTCCAATGTGTCCCCACAACATGGCAGATCAGCTCCTCCCGGTCCCGGCTCCAATGTGTCCCCACAACATGGCAGATCAGCTCCTCCCGGTCCCGGCTCCAATGTGTCCCCACAATATGGCAGATCAGCCCCTCCCGGTCCCGGCTCCAATGTGTCCCCACAACATGGCAGATCAGCTCCTCCCGGTCCCGGCTCCAATGTGTCCCCACAACATGGCAGATCAGCTCCTCCCGGTCCCGGCTCCAATGTGTCCCCACAACATGGCAGATCAGCTCCTCCCGGTCCCGGCTCCAATGTGTCCCCACAACATGGCAGATCAGCTCCTCCTGGTCCCAGCTCAAATGTGTCCCCACAACATGGCAGATCAGCTCCTCCCGGTCCCGGCTCCAATGTGTCCACACAAATGGCAGATCAGCCCCTCCCGGTCCCGGCTCCAATGTGTCTCCACAACATGGCAGATCAGCTCCTCCCGGTCCCAGGTCCAATGTGTCCCCACAACATGGCAGATCAGCTCCTCCCGGTCCCAGGTCCAATGTGTCCCCACAACATGGCAGATCAGCTCCTCCCGGTCCCGGCTCCAATGTGTCCCCACAACATGGCAGATCAGCTCCTCCCGGTCCCGGCTCCAATGTGTCCCTACAACATGGTAGATCAGCTCCTCCCGGTCCCGGCTCCAATGTGTCCCCACAACATGGCAGATCAGCTCTTCCCGGTCCCGGCTCCAATGTGCCCCCACAACATGGCAGATCAGCTCCTCCCGGTCCCGGCTCCAATGTGTCCCCACAACATGGCAGATCAGCTCCTCCTGGTCCCAGCTCCAATGTGTCCCCACAACATGGCAGATCAGCTCCTCCCGGTCCTGGCTCCAATGTGTCCACACAAATGGCAGATCAGCCCCTCCCGGTCCCGGCTCCAATGTGTCCCCACAACATGGCAGATCAGCTCCTCCTGGTCCCAGCTCCAATGTGTCCCCACAATATGGCAGATCAGCCCCTCCCGGTCCCGGCTCCAATGTGCCCCCACAACATGGCAGATCAGCTCCTCCCGGTCCCGGCTCCAATGTGTCCCCACAACATGACAGATCAGCTCCTCCCAGTCCCGGCTCCAATGTGTCCCCACAACATGGCAGATCAGCTCCTCCTGATCCAAGCTCCAATGTGCCCCCACAACATGGCAGATTAGCCCCTCCCGGTCCCGGCTCCAATGTGTCCCCACAACATGGCAGATCAGCTCCTCCTGGTCCCGGCTCCAATGTGTCCCCACAACATTGCAGATCAGCTCCTCCCGGTCGCCGGGTAGTCACCATCCGGTTCAGCTCGTTTCCCCATCGCTGCTATCCACCTTCCTTGAGACACACCCCAAACCAATCTCAGTGGAGTACAGGTCAGCCACTGTTTATACACACCTCTGGCACTGGTATTGCTCAAGCTTTTCATCCTTTATCAATAAACATTAAGCTTATTACAAAGGACTATGTGTGGTTCGCATAAGTATTGGTTTCACCATTGACTGCATTTTTTAAAAAATTTTTTTAGATAATTTTTGTGGATCCAAGCGCTTTAGGAATGTTTACTGCTTGTTCTATTTGTCATACTCTCCCAGGAGTACTTCCCAGCCACTACGATCTACAATACTGACATTGACTTTCGCTCTTCATATAGCAATTTGTTGCTCTTCAGCAGGCACCTGATTTCTTTCGCTTCTATTTACATATCAATGCAGGTTATTTACATGTAAAACACAGGGTCTGCAGGGGAGCCATCTGTACAAGGCAATAGGCAGAGCTGAGCAGCATTGGTAACAGAACTTCACACTGAGATATCGGGACACAGCATGGGACTAAAGGGAATTTGAACTGGGATAGTTGGCAAATATGAGGCAGCTGCTTTGGGCCCCACAAAAATGATGGGGCCCAGGGCAGATGCTCCTTTTGCCCTGCCTTAAAGGCGGCCCTGGTCTGGGGCCGCTGTGCAGTCTCAGGACCTGGATGGCTTGCCATCATTGATGGGACCATGAATTTTGTGCTTTACCAGAAAATCCTGAAGGGGAAGGTCAGGCCATCAGTTCCTGACCTCAAGCTGCACTTGGATTATGCAGCAGGACAATGATCTGAAACATACAGTCAGGTCCATAAATATTGGGACATTGACACAATTCTAATCTTTTTGGCTCTATACACCACCACAATAGATATGAAATGAAACTAATAAGATGTGCTTTAACTGCAGACTTTCAGCTTTAATTTGAGGGTATTTACATCCAAATCAGGTGAACGTTTGTATATGTGCCTCTATCGTTTCATTTCAAATCCATTGTGGTGGTGTATAGAGCCAAGAAGATTAGAATTGTGTTGATGTCCCAATATTTATGGACCTGATTGTACCAGCAAGTCCACCTCTGAAAAAAAAAAGAAAAAAACAAAATTAAGGTTTTGGAGTAGACTAGTCAAAGCCTGGACCTAAATCCCATTGAGATGCTGTGGCATGACCTTAAACAGGCTGTTCATGCTGGAACCCCCCCAATGTGGCTGCATTAACCACTTAGGGACCGAGCCTCTTTTGAGATTTGTTGTTTACAAGTTAAAAACAGTTGGTTTTTTTTGCTAGAAAATGACTTAGAACCCCCAAACATTATAATTTTTTTTTCTAACTCCCCAGAGAATAAAATGGCGGTCGTTGCAATAATTTCTGTCACACCGTATTTGCGCAGCAGTTTTACAAGTGCACTTTTTTTTTGGAAAAAAATACACATTTTTAAATTAAAAAATAAGACATCAGTAAAGTTTGCCTAATTTTTTTTATATTGTGAAAGATAATGTTACGCCGAGTAAATTGATACCCAACATGTCACGCTTCAAAATTGCGCCCCCGCTCGTGGAATGGCGACAAACTTTTACCCTTAAAAATCTCCATAGGTGACGTTTAAAAAAAATTCTACAGGTTGCATGTTTTGAGTTACAGAGGAGGACTAGGGCTAGAATTATTGCTGTCGCTCTACCGATCGCAGCGATACCTCACATATCACCGTTTTCATATGCGGGCGCTACTCACGTATGCGTTCGCTTCTGCACACACGAGCTCGGCGGGACGGGGCGCTTTACAATTTTTTTTTTTCTTATTTATTTTACCTTTTATTATTTATTTTTACACTGTTCTTTAAAAAATGGGTCACTTTTACTCCTATTACAAGAAATGTAAACATCCCTTGTAATAGAAAAAAAGCATGACAGGACCTCTTAAATATGAGATCTAGGGGGTCAAAAAGACCTCAGATCCCATGTTTACACTAAAATGCAAAAAAAAAACAAAAAACAAAAAAAAAAAATTTGTCATTAAAAAAAAAAAAAAGGGCCCTTTAAGAGCGTTTTGACGTCGCTTCCGCCCTGCAATGATATGGAGACGGGTGGGGGCCATCTTCCCCTCACTCGTCTCCATGTCATACAGGGGACAACATCCGATCGCCTCCGCCGCTTTCGACATCTCCGGTAAGCGGCGGAGGGCACCGGAGCGTGGCAGGAGAGGGGGGAGCCCTCTCCCGCCGCTGATAAAAGTGATCTCGCGGCGAATCCGCCGCAGAGACCACTGTTATCGGAAACCGGAACCGCCGGCCGAAGCAGCGGATACCGGGGTTATGGCAGCAGCAATGATATTCAGGGCTTTTTTCTCAAACAATAGGTGCTGGAACTCAACCACGACCCCCAAAAACCCCTCCCCCTACACACACCCTCCAAATCACATCAAATAGTGGGTGTGGTCAGATTTCACAAACAGTAAAAGGGTCTAAGGCTCGATTCACACCTATGCATGTTGCTTTTGAGCATTTTTGGAGGTTTTTTTTTCATGCTTGCCACGTTTTTGAGCAGCGTTTTTGCCGCGTTTTTACCACGTTTTTGCCGCGATTTTGCCGCGATTTGCGTTTTTTTTTTTTTTTTTTTACAGTTTTTTTTACAGTCTTAAAAAAAATTAAAAAAAAAAAAAAAATTGCAAAAACGCATCAAAAACGCACCAAAAACGCTGCAAAAACGGTGCACTTGCGTTTTTGATGCTTGTCCATTGAATTCTATTACATGCAAAACGCTGCATTTTGCATGAAAAAAAGTCCCTGACCCTTTCCAAAAATGCAGAGAAACAAAAAGGCATTGATGTGAACATGTTCCATAGGAACCCATGTTAAAAAATTCCCGTGCATTTCTGCAAAATGCAAAATGCATCAAAAAACGCGCTAGTGTGAATGGAGCCTTAAAGGGGCATTAAATGTCAGGATTGCATTACATACAGAGTGCAGAGTTCATGGGGGTTGCACACAGAGTGCAGAGCTGTCACTTGTAAACACAGAAACCGGACTTCTGTGTTTACAAGTGATTGTGGTGAGCAGGCACCAAAGGGTCTGAGCCGGAGGTGGTGGAACTGAGTTCCACCAAGTTCCCTCCCAGATAAAAAGCCCTGATCGATATTCCTCTTCAAAAGTTAGGACGTATATCGGCGTGCGGCGGTCCGGAAGTGGTTAAAACAATTCTGCAAAAATTCTGCAAAAAAAGGGAGTGGTCCGAAATTCCTCCACAGCGATGTGAAACACTCATTGCCAGTTTTTGAAAACGCCCGGGTTGCAGTTGTTGCCGCCAAGGAAGGCACGACCATTTATTGGGTTCAGGGGGCAATTACTTTTTTTCCCCATAGGGCCGGGCGGTTTCGGACAGCTGTTTTTCCCCCCCTAATAAATGAAATCGACATTTAAAGTGGGGTTTCACCCAAATTTTGAACATTATCTCTATGCATTCTCTTCCTTGCCTAGATGCTGACATGCTGTGAAAAAAAATTTAAATCGGCGTAATTACCTTTTTTTTTCTAATCTTCTTAGCACTTCCTGGTTTTCCTCCCGTGGGAGTAGGCGTGTTTCTAGCCTCTCCCAGACCTCCCACAGTCCCCTGGGAGCTAGTCTCAGGCTTCCCAGCATGCATTGTGCAACAGCGTCATCGCAACATCTCGGTGAACGCTGGGAGCACAGCATTCACCGCATCCAGGAAATACATGCTTGTGGGCTTCAAATGCCCACAATGAAGATGGAAACCGCCTTCAGTGAATTTTATAAGTTATTCTTTACAACTAAATCGGACACAGGCAAGCTTATTACACAGAACATGTGAGTAGATAATCATGAGAAGAAAAGTTTGTGAATGAACTGCAAAAAAAAAAAAAAACGATAGATAGGTGGACCCCCGCTTTAAAAAACTGCATTTTGGATTTATTCGGGTTATCTTGGTGTAATATTAAAATGTGTTTAATAATCTGAATCATTTAAGTTTTACAAATATGCAGCAAAAAATAAAAATAAAAAAAGAAGAAGAAAAAGAAAAACACAGAAAAGGGGGGCAAATACTTTTTCACAGCACTGTATACATGGTTTAAAATAATAACATTAACAGATTATTCGCAGAAGACTTTCACATCTGAAATCATAAAAGGGACAACCAGCTCTCTCTAAGCTCAGTGTCGCCATAAAAAGTCCTGCTAAAGGGTTAAGGTAAACTCGTATTTGCCTTCGTGTTTGTTGACCGAAGGCAGAAAAGCAGCAGAAATCTAAAGCTTTTCCAAGTAGAGACTGTAAGAGCCAGTTTACCAAGCAGGAGGGTCTGCCAATTCTTTCCTATTTAGCTATTTGCTCCAAAACTCGCTCGTGTCAATACGACCTAGGCCGGGGCTCTCCGGAGTCCTGCAGCTCCCGGGGGTTGGGTTGGGTTTTTTTTTTAATTAATATTTGCAGTCTTTCTCAGCAGCCTGTACGCAATGAGCGACAATCGTCCGGTGTTGGCACAAAACCTTCTACCTGTCCCGATGCTGGGAAGCAATTGATGTTGCGTGAAAAATGACAACCGCGGTGTGAGCTCTGATGAGATCCATGGCACCGGAGGACCTGGCACCTGGAAGGCATTGTCTTCAGGATTGACCGGTGGCAGGAGCCCAGGCAGGTAAGGAATGGGTACTCCTCATGTTTTCATTGGGCAGGACTGTTAAGGGTTCATCTTCAAAAGAGTAATCAAACACAGTGGAACCTCGGATTGCGAGTAACGCGGTTAACGAGCGTTTCGCAATACGAGCACTTGTATTTTTAAAAATCGCAACTCGGTTTGCGAGTGTTGTCTCACAAAACGAGCACGACTCAGGTCAAAGTGGTGTGCAGTACCGCTTTTGGCTTGAGGTGGGGGAGGGGGGGCGCCGGAGCCAAGCAGAGCCGCAGGTCACCGATCGGCGTCGTTCGGAAATGCACGGAAAGCCCGAGCACAGCACGGCTGACCTCGGGTAGGAAGTCTTTCCGAAGTTTGCCGAGGTCAGCCGAAGTGTCCTCGGGCCTTTTTGGCCGTTTCCGAGGCTCTCCGGCGCCCCCCCCCCCCGCCTCTGGCCGCCTGCGGTATTGCATCCCATGGAAGTCAATGCGGAACAAATTATTTTAGTTTCCATTGACTTCAATGGGAAAACTCGCTTTGATATGAGAGTACTTTGGATTACGAGCATTCTCCTGGAACGGAGTATGCTCGTAATCCGAGGTTCCACTTTACCTACGTCTCCACTGAGACTGCCAGGGGCTTGTTGTATATAAAAAAAATGCTTGTTTTGCAGTGGTGGCTGGTGCTCCAGCTGGGGGGGGCTTTGGGTGGCAAATACACCCGCCCCCAGCACACACCTAAACTCCCCCCCCTATCCAATTAGCCAGCATTATTGTTCCCCCCTCCCCCCAAGCTCTACAGTATCACAGAAATGAGGCTCAAGCTTTATGGTCGTTCGCATATCTGTCAACGTACTTATCCATGCTAGAACCCTTTCTCTCTTAGACTGATGACAACACTTACAAATGTAGACTGCTAATTGCTTGAGCTGTTTCCATGTACAAAGGGTGTAAAGGATGAGTTCATATATATCTTTTATGGTAGAACCATGATATGTCGTGTACTGTTCTTTGATTTCCATAAAGTCTTTGTTGGAAAAAAAAAATAAAATAAATGGCCATAACATGTAAAAGAAAAAAAATGTGCCAATAATTAAAAAAAAAAAGTCTGTTAGAAAATACCACGAGTCAAAATCTTCCACCTCTGTGCAAAAAAATCACAAGAACTATAATATATCGCCCGTGCAAACCTCCACCTGTGCTCTCTGGCCGCTCACCTCCCGGTATGACTCCTGTTTTACCAGAGAGTCACAACTCGCTGTTCCCCTTAGTGGTATGATTAAATTATGATGGGGTGTGGCTTGGTATTCTTCCATTTCAGTGGCGGCTGGTGCTCAAAACTTTTGGGTGGGCGCAAACAAACTGAACAAAACCCCATCAATTGCAGCCTCACTGTACCATCAAGCACAGCCACTCTGCCCATCAATTGCCACCACTGTGCCATCAAACTCAGCCACTGTACCATCAAACGCAGCCACTGTACCATCAAACGCAGCCACTCTGCCCATCAATTGCCACCACTGTGCCATCAAACTCAGCCACTATGCCATCAAACGCAGCCACTGTACCATCAAACGCAGCCACTCTGCCCATCAATTGCCACCACTGTGTCATCAAACTCAGCCACTATGCCATCAAACGCAGCCACTGTACCATCAAACGCAGCCACTCTGCCCATCAATTGCCACCACTGTGCCATCAAACGCAGCCAGTATGCCATCAAATGCAGCCACTGTACCATCAAACGCAGCCACTCTGCCCATCAATTGCCACCACTGTGCCATCAAACGCAGCCACTGCGCTATCAAACGCAGCCACTGTGCCCATCAATTGCCACCACTGTGATATCAAACACATCCACTGTGCCCATCCAACGCAGCCACTGTGCCATCAAACGCAGCCACTGCGCTATCAAACGCAGCCACTGTGCCCATCAATTGCCGCCACTGTGATATCAAACACATCCACTGTGCCCATCAAACGCAGCCACTGTACCATCAAACACAGCCACTGTGCCCATTGATTGCCACCACTGTACCATCAAACGCAGCCACTGTGCCCATTGATTGCCACCACTGTACCATCAAACGCAGCCACTGTGCCCATCAATTGCTGTCACTGTACCATCAAACACAGCCACTGTGCCCATCAAACGTAGCCACTGCGCCCCATCAAATGCTCCCACTGTGCCATCAAATGCTCCCACTGTGCCCCATCAAATGCTCCCACTGTTCCATATCAAATGCTGCCACTGTGCCCCATCAAATGCTCCAACTGTGCCCCATCAAACGCAGCCACTGTGCCATATCAAATGCTGCCAGTGTGCCCCCCACCCACCGTCTGCACTTACCCTGTCTCGTTGGGACAGCTCCTCAATGTTTTCTCCCGTCCTCTGCTATGACTGGACGCCTGATAGGCATCCAATTACAGCGCCTGTCGTTTCAGCCAATCAGGTGACGGGTAACAGATCCGAGCACCTGATTGGCGGAGAGGCGGTTTAGTGTTAGGAAAGCGAATATTCATTTGCTTTTCTAACACAGCTGAGTGACCAGCGAGAGCCATGCTGGTCACCTTTTTTACGCCTATTAGAGCCTATGGCTTTAATCAGGTGATTCAAAAACATCCCCCCGCCGCTGTGATTCAGGCGCCCGGCACTCGAAAAGGGACCAGGCGCCTGAATTAGGGGTGGCAGCGGCGGCCATAGAAAGATTCATGCACCACTACTGTTCCATTTTCGTAAACCAGCTCTCTCCTTCACAGGTGCTTTTCCAGAATCGCTGCAATGTAAAACAAAAAATACAGCATCTAGTGCTCTCTGTCTAAAAGTTTATTTATTGTTATTTTAAAACATATGCAATCACACTCACATAAAAGGCACTAGAAGCCTTGCCAGCTGATAACAATTTAAAACAGATAAACGGGCTTAACGCTGCGCAGATAGGAATGTCCGCGGGATAACGTCAAATGTTCAGCTCCTTACTCCATTCATGTTGCGTCCTCTGTGTGGACTTCTTCAGTGGGGTGGAGCTACATCACGTACCTGCTGCTTAACCACTCAGCGACCGCCCACTGTAGATTAACTGCGCCAGGGCGAACGTTCTGCGCCAGATCACGTACCTGGTACATGATCTGACAGTTCTGGGTCTGGGGGCATCTCAAGGGAGATTCCATATGTGCGAATAGTGGTGTGGGCGTTTGTATGATAATTTAACCCAAAGGAATATGATGTTGCCGACTGGGTGTTCTGCCTTGAACATCCGATTAGCGACGGGTAGTAAAACGAGGTCTTAGTGGATGGTGGAAGACAGAGAGGTGAAGGGATAGGGGGGGAAGGCAAAAGGAGGTGAGGCGGGGAGAAGGGGTGAGGATGGAGGAGGGTGGTCAAGAGGATTGGTGGGTTAGTGGTTATCTCCTCAGTCTCCGCTAATGGTTAAGTGGTTACGGTGAGATATCTTAGTAAGGTGGTGGGAATTAGGTGTATTAGACACCTGATACTGGAAAGTCGCGAATGGAAAAAAATCGACATGTGGCCTCCCGAACTCGTCCATTGGGTAGGGGTGGGAGGAAGAAGAGAAAAGAGGGGCATTGGGAGGGATACGTTATGTAATCAGTAAGTGTTTATCTTGAGTGGGCAGATCATGGTAAGGGATTATCCCATTAATGTCAGATATCTGTTGGTTGTTCGGAAGTGGTTCCAACAGGCTCATGTCTTTGAGGATTTAGTAAGGGGGGTCTCGGGCAATGAAAATGAGTTCTTCTATTTCAGCTATTCTGTTGATTTGTTTGAACCATTCTGGGATGGTCGGTATATGAGGAGAGCCCCAATATCAGGGAATGCACATTTTGGCTGCATTGGATTAGAGGTAGGATTAATGTCTTACGATAATGGTGTGCTGGTATATCAGAATGATGAAAAAGGCATTGGGCTGGGGTATGATCTAAAGCCTATGTGGATATCGACTCTGTAAGTTCTTGGGCTTGTGACCAAAATGGTTGGATTAACGGGCATAACCACAGGATGTGTAACAAGGTGCCTGGTTCTCCGGCGCATCTCCAGCATTGGTTGGGAGAGGAAGGATTGTGCTTGTTTAGAATCGCTGGGGTTCTGTACCAGCGAGTCAGGGTCTTGTCATTACGGGGTAAGATATTCATTTTTAAAATTGTGCACAGCCAAACCAGGAAATTTGTGGTTTGTTCCATTTTTTAAGATCATCAGATATAGTTTTGAGAATGTGTAGTTTTTGGTGAAAAGATCTGAAAGGTTCGCTGTTAGGAAGATCCCTAGGTATTTAATCGCATCGTGTCGCCATTGAAAGGGGAAATTGTTTTCACAATGTGTAACCGTCTCTCGTGGAAGGGTTATATTAAGGGCGTGGGATTTTGAAAAGTTGATTTTGAAATTAGAAAGGTGCTGGAAGAGTTTGAAATATTTCAATAAATTTGGGATTGATATATCTGGCTCGCTTAGGGATAGTAAAATGTCATCAGCAAAAGCTGCTAATTTATAAGTTCCACCCGCTATGGGTATACCTTTGATCATGGTGTTGTTCCCGAGGCAAATTAAGAGTGGTTCCAGGGTTAGCACAAAAAGGATAGGGGATAGTGGGCATCCCTGCCTCTTCCCGTTGGTTATGGAGAAGGCGTTTGACAGATGGCCATTAATCCGGACTCTGGCAGTTGGTGTCGTATATAGGGACATGATTGAGTTGAATATTCAGGTTTTGAAGTCCTAAGTGTCTTAATACTGCTCCCATGTAGTCCCAGGCCAGTCTGTCAAATGCCTTCTCCACGTCCAATGATAGGAAGATCCCTTTATGTTTGTTGGTGGTCATCCAGTGGTGGAGATTTATAGCCTTAGTAGAGTTATCTCTTGCTTCTCGTCCCGGAATAAAACCAACTTGGTCATTTTCTATTAGAGATGGTAGGAGAGGAAGCAAGGATTTTGGCAAAGAGTTTTATGTCGACGTTCAATAGGGAAATTGGCCTGTAGTTAGTAACTTATGTGGTGTTTTTTTCTTCCTTTGGTATAACTTTAATGTGTGATTCGAGAAGTCTGTGGAAGGGGAGTGTGGAGGAAGAGAGGGAGTTAAAGGCCTTGAGGAAAGGGCCAGTAAGTACATCTGTAAAAGTTTTCTCAATAGGTGGCTGTAAACCCGTCTGGGCTGGGGCTTTTTCCAGCTTTTTGGCTGTTTGATCGCTTTTTTGAGTTCGTCTTCTGAGATGGGATTTTCGAATTGGCGGGCATCTTCTTTGTCAATGGGTTTAGGACAGTGTTTTTTTAGAAAGTTCTTAATAAGAGAACTTCGAGTGTTGTTTGCATTGGGACTGGCTGATTGCGCATTGAGGTTATATAGTGTGGAGTAATATGCTTCGAATTGGGACGCTATATCTGGAGCCGTGACTTTAGGCCTATCTTGGGAGTCATTAATAGTACGAATGTTGGTGTATGCTTTGTTCGTTTGAATGGTTTTGGCTAAGTATTTTTCACTTTTGTTTCCAAATTCATAAAATAGTTTTTGTTGTAAAACAAATTTACATTTCGTTTTGTGGTTTAATCCTTCAAGTAGGAGTTCCCTGGTCTGTGTAAGGTTGTGGTATGTTTGTTGAGCTTGAGTCTGCTTATGAGCCAGCTCTAGGGCTTTAATTTTTTGGATCAAATTTGTGGTTCTGACTTGATGGGCCTTTTTCCGGGAGGTTTTTAAAGCAAGGTATAGCTGTTTTCATCAAGATCAAAATATGGCCATAACAGATGTATTGCAATACAAAAAGATGTACATTGCATTCTCTAGGCTATATAAATTATATGGACTGATCTGGTACACCTGGCCTGAGTAGTAACTTCTAATACAAAGTGAAGAAAACATAAATTATCTCTGTATTTTAGTCATGATAATAACAACATAATACACTAAAGAGACATATCTTTCCACCAAATTAGCAATAAATAAATCAAAATGCTCTAGAATAGGAACCTCAAAAGATTAGGATTTTTAAGGCAACAAAAAGCAAAAGTATTTTAAAAAAATTGAATAAATTTTATTTATACAAAAATAGTTAAAAAGTGAATTAAACACATGAACATATACATTTGAAAAAGGAAAATATGATATACTACAGAAGTGGCAAAAAGTCATATAATCCGACGCGTTTCAAAATGATTAAATTTCTTCTTCAGGGATAAATTTTTGCCATTATAGTAATCATGATTGACCCAACGAGTTCTCAGCGTAACACTCCAAAGACTTCCCGATCCAGTTAGTAAATGGTCTTTTATCGTGCAGAAGAGCCCCCAGATATTAAGATCCAAGGAGAGACGCCAAATTACCCCAAGCGAAAAGAAAACGCTAGGGGAGAGGGGGGATGTGGAATCTTGTATGGAAGATACGGGTTCGTGTGTCTTCAAATATGAAAAGATTGTTTTCAGTATGCAATAAAGAAGGAAAGTTTTCCTTCCACAGTTTCACAGCATATCTCCAACAGATGAATACAAAATCCAGAATGGGTCCAGGAGGGACAAAAATCCGTCCCGAGCCTAAGCACAAGCCCAAAGATTGTCCAATCTCATCAATAGGTAGCAGAGAAATGACGCTGGCTATAATAAATAATAATATAATAAATAAATCAAAATGCTCTTCCTCCTGGAAGTCCTCGCTGCTACTAACTGCTGTTACCTGTAGTTCCTCGCGGTTCTTATATTGCCTAGGCACAGGTAGCATATCACTGGGCGGCTTGCACTTGAGTGGGCGGTGGCAGTGTTGGCCCGGATCTACATAGTGGCAGACTGCCAGCATATGACTCGGCGGCTCGCACTTGAGTGGGTGGATCCATCTACAACAACACACCTACACACTACACAGGCAGCCAATCAGTGAGGAGGAGCGCGGAAAGGCCGAGCTGCTGAGCGGAGGACACAGGACAGTGTCAGGACAGAGCAGAGAGCAGCGTAGTAGCAGTTGCAGACCTAGAAAAAAAAGTAAGCGGCGGCCGCGGCGGACATTTCAACACAACACACAGACACAGTGCAACTGCAAGCCAACACCTGATCATTCCGGGGGGGGGGGGGGCAGTTGCCCCCCCCCCCTGCCTTTATTTGTGGAAGCCCATGACTCACACTATCCCTACCTAGACTGACACTAAACTAATATTCTACACCGACAATTGAAGCAAAATAGCACAGTATAGCACACTAACTAACTGATAGCACTGAACAGAGCCCTGTTCTATCTCTCTCCAAAATCACACTGAAAATGGCTGCCATTGAAACAATATTTTTATACTGTGGGGCGGGAATGAGCCATGATTGGATGAAGTCATGATGACAGTGTCCAATCATGACTCTGACAGTGCTCTGTGCCCCGATTGGCTGAAGCTTTCACTGCTTCAGCCAATCAGGGCTTGCAATGCACTGTTCAGCGCCGCAATGCATTGTGGTCAGTTCGGGGGACTGAACAAACGGTCCAACGACCGTTTTTTGAACATGCTCTCTTGCTCAGTGTCTTATCATCACATATAACCATTCTCTTCCTCGTATAGTTCTTCCTCAGCAAGCCTGCTTTAAACTGCCCGAATACCAACCTATAAACACCCCATGACAAACCTACCCTCAAAAGCTTTTTCCTACATTTTCTACATGAGAGTGTCTTCATGACCAACTCCTAACACTGTAAATTATAACAAGAAGGTCAATCTTTTGTTTAGCACACCTGTGACCTGACATTTTTATATTGTAGTAACTTCATGGGAGAAAGAAATTAAACAATTGAAGTCCTTGATGGAAATAAAGTACGTCAACATTAATACTTTATAACCCTTTTTAGGTGTCATAAATAATGTCAACCAGCTCGTTTCTGTAGTAGCAAGTCAATTATACACAGAATTGTTCAGGTAAATTTTGAGACGTCTTTTTTTATTTACAGATAACAATGAGTTTCTGGTCAGGGTTCAACAAACTCAAAACCACGGCACCATAGTCTGCATATAGATTGAAGGATGAACGGAATGAAATTAATCACCTGGCGTTATAAAAACTATTAAAAGCTGAAATTTTATTTCTTGCCATAGAAACTGACACTCAAACCTTTAAAAAGAAAACGGCTTAAAGATCCGGAAAGTATCATCCTCAATTAGTGTTATTAGCTATGAGGCTTTGGAACGAATTCAACAGTTATCAATAGGCAGCTTATTGTGCAAACACCTATCGATCGGATTTCCCTGATAATTGTAGTCAATGTGAGAATGAGCAAACAGTTCTGGCTGGTGAGGACTGCAGAGGTGTGATGGAACTTCCATGTGTAGAGCAGTGGCGGCTGGTGCTCAAAATTTTTGGGGGGGCGCAAACTGAAAAAAAAAAATCAATTGCAGCCTCACTGTGCCCATCAAATGCAGATACTGTGCCTATCAAACACAGCTACTGAACCAATAAATTGCCACCACTGTGCCCATTAAACGCTGCCACTGTGCCCATCAAACGCAGCCACTGTGCCCATCAAACGCAGCCACTGTGCCATCAAACGCAGCCACTGTACCCATAAATTTCCACCACTGTGCCCATCAAACGCAGCCACTGTGCCCATCAAACACAGCCACTGTGCCCATCAAACGCAGCCACTGTACCCATAAATTTCTACCACTGTGCCCATCAAACGCAGCCACTGTGCCCATCAAACGCAGCCACTGTGCCCATCAAACGCAGCCACTGTGCCATCAAACGCATTCACTGTGCCATCAAACGCAGCCACTGTACCCATAAATTGCCACCACTGTGCCCATTAAATGCAGCCACTGTACCATCAAACGCAGCCACTGTACCCATAAATTGCCACCACTGTGCCCATCAAACGCAGCCACTGTGCCAAACGCAGCCACTGTACCCATAAATTGCCACCACTGTTCCCATTAAACGCTGCCACTGTGCCCATCAAATGCAGCCACTGTGCCATCAAACGCAGCCACTGTACCATCAAACGCAGCCACTGTACCCATAAATTTCCACCACTGTGCCAATTAAACGCAGCCACTGTACTATCAAACGCAGCCACTGTACTATCAAACGCAGCCACTGTACCCATAAATTGCCCCCACTGTGCCATCAAACGCAGCCACTGTGCCATCAAACACAGCCACTGTGCCAAACGCAGCCACTGTACCCATAAATTGCCCCCACTGTGCCATCAAGCACAGCCAGTGTAACCATCAATTGCCGCCAGTTTGCCCCATCAATTGCCGCCAGTTTGCCCCATCAATTGCCGCCAGTTTGCCCCATCAATTGCCGCCAGTTTGCTCCATCAATTGCCACCAGTTTGCTCCATCAATTGCCGCCAGTTTGCCCCATCAATTGCCGCCAGTTTGCCCCATCAATTGCCGCCAGTTTGCTCCATCAATTGCCACCAGTTTGCTCCATCAATTGCCGCCAGTTTGCCCCATCAATTGCCGCCAGTTTGCCCCATCAATTGCCGCCAGTTTGCTCCATCAATTGCCGCCAGTTTGCTCCATCAATTGCCACCAGTTTGCTCCATCAATTGCCACCAGTGTCCCCCCCGCCCAGCACTTACCTGTCTCGGGTCAGCGCATTCCTCCACGCTCCCTCCGAGTCCTCGATGTCTTCTGCCGTCCTCTTCTGCTATGATTGGACACCCGATAGGCATCCAATCACAGCGCCTGTCACTTCAGCCAATCAGGTGACAGGTTACCAGACCCGGTGCACCTGATTGGCCGAGAGGCGGGTCAGTGTTAGGGAAGCGATTTATTCGAATCCCCAACAGAGTACTACGTAAGCAGCGAACACACAGCAGTGCGTCTGCTGTTTACCCATTTGGAAGCCTATTAGAGCCCACAGCTCTAATCAGAATGCCTATTAGAGCCGACGGCTCTAATCAGGCACTTCCAAAAACACCCCCGCCATTGTAAATCAGATCCTAGGTGCCCGATAAGGGGCCAGACACCTGAATAGGGGGCAGCAGCGGTGACAATAGATAGATTCATGCAATCAGCGGTGACAATAGATAGGCAGTGGTGACAATAGTTAGATTCATGCAATGCCTGAATCTATCTATTGAAGATTGACGGGTGCGGGAGAGAGGGGGCGGCGCTCCCAGAGTCTTGTAGAGTCTTGTAGAGCGGGAGAATTATCGTTTTATCTCTGGAGTTGATCCCATTTTTAATGCCAATATTCTGTTTGCTTTATTAGCAGCAGCTTGGCATTGCATGCCATTGCTGAGCCTATCATCTACTAGGACCCCCAGGTCCTTTTCCATCCTAGATCCCCCCAGAGGTTCTCCCCCCAGTCTATAGATTGCATTCATATTTTTGCCACCCAAATGCATTATTTTACATTTTTCTACATTGAACCTCATTTGCCATGTAGTTGCCCACCCCATTAATTTGTTCAGATCTTTTTGCAAGATTTCCACATCCTGCGGAGAAGTTATTGCCCTGCTTAGCTTAGTATCGTCCGCAAATACAGAGATTGAACTGTTTATCCCATCCTCCAGATCATTTATGAACAAATTAAATAGGATTGGTCCCAGCACAGAACCCTGGGGAACCCCACTACCCACCCCCGACCATTCTGAGTACTCCCCATTTATCACCACCCTCTGAACTCGCCCTTGTAGCCAGTTTTCAATCCATGTACTCACCCTATGGTCCATGCCAACGGACCTTATTTTGTACAGCAGTGTTAATTTTGTCAGCAAATTTCGATTTAGTTTTAGTTTTGGACTAGTTTTAGTCCCATTTTAGTGTTCAATTGTTTTAGTTTTAGTCGTATTTAGTCGACTAAATCTCCAGCACATTTTAGTCGACTAAAACTCATTTTAGTCATCTAAAATCGAATGGGTGTAATTTAATTGTAATGCATTAGTGAACATTTCTCTGCAATTTTCAAACTCATTATATACTGCTGGAGTGAAAAATCTCATATATTATTTAAGGTATTGATGTATGAACATGCACTACAGACCAGTGTTCATTTTGAAGTCAAATTTTAATTTAGTTTTAGTCTTATGCCATGTACACACGGGCGGACTTTTCGACCGGACTGGACCGACGGGACGAATCCGTCGGACAATCCGACCGTGTGTGGGCTTCATCCAGGGCCGGACTGGCCCACCGGGATACCGGGAAATCCCCCGGTGGGCCGGCTGTCTGGCTGCCCCTGGTGCCGCTGTGAGGGCAGCGGCGCCTGAAAGAAACATGGCCGCGGGGCCGCCAGGCTTACATGCAACTGCGCATGCGCCAGCGCTACTGTCGGAAGTGTGTACGGGCTTTCCCGAGCTAGCCGTGCTCGGGAAAGTCCGTACACACTCGGCAATTCTCGGAAATGCGGGCGCATGCGCAGTGACGATGGCGCCGATCGGCGCCATTTTTAAAAGTGCCGCAGTGAGTACTCGTCTGGTGGCCTCTTCCTCCTGCCCCCCCTGCAGCCTCTGACCTCCTGCCCCCACTGCAGCCTCTGACCTCCTGCCCCCACTGCAGCCTCTGACCACCTGCCCCCACTGCAGCCTCTGACCACCTGCCCCCACTGCAGCCTCTGACCTCCTGCCCCCCCTGCAGCCTCTGACCTCCTGCCCCCACTGCAGCCTCTGACCACCTGCCCCCACTGCAGCCTCTGACCACCTGCCCCCACTGCAGCCTCTGACCTCCTGCCCCCCCTGCAGCCTCTGACCTCCTGCCCCCCCTGCAGCCTCTGACCTCCTGCCCCCCCTGTAGCCTCTGACCTCCTGTCCCCCCCCTGCAGCCTCTGACCTCCTGCCCCCCCTGCAGCCTCTGACCTCCTGCCCCCACTGCAGCCTCTGACCTCCTGCCCCCACTGCGGCCTCTAACCTCCTGCCCCCACTGCAGCCTCTGACCTCCTGCCCCCACTGCAGCCTCTGACCTCCTGCCCCCCCTGCAGCCTCTGACCTCCTGTCCCCCCCGTGCAGCCTCTGACCTCCTGCCCCCCCCTCCGCAGCCTCTGACCTCCTGCCCCCCCCTGCAGCCTCTGACCTCCTGTCCCCCCCACTGCAGCCTCTGACCTCCTGTCCCCCCCCTGCAGCCTCTGACCTCCTGTCCCCCCCTGCAGCCTCTGACCTCCTGTCCCCCCCCTGCAGCCTCTGACCTCCTGTCCCCCCCTGCAGCCTCTGACCTCCTGTCCCCCCCCTGCAGCCTCTGACCTCCTGTCACCCCCCTCCGCAGCCTCTGACCTCCCCTGTACCATCGGCAGCCTCTGACCTCCCCTGTACCATCGGCAGCCTCTGACCTCCCCTGTACCATCGGCAGCCTCTGACCTCCCCTGTACCATCGGCAACCTCTGACCTCCCCTGTACCATCGGCAGCCTCTGACCTCCTGTCCCCCCCCTGCAGCCTCTGACCTCCCCTGTACCATCGGCAGCCTCTGACCTCCTGTCCCCCCCCCTGCAGCCTCTGACCTCCCCTGTACCATCGTCAGCCTCTGACCATCTCTTGTCTTATATCACGTCTGCAGTCTGGAGTGGAGTCAACAGTGGGAGTGCCTCAGGGATGGGGGTCATGGGAGAAGTCAGACATGTATGGACTGTGGAGAGGAAACTATGGGATAGAACCAGAGCCACCGAGCTGGAGCCAACTGACTGAGCCCTGCAAGGTGCACCTGAGAGGAGGTCAGTGACAGCGCCGCCAGGCCAGCCTGAGAGGGGGGGGGTCAATACAATATTGTAAGGGGGCACTGATATAAAGGTTTACCCCTTATATCAGTAAACCCCCTTACTTTAGTGTTTTCTTTCTGCGGAAGGTGGTCTCTGGTCACCAGAGTCCTCCCCACATTTCCAGAGTTCCCCTTTACATCATAGTCTGCAGGATTCCACCTTACAGTGCAAGGGGGGACTCTGATGTAAAGAGGAATGCAGAGGACTCTGATATAAGTGGGGTCTCTGGTCACCAGTGCCCCCCTTTTATATCAGAGTTCCCGCTTAGATCATGATCTGCAATGTTCCCCTTTATATCAAAGTTCCCTTGCACTGTAAAGGGGAATCCTCCTGATGTATGGGGGGAACTCTGTGTTGGGTTATATTAATCTGACTTTCATGTAAGAGGAGAAATATGGTTTTTGACTTTTGTTTAACTTAACACATTGCTAATAGCAGTTTATAGCTTAAATATTGATATTTGCACTGAAAACTGTCATTTACGGCACCTTTTTTTTGCAGTGTCAATAAAAAATGTGCCAGTAAATGGCATGATTTTTGCCTTGAAAAAAATTGCTGCTGTTTGTAAATTCCACGTCTCTCTTATCTATATATATAATACACTCTTCAAATGTGCTTTAAAATGCATGGTTTTCCCTTTTGTGAACAAGAAAATAACGACGTTATGCGGTTGGGCTGGTATAAAAATACTATGGGGCTGGTATGAAATTATTTCCAGGGCTGGTTTTTATTCCCAGTCCGGCCCTGGCTTCATCGGACCTGCAGCTGACTTTTTCTGGTGAAAATCAGACAGACTTTAGATTTGGAACATGTTTCTAATCATTCCGAAGGACTCAAGTCCGGTGGAGAAATCAGCTCGTCTGTATGCTAGTCCGACGGACGAAAACCGACGCTAGGGCAGCTATTGGCTACCTGCTGTCAACTTCCTTATTTTAGTCCGATGTACGTCATCACGTACGAATCCGTCGGACTTTGGTGTGATCGTGTGTAGGCAAGTCCGTTCGTTCGGAAGTCCGTCAAAAGTCCGTCGGAACGACCGTCGGACCTTTGATGCCGAAAAGTCCCCCCGTGTGTACGCGGCATTAGTCTTTTGACTACAACGCCATTTTAGTTTTAGTCGCATTTTAGTCAGCTTCATTTTTTTTTTAGTTTTAGTTGTATTTTAGTCGACTAAAATAGTATTCATTTAGTCGACTAAAATGTTTTAGTCATTTTAGTTGACAAAATTAACACTGTTGTACAGTAAACTTTTATGGGGAACTGTAAGCTTTAAAGTGGTTGTAAATCCTTGCAGACCACTTTGACCTACAGGTAAGCCTAGATTGAGGCTTACCTGTAGGTCCAAGACATATCTCCTAAACCTACACGGTTTAGGAGATATTTGCAAAAAGACAGGCACCGCAGACAGCGGCGCGCAGGCGCACTGAGCGTGCCGCAGCTAAGGGCGATATGCCGTTAGTGGCGGCTCCCGTGCGCCAATCACAGTGCCGGAGCCACGATACCTGGAAAGAATTTGGATGCTCCATAGCAGAGGGGACAGCGGTGACATCGCAGGCTCCTGTGTCAGGTAAGTGACACATAATGGGCTACTATGCGATGCGATGCGATGCGATGCAATGCATAGTAGCCCATTATGCTTTACCTTTGCAGGGAAACAAAGAGGAAGTAATCCCATCAGGGTTTACTTCCTCTTTGAACTCCAAGGGGTGGAGTGAAACACGTTGGGGGTGTGGCCTGGTTGTTACCCAGGCTTAGGTTGTCATACACCACATAAAAAAAATTATTATGCTGACCGCATACATCCCCCCCGCGCCTTTAACCTGTGAGTCTATAAAATTAAGCAGCTGCTGTTCAACCTGTGAGAGGTGATAAATAGGTGATAAATATGTGAAATGCACTGAAACAGCTCCGGGACTAACAGCGCTTGCTAACTGTGTATCCAAGTGAATCAATAAAGTAACTGGTGCAAACCAAAAACTTTTACAAACTTGCCAAATACAGCTGAAATGAAGTCCCTATATATGAGGTGTTTGGAGGGAAGTGTTTCCAATCACTAAAAGTTCCTCAAGGCTAATGAATAAACAGGGGAACAGACTGCTAAAAAAAAATCAATAATTACTGGGTGGCAGCAAATGAGAGGACAAAAAGTAACCAATTAAGTGTTTCCGAGAATCAGGAACACACATTCCAAGTGCCAAATATCATCTAGAAAATGTGCAATCACCATAAAGACATAATGTGACATAAATGCTAATTAAATAAGCTGAACTAGCTCTAGCAATGTTGTAAGAAATCACATAATCAAAAAAACAAACACTCAAATAAATAACGTGCATACGTGCGAACAATTTAGGGTGTTCACAGCAAATTCGAATGCCGCGGAACACCCTTTAAAAGTCTATGGGAGAAATCAAAAGTGCTAATTTTAAAGGCTTATATGCAAGGCATTGTCATAAAAAGTGTTTGGGGATCTGGGTCCTGCCCCAGGGGACATGGATCAATGCAAAAAAAAGTTTTAAAAACGGCCGTTTTCTCGGGAGCAGTGATTTTAATAATGCTTAAAGTGAAACAATAAAAGTGAAATATTCCTTTAAATTTCGTACCTGGGGGGTGTCTATGGTATGCCTGTAAAGGGGCGCATGTTTCCCGTGTTTAGAACAGTCTGACAGCAAAATGACATTTCAAAGGAAAAAAAGTCATCTAAAACTACTCGCGGCTATAATGAATTGTCGGCATGGGAATTCCCCACAGGGGAGCTTTCTTTATTTTTTGCGCTATAGACAAAAAGACTGACAATTTTGAAAAAAAAAAAAAAAACAATTTCTTTTTACTTTCTACTTTAATACATATCCAAAAAAAAAATATATATATATATAAAAAAACAAATGTATTCATCAGTTTCTTCTTCTTCTAAATATTTTTGGCTAAGAAAAAAAATAAAAAAATCACAGTAAGCGTAAATTGATTGCTACTTTGTATCTCTCTATCTCAATGTTTATAAACAATGTTACTTTGTATCTCTCTATCTCTCCTGACTAAACCATGTTAATAAACAATGCTATTTTTGTACAACATCTCTATCCCCTGTATGAAAAATGTTTACAAACAATGCTACTTTGTATCTCTCTATCTCATGTATCTCATCCTCCCCTTTTTCAGATCCCCCCCCCCTCCATTGCTTTAGCCCAGTGCTGCTGCTCTACCGCAGCCTCTTAGCAGGCTCCAGACTCGGACATCTGTCCCTAACCGCAGGAAATGGCTTGGTGTGCGGCACTAAAAACTAAACAAAAAAAAACTAAAAACGATTGCTATGTTCTATTCACATCACATGAATGGTGAGAACGAATGTAGACATGCTGCATTTTTTTTACATCACATCACATCACAACACAACACGGCACGACACAACACAACACAGCACGACATAACACAACACACATGACACGAAACAACACAACACAGCACAACACAACACAACATGACACAACACAGCACAGCACGACACAACACAACACACATGACACGACACAACACAACACAGCACAACACAGCATGACACGACACAACACAACACAATACAGCACGACACAACACAGGAGGACACAACACAACATGACACAACTTAGCACGACACAACACAGCATGACACAACACAACACAACACGACACAACACAACACAGCACAACATGGCATGACATGACACAACACAGCACGACATGACACGATATGACACGACACAACATAACACGGCACGACACAACAGGACACAACACAACATGGAATGACACAACACAACACAGCACGACGCGACACAACACAACACAGCACGACACGACACAACACAACACAGCATGACACAACGCACCCCACGACACAACACAACACAGCACAACATGGCATGACACAACACGACACAACACAACACAGCACGACACAACACAACATGACACAACATGAGACAACACAACACAGCACAACATGACACGACACAACACAGCATGACACAACACGACACAACACAACACAGCGCAACACAGCATGACACAACATGACACAACACAACATGACACAACAAAACACAGCACAACACAGCATGACACAACACAGCACCACACAACACAGCACCACACAGAACAACACGGCATGACACAACACAACACAACACAACACAACACGGCATGACACAACACAACGCGACACAACATGGCGCGACACAACACATCATGACACAACACAACATGACACAACACAGAACAACACAGCACGACACAACACAACACAGCACAACACAGCACGACACGGCACGACACAACACAACACAACACAGCACAGCACGACACAACACAGCAAGACACAACACAGCACAACACGGCATGACATGACACGACACGACACAACACAGCACCACACAACACAGCATGACACAACACGACACAACACAGCAAGACACAACACAGCACCACATGACACAACACAACACAGCACAACACGGCATGACACGACATGACACAACACAACACAGCACAACATGGCATGACACGACATGACACAACACAACACAACATGGCATGACAGGACATGACACAACACAACACAGCACAGCACAACACAGCACAACACAACACAGCACAACACGGCATGACACGACACAAGACGACACAACACAACACGACACGTCACGACACAACACGCCTATAAAAATGAAAAGAAAAAAAGAGGTTATTATTTGAAACCTGACAGTATATATTAAAAAAAAAAAAATTTAAAGTATATCAATGATTGTAGTGTGAACAATCCTTTAGGCCGGGTTCACACCTCTACGAATTGGATGTGGTTTTTAACTGCATGCAATTCGCATATCAGGAGAATGTGACCGGCTCTCTATGGAGCTCTCTATGGAGCGGTTCACATATCTCCGGGACAGCTGCGGATCGCACTGCGCTGTGCGTCTTCAGCTCCATTTCAGGGCCAAGTTCAGGCAAAGATTCGGCCTTGATTCGTCCGTGAACCGGAGAATTGGGGACACACAACGTTCCTGTGCGATCCGAAGCCGGTTCCAGTGTGAAAAGTACAATCCTCTACTGCCCTTTACTCCACTTTGACCCAATCTTAGCTCTATTATTAACCCTTTTGATGTCAGCTCTGTACGTCATATCTACCTGACAGCAGGGGGGTTTCACACACTCCAGAGGGCCAGAGCCGCTGACAAGGCAGCACAGCCAGTCAGGGGCGGCCCGTCCATTAAGGGCATATGGGTGCCACCCTCCGTCCATCGCAACCCCCCCCCTTTCAGGACACCAGGCGCATGGATTCCAATGCGGGGAGGGGCTATTTTTTTGAAGCCCCAATTAGGGCCAGAGGCTCTAATAGGCTTCAATATAGGGTGGGCTCGGGTCGCAGAGAGTGCGCTCCGATCCCATCCAGGTGTGTTACAACAGCGAATGTATATTTAACACGGATCCTCCTCCCGGTCAATCAGGCAGCCGGCTTTGACACTGGTCACCCAATTGGCTGAAAGGACAGGCGATCCTATTGGATGCCTAGGAGGAAGAGGGGAGGAGCTGGAAGCTGCCATGGAGGACACGGAGTCGCTGCACCACGCTGCCTGCCACCCGCCGCTGCTGATGGGGTAAGTGCCGGACCGACTGGCAAACAGCGTGGGGGTGGGTTCCGCTTGGGGGGGTGCCATTTAGGCCAAAGTGAGAGCAATTATTCTACAACAAGACCTCCTCCGTAACACAAAACTAGAATAAAGCTTACTTGTAGGTACAATGAATATCTCATACACGTGCACCGTTTAGGAGATATTCGTTATTTCTTGAGCCGGTGATGTCAACGGCGCATGCACGGTGTGAGCTGGAGGGGCGGCATACTGAGCTCCTTCTGAGTGCTGTGCGACGGTCATGGCTCATGTGACGCAGCCTCTAGGAGAAGCGCTCTCCCGAGGGGGTTACCTTGCGGGCGCGCTCCAGAGTCCAGCATTTGCGTCTACAGACACGAATGCCAGACTCGGCCCCGCCCCCCCGGCGCCCACATCAGTGGATTTAATTGACGGCAGCGGGAGCCAATGGCTGCGCTGCTATCAATCTATCCAATCAAGAGCCAGGACCTGTGGAGAGAGGGACAGCACCTCCCCGCTGAAGAGATGAAAGGGTTCAGGTAAGTAAAACGGGGGGGCTGGGGGGCCTTTTACTACCAGAAGTTTTTCACCTCAATGCATAGGATGCATTGAGGTGAAAAAACATGAAGGTTTACAACCCCTTTAACCACTTACCGACCAGGATTTTTCTGGCACTTTTTTTTTTTCGGTAGAAAATAACTTAGAACCCCCAGATATTATACTTTTTTTTTTTTTTAAAAAGAGACCCAAGGGATTAAAATGGCGATCGTTGCAATTTTTTATTTAGTTTTTTATTTTTTATAACATATTTGCACAGCGTTTTTTTCAAATGCACTTGCCGACCAGCCGCCGTCATTATACCACGGCAGGTCGGCTCTCCACTTGCAAACCTGCAACGTATATATACGTATTGCGATCGGCGAGTGGCAAAAATGTTTCTTTTTCAAGATTTTAGTACCGCTTTACATAGTAGGTGAGGTTGAAAAAAGACACAAGTCCATCAAGTCCATCCCTTCTCAAGGGCCTCTTCTCCAGAGAGAATAAGGTCAGTGCTCGCAACCTTTCCTCATAACTAAGATCCTCCAGACCCTTTATTAGCTTTGTTGCCCTTCTTTGTACTCGCTCTATTTCCAGTACGTCCTTCCTGAGGACTTTTGCCCAGAACTGGACAGCATACTCCAGGTGCGGCAGAACCAGAGTCTTGTAGAGCGGGAGAATTATCGTTTTATCTCTGGAGTTGATCCCATTTTTAATGCCAATATTCTGTTTGCTTTGTTAGCAGCAGCTTGGCATTGCATGTCATTGCTGAGCCTATCATCTACTAGGACCCCCAGGTCCTTTTCCATCCTAGATTCCCCCAGAGGTTCTCCCCCCAGTCTATAGATTGCATTCAGATTTTTGCCACCCAAATGCATTATTTTACATTTTTCTACATTAAACCTTATTTGCCATGTAGTTGCCACCCCATTAATTTGTTCAGATCTTTTTGCAAGGTTTCCACATCCTGCGGAGAAGTTATTGCCCTGCTTAGCTTAGTATCATCCGCAAATACGGAGATTGAACTGTTTACCCCATCCCCCAGGTCGTTTATGAACAAATTAAATAGGATTGGTCCCAGCACAGAACCTTGGGGGACCCCACTACCCACCCCTGACCATTCCGAGTACTCCCTGTAACGAGCCCTTGCTCGCTCAGTTCCACTCTCCTGACACTCCTCTGCGGCTATAGAATCAGATTGCAGATCGCAACATCTGATGGTTCGGTCATCCGATGCTCCGGGACTAGAACTACAGCTATGTGCCATTCTAATCCAGTTGTGTAGCTCAGAACAAACACCAGGCAGGCTGTATGTAAGTTCAAACAGGAATCTCTTTTATTGAAAGGAATACAGGCTCTTTTATACAGTAATAGAGGAGGTGTATACCTCCTGCTCATATTACTCTGAACATACACTTGTGACCAGAAACCTAATTAACATGGGCTAATTAACTAATCCCTTTAGACAGCCTAGATGACTCAGACATGACCTTTAGGCCAGACTGGCCATCTTGTAGCACAGAAAACCCAATCAACATTACCACAATAGCAGAGTTAATTAACACAAACAACAATGGGGATCTAATGACTCTAGACTTATTTACAATACACAATCTAGCAGGCAACAGACAGACAGGTGGCTGGAATTGACATCAGCATCTCCTAACAGTATTTGTCCTAGCATTATGAATCAGCCACTATTTCTAATAAGGCAAATCCAGGGTCCCCAGAGTCTGTGTGTCCTGGGGGACCAGGACCCGAATCCACAGTGATACCACCTCAAGGGTCCCCAGGCATACAGCTCACAAAGAGCACCGTTCCCCCAAATGCCAGGGCCCACGATCGATCGGCAAGAGGCTAGCATTCAGTCCCCTCCAAAAGTCTCTCTCCCGGCTAGGTCTGTCACACTCCCCATTTATCACCACCCTCTGAACTCACCCTTGTAGCCAGTTTTCAATCCATGTACTCACCCTATGGTCCATGCCAACGGACTTTATTTTGTACAGCAGTGTTAATTTTGGCAGCAAATTTCAATTTAGTTTTAGGACTAGTTTTAGTCCAATTTTAGTCTTCTGAAATTGTTTTAGTTTTAGTCGTATTTAGTTGACTAAATCTCGAGCACATTTTAGTCGACTAAAACACATTTTAGTCATCTAAAAATTAAAGGGTGTAATTAAATTGTAAAACATTAATGAACATTTCTCTACAATTTCCAAACTCATTATATACTGCTGTGAAAAATCTCATATATTATTTAAGGTATTGAGGTCTGAACATGCACTACAGACCAGTGTTCATTTTGAAGTCAAATTTCAATTTAGTTTTAGTCTTATGCCATGTACACACGGGGGGACTTTTCGACCGGATTGGACCGATGGGACAAATCCGTCGGACAACCTGACCGTGTGTGGGCTTCATCGGACCTGCAGCTGACTTTTTCTGGCAAAAATCAGACGGACTTTAGATTTGGAACATGTTTCAAGTGAGGAGCTGGAAGCCACCATGGAGGACACGGAGCCGCAGCACTACGCTTCCTGCTGCCTGCCACCCGCTGGCGCTGATGGGGGAATTGCCGGACGGACTGGCAAACAGCGTAGGGGGTGGGTGCCGCTCGGGGGGTGCCGCTTAGGAGGGGTTCACCAGCCGCCACTGCAGCCAGTCCTGTTGTACCAGGCCAGGTCCCATCAGCTCAACGGGGGGGGGGGGGGGGGGGGGCCCAGACACCTTTACAGTTTATTTCTGCAAAATAAAAAAATAAAAAAACAGGGCTTTCTAGAGTTCTGTAGGAACAGCAATCTCCGTTTTATCAGATGCTTTGGAGGCCCATATATTTTCATAAACAGGACCTCCCATGGCTCATGCTATTACATGTTCAAAGCCAGGACAGAGGAAGGTTGGGGGTCAAAGTCGGGGTCAAAGGGGGCCCAAAAAAGGTATACCATACAGGGCCCCTAACAGCGGAACGGCCGGTGGCTGTTCTTGTTGTGAGGTAAAAAAAAAGCAAAAAATAAATAAATTTACACCCAAGCACATACAATCACCCCCCACATTTTTTTTGAGTCCCCCCCACCCCCACATATACGCTCGTACGAACTTAAACGCCTGCGTTGGGGCGCCCAAATGTGAAAAATGTCAATTGCGATACACATGTTACATATCGCCGCGCATGCCGAAGTGAGAGCAATTATTCTACAACAAGACCTCCTCCATAACGTGAAACTAGAATGAAGCGTACCTGTAGGTACAATTAATATCTTCTGCACCTTCACTGTTTAGGAGATATTCCTTATTTTCTTTTTTTAATTACTTAGAACTCTCAACTATTATACTTTTTTATTTTTTAACAGAGACCCTAGGGATTAAAATGGCGATCGTTGCAATTTTGCAATCGATGTCTGCCAGCGACCTGCAATCGCGGTGTACAGAGGCAGAACGGGGATCTGCCAGTGTAAAATCAAGGTGGATCCATTGTTCTGCCAGATGACCTGACAGAGATCTTCTGTTCCCAGTGATCGGGAACAGCGATCTCTCTGACACACCCAGGGGACACACTTAACCCCTTGATCGCCCCCTTCCCTGCCAGTGACATTTATACATTGAGGAGTGCATTTTTATAGCACTGATCAATGTAATAATGCCACTGATCCTCAAAAAGTGTCATTTTGGGGACAGATTTGTCTGCCGCAATGTCGCAGTCCCACTAAAAATCGCAGACCGCCGGCATTACTAGTAAAAACAATAAAAAATAAATAAAAGTCCCTAAATCTATCCCATAGTTTGTAGACGCGATAACTTTTGTGCAAACCAATCAATTTACGCTTACTGTGATTTTTTGATTTTTTCTTAGCCAAAAATATTTAGAAGAAGAAGAAACTGATGAATACATTTGTTTTTATATATATATTTTTTTTTGGATATGTATTAAAGCAGAAAGTAAAAAGAAATTGTTTTTTTTTTTCAAAATTGTCAGTGTTTTTGTCTATAGCGCAAAAAATAAAAACCGCAGAGGTGATACAACCAAAAGAAAGCTCCCCTGTGGGGAATTCCCATGCCGACAATTCATTAATAGCCGCGAGTAGTTTTAGATGACTTTTTTTTCTTTGAAATGTCATTTTGCTGTCAGACTGTTCTAAACACAGGAAACATGCGCCCCTTTACAGGCATACTATAGACACCCCCCAGGTACAAAATTTAAAGGGATATTACACTTTTATTGTTTCACTTTAAGCATTATTAAAATCACTGCTCCCGAGAAAACGGCCGTTTTTAAAACTTTTTTTTGCATTGATCCATGTCCCCTGGGGCAGGACCCGGGTCCCCAAACACTTTTTATGACAATGACTTGCATATAAGACTTTAAAATTAGCACTTTTGATTTCTCCCATAGACTTTTAAAGGGTGTTCTGCGGCTTTCGAATTTGCTGCGAACACCCCAAATTGTTCGCACGTATGCACGTTATTTATTTGAGTGTTTGTTTTTTTGATTATGTTATTTCTTACAACATTGCTAGAGCTAGTTCAGCTGATTTAATCAGCATTTATGTCACATTATGTCTTTATGGTGATTGCATATTTTCTAGATGACATTTGGCACTTGGGATGTGTGTTGCTGATTCTCGGTAAACAATTAATTGGTTACTTATTGTCCTCTCATTTGCTGCCACCCAGTAATTATTGATTTTATTAGCAGTCTGTCCCCCTGTTTATTCATCAGCCTTGAGGAACTTTTAGTGATTGGAAACACTTCCCTCCAAACACCTCATATATAGGGACTTCATTTCAGCTGTATTTGGATTCATTTTTTGATGCGATTATTGGTTTTCTGTGACCTCTGGTTGCACATTACAGTGGAATATGAATTGTTTAGACTGTGTCTATACCTGGAGTTCCTATATTTTGGACCTTCCTGGTATGGTGAGAGGTGCACATATTTAGCTTTTAGCATTTAGTTTAGCGCCGCAATTCATGATTTAATATCTTGTTTATGGGTGTGTGAACAGCTACTATTTTATCTTGTTATATTTTTATTGCGTCGAGTTTATTTTTATGAATTTTATTTTTAGTAATCACCTATTTTATTTCTTCTCTATTTAATAATTTTTGGTGTGCGCACAAGTATCCATTAGTCTCCAATGCCTTATTACTGCCTGCCCAATGCTCTTTGAAGAGCGATCTAGATGCAAATTGCTCGTCAGAGAGCAATAATAGTGTGAACTAGCCCCAAAAGTCCAAGTTGGGGGGGGAAGCTAAATTTGGGGGGGTGGGATGTAGGCGGGACTGGGGGGGCCCCCATCAGAAAGGCTGTACAGGGGCCCCATGATTTCTAACAGCAGCTCTGGTGATGACTGCTGGCCCGTCTGTAAGCTGTATAATCCGTTCAGCTGCTCCGGGTTCAGATCTACACAGTGATAATGGGGCTGCGATCAGGAGAAAAATTCTAGAAATGATGAATTCATAGTTTAAAGGATTTAAGGCTCTTAATAGATGCAATTTGTTTAGTTCATTTTTATTGCTTTAAAGATTTTTCCTATTATGGGCTTATGTGGGGCCTCATGTGTAAGCTTTGCCTAAGGCCTCACAAAGCCTAGAGCCACCTCTGCCTGCAGGATATAATAGACGTCTATGGGAAAGCGCAGCAAACCCGCGGGAAAGCTGCAGGTACACTGCACTGCACCCCCCGATGCGAGTAAACCGCAGCACATCACTGTGAAAGCAGCCCTATACTATAATGCCCGGTGTATTCCTTCACACTGACCTGAAGATCTCTTCTTTCCTTCAGCTGGCACCACTCTGGAGACCACTAGCCGGGATAAGAGGTAGAGGGCAGTTGGCGGGTCAGCAAGCCCAGATTGTGATCTACCAGTCACCTGCCTGTGATCTACTGGTGGATCGCGATCTACAGATTGCTGACCCCCCGTCTTAAGGCTTGTTTATATTTTTTTGCTGGGGGGGACAATAAAAAAAGAAGGTTGAGCTGCAGTTTTATCATCCTCCAAACATCCACGTTAAACTGGTGCTAAAGGCAAAGGGTTTTTTTTTAACGTAAAAGGAGTTGTAAAGGCAGAAGGTGCATTCTATGCATTAGGATAAAAAACCTTCTGTGTGTAGCAGCCCTCCCTAGCACCCCCCCAATTACCTACCTGAGCCCCATCTCTCTCCAGCAATGTCCACGATCCCCTCAGCCACCCAGTACACTCCTCCTGATTGGCTGAGACAGAGCAGCGGCGCTATTGGCTCCCGTGCGTGTCACTCAAAGACAGTCAGCCAATCAGGAGAGAGAGGGGGTGGGGCTCCATGTCTGAATGGATACACGGAGCTCTGACTCGGCTTGGGTGCCCCTTGTAGCAATCTGCTGGATGAGGGGCACTCAAAGAAGGGAGGGGCCAGGAGCAGCAAAGAGGGACCCGAGAGGAGGAGGATCGGGGCTGCTTTGTGCAAAACCAACTGCACAGAGGAGGTAAGTATAACATGTTTGTTATTTTTAAAAAAATGAGCCTTTACAATCACTTTAATGCAGCCCCATTATACTTACATGAGCCCCATCTCGATCCAGAAATGTGCATGAGAGCAGCGGCTCCCTTGGGTCTCTCTCTCCTCACTGGCTCACACTGCTATTAGTAGGGATGAGCTTCGAGTTCGAGTCTAACTCATGTTCGACTCGAACATCGGCTGTTTGCCGAACAGCGAACAATTTGGGGTGTTCGCGGCAAATTCGAAAGCCGCAGAACACCCTTTAAAAGTCTATGGGAGAAATCAAAAGTGCTAATTTTAAAGGCTTATATGCAAGTTATTGTCATAAAAAGTGTTTGGGGACCCAGGTCCTGCCCCAGGGGACATGTATCAATGCAAAAAAAAGTTTTAAAAACGGTCGTTTTTTCATTAGCAGTGATTTTAATAATGCTTAAAGTGAAGCAATAAAAGTGTAATATCCCTTTAAATTTCGTAGCTGGGGGGTGTCTATAGTATGCCTGTAAAGGGGCGCATGTTTCCCGTGTTTAGAACAGTCCGACAGCAAAATGACATTTCAAAGGAAAAAAAGTCATCTAAAACTACTCGCGGCTATTAATGAATTGTCGGCATGGGAATTCCCCACAGGGGAGCTTTCTTTTGGTTGTATCACCTCTGCGGTTTTTATTTTTTGCGCTATAGACAAAAAGACTGACAATTTTGAAAAAAAAAAACTATTTCTTTTTACTTTCTACTTTAATACATATCCAAAAAAAATATATATATATATATAAAAACAAATGTATTCATCAGTTTCTTCTTCTTCTAAATATTTTTGGCTAAGAAAAAAATAAAAAATCACAGTAAGCGTAAATTGATTGGTTTGCACAAAAGTTATCGCGTCTACAAACTATGGGATAGATTTAGGGACTTTTATTTATTTTTTTATTGTTTTTACTAGTAATGGCGGTGGTCTGCAATTTTTAGTGGGACTGCGACATTGCGGCAGACAAATCTGTCCCCAAAATGACACTTTTTGAGGATCAGTGGCATTATTACATTGATCAGTGCTATAAAAATGCACTCATGAATGTATAAATGTCACTGGCAGGGAAGGGGGCGATCAAGGGGTTAAGTGTGTCCCCTGAGTGTGTTCTAACTGTAGAGTGGGGATGGGCTGCCCTGGAAAACCCCAGAGAGATCGCTGTTCCCGATCACTGGGAACAGAAGATCTCTCTCAGGTCATCTGGCAGAACAGTGGATCCACCTTGATTTTACACTGGCAGATCCCCGTTCTGCCTCTGTACACCACGATTGCGGATCTCCGGCGGACATAGAGTCCGCCGGACCCGCGGGCACGCTCCCGCAGCGTGCGCACGGCCGCTATCTCCTATGCATCAGCGGCAGTGCAGCTACGGCGGTTTGCGCAGGAGAGCCGACCTGCCGCGGTATAATAAAAAATTGCAACAATCGCCATTTTAATCCCTAGGGTCTCTGTTATAAAATAAAAAGTATAATAGTTGGGAGTTCTAAGTAATTTTCTACCAAAAAATACTGATATAAAAAAAGAAAATAAGGAATATCTCCTAAACGGTGCAGGTGCAGGAGATATTCATTGTACCTACAGGTACGCTTCATTCTAGTTTCACGTTACGGAGGAGGTCTTGTTGTAGAATAATTGCTCTCACTTCGGCATGCGCGGCGATATGTAACATGTGTATCGCAATTGACATTTTCACGTTTGGGCACCCCAACGCAGGCGTTTAGGTTCGTACGAGCGTATATGTGGGGGTGGGGGGACTCAAAAAAAATGTGGGGGTGATTGTATGTGCTTGGGTGTAAATTTATTTATTTTTTGTTTGTTTTTTTAAATCACAACAAGAAGAGGAGGAGGGCAGAGGGCACGGGGTGGGGAGGGGGCGCTGGTAACAGGAGTCTGCCTGTCAGTTCACAATCCCGGTGCCCGCAGCCACCGGCCGTTCCGCTGTTAGGGGCCCCGTATGATATACCTTTTTTGGGCCCCCTTTGATCCCGCCCCTCCCCTGTCCTGGCTTTGAACATGTAATAGCATGAGCCATGAGAGGTCCTGTTTAGGAAAATATATGGGGCCTCCAAAGCATCTGATAAAACTGAGATTGCTGTTCCTACAGGACTCTAGAAAGCCCTGTTTTTATTTTTTTTATTTTTCAGAAATAAATTGTAAAGGTGTCTGGGCCCCCCCTGTTGAGCTGATAGGGCCGGGCCTGGTACAACAGGACTGGCTGCAGTGGCGCTGGTGCATTTGGGGGGAAGGGGGTGGCACATAACCACCCCTCCTAAGCGGCACCCCCCGAGCGGCACCCACCCCCCTCGCTGTTTGCCAGTCGGTCCGGCAATTCCCCCATCAGCGCCAGCGGGTGGCAGGCAGCAGGCAGCATGTTGCGGTGGCTCTATGTCCTGCATGGCAGCTTCCAGCTCCTTCCCTCCTCCTTATAGGCATCCAATAGGATCGCCTGTCCTTTCAGCCAATAGGGTGACCGGCGTCAAAACCGGCTTCCTGATTGGCCGGGAGGAGGATCAGTGTTAAAACAGCGTTTATACATAACAGACCTGGGTGGGATCGGAGCGCACTCTCTGCGACCCAAACCCACCCTATATTAAACCCTCTGGCTCTAATCAGGGCTTTAAAAAAATAGCCCCTCCCCGGCATTGAAATCCATGTGTCCTGAAAGGGGCTGGACCCATGGATGGGGGGGGGCGGCGATAGACGGGGGGTGTCGCCCATGTGCCCTTAATGGACAAGCCACCCCTGACTGGCTGTACTGCCTTGTCAGTGGCTCTGGTCCCCTGGAGTGTGGGTGAAACCCCCCCTCTGTCAGGTCCATATGAAGTACAGAGCTGGCATCAAAAGGGTTAATAATAGAGCTTAGATTGCTACTTTGTATCTCTCTATCTCAATGTTTATAAACAATGTTACTTTGTATCTCTCTGTCTCCCATCTGATCAATATTTATAAACAATGTTACTTTGTATTTCTCTGTCTCCCATCTGATCAATATTTATAAACAATGTTACTTTGTATCTTTCTATCTCCTGTCTGATCTATGTTTATAAACAATGTTACTTTGTATCTCTCTATCTCCTGTCTGATCTATGTTTATAAACAATATACAACATGTGGATGTGAGCGCTATATTCAGCACAATTAGAAAAACAGTTTTGACCCCCAGACTCTAGTTTCTTGTGATAAAGAAAAATTGGGGTGGTTTGGGAGGTTAATACACAACTAATAACATAAATTAACAATCTGGAACTATAATAATAAATGGGTAATCAGAACAACAGACTCTGAGCTGCTAAAGTCCAAAAATAACTAAATTATAGTCCAATAAGCAATGGTTAGGGTTAGGGTTAGGGTTAGGGTTAGCAATTGTAGAAGGCAGCTCTGTTGATAAAAAGGAAGCAATCCTCTGGATACTGTAGGAGAAGAACGACAAGGGCGCCACTCTAAGTGCAATATTTAAAAACGAATTTAATATATCTTAAAAGCAGGTACTCACAAGGGTACATGTAATCAGGCATGTGAATAATATGCAGGTAGTGCCAGGTGTCCCAGGGATATTGTCCAGTCACATCTTGTGGTATCGTTCCGCTTCATAAGACAGGCTGCGCTGGTGGATTGTCGGCAGATCCGGCCGCTGGAACGCTGGAACGCAGAACGCACTGTGTGTGATCTGGGGGAACGAAAACACTTCCGGGTCCGTGCAGGGATAGCAAATAGGCGACGCGTTTGCGGAGCTATGCTCCTTCCTCAGGTATTACTTTGTATCTCTCTATCTCCTGTATGATCAATGTTTATAAACAATGTTACTTTGTATCTCTCTATCTCCTGTTTAAACCATGTTAATAAACAATGCTACTTTGTATCTCTCTATCTCATGTATCTCATCCTCCCCTTTTTCAGTTCCCCCAATTGCTTTACCTCAGTGCTGCTGCTCTACCGCAGCCTCTTAGCAGGCTCTTCCTGTCTACATGCACTCCAGCGATGACTGCGTGGCTCCGGACATCTGTCCCTAACCGCAGGAAATGGCTGGTGTGCGGCACTAAAAACTAGAAAAAAAAAAACTAAAAACGATTGCTATGTTCTATTCACATCACATGAATAGTGAGAACGAATGTAGACATGCTGCATTTTTTTTACATCACGACACAACACAGCACAACACAGCATGACACAACACAGCATGACACAACACAACACAGCACGACATAACACAACACACATGACACGACACAACACAGCATAACACAGCATGACACGACACAAGAGAACACAATACAGCACGACACAACACAGCATGACACAACACAACACAACATGACATGACACAACACAACACAGCACAGCACGACACAGCATGACACAACACAACACAGCACGGCATGACATGACACAACACAACACGACAGAACACAACACAGCACAACACAACACAAGACAGCACAACACGGCATTACACAACACGACACCACACAACCCAGCACCACACAACACAGCATGACACAACATGACAAGACACAACACAGCAAGACACAACACAGCACCACACGACACAACACAACACAGCACAACATGGCATAACACGACATGACACAGCACAACATGGCATGACACGACATGACACAACACAACACAGCACAACACGGCATGACACAACACAACACAGCACAACATGGAATGACAGGACATGACACAACACAACACAGCACAGCACAACACAGCACGACACAATACGACACAACACAACACAGCACAACACGGCATGACACGACACGACATGAAACAACACAACAAAACACAGCACAGCACAACACAGCACGACACAACACGACACAGCACAACACAGCATGACACGACACGACATGAAACAACACAACACAACACAGCACGACACAACACGACACAACACAACACAGCACCACACGGCATGACACGACACAACATGAAACAAGACAACACAGCACAACACGGCATGACACAACACAACACAGCACCGAACAACACAGCACGACACAACACAGCACAACACAACACGACACAACACAGCACGACAGGACACGACACAACAAAACACAGCACCACACAGCACAACACAGCACAACATGACACGATAAAACACAGCACAACATGACATGATACAACACAACACAACACAACACAGCACAGCACGACACGTCACAACACAAGACGACACAACACGACATGTCACGACAGAACACGACACAACACGCCTATAAAAATGAAAAGAAAAAAAAGAGGTTATTATTTGAAACCTGACAGTATATATTAAAAAAAAAAAAAAAAAAAACATTAAAAAGTATGTCAAAGATTGTAGTGTGAACAATCCTTTAGGCCGGGTTCACACCTCTGCGAATTGGATGTGGTTTTTAACCGCATGCAATTCGCATATCAGGAGAATGTGACCGGCTCTCTATGGAGCTCTCTATGGAGCGGTTCACATATCTCCGGGTCAGCTGCGGATCGCACTGCACTGTGCGTCTTCAGCTCCATTTCAGGGCCAAGTTCAGTAGAAAAATTCGATTTAGTTTTAGTCCTAGGACTAGTTTTAGTCCCATTTTAGTCTTCTGCAATTGTTTTCGTTTTAGTCGTATTTAGTCGACTAAATCTCCAGCACATTTTAGTCGACTAAAACTCATTTTAGTCATCTAAAATCTAATGGGTGTAATTCAATTGTAATGCATTAATGAACATTTCTCCACAATTTCCAAACTCATTATATACTGCTGGAGAGAAAAATCTCATATATTATTTAAGGTATTGATGTATGAACATGCACTACAGACCAGTGTTCATTTTGAAGTCAAATTTCAATTTAGTTTTAGTCTTATGCCATGTACACACGGGCGGACTTTTCGACCGGACTGGACGGACGGGACGAATCCGTCGGACAATCCCACCGTGTGTGGGCTTCATCGGACCTGCAGCGGACTTTTTCTGGTGAAAATCAGACGGACTTTAGATTTGGAACATGTTTCAAATCATTCCGACGGACTCAAGTCCGGTCGAAAAATCCGCTCGTCTGTATGCTAGTCCGACGGACGAAAACCGACGCTAGGGCAGCTATTGGCTACCTGCTGTCAACTTCCTTATTTTAGTCCGATGTACGTCATCATGTACGAATCTGTCGGACTTTGGCGTGATCGTGTGTAGGCAAGTCAATTTGTTCGAAAGTCCGTCGGAAGTCCGTGGAAAGACCGTCGGACCTTTGATGCCGAAAAGTCCACCCGTGTGTACGCAGCATTAGTCTTTTAAATAAAATGCCATTTTAGTTTTAGTCGCATTTTAGTCATCTTAATTTTTTTTTTTTAGTTTTAGTTGTATTTTAGTCATCTTAATTTTTTTTTTTTAGTTTTAGTTGTATTTTAGTCATCTTAATTTTTTTTTTAGTTTTAGTTGTATTTTAGTCGACTAAAATAGTATTCATTTAGTCGATTAAAATGTTTTAGTCAATTTAGTCGACAAAATTAACACTGTTGTACAGTAAACTTTTATGGGGAACTGTAAGCTTTAAAGTGGTTGTAAACCCTTGCAGACCACTTTGACCTACAGGTAAGCCTAGATTGAGGCTTACCTGTAGGTCCAAGACATATCTCCTAAACCTACACGGTTTAGGAGATATTTGCAAAAAGACAGGCACCGCTGTCTACGGCGCATGCACCGCAGACAGCGGCGATATGCCGTTAGTGGCGGCTCCCGTGCGCCAATCACAGTGCCGGAGCCACGATACCCAGAAAGAAGTTGGACGCTCCATAGCAGAAGGGACAGCGGTGACATCGCAGGCTCCTGTATCAGGTAAGTGACACATAATGGGCTACTATGCGATGCGATGCGATGCGATGCAATGCATAGTAGCCCATTATGCTTTACCTTTGCAGGGAAACAAAGAGGAAGTAATCCCATCAGGGTTTACTTCCTCTTTAAGCTCCAAGGGGTGGAGCGAAACACGTTGGGGGTGTGGCCTGGTTGTTACCCAGGCTTAGGTTGCCATACACCACATAAAAAAATGTATTATGCTGACCGCATACATCCCCCCCGTGCCTTTAACCTGTGAGTCTATAAAATTAAGCAGCTGCTGTTCAACCTGTGAGAGGTGATAAATAGGTGATAAATATGTAAAATGCACTGAAACAGCTCCGGGACTAACAGCGCTTGCTAACTGTGTATCCAAGTGAATCAATAAAGTAACTGGTGCAAACCAAAAACTTTTACAAACTTATAACAATGTAGTGACCTGAAAATAGAATAGATTTTTTTAAATAGGCATGTCGTGTTGTGTTGTGATGTGATGTGATGTAAAAAAAATGCAGCATGTCTACATTCGTTCTCACCATTCACGTGATGTGATCAGAACGTAGCAATTGTTTTGAACTGATCCTTCCTAGAGCAACTTCGATCGACACACCCGGTATGGACCAGCATTTACCCTTCAGGACTTCTTCTGTCACACAGCTATTTAGCCACATATTCCGCATTCCACTGGAAAAAATCTGGCGATTCTTGTGGCTGGGATGACAAATGCCGCACACCCAGCCATTTCCTGCGGTTAGGGACAGATGTCCAGAGCCACGCAGTCATCGCTGGAGTGCATGTAGACAGGAAGAGCCTGCTAAGAGGCTGCGGGAGATCAGCAGCACTGAGATAAAGTAATGGGGGGAAAAGAAGCTGAGAAAAGGGAAGATGAGATACATCAGATGGGAGATAAGTAACATTGTTTATAAACATATATCAGATGGGAGATAGAGAGATACAAAGTAACATTGTTTATAAACATTGATCAGATGGGAGATATAGAGATACAAAGTAACATTGTTTATAAACATCGAGATAGAGACATGCAAAGTAGCAATCTTAGCTCTATTATTAACCCTTTTGATGTCAGCTCTGTACTTCATATGGACCTGACAGGGGGGGTGTTTCACCCACACTCCAGGGGGCCAGAGCCGCTGACAAGGCAGTACAGCCAGTCAGGGGTGGCCTGTCCATTAAGGGCACATGGGTGAAACCCCCCCGTCCATCGCCGCCCCCCCCCCCATCCATGGGTCCAGCCCCTTTCAGGACACCGGCACATGGATTTCAATGCCAGGGAGGGGCTATTTTTTTAAAGCCCCGATTAGAGCCAGAGGGTTCAATATAGGGTGGGTTTGGGTCGCAGAGAGTGCGCTCCGATCCCACCCAGATGTGTTATGTATAAACGCTGTTTTAACACTGATCCTCCTCCCGGCCAATAAGGAAGCCAGTTTTGATGCTGGTCACCCGATTGGCTGAGAGGACAGGCGATCCTATTGGACGCCTAGAAGGAGGAGGGGAGGAGCTGGATGCCACCATGGAGGACACGAGCCGCCGCACCACGCTGCCTGCTGCCTGCCACCCGCCGGCGCTGATGGGGGAATTGCCGGACCGACTGGCAAACAGCGTGGGGGTGGGTGCCGCTCGGGGGGTGCCGCTTAGGAGGGGTGGTTATGTGCCACCCCCTTCCCCCCAAATGCACTAGCCGCCACTGCAGCCAGTCCTGTTGTACCAGGCCCGGCCCTATCAGCTCAACAGGGGGGGCCCAGACACCTTTACAGTTTATTTCTGCAAAATAAAAAAAAATAAAAAACAGGGCTTTCTAGAACCCTGTAGGAACAGCAATCTCAGTTTTATCAGATGCTTTGGAGGCCCCATATATTTTCCTAAACAGGACCTCTCATGGCTCATGCTATTACATGTTCAAAGCCAGGACAGGGGAGGGTCAGGGTCAAAGGGGGCCCAAAAAAGGTATATCATATGCAGCCCCTAACAGCGGAACGGCCGGTGGCTGCGGGCACCGGGATTGTGTGTGAACTGACAGGCAGACTCCTGTTACCAGCGCCCCCTCCCCGCCCCGTGCCCTCTGCCCTCCTCCTCTTCTTGTTGTGATGAAAAAAAAGTAAAAAAAAAAATACACCCAAGCACATACAATCACTACCCACATTTTTTTGAGGCCACCTCACCCCCACATATACGCTCGTACGAACCTAAACGCCTGCGTTGGGGCGCCCAAATGTGAAAAATGTCGATTGCGATACACATGTTACATATCGCCGCACACGCCGAAGTGAGAGCAATTATTCTACAACAAGACCTCTTCCATAACGCGAAACTAGAATGAAGCGTACCTGTAGGTACAATTAATATCTCCTACACCTGCACCGTTTAGGAGATATTCTTATTTTCTTTTTTTTAAATCAGTATTTTTTGGTAGAAAATTACTTAGAACTCCCAACTATTATACTTTTTTTATTTTTTAACAGAGACCCTAGGGATTAAAATGGCGATTGTTGCAAGTTTTTATTATACCGCGGCAGGTCGGCTCTCCTGCGCAAACCGCCGTAGCTGCACTGCCGCCGGTGCATAGGAGATAGCGGCCGCGCGCACGCTGTGGGAGCATGCCCGCGGGTCCGGCGGACTCTTTGTCCGCCGGTGACCCGCAATCGCGGTGTACAGAGGCAGAACGGGGATCTGCCAGTGTAAAATCAAGGCGGATCCACTGTTCTGCCAGATGACCTGACAGAGATCTTCTGTTCCCAGTGATTGGGAACAGCGATCTCTCTGGGGTTTTCCGGGGCAGCCCATCCCCACCCTACAGTTAGAACACACCCAGGGGACACACTTAACCCCTTGATCACCCCCTTCCCTGCCAGTGACATTTATACATTGAGGAGTGCATTTTTATAGCACTGATCAATGTAATAATGCCACTGATCCTCAAAAAGTGTCATTTTGGGGACAGATTTGTCTGCCGCAATGTCGCAGACCCACTAAAAATCGCAGACCACCGGCATTACTAGTAAAAACAATAAAAAATAAATAAAAGTCCCTAAATCTATCCCATAGTTTGTAGACGCGATAACTTTTGTGCAAACCAATCAATTTACGCTTACTGTGATTTTTTGATTTTTTCTTAGCCAAAAATATTTAGAAGAAGAAGAAACTGATGAATACATTTGTTTTTTTTTATATATTTTTTTTTGATATGTATTAAAGCAGAAAGTAAAAAGAAATTGTTTTTTTTTTTCAAAATTGTCAGTCTTTTTGTCTATAGCGCAAAAAATAAAAACTGCAGAGGTGATACAACCAAAAGAAAGCTCCCCTGTGGGGAATTCCCATGCCGACAATTCATTAATAGCCGCGAGTAGTTTTAGATGACTTTTTTCCTTTGAAATGTCATTTTGCTGTCAGGCTGTTCTAAACACGGGAAACATGCGCCCCTTTACAGGCATACTATAGACACCCCCCAGCTACGAAATTTAAAGGGATATTTCCCTTTAATTGATCTATGTCCCCTGGGGCAGGACCCAGGTCCCCAAACACTTTTTATGACAATAACTTGCATATAAGCCTTTAAAATTAGCACTTTTGATTTCTCCCATAGACTTTTAAAGGGTGTTCTGCGGCTCTCGAATTTGCTGCGAACACCCCAAATTGTTCGCTGTTCGGCGAACAGCCGATTTTCGAGTCGAACATGAGTTAGACTCGAACTCGAAGCTCATGCCTACTGATAGCAGTGTGAGCCAGTGAGGAGAGAGAGAACCAGGGGAGCAGCTGCTCTCATATACATTTCTGGATCAAGATGGGGCTCATGTAAGTATAATGGGGCTATATTAAAGTGATTGTAAAGGCTCATTTATTTTATTTTTTTAAAATAAAAAACATGTTATACCTACCTCCTCTGTGCAGTTGGTTTTGCACAAAGCAGCCCCGATCCTCCTCTTCTCGGGTCCCTCTTTGCTGCTCCTGGCCCCTCCCTTCTTTGAGTGCCCCTCATCGAGCAGATTGCTACAAGGGGCACCCAAGCCGAGTCAGAGCTCCGTGTATCCATTCAGACATGGAGCTCCGACCTGGCCCCGCCCCCTCTCTCTCCTGATTGGCTGACTGACTTTGAGTGACACGCACGGGAGCCAATAGCGCCTACTGCTCTGTCTCAGCCAATCAGGAGGAGTGTACTGGGTGGCTGAGGGGATCATGGACATTGCTGGAGAGAGATGGGGCTCAGGTAGGTAATTGGGGGGGGTGCTAGGGAGGGCTGCTAAACACAGAAGGTTTTTTATCCTAATGCATAGAATGCACCTTCTGCCTTTACAACTCCTTTAAGTTAAAAAAAAACCCTTTGCTTTTAGAACCAGTTTAACATGGATGTTTGGAGGATGATAAAACTGCAGCTCAACCTTCTTTTTTTATTGTCCCCCCCAGCAAAAAAATATAAACAAGCCTTAAGACTGGGGGTCAGCAATCTGTAGATCGCAATCCCCCAGTAGATCACAGGCAGGTGACTGGTAGATCACAATCTGGGCTTGCTGACCCGCCATCCCAGAGCATCAAATGAGGAGGGACTGCGTGTGAAGTTGAAGGTGTAGAAGGGAGCCCCATAAGCCAATGTCTCCTCTGTAGTGCCGGCTCCTGTCCCATGTGGAGTGATCCCAACTGCCCTCTACCTCTTATCCCAGCTAGTGGTCTCCAGAGTGGTGCCAGCTGGAGGAAAGAAGAGATCTTCAGGTCAGTGTGAAGGAATACACCAGGCATTATAGTATAGGGCTGCTTTCACAGTGATGTGCTGCGGTTTACCCGCATCGGGGGGGGGTGCAGTGAAGTGTACCTGCAGCTTTCCCGCGGGTTTGCTGCGCTTTCCCATAGACGTCTATTATATCCTGCAGGCAGAGGTGGCTCTAGGCTATGTGAGGCCTTAGGCAAAGCTTACACATGAGGCCCCACATAAGCCCATAATAGCAAAAATCATTAAAGCGATAAAAATGAACCAAACAAATTGCATCTATTAAGAGCCTTAAATCCTTTAAACTATGAATTCATCATTTCTAGAATTTTTCTCCTGATCGCAGCCCCATTATCACTGTGTAGATCTCAACCCGGAGCAGCTGAACGGATTATACAGCTTACAGACGGGCCAGCAGTCGTCACCAGAGCTGCTGTTAGAAATCATGGGGCCCCTGTACAGCCTTTCTGATGGGGGCCCCCCCAGTCCCGCCTACATCCCACCCCCCCAAATTTAGCTTCCCCCCCAACCTGGACTTTTGGGGCTAGTTCACACTATTATTGCTCTCTGACGAGCAATTTGCATCTAGATCGCTCTTCAAAGAGCATTGGGCAGGCAGTAATAAGGCATTGGAGAGTAATGGATACTTGTGCGCACACCAAAAATTATTAAGTAGAGAACAAATAAAATAGGTGATTACTAAAAATAAAATTCATAAAAATAAACTTGACGCAATAAAAATATAACAAGATAAAATAGTAGCTGTCACAAATAACAGTGTTCACACACCCATAAACAAGATATTAAATCATGAATTGCGGCGCTAAACTAAATGCTAAAAGCTAAATATGTGCACCTCTCACCATACCAGGAAGGTCCAAAATATAGGAACTCCAGGTATAGACACAGTCTAAACAATTAATATTCCACTGTAATGTGCAACCAGAGGTCACAGAAAACCAATAATTGCATCAAAAAATGAATCCAAGGGGGCGTGGCTTGACGCTGGAGAAGATGGCTGCCTAATCCCAGAGCTCTCGCTGACAGGGATTGAATACCATTTACCACAGAAGGTAGAAGTATCAGAAACGTTCGAAAATATTATGGGAACGGCTTCTAGAACATCCTCGACATCGAGGTCACGTTCGCCCCGTGATTTGAACAGGAGGAATACCTCAAAATCTTCCGGAGTTATTCCGTTCTCAGGCCGGCAATATGGCGACGGCTTTTACTTCACAGAACACACAGCGCCGGCTGACAGGTTCTAATGATGGAGCTGTCACCTCTCCTCACTCGGAAAACAACGATGGAGGAATAGTTCTGACTCCACACTCTGATGTTATCCAACAGCCCAGTTTCAATGATCTCAGGTCTGTGGCTGCAGATATTAAAAATACCCTGACGGCTGCTATTACGGATCTGAGGATTGACATTCAGGCTATTACAGGCAGAGTAATGGCAGTTGAGAAGATGACAACATCACACTCTACAGAGCTCCGTAAAAATCATCTGTTAATAGACACCCACACAAGACAACTTAGAGATATGAATCGGCATTTAGAAGATTTGGATAACCATGGTAGACGTCACAATCTTTGCTTACGAGGTTTGAATGAATCTGTGGATGTTGAGCATCTGCTATCAGAAGTTATAGGCATTTTTAATAATGTGCTAAATAGACCAAAGGATATCACCATGGAACGTATACACCGAGCCCTTAGACCTATGGGAAAAGATTTAAATCCACCAAGAGACGTAATTTGCTGCATAGTAGATTACCAGCTTAAAGAGGAAATATTGAGAAGAGCACGTACTATGACACCGCTATATACCATGGTAAGGAGCTTCGCATATTCCAAGATCTCTCCAGCATTACTTTACAACACAGGAGAGAATTAAAACCTTTGCTGGAAATATTACGTACCAAACGTATAGTATATCGTTGGAAATTTCCTTTCGGTCTGGCAGCCTCAGTACATGGACGCTCTGCTCTTCTCAGAGTTCCTGAAGACCTTAATTACTTCTGTGACACGTTGGATATCCCACTCCCAGAGATACCAGATTGGTATGCAGAATTCCGTCCTTCACTGGCATTCTCACATCACCTCAGGAATGAACCGATGGAGGCTCAGTAAGTCCGCTACCGCAGACAACGCTCATCGTCTGAAGAAAGTTCATCTCAGCAAGGACCACTATCTCCTTCCATCAACAGCCCGATGAAACCCAGGCGCAACCGTAAAGCCAGACGAGATAGATGAATGACAGGAACTCAGACTGTAATCTTAGAGGGATATCCTCATTCAGTCTAATTCTGTTTTCTTTGTGGCCTCGATTTTGATCATATCTCTGTTCCTCCTTTTTCTATAGTTTAATTGTTGTAACTTTTTTTCTCCACAAATCTATCTTCACTATTACTCCAATATAGGGAGATTCTCTTTTTTTTTTTTTTTCTTTCCTCAAAGATGCTAAACATGGTTTTGGTTTGGACTATCCCGTTTTATCTGACTTATTCACTCTCATATTTAGATACAAGGATTTTCCTGATCTATATCTTAGCTCTAAGTCTTCTAACTACCGCGTGGAGGGCTGAAGATTGTGAGATTTACTTAAGAAATATTTCGGAATTAAGTTGCTCATCTCTTGGTTATTTGTTACTTCCTCAGTTAACACTGTTACACAGAGATACATTGTTTTTAAGTAGGTTAACTCTTTGATAAACGAAAAGGAAAGAGAAAGAAAAGAAATACAGTACAGAGAAAGGAAGGGAGGGGGTGCAGAAGGTAGTGGCAAACGTTAAAGGGAGTGATTGTTTTGATAATATCTCTCTTTCTACTTTTAAGAGTCATTATTTTATCTTTATTAGTTTGTTTGATATTTAAATTTTTTACAATATGTTCATATAACATATTCTATAGTATTATACATCAATGCTTAAGATATAAGTTATATACTATATATTTAGGATTCTAAATAATTCTAACAGTTATCCATATCATTTAGTTTAAGGTATATTAACATATTGATTTTATTTCTACAGCCAATGCCATACTCATAAAATTCATTTGATTAGATTCAATCTAAATTATAGACACCTTCTTCATATATATCATTAACAGAGTATTCTCCCGAAGTCAGCGAGATTGACTTCTTATTGCAAAACTTATACCACACTCCAGTGTTGATTTATTCTCCCACACAGTGGTTTCTTCTGATTTTTTGGTTCTTCTGAACTATTTTTTTCCCCGCTCTTTATACAAAAACCACTGACTCAATCCGGCTGAGTATACATTTAGGTATTTACTGCATTTGGACTAGCGAGCAGGTCTTGCAAGTAGGGGTGCGCATCTTCGCTGACCTCACGATTCGATTCGATTACGATTATCAAGTCAACGATTCGATTCGATTCGATTCCGCGATGCATCACGATGCATCACGATTACAGCGCAAGTCCGCAAGTTTTCATGGTTTTCATCAAAAAAAATTCAAGTAATCAGGAGGACTCCATTTTTTTTATTCTATCTGTTCTTAAGAAAAAAAAGAGACAGCAGAGGAGCTCCAGGCTCTCTTCCAAAATACTAAAGGAGATGGTCAGAGCCTGCGGACATGCTACAGGAGATGATCAGAGACTGCAGATATGCTACAGGAAATGGTCAGAGACTGCAGACATGCTACAGGAGATGATCAGAGACTGCAGACATGCTACAGGAGATGATCAGAGACTGCAGACATAGTACAGGAGATGGTCAGAGACTGCAGACATGATACAGGAGATGGTCAGAGACTGCAGACATGATACAGGAGATGGTCAGAGACTGCAGACATGCTACAGGAGATGGTCAGAGACTGCAGACATGCTACAGGAGATGGTCAGAGACTGCAGACATGCTACAGGAGATGGTCAGAGACTGCAGACATGCTACAGGAGATGGTCAGAGACTGCAGACATGCTACAGGAGATGGTCAGAGACTGCAGACATGATACAGGAGATGGTCAGAGACTGCAGACCTAGTACAGGAGATGGTCAGAGACTGCAGACATGCTACAGGAGATGGTCAGAGACTGCAAACATGCTACAGGAAATGGTCAGAGACTGCAGACATGCTACAGGAGATGGTCAGAGACTGCAGACATGCTACAGGAGATGGTCACAGACTGCGGCGGACAAGGCACAGGAGATGGTCACAGACTGCGGCGGACATGGCACAGGAGATGGTTACAGACTGCGGCGGACATGGCACAGGAGATGGGCACAGACTGCGGTGGAAATGGCACAGGACATGGGCACAGACTGCAGCGGACATGGCACTGGAGATGGGCACAGACTTCAACGGACATGGCACAGGAGATGGGCACAGACTGCGGCGGAAATGACACAGGAGATGGTCACTGGCACAGGAGATGGTCACAGACTGCGGCGGACATGGCACAGGAGATGGGCACAGACTGCGGCGGACATGGCACAGGAGATGGGCAAAGACTGCGGCGGACATGGCACAGGAGATGGGCACAGACTGTGGACAATAATGCAGAGTTGTGGTGTGATGAAGGCACATAGAAGACAATTTATGATATGGACTTGTGTCACAGCCCCCCCCCTCCCCCTCTGTACTTACAGGCTGCCACCGGCAGAGCAGCATGTAATGAGCAGGGCGATCTGCCTGCTCACCATCTCCCCCAGATCTCCATTCCAGCCGCCGGTTGTCGATCCATCGTATCTTTCCTGAGGTCAGCAGTGAATTCTCCCGGGACAGCGCTCCGTGCGTTAAGCTGTTATTAGTGTGTGTGTATATTCCGGTCATGTGACTCTCGGCTGCGCCTCCCTCCTCTCAGTCTCTCCTGATGTCAGCACCGCCCGCCGCTCTTCTGACCTGATAGCTTCAGTCAGTGGGCGGAGCTGACATCAGGAGAGACTGAGAGGAGGGAGGCGCGGCCGAGAGTCACATGAGCGGAATATACACACACACACACTAATAACAGCTTTACGCACGGAGCGCTCTCCCGGGAGGGGGCGGGGCCAGAAATCAATTATTCGGGTCGCATGCATCGATGACGCATCGGGGACACCCGAATCGCGATGCCTCGATGCTGCGATTAATTTCAGCAGCCCTACTTGCAAGTCTCCGGAATATTTATTTATTCATTTTTTTATTTATTTATCTATTTATTTATTAATTTATTAATTCATTTGTTTATTTATTTTTACTTATTTCTTTATTTATTTTCCCTTTTTTTTCCTCTTCATTTTTAGGCTCTATTTCCACTTTCATAACTTTCAATTATCATAGATCTGTACATATTACCCTCTCACCTACACTGCTTTGTACTTTACACGAACATATCTTTTTGTTCCAGTACTTGACAAACCTAAGTGAATCATCTCCTGGTATATAATTAGGGAATTCTTCCTAGTTACTATTAATTTCAGGAATATCTATATTGCGTCTTTCTTGTGCATACATTAACACATTGACAAACATGCCTGCAAAAACATATGGGTCAGATCGCACAATATCGCCTAATAAGGTTACATCCCCTCCTAAGGTTAACCATAATGCTACAAAGAAGAGGGGACACTAGAGAGGAGGAAAAAGGATTGCTGCTCACCCCTTAAAAACTAGAAACAAAAAGGAAGAGTTTCCCCAAGGTGGGGTTTTTAGGCAGCACAATGACAAATAAAGTCAATAAAGTATGAAAAAGTATAACAAATTTATTGAATATTATACCATAAAAGTTAAAACAATGAGCTCCAGTGGGCAGTACTTAAAACTAAATTAGCTGAACATACATTGGCAGACATATATTCATAACAACGCTTAGTATCATGAATATTAAACTGACGCGTTTCAACCCCTATACTCAGGGTCTTCTTCAGAGGGTCAGTCTGCTGGAAAATATACATAGATAGAGTTGACATACATATATGGATTCCATTGATATGACAATAATTACATTCACCATGAAGTACATAAGTACAGTATAATTACCCAATACTGTATGTCCAGCAGGAGAGGAGAAAAACCTCCCACATGGAGATCCCCTAAAAAGACTGTCTTAAAACCATAATGCTACAGCCGAAATCATTTCATTAAATGCTAAAGGTCTCAATGTCCCTGAAAAACATTCGCAAGTACTCCACTCCATGTATAAATTAAAAGCGGACATTGTGTTTATCAAAGAAACACATTTCAAAACCGACAATGTACCAAAATTTTCAAATCACCATTTTCCAACGGTAATACATGCCACCAATAAGGAATCTAAAACTAAAGGAGTTTCTATTCTTTTTTCAAAAAATTACCCATTCCAAATAACAGACTCACAGATTGACGAAGATGGTCGTTTCCTGTTTCTCAAAGGATCTTTGTATGACAAACGCCTAACCCTGGCTAATATTTACGCCCCCAATGTCAAACAGGTTTCCTTTTTCACAAGTACAATGCAGGATCTCGCTTCCTTTCAAGAAGGACTTTTAATAGTAGGGGGAGATTTTAATGTCCCTTTAAATCCTATTCAAGACACCTCTTCAGGCTCATCTAAATTACCATTTAAGGCATTACGTACTATTAAGAAATCCCTCCAAGAACTCACATTGCATGACTCCTGGCGTACTTTACATCCTACCACTAAAGATTATACTTTTTATTCTAATCCTCATGGAAGTTATTCCAGAATTGACTATTTCTTTATCACACAGAGAGACCTTCCCATGCTCCTTAAAGCAACTATAGAACCAATGTTTTTATCGGATCATCACCCTATCACCATGTTGATTGAATTTCAGATCACTCAATCTCGATCACAGATATGGCGTCTTGATCCATCTCTACTTACGGATAATAAAATAGCGTCACACATTCAACTTAGGCTCTTTCAATTCTTCACTGAGAACGACAATACCGACATTTCCCCAATGCTAATATGGAAAGCTCATAAAGGCAGTATTCGTGGTGAATTAATAGCGATAGCCTCCAAAAGACGACGTGAAAGACAAAAATTATTATCCAATCTGGCTGCCCGTATTCATGATTTAGAAAAATCTCACAAAAAAACACAAGCTATTTCGACCCTCCAAGAACTCACCTTAGCTAGAACTGAAATGATGGAGGAACTTACTAAAATAACGAAACGTAAATATATACTTTATCAAAAACAATTTTATGAATTTGGTAACAAAGCAGGTAAATTACTAGCTAGAGCACTTCGGGCAAAACAATCAACTACAATAATACACTCTATTAATTCCCCTGACGGAACCAAATTATCTTCTAATGCCGCGTACACACGGTCAGACTTTTCAGCTACAAAAGTCCGACAGCCTGTCCGACAGACTTCCGGTGGACTTTCGGCGGACTTGCGGCGGACTTGTGGCAGACTTTCGAACGGACTTGCCTACACACGACCACACAAGTCCGACGGATTCGTACGTGATGACGTACACCAGACTAAAATAAGGAAGTTGATAGCCAGTAGCCAATAGCTGCCCTAGCGTGGGTTTTTGTCCGTCGGACTAGCACACAGACGAGCGGATTTCGGGGTCCGTCGTAGTTACGACGTAAAGATTTGAAGCATGTTTCAAATCTAAAGTACGTCGGATTTGAGGCTAAAAAAGTACGTTGAAAGTCCGGAGAAGCCCACACACGATCGGATTACCAGCCAGCTTTAGTCCGTCAGCGTCCGTTGGACTTTTGTAGACAAAAAGTCCGACCGTGTGTACGCGGCATAACAATCACATAGCAGAACAATTTGTCAAATATTATACACAACTATACAATATTAAAAACACATCTACCAGAAATAACACAGAAAACAGACTGAATTTAATCAAAAACTTTCTAGCACAATACGGTCCTAAACCAATCTCGGAAGCTGAAGCGATGAACTTGGAACGACCATTGTCTAAAGATGAACTAGATATTGTTCTCAAACAAATGAAACCTGGTAAGAGCCCGGGACCAGACGGCTTAACAGTGGGATACTAAAAAGCGTTTACTAATGTATTGTATACACATTTCTTGCATGCTTTTAATTACCTCTCAACAGACAAATCTCCTCCTCGAGATCTCCTTACTGCACATATCGCTGTCCTTCCAAAACCTGATAAAGACCAGACTTTAGTTTCTAACTATAGGCCAATTTCATTATTAAATGTTGATCTAAAAATGTATGCAAAAATCCTAGCTAACAGACTCCTGCCCCTTCTACCACACCTTGTTTCTTTGGATCAAGTGGGTTTTGTTCCCGGTAGAGAAGCGAGAGATAATACTCTGAAAGCAATCAATATTCATAAATGGCTGACCTCAAAGAAGCAGGGTGGTTTCTTTCTCTCCTTGGACGCAGAGAAGGCATTTGACGGGGTTGCATGGGATTATCTAACAGAAGTCCTTTGATAGATAGGCATGCGTGATCGCATGCTACAATTCATACTTGCGCTTTACTCAAGGCCCACGGCTAGGGTTAGAATTAACGGACACCTGTCGGATGCCTTCTCTGTGTCCAATGGGACTCGTCAAGGTTGTCCTCTTTCCCCACTAATTTTTATCCTAACATTAGAACCTTGTCTTCAATGTTTGAGAGAAAATCAAGATATCAAAGGTATAGCCATAGATCATTCCACATACAAGCTAGCAGCATTTGCTGATGATATACTATTATTCTTACGAGATCCTCACCTTTTACTTCCCAATCTCCTCAAAGATCTATCTCTTTTCGAAAACCTAACTAATCTTAAAATTAATTTCGATAAATCTGAAGCGCTCAACGTATCTTTACCACATGAGACTAAAACCTTATGCCAGACAAATTTTCCTTTCAGATGGAGCGCGAATTCCATTAAATACCTTGGAATACATATACCGACCAATCTTTCAGATCTTTATAGCAAAAACTATGTACCAATTTTACAAAATATCCAGAAGGATCCTGAGGCTTGGTCGTCTGGTTTATTTTCTTGGTTTGGTAGATCCTCTATTATTAAAATGAACATCTTGCCAAAAATTCTTTATTTGTTCCAAACGATTCCAATAAAATTACCACAATCATTTTTTACATCCTTCCGTAAAGCTTGTTCGAAATGCATTTGGAGTGGAAAAAGAGCTAGATTAAGCTTTGATAGATTATCCTTACCTAAATTGAAAGGTGGATTGGGATTGCCGGACATTCGGAAATACTATTTTGCATGTCCGTTGGCCAGAATAGTAGATTGGAATGTACATACTACCACAAAAGCATGGATTTCTATTGAACAGGCCTTTTCAAATTTACCACTTCAAAATATAGCCTGGATACATACTAGACACATTCCTCAACAATGTAAACAACATCCACTAATTAGCAATACGTTGCATGCTTTTAATATTACATGCCGTCAATACCATATCTCTTCAATCCCAAGTCCACTCACACCGATTATACATAATCCTGAGCTTCCTCCAGACTTTATTAGATCCTTTTTATCAGAATTAGGACCCCATGACAATCCAAAGGCGGAAGACTTCTTTGATCGAAACACTTTCCTTCCTTTATCTACATTGAATACACGAAGGACAGATAACCAGATTTCTTTATGGTCATATATGCATCTCAAAAATTATCTAACTATCCCACAAACACGATCAGCCTTCTCAAGAGAACAAACACATTTCGAATACATTCGTTCTAAATTAGAACCACAACGTCATCTTATTTCTATTATCTACTCAATTCTTTTTGATGACCAAAAGCCTAAATCGAAACTTGCAAGTTCAAAACGGGAAAGAGATCTCTCTATCAATATCTCCGACATAGAATGGGGAAAGATATACACAATAATACATAAAGGTTCAATTAATGTGAATGTACAAGAGAATGGTTTTAAACTGTTTTCCAGATGGTATAACACACCACTCAAATTAAATAAAATTAATCCGGAGATTCCATTCACCTGCTGGAGATGCAATAAGGAGGAAGGTTCGCTTCTTCACATTTGGTGGGAATGTCCCCCGATTAGGAAATTGTGGACTGATGTATTCCGATATATCACCCAAATTACAACCATACATTTGGAATTCTCCCCAGCCCAAGCTCTGCTTCATCATTCCAATTTACCGATGAAAATTTATCACAGATCATTGGCTCAACATCTCATTAATGCGGCAAAACTTTGCATTCCGGCTCTCTGGAAATCTACCAATCCACCTACGATTACCAACTGGATTACCAGAGTAAACAAAATAGCTTTAATGGAAGAAACTCATACACCAAGCTCATGACTCCTCTACAAAATTTAGAAACACATGGGCTTGCTGGCAACAATTTCAAACAACTTCCGAATATACCCGACTTCTTAATTAAATAACTACTTGTATCCCTATAACAATTACTTTACATAGCAAATTTTTACACACATATAGAGAAAGACGTGATTATAAACCCTTATAAAGAATATACTAGAGCTATTCTAACTTTATTACAGATCAGAAATGATTTTCATGTGGAAGGCCAACCTTTTAATATAATTTAATTTGCCATGGCTTTATGGTTATTATCTAATGTTCTTTATTTTATCTTAATGTTTTTATCTAATATTTTATTGCTTTGATCTTGCTTATTAGTTATTGCTTCATATCTTTGCTATCCATGCATTGTAACTTGATGTAATTTTTTTTAATAAGCTTGTATTATTATATATATCCTTCAATAAACTTTTTCTTGGAAAAAAAAAAAAAAATGAATCCAAATACAGCTGAAATGAAGTCCCTATATGTGAGATGTTTGGAGGGAAGTGTTTCCAATCACTAAAAGTTCCTCAAGGCTGATGAATAAACATGGGCTAGCACAAAGGAGACAATGCTACAATAAAAACCAACAAACAATATATTCCTTTATAACAATTTATTTATTTTGGAAATTAAATTTTGGCCACGATGTTGTTCAAGGGGTAACCTTATAATGAAATAATGCAACTTCAAATAATTATAAAGCCATCTTGGCTATAATACATCAACTCAAATTTTACACTGTGTCCATCCAGACAATGCTGGACGACTATTCCCCCACTAAACAACACCATGACTGATAAGAGAATTAGGGAGGGCGGGTGGGAGTCCCGGTCCGGTTCCACAGGGTCTGCTTGTTAAACGGCCGGACTGCCCCTTTTATCTTCTTCAGAAACGCGGGCAATGCAAACCGCCAATTTCCTCCAATCAGCTGCTTGTTGCTGCGCAGGAGAAGCTGCTGCTGTAACCAAAAGCAATCCTACAGGAAACATAAGGAAACATGCATCCCCTTTGAGCTCTCCCATGTTGGTCCTGCATATTGCATGGACCTGTCATGGGCTAGCACAAAGGAGACAATGCTACAATAAAAACCAACAAACAATATATTCCTTTATAACAATTTATTTATTTTGGAAATTAAATTTTGGCCACGATGTTGTTCAAGGGGTAACCTTATAATGAAATAACGCAACTTTAAATAATTATAAAGCCATCTTGGCTATAATACATCAACTCAAATTTTACACTGTGTCCATCCAGACAATGCTGGACGACTATTCCCCACCGACCGAGGCCAATAGAGAAACCTTTGGCTGAGGTCCCCCCAACATCGCAGCCCTTTCAATTAAACTCTGCAGGCCCATGTTGAATATGTCCAGACCTATGTCTGACAAGTGAATTAAATCCTTCCTAAATAACCCAGGAACGAAACCTTCAAGCTCCAAGTGGCGGAAGGACACACCTCCCGAGGACACTAGAAAGTTATGTATGGTCCTATTTAACCGACTCCGAATCTTATCCACATAAAATAAATTCCCAGAAGGGGACCAAAGGAGTCTAGGAACCATTTCGGAGAAGGCTAAATTGGTATTTGGAAACAAAAGTTTAATGGAATAAATATCCTGCTTCATTTCACAAAGAAGCTCCCATGTTCTTACTTTACCAACATCATTTGCTCCAACGTGAAGCACTAGAACCTGGGGAGAAGGCCAAATTGTGGATAAATGAATTAAGTGGTCTTTAAGATTACGCCATCTGAGGCCCCTAACTCCAGACCATAACACCTTAAAGACATTACTATCCAAACCTAAATTGTTCGTATAAATCCTGGATGCAGCCTGATTTTCAGCCCAGAAAATGTAGGAGTGGCCTACTATCCAGATTGTGCATTTAGAAGAATCTGAAAATAGAAAATCAAACAATTAACAATTCTGAGCAGACATAAATTTTTTATCTACTACTAGCCCACCTACCAACCCGTTTTTGACCTTCAGGAGAGAATCCCAACAAATTGGCTGTGGTGGCGGCCCCAATCCTAAATGAATGCGATGAGAATCCGAGACCTAGGAGGTTGAGGCACTTGAGGCATGAGGATAGTACCGCAGAAAACTGGTAACGGGTCAAAGGGGACAAATCCTGGTGGATAAAAATGAACTGTCAGAGGAAGGCCTCACTGACATATAACTGGCAGTATGTGACACCGGGCAAACCAACTTTTTGGGGGATTTACCTAGATATACCCACTGACCATTGCCCAAACCAAAAGTTTTGGACCGGCAGATAAACAAACGTAAGCAATCTGATTCCATCAACACATGAGAAAACAGCAGGAAGGCTGAAGATGATTTGTTTTGCGCTGTAAGTTCTCCAACTCTGAGGGCACCAAAAAAGGTAACAGAAAAGGCTGCCCTGAAAAGCAGAAGTTCAAATTCAGCAAAACAAATCTCTTCTAATATAAAGAGTAGTTTGATTAATAGATTAACTGAAATGGGACGTCTGGAATCCTGGGTAGGGTGTGAATTCTTGAATCCTTTGAAGACCTGACTAACCTGAAAAAAGGAAGACAGGGCTGGCATGCCTGCAAATTTTTGAAAAAAGGAAACACCTGCCAACACCTTGCTAATGGAGGCAGGCCTAAGGCCAGACTGAATCAGAAAAGACACAAAAGCTAAAGAGACATACGCGTTCACTTCCAAGACATCTATACTCCTGCAAGAGCAAAAAGAACACCATTTTGACCAGGCCAGACTATATTCCAGCCATGTCTTACGTGCTACCGAGTTCCTAAGATGTGCAGAGATCAGTCCCAGATCAAGCCCCAGAGGAAATCCGGGCAAGGGGTTCCACACTGATCCGCCGATGGGGCCAACTCCCGGAATCTCCGCAACTGTAAACAAGATAAGGCGTCAGCTATGTTATTATCAGTCCCAGGAATATGCTTGGCTTTTAACCAGATATTGAATCTCATGCAGTGCAACACCAAAAAACGTAAAAGTTTGATAACTAGCTCTGATTTAGAAGAAAGCATATTGATAGCAAATAGTACACCTTTATTATCCGTATTTACAATAATCCTGCGATTCACAAAGTGTTCTTTCCAGATCACAATTGAAACTATAACCGGAAACAACTCAAGGAGGACTATATTGTGCAAAATGTCTTGTTGCAACCAACTGGAGTGCCACCTAGAAGCACACCAGTGGCCATCTAGAAAAGCGCCAAAACCGGATGAACCAGCAGCATCTGTAAAGAAGTTTAACTGAAAATCATTAGTAAAGGATTGCTGCCATACTGTGGTCCCATTGAAGTTGCAAAGAAAGGAATCCCAGATTTTTAAATCTTCTTTGACACTTTTAGAGATGCAGACATGAGAACAAGGGTTCTTAAAACCTTTAATAGCCAAAGCAAAACGTCTGGAAAAAATTCTAGCTATGGGAATAACCCTAGCCGCAAATGCAAACAGACCCAAAAGGCATTGGGCCTCTTTTAACAAAACTTTGCGCTTTGACAAGAATAGCGAGATCATTATTCTCATACGATGTAATTTATCCCCGGGCAATCTGAACTCCATTGATGATGAGTCAATAGTGATGCCCAAAAATTCTAAAGTGGATGCAGGAAGTACCGTTTTTCCATGAGCAATGGGAATACCGAAGGAGTCACAAATATGAAAAAATTTGTTCAGCAATACCGAACATATGGGGGAGTCTGCTGGTCCCAAAAATAAAAAATCGTCTAAATAATATAGAATACCCCCAACAGGGGAACATTCAGACAGAACCCAGTGCAAAAATTTTGAGAAAGACTCAAAATAAAAGCACTATAACGAGAAACCCATGGGCATACATTTATCAAAATAGAATTGGTCCAGAAAATGGAAACCCAGGGAATTGAATCCTTGTGGATGCACCTGTAGCAGGCGAAAGGCAGATTTGATGTCCGCTTTTGCTAACAGTGCACCGTGCCCAAACTAACGTAAAAGTTCTAGTGCTTCATCAAAGGAAGAGTATGAAACGGGGGCTATAACCTCTGCAACCTCATTATTGAGTGAAGCGTCCTCAGGATATGATAAATGGTGAATGAACCTGAAACTACCCTGTTCTCTTTTAGGAACAATGCCCAATGGGGAGATACGGAAATTTTTAAAAGGTGGGCAAGAAAAGGGGCCAGCTACTCTTCCTTCTGTCACTCCCTTAGAGATTTTTTCTTGTATAATTTCAGGTTGACTCATAGCAGAGCGTAAATTCTTAACCAAAGTGCATCCAGACCCTGCAAAGGAGGGGACCAAGAAACCGTCCTTGAAACCATCAGATAGCAGCCGAGCCATCGTGCGGTCTGGATAAAGATCTAACCACGGTTGCATGCTTAGCAGGCTCACCGGCGTCTTGGCCTTTTCCACCAGCATCGCGTGGAAAGGATGGGAGAGCAGCTGCTGATGATTTCTTGAAACATCTATTCGCAGAATGGTTCCCATTGCAGTTAGAGCACTCATGCCTATACCTACAGTTTGATAAGAATTTGCATTGTCCTTCGTTAAAGGCAAAACAGAAGCCTTTACGAAAGACATTTTGTGGACTAGGCACTGTTCTAGGTGTGAACTGCGGCTTCTGTGGAAGCATGAGATTCAACCATAAACCCACATCCTTACATCCCCATTGCAAGGAAGGGTGAACTGCTAATTTCTGCCTGAAATTCTCATCATAGGTGAACCAGGCTGTATCGCCAAAATTACGGAATGTTCAGAAACTATATCCACGTGTTGAAAAAGGCCTGAGCATTTCTCAGGAAATTGTTCTCCCAACACGGCTGCAAAAATGCAAAAAGCCTGCAGCCAATTCTGAAAGGTTTTGGGTACAGCCCTACGCCTATCCACTTCTGGGCACTCATCTGATTTCTTGTCAGATTTTTTGTCAGATAGAAACTCTTGGGAAGCTGGCAATAATGACAACAGATCAATAAAATCACCCCCCCAAAATTTTTTCTTTGACAGAGGCAGATAAGTGGAAGCCCAGCGGTGATATTTCACATGGCATAGGCGCCTTAAAGGAGGACTCTGCAACCATGGAATGCGCAGAGCGTGCAGAAGGCATAACAGCTTTGCAAACCTGAACTGGCTTGCGGGCCATGCCACCTGTATTATGTTTAAAATTCTCACCAAGGGGGTTCTCTATCATATTATGCCAAATTGTACTTATATCATCTCTCTCATGCTGTTGCAAAAGGTTCTCATCTTGCTGTGAAAAAGCACCATGTAACTGTGCCCCTTTTAAATCATTAATAGTATCAGTATCATACAAAGCACCAGAATACTGTGCTCCCTCAGCCTCCTCAGCAAAAGCACCAACTGTGTGTGCCCCTTTAAGCTTGTGTAACATACTAGATAAGGTTTTAACAAGAACATTAAATTCAGTGACATTAACATCTGAGAGTGTCTCACCAGCAGGCAGACTCCTATTTTGCTCACTTCTGGCCGCAGCAGCTGCAGACTGAGTAGCGGTATTCTCTTTCCTTGGAGGTGCATTCCTGTGAGGAACGCTGCCAGCTCTCTCCTTTCCTTTGGGCTGGGAAGAAGCCTCCGTTCTCTGTCTCTTCTTTTTCCTCCCTGGCTGCTGGCGCGGACTGCGCATGACCGCTTCTGGCTCCTCCATCTTTTCCTGGGCTGTGACACTCGACGGGCCGGGCGGAGTCTCAGAACGTCCGTCCTCCAGGCACTGCATAAGCCACTCCTCACCTCCGTAGCCTTCGGTTTTTTCTATGAGGCGGCGGAGCAAGCTCTCTCTCCTCTCAGGTGAGCGGCGCTTCATGCTCCCGAGTCCCGGTACGGTTCCACAGGGTCTGCTTGTTAAACGGCCGGACTGCCCCTTTTATCTTCTTCAGAAACGCGGGCTATGCAAACCGCCAATTTCCTCCAATCAGCTGCTTGTTGCTGCGCAGGAGAAGCTGCTGCTGTAACCAATAGCAATCCTACAGGAAACATAAGGAAACATGCATCCCCTTTGAGCTCTCACATGTTGGTCCTGCATATTGCATGGACCTGTCAGGGGAACAGACTGCTAATAAAATCAATAATTACTGGGTGGCAGCAAATGAGAGGACAACAAGTAACCAATTAAGTGTTTACCAAGAATCAGCAACACACATCCCAAGTGCCAAATGTCATCTAGAAAATGTGCAAACACCATAAAGACATAATGTGACATAAATGCTGATTAAATAAGCTGAACTAGCTCTAGCAATGTTGTAAGAAATAACATAATCAAAAAAACAAACACTCAAATAAATAACGTGCAAATGTCCAAACAGTGCAGCATAAGTAATAATCTCAAAGAAGAAGAAAGTGACGTGACAGTCACGCAACGCGTCAGGGAGGAGAGAGTCGAGTCGTTCGGCTATTCGGCTCCCCGATCACGGCCGGGATCGGTGAGCAGGGATTAGCTGCAGTCCTTCATTGCTCATTGTGGAGTTTACTATGTAAGTAATCAGAGGCTAAATAAAAGATTCTTTGACTTTATCACACTATGGAGTCCTTCCCTTTTTATGTCCTTGGAACCCTATCTGCCTGAGTTATCTGGAAACAGAGGTCTTGGGACCCCCGGGGGGGGGGATCTGTCATCAGGGAGATCGGGAGCTGCTGTGGTCATCCTTTGCTGTTTTGGCTGTTATGGTTCAGCCGTGAGGTGAGAGGCTGGGGGCAACTATTACTTCCATTACACCTTTTTTTCTCAATATCGGTCCTACTTATTCGGAGGAACTTATTCGGACACATTTCTTTATTCAATCTTCACGATGGGGATCTGATTGTGCATGGGACACTTTGTGGGACAATGTATATGATTTATTTTTAACTATTTAACTATTTTCACGTTCTCACATTTTTTCTCACAACATTGGCTACATCTGGTGGAACTCACTTTGACACATTCGTTTATTTTATCATCACGATTGGGATTTGTTTTGTATATGGGACATATTTATGGAACATTTCTGGGAATTATTTAATGTCAACTATTTTTCATCTTTTCTGTATACACTTGGTTGAAGAATTGGTCATTAGGTCACAGTGTAATTGAATGTTGCACATATTGCTGTGCCTCACTTGCTGCACATACCGTTACTATTGAGTTTGAGATGATTACTTATGCTGCACTGTTTGGACATATGCACGTTATTTATTTGAGTGTTTGTTTTTTCGATTATGTTATTTCTTACAACATTGCTAGAGCTAGTTCAGCTGATTTAATCAGCATTTATGTCACATTATGTCTTTATGGTGTTTGCACATTTTCTAGATGACATTTGGCACTTGGGATGTGTGTTCCTGATTCTCGGTAAACACTTAATTGGTTACTTATTGTCCTCCAATTTGCTGCCACCCAGTAATTATTGATTTTATTAGCAGTCTGTTCCCCTGTTTATTCATTAGCCTTGAGGAACTTTTAGTGATTGGAAACACTTCCCTCCAAACACCTCATATATAGGGACTTCGTTTCAGCTGTATTTGGATTCATTTTTTGATGCGATTATTGGTTTTCTGTGACCTCTGGTTGCACATTACAGTGGAATATTAATTGTTTAGACTGTGTCTATACCTGGAGTTCCTATATTTTGGACCTTCCTGGTATGGTGAGAGGTGCACATATTTAGCTTTTAGCATTTAGTTTAGTGCCGCAATTCATTATTTAATATCCAGTAATAAAGGAATTGGGGTTGATTTACTAAAACTGGAGAGTGCAAAATCTGCTGCAGCTTCGCATAGAAAAACCAATCAGCTTCCAGGTTTCATTGTGTAAAACAGAAAATCCGCGCTTAGGTATACGGTGGGGACGGAAAGTATTCAGACCCCATTAAATTTTTCACTCTTTGTTATTTTGCAGCCATTTGCTAAAATCATTTAAGTTCATTTTTTTCCTCATTAATGTACACACAGCACCCCATATTGTACACACAACACCCCATATTGTACACACAGCCCCCCATATTGTACACACAGCACTCCATATTGTACACACAGCACCCCATATTGTACACACAGAACCCCATATTGTACACACAGCCCCCCATATTGTACACACAGCCCCCCATATTGTACACACAGCACCTCATATTGTACACACAGCACCCCATATTGTACACACAGCACCCCATATGGACAGAAAAACTCAGAATTGTTGACATTTTTGCAGATTTGTTAAAAAAGAAAAACTAAAATATCACATGGTCCTAAGTATTCAGACCCTTTGCTCAGTATTTAGTAGAAGCCCCTTTTGATGAGTCTTTTTGGGAAAGATGCAACAAGATTTTCACACCTGGATTTGGGGATCCTCTGCCATTCCTCCTTGCAGATCCTCTCCAGTTCTGTCAGGTTGGATGGTAAACGTTGGTGGACGGACATTTTTAGGTCTCTCCAGAGATGCTCAATTGGGTTTAAGTCAGGGCTCTGGCTGGGCCATTCAAGAACAGTCACGGAGTTGTTGTGAAGCCACTCCTTCGTTATTTTAGCTGTGTGCTTAGGGTCATTGTCTTGTTGGAAGGTAAACCTTCGGCCCAGTCTGAGGTCCTGAGCACTCTGGAGAAGGTTTTCATCCAGGATATCCCTGTTCTTGGCCGCATTCATCTTTCTCTCTATTGCAACCAGTCGTCCTGTCCCTGCAGCTTAAAAACACCCCCACAGCATGATGCTGCCACCACCATGCTTCACTGTTGGGACTGTATTGGACAGGTGATGAGCAGTGCCTGGTTTTCTCCACACATACCGCTTAGAATTAAGGCCAAAAAGTTCTATCTTGGTCTCATCAGACCAGAGAATCTTGTTTCTCACCATCTTGGAGTCCTTCAGGTGTTTTTTTAGCAAACTCCATGCAGGCTTTCATGTGTCTTGCACTGAGGAGAGGTTTCCGTCGGGCCACTCTGCCATAAAGCCCCGACTGGTGGAGGGCTGTAGTGATGGTTGACTTTCTACAACTTTCTCCCATCTCCCGACTGCATCTCTGGAGCTCAGCCACAGTGATCTTTGGGTTCTTCTTTACCTCTCTCACCAAGGCTCTTCTCCCCGATAGCTCAGTTTGGCCGGACGGCCAGCTCTAGGAAGGGTTCTGGTCGTTCCAAACGTCTTCCATTTAAGGATTATGGAGGCCACTGTGCTCTTAGGAACCTTAAGTGCAGCAGAAATTTTTTTGAAACCTTGGCCAGATCTGTGCCTTGCCACAATTCTGTCTCTGAGCTCTTCAGGCAGTTCCTTTGACCTCATGATTCTCATTTGCTCTGACATGCACTGTGAGCTGTAAGGTCTTATATAGACAGGTGTGTGGCTTTCCTAATCATGTCCAATCAGTATAATCAAACACAGCTGGACTCAAATGAAGGTGTAGAACCATCTCAAGGATGATCAGAAGAAATGGACAGCACCTGAGTTAAATATATGAGTGTCACAGCAAAGGGTCTGAATACTTAGGACCATGTGATATTTCAGTTTTTCTTTTTTAATAAATCTGTAAAAATGTCAACAATTCTGTGTTTTTCTGTCAATATGGGGTGCTGTGTGTACAATATGGGGTGCTGTGTGTACAATATGAGGTGCTGTGTGTACAATATGGGGGGCTGTGTGTACAATATGGGGGGCTGTGTGTACAATATGGGGTGCTGTGTGTACAATATGGGGGGCTGTGTGTACATTATGGGGTGCTGTGTGTACAATATGGGGTGCTGTGTGTACAATATGGGGTGCTGTGTGTACAATATGGGGTGCTGTGTGTACATTAATGAGAAAAAAATGAACTTAAATGATTTTAGCAAATGGCTGCAATATAACAAAGAGTGAAAAATTTAAGGGGGTCGGAATACTTTCCATCCCCACTGTATGGCATTTGGGCGCCAATGTTTGTTGGTGAGCACGCATGCCCATTGGCTCGCGTGCGCATTATGGGCACTTGTGGGAATACTTTCCATCCCCACCGTATGTCCAGAAAGTCTCCCGCTGGCAGAGTCGTTTGAAACGCTCCTCAGCAGACAAACCTCCAGAGATGGCCTCTATGACCGACACCTTCAGGCCTTCGGTGGACTTTTGATGTTCAGTCAAAAAAATGTCTTGGCACACTGCCCATCACATCCCGTGTTCGAAGAACCGCCCGTGCTTGCCAAACTGTTGGCGGAGGGCAGGGCTGGACTGGGATAAAAATTTGGCCCTGGACTTCAGACCGGCCCACTTTATTTGTGCAAACAAGCACAAAAACAGTATATAAACTATATGCAATTGTGCAAAAAAACATAAGTAGCATAACATAAGGAGTCCTCACTAACCTCTCTTACTATTTCACTTATTCTCCTCTGTATTTTTCTCATCTTTCTCACATCACTGTGTGAAGTTGAGGGCGAACCAAGAAAGCCATTACTTTGACAGGCTGTCACTGAAACCAGCCCACTGAGCCATCGGCCCACCGGGAAACTCCCTGTAGTCCCGATGGCCAGTACAGGCCTGGCGGAGGGGACGGATGGTTCTGCCAACATATAGGAGGCCATAAGGACAGGTCAGGCAGTATATTACATGATCACTGGAGCAATTGTGAAACTCTTTTCTAAGGTAAGTTTTTCCTTTTGTAGAGAAGCTTTTATGTGATGTGTAAATTTGTCCAGCATGGACCAAAAAAAGCTTCTCTACAGCGGTGAGTAGGGACCTATACTCCCTTTGGATTCTGATTCAGGGAAAGACTGTCTGATACTGTCACCAGGGCCATGTTTGCCACAAGGCCACTGAGGCCAGGCCTCGGGGCGGCAGTGGTGTAGGGGCGGCGCGCACTCCTGTGGTGACTTCACGGCCGCCCCCCCCCCTTTCAGGCTGCCTGTTAAAGTCGATTAAGGGCACCGGTGCCCTTAGAAAAATTGGCCGCGAGCCACCCACTACTGCCCATGTGCGGTTCCGAAGCCGGCCGGGCTCGAGAAAGCTTGTACGTGCTCGGCTGAGCAGCGCATGCGCAGTAGCGTGATTGGGCTGCCCGGCGCCATTCTTGAAAAGATTGAAAAGTAATATCAGCGGTGCGGCGGCGGGGGAGAGAGATGACATCTCTCATTGCCCGCACTGCTGTTCCACCCTCCTCCATCTGGTGGCAGCCAGACAGCTTGGCAAGTGACATCAACATCTGGTGGCAGCCAGGCAGCGTGGCAAGTGACATCTCCATCTGGTGGCAGCGTGGCAAGTGACATCTCCATCTGGTGGCAGGCAGGCAGTGTGGCAAGTGACATCTCCATCTGGTGATTTGCCACATTTAAAAAACCCTTTTAAACCTTTTCCTATTTTTATCTCCCTTTTATAGTGTGTGATAGATCTAACACCATATATCTGCAGTTGACATCAATAGGGAGATCTATTTACGGTCTCCATTGTCCACAAAAACACAGGCAAAATGGCCGCCGGACTATGCAATACAAACAAGGGGAATTGTTTACGGTCTCCATTGTCTACAAAAACATAGGCAAAATGGCCGCCGGTCTCCATTGTCCACAAAAACACAGGCAAAATGGCCGCCGGACTATGCAATACAAATATACAGAGACAGGTAACTTGAACTACTGTCTATAAATAGCTCAGGCAAAATGGCCACCAGTAGTCCCACTGCTATTTACACAGGAAGTCGGACTTCTGTCTGCAAAATACAAACAAAATGGCCGCGGACGAACTTCCGGTCCGCGGGAAAATGGATGCCAATTGAAAATTTACCAAGGGGACACCACACACACTATATAAGGATGGGAAGACACAACACAGGTCACGCTCCCGTAGACGTCCTAACGACGAAACGCGTAGGGCGTGGCCTAATTTGTGCTTCCCAAACATCACCTCCTGTACCAGCGCTGAAGGATATTTATGACGGTTCTGACGTTTTTACCATTTCGCTTGATTTTTACTGTAAAAGTGCGAGTACCCTTTCATTTTGTGTAATAAAACCTTTTTAAAGCAATTTTACGCTATGGGCACTCCCTCTCTCTTTATATATGACATACCACGATCCTGAGCCCGCCAGCGATCGCTGTACAGTGGCGATAAAACTGTAACCGCCTACTACCCCCGCAGGGGTGAAGTGATCTGGTGAGTGGCTGCACTTTCAGAGCAAAGAGATATTATAAGTGAAGGATTATCACCACAGCACAAGAATATGGCACAAGAGACTTACTAAAGAATTTTAAAGCACGTTTGCACCTTATCTTGTCACTGTTGCCTTTTGGATTGCACCAGCACATTTGCACTTTATCCTGTTATTGTAATTTTCCTTAGGAACAGACTTCCTACACCCCCTCCCCACTTCCCTATCTCACTCTCCTCTCCACCCCCCCTCCCCCCCTTTCTTCCCCCATTATCACATATGTAAGCATTTAAGTTATGTATCACCTATGACTGCATAATATTGCAGCAGAATATTTAATTGACTCATGCACGGTATACTTGGGAATCCATATTGTATTTAATATTTGATATATGCACGGTGCACCTAAGAATTTATTTTAATCCAGTAACCTATATGGAGGTAGGAAACTAAATAGGAACAGCGCCAAACCCTTCTACCATTTTTAATATATCTCAGCTGTCCCCATTTTAGGGTGACTGCTTGTTGGGAGGCAGCAGTTCCAAACCATACCAATCAAGTCTTTATGTTCATTGCGCGGGTTCACCATCCCTTTACAGCTTTTACAGCACCACCAACTCCAGAGGTTCCAATCCAGTCTCCTTTCGGGTCCCCAGGCTGTCGGAAGCAGCAGGATTTCAATGTCCATTTAGACCCTCTGTAACGGGGGGTCATGGGGTTCCGGTAAGCGGCCAGGCACTTCATTCATGGTGGTGGACCCACACATTTAGGACTGTATGCAATTGGACACTTTTTGGTTTAATCACAGCACGTTTGGTGTCTTTGTACATGGACTTTCTTCTTTTTTATGTATTTTTTATATTTTTCCTTAAATCAGCCTACTTATTTCGCAATTTTTAAGTGTTTTTGCTTTGGTTCATGTACCAATTTGAGTTGCTATTGGTTACACATATTTTTTAAGGGGAGGTGGGACTCATCTCCCAACCTGATACACATATTTTGTACACATTTTGAATGTTTAGAACATCACAAACAGGCTGGGATTTTTCAGCCTTATACACGTTAGCCCCCTTTTTTTGTTTTAAGCGCGAGTCAACTTTTTTCTCATACACATTTTATTCCCCCCGTACATGCGACATACTCGAGATTGGATTTCTTTTTGGTTGAACATCGGTTACTGGAGGTGGTAATTGAAGCTGCCATTGGTAACATGACGTTCTCCAACCATGCACCGGTGAGCCCACAAATAAAAATAGGGGAACCCCGAACACAGGGTGTAGGCTGGAGATTGAATGAGGATCTTCTCCAAGATAAAGATAGTATAAAGAGGATCAAAGAAGAATTAGACCTGTACTTTAAAATAAATGTGCTCACTGAGGCCACAGTCTGGGAGGCTCATAAAGCATACATTAGGGGCATCTTAATGATGATAGGATCGGAAAGAAAAAAGAGAATGGTAAAAGAAAAGAGTGCCCTGTTAAAAGAAATCCAAGAACTAGAACAGCAACATAAGACATCAGGAGAGGGGGATGTGTTGGTAAGTCTACATAGAAGAAGAGAAGAGATGAGGGCTTTGACTAAACATGAAATGCGCAAGATTTACAATCTAGTGAAAAAAGATAGATACATTAATGGCAATAAACCGGGTAAATTACTAGCCAGGGCCTTGAAAAAAAAAGAAAATTACTAATTATATCTAGAAAATAGGGACCAAGTCAGGGGAAATCAGATATAGAACGTGTGATATTGCGAGAGCTTTCCAAGAATTCTATGGAGAGTTATACGCAATTAACAAAAACAACCCACACAAGGCCAACAGAAGTAAAAGAGTGGAAATCAAAAACTTTTAAAGGACTCGCGTCTACCTAAAATAGCGGAAAGCGATAAAACCATCTTAGATGCCCCTATAACAGAACAGGAGCTCAAGAAAGCCCTTCACGACACCCCAACTGGTAAAAGCCCAGGGCCAGACGGGCTGACCATTCTTTATTATAAAAAATTTCAGGACCTATTGATACCTAAAATGTGTTCATATATGAACGGGATAGGGGAGAACTTGGAGATGAGGAAAGAAGCACTAGAAGCTAGTATTGCTATCATTTGGAAACAAGGAAAGGACAGCACGTTATGCTCTAGCTACAGGCCCATTTCACTCCTAAACGTCGACACAAAATTATTTGCTAAGATCCTAGCCAACAGGTTGAAACAGATAATCAATGAGATTATCCACCCAGATCAGGTGGGTTTCATGTCAGGTAGAGAAGGGAGAGACAATGGTATCAAGACGTTAATGGTTGTCCAGAAAATGAAAGATAGCGAGCCCCAAGTCTACTCTTGTCGGTAAAAAGCTTTCGACAGGGTAGACTGGGGCTTCATGTGGGACACTTTTGGAGGAGATTGGACTGGGTAATAGAATGCTTAGCTGGATAAAGGCCCTATATACACACCCCACAGCGAGAGTGAAGATGAATGGAACGCTCTCTGAACCATTTAAAATGTATAACGGCACTAGACAGGGGTGCCCACTCTCCCCACTGTTGTTTGTGCTGGCTTTGGAGCCCCTTCTAGCGAAGATAAGGCTCAATCCGGACATTAGCGAGGTGAAAATAGGGGAAGAAGAGTACAAATTAGCTGCCTTCGCAGGTGACATATTATTTTATGTCACCCGTCCGAGGACTACTCTCCCGAACCTGATGGAGACTATAAAAGCCTACGGTAGAATGTCCAATTTCCGGGTCAACTCAACTAAGTCAGAAACTCTGGACATAATTGAAGGTAAAGAAGGGGAAAATGCATATCAAAAGAGTTTTCCATTTAAATGGGGGATAAATGAGCTCAACTACCTAGGAGTTAAAATTACCACATCTAAAGAGTCATTGTTCCAAGCTAACTTTATTTCACTCCTTAACGAGATCAAGACCGACCTGAACAGGCTCTCGCGTAACCAACTTTCATGGGGAGGTAGAATTAACCTATTTAAGATGACATTCCTGCCAAAAATCATTTATATAATGCAAATGCTCCCAATCCTAATCCCGCAGATCTATCTTAATAGATTGCACACTATGTTTCCAAAGTTTATATGGAGAGGGAAAAAACCCAGAATAAAGTTTACACAACTAACCAAAGATAAGAGGAAGGGGGGGTGGGGGGCACCTGACATTAAAAAATATTATGAGGCAATAGCCTTATCACGTATTCTAGACTGGGTAAAAAAATAATAAAGAAAAACAATGGGTGAAAATGGAGAATAAAATTAGTGTAGTAGAGTTGGGTAAGATTGTGTGGATTCCACCACAGTATAGAAAATTGAGCACAGAAATATTAGATATCACAAAACAAGCACTGTATTTGTGGGATAAATTGTACGAAAGGGAGCACCGGGGGTTTAACTCAACATTAATCCCGCTTAAGGATACAGACTATTTTACACCGGGGAGAGAAGATTTGTTTGTGAGATGGATTTTGAAGGAAGACGCCCAACTAAAAGACATCATGAGACAGGGCAAGTTGTGTACATACCAAGAATTAAAAGCTAAAGATGAATGGTTTATCATAGATTCATGGAAGTATAAGCAGTTGAAACATTTTGTTGATGCACTCCCGCAGCCAATTAGGTCGATGGAGGGTCTACTCCCCCTGGAGAAAATATTTATGGAGAAAAAAGGGAGGGGGGCTGTCTCTAAGTTCTACAGGGTATTGAAGGAATCAGGAGAGGTGGTGTGTCCGCCATATCTTGAGAAGTGGGAGAAGGAATTGGACATCAAGATCAGTGAAAGGGAGGCGGGGCTGATTTTGAAAAGGGGTGAACGCCACCTCGGTGGGCTTTAAGTTATCCGAGATGAATTACAAGATTCTTGCGAGAAAGTACATCATCCCTGATAGAGCACACAAAATACAGAAACAATCATTGCAACTTTGTTGGAGGGGCTCCAGGGACATCGGGACAATGGCGCATATAGGGTGGCAGTGTCCGGAAATTAAAAAATACTGGAGGGAGATAAGACAAACCATTTCTATGACAGGGGCGGAAGTATAGGGGTCGCAAAAGTCGCCATTGCGACTGGGCCCCATGCTGCAGGGGGCCCGTGGGGGCCCGTGTGCCCCCCTCTCCCCGAGCGGTGGCTGCATATGGGACCGAGCTCCCTGATCCTCAGCCGATGCGTAAATCATTCGGCAGTGCAGGAGCTCGGTCACAAAGTGAAAGTAAGTGAGACGTGTCTAGCTCACTGTGTGCTGTGCTCTCTGCCTCCCCCTACAGTGCAGTACCCGGCATGGAGAGTTTAAGGTACAGAGCTGCAGCTGCAGATTTTTAAAAAGGCGATCTATATATGTTTGTATGCATGTGTGTGTGTGCTTATATGTGTGTGTCTGCATGTTTGGGTGTGTGCATGTGTGTGTCTGCATGTGTGTGTGTGTGCGTTTATTTGTGTGCATGTGTATGTTTACATGTGTGTGCGCATGTGTGTGCATGTGTATAGAGTTATATGTGTGTGCGCATGTGTGTGTGTGTGTGTGTGTGTGCATGTGTATAGAGTTATATGTGTGTGCTCATGTGTGTGTGCATGTGTATAGAGTTATATGTGTGTGTGCATGTGTATAGAGTTATATATGTATGTGCATGTTTGTGTGTTTGCTCATGTGTGTGCGTTTATGTGTGTGCATGTATTTATATGTATATGTGTGTATTTGCGTACGTGTGTGTTTACATGCGTGTATGTATACACATTACTTGTAATTCTGACCCCCTTTTTCTTTACGATCAGAACAGATTTTTTTAGGGTGGGTTCATAATACCAACAAGAAAATACCATCGCTTTTCAGGGGCATTTGACAGGCAGTGAAGAGGCAATATGTTGCACCTTGACTAAAATGTTGAAGAAATGTTGAGAAACACTGATACAGAGAAACTGATCTCTCCATTCTCCTCCTGCAGCTGCTAAAGGAGATGAGAAGTGGGGGAAATGGAAAGATCAGTTCCTCTATATGCAGTCGCACCCACCACGCCTCCTATGCATCTTCTTTCTGCTGCCCCCCGTGTGCTCTCCAGCCCCCCTGTATTCTTTCCTGCATTAAGGTGAAAAAACACCTTGCACTCTCCGCCCCCCCCCCCCCCCCGAGCCCCCGTTTTACTTACCTGAGCTCCGAATCTCCATGGGCGCGATTCTGCGTTGCTTTCCCACTAGCTCTTGGGGGGTTTTCTTTGGATGATTGATAGCAGTGCAGCCATTGGCTCCCGCTGCTGTCAATCAAATCAATGACGGGGCCCAGTGATACAATCGGTGGCTATGGCCGCCGAGTGATACATACGAGAGCGCGCCCACAGGCTAACCCCCTTGGGAGAGTGCTTCCCAGAGGGGGATAAGCTCTTGCAGGGGGGGGCCGAGATAGCCACCGAGGGACCCCAGAAGACGAGGATTGGGGCCACTCTTTGCAAAATGAACTGCACAGTGGAGGTAAGTATGATATGTTTGTTTACAAAAAAAAAAAATTAAAATAATTAAACCTTTACAACCCCTTTAATTATAAGAAAATCCATATCTAGAAGTACACCTTTACCAAAAAGAGACATTTTCCAACAGAAATATATTTTTTATTTAACAATATCATGAGTTAACAATGACCGTTTCAAAATTCAACAGAAGGTGCACAACAAAAACAAGAACAGTTAACACCAGGCCCGGACTGGCCATAGGGCACACCGGGCACTTGCCTGGTGGGCCGGGTCCGCCGGGCTACATGTGCTGGTATGGCCAAAGCAGCTGGGCTGCTCCTTGAGCCCACGCCGCTCACCTGGCCAGCCAGTTCCGCTCCGCTGTCAGGCCGGGAGGGGTGGAAACTACGGGTCATGTGATCTGTGACCATGACGCGGGAGGCGATCTGGAGGAGACACCGGACCACAAAGAAGGTAAGCTTCCTTGTGCACCTGGATAGGAGGAGCGGTGGGGCGGCTGCATAGAAGAATCAATCTCTCTATTCTACTCCTGCAGCCTCTTAAAACTCGCTTCTCCTCCTCTCTCTCCCGCATGCATTCAGACTCTGCAGGAGGAAGATGGAGAGATTGATTCTTCTATATCCTCCCATCCGGCTACTTTCTGCTGCCCCTCCTTTGCTTTCTGATGGCCCCTGGGCTCTCAGGTGCCCCCATGTGCTCTCCACTAGGGATGAGCCGAACACCCCCAGGTTCGGTTCACATCCAGAACATGCGAACAGGCAAAAACTTTGTGCGAACACCATTAAAGTCTATAAGACACGAACATGAAAAATCAAAAGTGCTAATTTTAAAGGCTTATATGCAAGTTATTGTCATAAAAAGTGTTTGGGGACCTGGGTCCTGCCCCAGGGGACATGGATCAATGCAAAAAAAAGTTTTAAAAACGGACGTTTTTTCAGGAGCAGTGATTTTAATAATGCTTAAAGTGAAACAATAAAAGTGTAATATTCCTTTAAATTTCGTACCTGGGGGTGTCTATAGTATGCCTGTAAAGGGGCACATGTTTCCAGTGTTTAGAACAGTTCGAGTGCAAAATACATTTCTAAAGGAAAAAAAGTCATTTAAAACTACTATCGCTAGCGCCGGCTATAATGAATTGTCGGTTCGGCAATACATATAAAAGTTCATTGATAAAAATGGCATGGGATTTCCCCACAGGGGTCCCCCTAAATTTCATACCAGGCCCTTCAGGTCTGGTATGGATATTAAGGGGAACCCCACGCCAAAATAAAAAATGGCATGGGGTCCCCCCAAAAATCCATACCAGACCCTTATCCGAGCACGCAACCTGGCAGGCTGCAGGAAAAGAGGGGGGATGAGAGAGCACCCCCCTCCTGAACCGTACCAGGCCACATGCCCTCAACATTGGGAGGGTGCTTTGGGGTAGCGACCCCCCAAAGCACCTTGTCCCCATGTTGATGTCGAGAAGGGCCTCATCCCCCACAACCCTTGCCCGGTGGTTGTGGGGGTCTGCGGGCGGGGGGCTTATCGGAATCTGGAAGCCCCCTTTAACAAGGGGACCCCCAGATCCCAGACCCCCCCCTGTGTGAATTGGTAATGGGGTAAAATGTACCCCTACCATTTCACAAAAAAAGTGTTAAAAAAGACAAGAGACGGTTTTTGACAATTCCTTTATTAATTTCTTCTTCTTTCCCGACTTCCTCTTCCATCTTCTTTCTTCTGGTCTTCCTTCGGTGTTCTTCTTCTTCCCCCGCTTCTTCCTCCGCTTCTTCCTCTGGTCTTCTTGTCCGGCATCTTCCTCAGGCTTCTTCTCCACTTCGTCCTCCACATGATCCGCCTCAGTGGGAGTCTTCTGCTGTGTGACGCTTCTGTTGAGGTGACAGTTCTTATATAATGGAGAGCGGGGCCACCCGGTGACCCCCGCCCCCTCTGATGCACGGGGATTTCCCTATGGCTTTCCCTGTGTTGTCAGAGGGGGGTGGGGTCACCCTGTTTACGTAAACAACAAAATACATACGTGACACATAACCAGAGATTGTGGATAAAATATATAAAATGATCCGGGGATCCTCATTGATGTCCCCGACTCCTCCAAGTAGGAACCAACCAAACAGCTTGCAAGGAGTCACACATATGGGCTATAAAGGTCAAAACACGTCGGGTAGCCATATGAGTACCCTGGCGTTTTTCAACCAAGATTATCACGGTCTTCTTCAAGGGGCTTTGTACTCTGGTGAGATATATCAGAAAAGTATTAGGATTCTGACACCCAACAAAATACTGGCATCTGTTATACATAAATAGAATTATATTTACCGCTCAAAAAATAAGATTTGGAACGTAACACATAACCAGATATTGTGGATAAAATATATACAATGATCCGGCTATCCTCATTGACGCCCCCCACTCCTCCAAGTAGGAACCAACCAAACAGAGAGCTTGCAAGGAGTCACACGTATGGGCTTTAAAGGGGGAGGGGATGGGAGACACCTGTGATATAATAGGTCGAAACGCGTTGGGGTACTCATATGGATGTCAATTTTCTACTGTAATTGCATACAATGTACTGTATTGTTGACTTTTACTAACATTGATAGTACATTTCTTAGACTGCCTGTAACCAGAGTTTATAATTTTAAGAATTTAATTATTTTGTATTTTGATTCATTGTATAAATAAAAGAAATGATTTGAACTTATTATATCTTCATCTCCTTTGACCAATACACCATGTCGCTAAAAAACCCCCCTGGGGGAACTTTTCATTTTTTTCACATATTGCGAAAGTGATTGGATCCCATCCAGTTATAGACCTTGTTATTGGCATATTCATCACGGTCTCTTTCAAGTTTAGTCCTTTTGCGCGCTTGAATGTTCTTCTTATATGTCACAAGTTTGTCGTGCCAGGAATTCTTTATTTTTAATGTTTCTTCTTGACCCAATGATCCATTCAATTGTTTCTCCAGCTTCATTATTTGTTGCGATAGGGAGACTCGTTCAGCTTGGAGAAATTGAACTGTTAAGGTCATTAGATCGAATGAACATTTGTTAATGATACAAGTAAATTTATCTTTGAAGTCCTCATTCTGGGCAAACAAAGTCGGCACAATCCGTACTCGTAATCCAGGAGGGATTAGTTGTTGCTTATAGTACTTGGCTAGTGTGACTTCATGTAGTTCCATGGAGACAAGTTTCTGTGAAAGCTTATCCAACTTGCAGGCAAAAACAAAAAACGCAATAAGCGTATATTGATTGGTTTGCGCAAAAGTTATAGTGTCTACAAAATAGGGGATAGTTTTATGGCATTTTTATTATTTTTTTTTTATTAGTAATGGTGGTGATTTTTATTGCGACTGCAACATTATGGCGGACACATCGGAAAACTTTTGACACTATTTTGGGACCATTGTCCTTTATACAGCGATCAGTGCTATAAAAATGCACTGATTACTGTGTAAATGACACTGGCAGGGAAGGGGTTAAACACTAGGGGGCGATGAAGGGGTTAACTGTGTCCTAGGGAGTGATTCTAATGCCCCGTACACACGGTCGGATTTTATGATGGAAAATGTTCGATCAGAAATTCCGACCGCGTGTAGGCTCCATCAGACATTTTCCATCGGAAATTCCGTCACACAAAATTTGAGATCTGGATCTGAAATTTTCCAACAACAAAATCTGCTGTCCTACATTCCGATGGTGTGTACACAATTCCGACGCACAAAGTTCCAAGCATGCTCGGAATCAAGCAGAAGAGCCGCACTGGCTATTGAACTTAATTTTTCTCGGCTCGTCGTACGTGTTGTACGTCACCGCGTTCTTGACGTTCGGAATTTCCGACAATATTTGTGCGACCGTGTTTATACAAGACAACTTTGAGCCAACATCAAACATGGATTTTGTTGTCGGAATGTGCGATCGTGTGTACGCGGCAGAACTGTGGGGGGGGGGGGGGATGGGCTACCTAGGACATGAAAGCAATCACTGCTCCAGATCACAGGGAGCAGTAGATCTCTGTCATGTCACAAGGCGGAACGAGGAAATGCCTTGTTTACATAGGCATCTCCCTGTTCTACCTCTCCACACCGCAATCGCGGGCCACCAGAGAACATTGAGTTCCCGACCGCCGCACACACATATGTAGGTGGGCAGAATGGCACAGGCAGGCAAATGGGCGTACAGGGAGCTCCCTTTAAATTTGCCGCCTTTTCGGCTATTTGGAGGGACTGTCCCTGATTTGGAGCAATGTCCCTCTGTCCCTCATTCCTCTTTATGTGTCCCTCATTTTGGTCTGATCTATATAGATGTATATAAAATGCACTTTTTATCTATAAAAAGTGTTTTCCAGCACTAAACCTTTCATCTGATTTCTAAATTGCTGCATTTGTAAAGTCCACAAGCCAATATAATAGTATAGTAGTGGTGAAAAAAACCCTTGTGGGTTTAACCAATCTTGTTTTTTTTGTACAATTCCCCTTTAAGGGGGCATGGCAGGGGGTGTGTCCTATGCCTGCATACTTTTGCTGATAGGTGTCCCTCATTCCCATCTCAAAAAGTTGGGAGGAAGTGTGTGTGATACCACCTGTATTCACCACACCTGATGTTGTACATGATTTGTAAGTAGGGATGAGCCGAACACCCCCCTGTTTGGTTTGCATCCAGAACATGCGAACAGGCAAAAAATTTCTTCGATCACGCGAACACCGTTAAAGTCTATGGGACCCGAACATGAAAAATCAAAAGTGCGAATTTTAAAGGCTTATATGCAAGTTATTGTCCTAAAAAGTGTTTGGGGACCCGGGTCCTGCCCCAGGGGACATGGATCAATGCAAAAAAAAGTATTAAAAACAGCCATTTTTTCGGGAGCAGTGATTTTAATAATGCTTAAAGTGAAACAAAAAAAGTGTAATATTCCTTTAAATTTCGTACCTGGGGGGTGTCTATAGTATGCCTGTAAAGGGGCGCATGTTTCCCGTGTTTAGAACAGTCCGAGTGCAAAATGACATTTCTAAAGGAAAAAAAGTCATTTAAAACTGCTATCGCTAGCGCCGGCTATAATGAATTGTCGGTCCGACAATACACATAAAAGTTCATTGATAAAAATGGCATGGGAATTCCCCACAGGGGAACCCCGAACCAAAATTGAAAAAAAAAATGCGTGGGGGTCCCCCTAAATTTCATACCAGGCCCTTCAGGTCTGGTATGGATATTAAGGGGAACCCCGCCCACATTTTTTTAAAAAAATGGCGTGGGGTCCCCCCAAAAATCCATACCAGACCCTTATCTGAGCACACAACCTGGCAGGCTGCAGGAAAAGAGGGGGGGATGAGAGAGCACCCCCCCATCCTGAACCGTACCAGGCCACATGCCCTCAACATTGGGAGGGTGCTTTGGAGTAGCGGTCATCCCCACAACCCTTGCCCGGTGGTTGTGGGCGGGGGGCTTATCAAAATCTGGAAGCCCCCTTTAACAAGGGGACCCCCAGATCCCGGCCCTCCCTGTGTGAATTGGTAATGGGGTACAAATGTACCCCTACCATTTCACAAAAAAGTGTCAAAAATGTTAAAAAAGACAAGAGACAGTTTTTGACAATTCCTTTATTAATTTCTTCTTCTTTCCCGGCTTCTTCTTCCATCTTCTTTCTTCTGGTCTTCCTTCGGCGATCTTCTTCTTCCCCTGTTTCTTCCTCCGCTTCTTCCTCTGGTCTTCTCGTCCGGCATCTTCCTCAGGCTTCTTCTCCGCTTCGTCCTCCGCACAATCCGCCTCAGTGGGAGTCTTCCGCTGTGTGACGCTTCTGTTGAGGTGACAGTTCTTGACGCGCGGGGACTTCCCTATGGCTTTCCCAGTGTTGTCAGAGGGGGGTGGGGTCACTCTGTTTACGTAAACAACAAAATATATACGCAAGACATAACCAGAGATTGTGGATAAAATATATACAATGATCCGGGGATCCTCATTGACGTCCCTGACTCCTCCAAGTAGGAACCAACCAAACAGCTTGCAAGGAGTCACACATATGGGCTATAAAGGTCAAAACGCATCGGGGTAGCCATATGAGTACCCTGGCGTGTTTCAACCAAGACTATCACGGTCTTCTTCAAGGGGCTTTGTACTCTGGTGAGATATATCAGAAAAGTATTAGGATTCTGACACCCAACAAAATACTGGCATCTGTTATACATAAATAGAGTTATATTTACCGCTCAAAAAATGAGATTTGGAACGTGACACATAACCAGATATTGTGGATAAAATATATACAATGATCCGGGGATCCTCATTGATGGCCCTCACTCCTCCAAGTAGGAACCAACCAAACAGAGAGCTTGCAAGTAGGGATGAGCTTCGAGTTCGAGTCGAACTCATGTTCGACTCGAACATTGGCTGTTCGCAAGTTCGCCGAACAGCAAACAATTTGGGGTGTTCGCGGCAAATTCGAATGCCGCGAAACACCCTTTAAAAGTCTATGGGAGAAATCAAAAGTGCTAATTTTAAAGGCTAATATGCAAGTTATTGTCAAAAAAAGTGTTTGGGGACCCAGGTCCTGCCCCAGGGGACATGGATCAATGCAAAAAAAGTTTTTAAAAACGGCCGTTTTTTCAGGAGCAGTGATTTTAATAATGCTTAAAGTCAAACAATAAAAGTGTAATATCCCTTTAAATTTCGTACCTGGGGGATGTCTATAGTATGCCTGTAAAGGGGCGCATGTTTCCTGTGTTTAGAACAGTCTGACAGCAAAATGACATTTTGAAGGAAAAAACTCATTTAAAACTACCGCGGCTATTGCATTGCCGACAATACACATAGAAGTTCATTGATAAAAACGGCATGGGAATTCCCCAAAGGGGAACCCCGAACCAAAATTTAAAAAAAAAAATGACGTAGGAGTCCCCCTAAATTCCATACCAGGCCCTTCAGGTCTGATATGGATATTAAGGGGAACCCCGACCAAAATTAAAAAAAAAAAATGATGTGGGGTTCTCCCTAAATTCCATACCAGACCCTTCAGGTCTGGTATGGATTTTAGGGGAACCCCGCGCCAAAAAAAAAAAACGACGTGGGGTCCCCCCAAAAATCCATACCAGACCCTTATCCGAGCACGCAACCTGGCAGGCCCCAGGAAAAGAGGGGGGGACGAGAGTGCGGCCCCCCCCTCCTGAACCGTACCAGGCCACATGCCCTCATTGGGAGGGTGCTTTGGGGAGCCCCCCAAAACACCTTGTCCCCATGTTGATGAGGACAAGGGCCTCATCCCCACAACCCTGGCCGGTGGTTGTGGGGGTCTGCGGGCGGGGGGCTTATCGGAATCTGGAAGCCCCCTTTAACAAGGGGACCCCCAGATCCCGGCCCCCCCCCTGTGTGAAATGGTAAGGGGGTACAAAAGTACCCCTACCATTTCACTAAAAAACTGTCAAAAATGTTAAAAATGACAAGAGACAGTTTTTGACAATTCCTTTATTTAAATACTTCTTCTTTCTTCTATCTTCCTTCATCTTCTCGTTCTTCTGGTTCTTCCTCCGGCGTTCTCGTCCAGCATCTCCTCTGCGGCGTCTTCTATCTTCTTCTCCTCGGGCCGCTCCGCACCCATGGCATGGGGGGAGGCTCCCGCTCTTCTCTTCATCTTCTTCTCTTGTTCTCTTCTTCTTTTCTTCTCTTCTTCTCTTCTTCTTTTCTTCTTTTCTTCTCTTCTTCTCTTCTTCTCTTCTTCTCTTCTTCTCTTCTTCATTTTCTTCTCCGGGCCGCTCCGCACCCATGCTGGCATGGAGGGAGGCTCCCGCTGTGTGACGGCGCTCCTCGTCTGACAGTTCTTAAATAACGGGGGGCGGGGCCACCCGGTGACCCCGCCCCCCTCTGACGCACGGGACAGGACGGGACTTCCCTGTGACGTCACGGGGAATGCCACAGGGAAGTCCCGTCCTGTCCCGTGCGTCAGAGGGGGGCGGGGTCACCGGGTGGCCCCGCCCCCCGTTATTTAAGAACTGTCAGACGAGGAGCGCCGTCACACAGCGGGAGCCTCCCTCCATGCCAGCATGGGTGCGGAGCGGCCCGGATAAGAAAATGAAGAAGAGAAGAAGAGAAGAAGAGAAGAAGATGAAGAAGATGAAGAGAAGAGCGGGAGCCTCCCCCCATGCCATGGGTGCGGAGCGGCCCGAGGAGAAGAAGATAGAAGACGCCGCGGAGGAGATGCTGGACGAGAACCCCGGAGGAAGAACCAGAAGAACGAGAAGATGAAGGAAGATAGAAGAAAGAAGAAGTATTTAAATAAAGGAATTGTCAAAAACTGTCTCTTGTCATTTTTAACATTTTTGACAGTTTTTTAGTGAAATGGTAGGAGTACTTTTGTACCCCCTTACCATTTCACACAGGGGGGGGGCGGGATCTGGGGGTCCCCTTGTTAAAGGGGGCTTCCAGATTCCGATAAGCCCCCCGCCCGCAGACCCCCACAACCACCGGCCAGGGTTGTGGGGATGAGGCCCTTGTCCTCATCAACATGGGGACAAGGTGTTTTGGGGGGCTACCCCAAAGCACCCTCCCAATGTTGAAGGCATGTGGCCTGGTACGGTTCAGGAGGGGGGGGGCGCACTCTCGTCCCCCCTCTTTTCCTGCAGCCTGCCAGGTTGCGTGCTCGGATAAGGGTCTGGTATGGATCTTTGGGGGGACCCCACGCCGTTTTTTTTTTTTTTTTTTTTTGGCGCGGGGTTCCCCTTAAAATCCATACCAGACCTGAAGGGCCTGGTATGGAATTTAGGGGGACTCCCACATCATTTTTTTTTTTAAATTTTGGTTCGGGGTTCCCCTTTGGGGAATTCCCATGCCGTTTTTATCAATGAACTTCTATGTGTATTGTCGGCAATGCAAAAGCCGCGGGTAGTTTTAAATGGCTTTTTTCCTTCAAAATGTCATTTTGCTGTCAGACTGTTCTAAACACAGGAAACATGCGCCCCTTTACAGGCATACTATAGACACCCCCCAGGTACGAAATTTAAAGGGATATTACACTTTTATTGTTTGACTTTAGGCATTATTAAAATCACTGCTCCTGAAAAAATGGCCGTTTTTTAAAAATTTTTTTGCATTGATCCATGTCCCCTGGGGCAGGACCCAGGTCCCCAAACACTTTTTATGACAATAACTTGCATATTAGCCTTTAAAATTAGCACTTTTGATTATTCATGTTCGTGTCCCATAAATTTTAACTGTGTTCGCGTGTTCGAACGAACTTTTTTCCTGTTCGCATGTTCTGGTGCGAACCGAACAGGGGGGTGTTCGGCTCATCCCTACTTGCAAGGAGTCACACATATGGGGTTTAAAGGGGGAGGGGATGGGAGACACCTGTGATATAATTGGTCGAAACACGTTGGGTTACTCATATGGGTGTCAATTTTCTAATTGCATACAATGTACTGTATTGTTGACTTTTACTAACATTAATAGCACATTTCTTAGACTGCCTGTAACCAGAGTTTATAATTTTAAGAATTTAATTATTTTGTATTTTGATTCATTGTATAAATAAAAGAAATGATTTGAACTTATTATATCTTCATCTCCTTTGACCAATACACCATGTCGCTAAAAAACCCCCCTGGGGGAACTTTTCATTTTTTCCACATATTGCGAAAGCGATTGGATCCCATCCAGTTATAGACCTTGTTATTGGCATATTCATCACGGTCTCTTTCAAGTTTAGTTCTTTTGCGCGCTTCAATAATCTTCTTATATGTCACAAGTTTGTCGTGCCAGGAATTCTTTATTTTTAATGTTTCTTCTTGACCCAATGATTCATTCAATTGTTTCTCCAGCTCCACTATTTGTTGCGATAGGGAGACTCGTTTAGCTTGGAGAAATTGAACTGTTAAGGTCATTAGATCGAATGAACATTTGTTAATGATACAAGTAAATTTATCTTTGAAGTCCTCATTCTGGGCAAACAAAGTCGGCACAATCCGTACTCGTAATCCAGGAGGGATTAGTTGTAGCTTATAGTACTTGGCCAATGTGACTTCATGTAGTTCCACGGAGACAAGTTTCTGTGAAAGCTTATCCAACTTGCAGGCAAAAACAAAAAACGCAATAAGCGTATATTGATTGGTTTGCACAAAAGTTATAGTGTCTACACAATAGGGGATAGTTTTATGGCATTTTTATTATTATTTTTTTTTTATTAGTAATGGTGGTGATCTGCGATTTTTATCGTGACTGCGACATTATGGCGGACACATCGGACACTTTTGACACTATTTTGGGACCATTGTCCTTTATACAGCGATCAGTGCTATAAAAATGCACTGATTACTGTGTAAATGACACTGGCAGGGAAGGGGGTTAAACACTAGGGGGCGATGAAGGTGTTAAGTGTGTCCTATGGAGTGATTCTAATGCCCCGTACACACGGTCGGATTTTATGATGGAAAATGTTCGATCAGAAATTCCAACCGCGTGTAGGCTCCATCGGACATTTTCCATCGGAATATCCGTCACACAAAATTTGAGACCTGGATCTGAAATTTTCCGACAACAAAATCCGTTGTCGTAAATTCCGATCGTATGTACACATTTCCGACGCACAAAAGTCCACGCATGCTCAGAATCAAGCAGAAGAGCCGCACTGGCTATTGAATTTCATTTTTCTCGGCTCGTCGTACGTGTTGTACGTAACCGCGTTCTTGACGTTCGGAATTTCCGATAACATTTGTGTGACCGCGAGTATGCAAGACAACTTTGAGCCAACATCTGTCGGAAAAAAAAACATGGATTTTGCTGTCGTCAATGTGCGATCGTGTGTACGCGGCAGAACTGTGGGGGGGGATGGGCTACCTAGGACATGAAAGCAATCACCGATCACAGGGAGCAGTAGATCTGTCATGTCACAAGGCAGAACGAGGAAATGCCTTGTTTACATAGACATCTCCCCATTCTACCTCTCCACACCGCAATCGCGGGCCACCAGAGAACATTGAGTTCCCGACCGCCGCACACACAGATGTATGTGGGCAGAATGGCACAGGCAGGCAAATGGGCGTACAGGTACCTCCCTTTAAATTTGCTGCCTTTTTGGCTATTTGGAGGGACTGTCCCTGGTTTGGAGCAATGTCCCTCTGTCCCTCATTCCTCCTCATTTGTCCCTCATTTTGGTCTGATCTATATAGATGTATATAAAATGCACTTTTTATCTATCAAAAAGTGTTTTCCAGCACTAAACCTTTCGTCCAATTTCTAAATTGCTGCATTTGTAAAGTCCACAAGCCAATATAAAGGAATAGTAGTGGTAAAAAAAAGCCCTTGTGGGTTTAACCAATCTTGTTTTTTTTTTTTTTGTACAATTCCCCTTTAAGGGTGTCACTAATCGTACTCACCGAGGCCGAGATGCCGAGAGCGGTTTCGCCTTTGCGACTAAGCGCAGCTCGCCCCCTGGAGTTGGTACAGGGAGGGAACAGCACAAAGAGGCACAGGCTCCCCAATGGACTGCGGATGACTTGCTTGTGGAGTCTTGGCAGAGAAGGGCCGCTGTGCAGGTACTGGTAGGTAAGGTGCAGCTGAAGACCACAGGCGGGAAGTCCAGAACCAGGCTAGGGATCAAACACCAGGATGGTGCTATGATACTGCAGGATCTGCAAGGTAGGATGACAAGATAAGAGAGTCCAGGTACAAGCAATAGGGTCAGGCTAGGAGACAGGAGACAGTCCAGATAACAGGCCGAGGGTCAAACACAGCAGATAGGTGGGAATCCGATAAACAGGCCGAGGTCAGGTCCAGGAGAGAGGCAAAGAGAAGTCCAAGGGCAAATCCGGGTCACAACGGGTAATCAAGCAGAGATACAGGACACAGGTTCAGGTAACACAGGAAGCTGAGACAAACCAGCAACTTGTGTGATTCTCTGAGTGCCTTTATTAGGCCGCCCAGGGAATCACGTTGGGTGTGCACCAATGCGCGTGCGCGAGCGCCGTAGCGCCGAGCCATGAACGCGCATGCGCCGGAACGCCGTTACGCAGGGAATGCGTGAAAAACGACTGGACCGGAATGAGGGCTTCTTCTGACAGTGCCCCCCCCCCCGAGGGGTGGTCTCTGGACACCCAAGGTTGACATTAGTTCTGGATGTTCCCGGTGAAATGCCTGGAGAAGCTGTGGAGCATGTAGATTCCTGGCTGGTTCCCAGGAGTTATCCTCAGGAGGATACCCCTTCCATTTAATCAAGTACTGAAGTTGTCTACCATTTTTTCTGCAATTTAGAATTTTTTCTACCTCAAACTCGTCTTCTCCGTCGATTAGGACCGGTGGTGGTGGAGGTCTCTCTCTGTCAGAAAAAGGGCTGGGAACACAAGGTTTTAAGAGAGATGCATGGAAGACTGGATGCACCTTGTAAGCATCAGGTGGAGCTAGTTCAAAGGCCACTGGGTTGATTACCCTCTTTATTTTGAAAGGACCTATAAACTTTGGCCCCAGTTTCCGGGAGGGAATTGGCAGTCTGAGATGGATAGTTGATAGCCATACATCCTCGCCTACTTTAAAAGCCGGGTTCTCCTTCCTTCCCCTGTTGTAGTATTTTTGGTAGTCATCCTGAGCCCTTTGCATTGATCCTTTGGAAATTTGACTGGATGGAACTTACTCGGTCCTGCACAGCAGGGACCGATAATTCAGGAATGGAAACTGGAAGAAAGGAAGGGTGGAATCCAAAATTAGACCAGAAAGGTGTCTGGTTGGTAGCGGAATAGATGGAGTTGTTATATGCAAATTCCGCCTATGGCAAGAGGGAGGACCATTCATCCTGGGAATCGGAACAGAAGCATCTGAGATATTGCTCCAGGGTTTGATTTGTCCTCTCCGTCTGGCCGTTACTTTGAGGATGATAAGCGGAGGACAGACAAATCTTTATTTCCAAGGTCTTGCATAATTCTTTTCAAAATTTTGAAGTGAATTGAGCCCCTCTGTCAGAGGTGATGCTCACCAGGGTGCCATGAAGCCTGATAATTTCCTTAAAAAACATGTTGGCAGTAGCAGAGGCAGAGGGAGTACCCACCATGGGCAGGAAGTGTGCCATCTTTGAAAGTCGATCAATTACGACAAAGATAGTCGTGAACCCCCCTGATGGAGGCAAATCTACAATAAAGTCCATGGAGATTTCTGCCCACGGGCATTCAGGGATGGACAAGGGTTTAAGCAGGCCCCACGACTTTGCTATTGAGCCCTTGCTGCGCTGGCAGGGAATGCAGGATGACACATAGTTCTTGCAGTCCTGTCTCCAGCCTGGTCTACCAGAAGAAACGCGAGACCAGTTCCATGGTTTTTTGTGACCCAAAATGGCCTGCTAGCTTGTGGTCGTGAAAAGACTGTAAGGTTAGGAGCCTAGATTCCAGCAGAACGAAGATCTTTCCATGAGACCAAAATAGATCATTGTGTTTTGCCAAAGAAGATACGTGGTGTTCAGAGCATTGAGCGGATGAGGATTTGATTGCGGACATTAGGTCCCCTTGAGTAACTAGGAGGAAATTTTGTGGAGACAAGATGGTGCTTGGCTCTGTTACCTGAGAAGTTTCATGGAACATCCTTGAAAGTGCGTCCGCTTTTCCGTTCCTTGATCCTGGTCTATAAGAGATATGGAAGTTAAATTGGGAAAAGAAGAGGGCCCATCGGGCTTGCCTGGGTCTTAGCCGTTTAGCTGTTCGCAGGTATTCCAGGTTCTTGTGGTCAGTAAATATCAAGATAGGATTGGACGCCCCTTCAAGCAGATACCTCCACTCCTCCAAGGCGAATTTGATGGCAAATAACTCCCTATCGCCTAAATCATAATTTCTTTCAGGGATGCTTAGTTTCCGGGACGCAAAAGCCACGGGATGCAGTAGAGCCTTGGGCCCTTGTCTTTGTGAAAGGATGGCACCAGTAGCTGTCTCTGAGGCATCGACTTCCAGAATGAAAGGCAAGGCTGGATCCGGGTGTCGTGAGACTGGTGCAGAGGAGAACAGTGCTTTTAATTTTAAGAATGCATCCTGAGCCTCCCGAGACCAATGAAAACGATTATGCTGGCATGTAAGTTGAGTGATGGGGGCTACGATGGCCGAGAATCCTACAATAAATCTTCGGTAAAAGTTTGAGAAACCTAAGAACCATTGCACCCCTTTTTTATCTACAGGAGCTGGCCACTCTTGGATGGGTTTGACCTTCTGGGGGTCCATTGCGATGCCGTCAATTGAGATTATGAATCCTAAAAACTGCACTGTAGTCTTTTCGAATTCGCATTTCTCCGCCTTAAGGTACAGTTTGTGCTTTCTGAGGATTGAGAGAACCAGTTTGACATGTGCCCGATGAAGTTCTATGGTAGCTGAGAAGATGAGAATGTCATCTAGGTAGACTACTAGGAAGTTGTCAAGATATTTGCGAAAGATATCATTCACAAGGTGTTGGAACGTGGCTGGGGCATTGCAAAGTCCAAACGGCATTACCAGGTATTCATAGTGTCCAAACCTGGATCTAAAGGCGGTCTTCCATTCATCGCCCGCTTAGATTCGGATAAGATTGTATGCGCCACGCAAATCTAGTTTGGAGAAGATGCGGGCGGATCTGAAACGTTGGAATAGTTCCGGGATGAGAGGAAGCGGGTACCAATTCTTGATGGTGATTTTATTTAATTCCCTGTAATCAATGCAAGGTCGGAGGGATCCATCTTTTTTCTCTACGAAGAAAATACCAGCTCCGGCCGGTGATGAGGAGGAGCGAATGAACCCTTTCTCAAGATTTTCATCAATGTATGTTTTGAGAGTCTTTAATTCTGTTTCAGACAAAAGAAAAATGCGACCAAAAGGGATTTCAGTGCCCGGCAAAAGATCTATGGGGCAGTCATAAGGTCGATGGGGTGGTAGACAGTCAGCCTGTTGTTTATCAAATACATCTTTGAATTCCAGATAGCTTGTGGGTACATGTTGAAGACTATCGGATATGGTTGCAATGGTAGAAACAGAGGCTGGAGCCGGGAGAAGGCAATGTCTGGAGCAGTATTGAGAAGAAAAAGAGACTTCTTTCTTGTTCCAATTGATCTGCGGTTCATGGGCTTGGAGCCATGGGAGTCCCAAGATAATGGGGAACATCGGAGAGGAGATGATATCAAAGCGCAGGTATTCTTGGTGGCCTGTATCAGTGGTGGTGAGGATGGGTCTGGTTTCCTGAGTGACAGGTCCAGAACAAGGCAGGGACCCATCGGCTAAGTGGATCTGTAGACTTTGGTTCTTAGTGGTTAAAGGAACGTGCAAGCTTGCGGCTAGTGAGGCATCCAAAAAACAGCTACACGCTCCAGAGTCAACTATAGCGGGTAGGTGAACCTCCTTTTCCGGAAGCTGTAAAGAAACAAAAAGAGTGAGAAAGAGTAGGGTCTCACGGGACAGGAACGGAGGAAATGTCCAGAACCCCCACAATAAAGGCACAGATTGCTCTGGCGCCTACGTAGTCTCTCCTCTGAAGTGAGTGGGGCACGGACTAGACCAAGCTGCATAGGCTCAGCTTCGGGAAGGGTAGGGACTGGTGGAGCCGTGTAAGGTGGATTGATAGGAGTCGGTTTAGGCATCATCCAGGTAGGGCGAGGAGTCTGGAAGTGTTCTACACGTCGCTCACGTCCCCAGGGGACATGTATCAATGCAAAAAAAAGTTTTAAAAACGGTCGTTTTTTTTTCGGGAGCAGTGATTTTAATAATGCTTAAAGTGAAACAATAAAAGTGTAATATTCCTTTAAATTTCGTACCTGGGGGGTGTCTATAGTATGCCTGTAAAGTGGCGCATGTTTCCCATGCTTAGAACAGTCCGAGAGAAAAATTACATTTCTAAAGGAAAAAAAAGTCATTTGAAAGTACTAGCGCTAGTGCCGGCTATTAATGAGTTGTGGGTCTCGACAATACACATAAAAGTCATTGAAAAAAAAAATCTGTGGGGGTCCCCCAAAATTCCACTACCAGGCCCTTTAGGTCTGGTATGGATTTTAAGCGGAACCCCACGCCACAATTTAAAAAAATGGCGTGGGGTTCCCCCAAAAATCCACACCAGACCCTTATCTGAGCACGCAACCTGGCAGGCTGCAGGAAAAGAGGGGGGGACGAGAGAGCGCCCCCCCTCCTGAACCGTACCAGGCCACATGCCCTCAATATGGGGAGGATGTCCCTATGTTGATGGGGACAAGGACCTCATCCCCACAACCCTTGCCCGGTGGTTGTGGGGGTCTGCAGGCGGGGGGCTTATCGGAATCTGGAAGCCCCTTTTACAAAGGGGACACCCAAATCCCAGCCCCCCCATGTGAATTGGTAAAGGGTACATTGTACCCCTACCATTTCACAAAAAGAAAGTGTCAAAGTGTTAAAAAACACAGGAGACGGCTTGGGACAAGTCCTTTATTGAAAGTAAAAAGACAAAAAATAAAAAAGAGATTCCAGCGATGTAATCCAATAAATCCATGCTCCTACTCCAGCGATGTAATCCAATTCTCGATCTCCAGCGATGGATGATCTCCAGCGACTCCAGCGAGGAACACGCACAGGATCCTGACTTCACCGGAGGCACCCAGCCAATGAGGCGGCATCAGCTTGACAGCTCTTATGTAGCTGAGGGCGGGACCACCCATCACGTGACCCCGCCCCTCTCTGACAAGGGGAAACGCTGGGGTTTCCCAGTGACGTGTACGGGTGACCTCTGATGCAACAGGAATCCTGCTTTGCATCAGAGGGGGGCGGGGTCACCCGTATACATCACTGGGAAACCCCGGCGTTTCCCCTTGTTAGAAGGGGGCAGGGTCACGTGACGGGTGGCCCCGCCCTCAGCTACATAGGAGCTATCAAGCTAGCACCGCGTCATTGGCTGGGTGCCTCCGGTAGAGTCAGGATCCTGTGCGTGTTCCTCACTGGAGTCACTGGAGATCATCCATCACTGGAGATCGAGAATTGGATTACATCTCTGGAGTAGGAGCATGGATTTATTGGATTACATCGCTGGAATCTCTTTTTTATTTTTTTATTTTTAATAAAGGACTTATCCCAAGCTGTCTCCTGTGGTTTTTTAACATTTTGACACTTACCCCTTATCAATTCAAATCGGGGGGGGGGGGCGGGATCTGGCTGTCCCCCTGTTAAAGGGGGTGTCAGGTCACCTGAGTCCAGGTGACAGATGCACATCGTTAGGGTCAGGAGTGCACCGCTAAGATAGTGGACCCTAAGGCTGACTGCTGCAGATGGAACTCAGGGTGGTTCAGGAAGGCAGGACCCCTGGAGCACCAACACGGATCCCACAGGGAGTTAGAGCATAGATTCTCCAGGGCGCGCAGGCGTTCACCAGAGCCTCTAGTGGTGAGGATGGACTGGGCTGCAACTGGCTCCAGGTTGTGGCCTCCGGGGTCTCCCAGCTCACGCTAGGCTACAGGAGAATGGAGAGGAAACAGCAGCCCAGGACAGCAAGGGATAGTTAGGAGGTAGCCAAATGTCGGGGCGACTAGCAGACAAGGATAACAGAGAACACGCCAAAGGTCAGGGTCACAAGCAGACAGGGATAGTCGGGAACATGCCAAGATTGGTAACAGAGACAAACATAGAGCAAACAGGAAGCCAAACACACAATATTGCACAGCAAGGCAGGCTTGGAGAATACGGTGTTAAATAGTGGTTCCTGTTGAGGCTAGGGTGGAGCCACACTGAGAGAAGATTACTTAAGCATGCAGGTGTGAGAGTACAAGCCTCAAGGCTGATACACAGACCAGGTAAGAGACAGACAGGTCATGAAAGTTTTACTGCAAGGTCATGACAGGGGGCACAACCACCAGGCAAGGATTGTGGGGATGAGGCCCTCATCCCCTTCAACATGGTACGGTTCAAGAGGGGGGGCTCTCTTGCCCCCCCCTCTTTTCCTGCGGCCTGCTCGGACAAGGGTCTGGTATGGATTTTTGAGGGGAACCACACACCATTTTTTAAAAAAATTTTGGCGCCGAGTTCCTCTTAATATCCATACCAGACCTGAAGGGCCTGGCAATGGAATTTTGGGGGACCCCCACACATTTTTTAATCTTTTCAATGACTTTTATGTGTATTGTCGGGAGCGACAATTCATTAATAGCCGGCACTAGCGCTAGCACTTTTAAATTACTTTCTCTGACGCCACCATGGCAGCATACTAGTGATGGGCTCCGCCTTTCTCCCCTCCCTCAGGACCAATGGAAAAGCATAAATTAAAGGCCAGTTAGGCCCCGCCCCAATCTTCTTTTTGTCCTCATACCTCCACGCACCAGTGAAGAGTAAGCAGTACTATGTTCCCCGCTCTGCCCCCAGGCAGCTGCCGGCTGGGTTAAGCCTCTCCCAGTGTGAAGTCCCAGTATCAGGCTGCTAAAAGCGCCAGAGTAGCTTGGGAGCTCCTTCTGTGGGTCTCGATGGAGCTGAGCAGTTTTTCCTCTTTAGGAATGAAATCTGCCTTTAAGGTTGGTGTTTGCAACGCTTGTTGGGTTTGGGGAAGCCAGCTTTGCATCCTTCTTACCTTTTGCCTTTGTCTCCTGTCATTTTCTCACTTTCTGCACCTCCTGTTCTTTTTCTCCTGCAGTGGCCTGGTCTGGGTACATTACTCCCCCTAGACAGGTTCTCTGTCCTTTGCTGTCCTAGGCTGGCTGTAGGTATAGCTTATGTTTGTAGGTTGTGTATGTATAGGTTTGGGGCAGGTGGGTATGTGTGTGTATGTATGTATGTGTGTGTGTGTGTGTGTGTGTGTGTGTGTGTATGTATATATGTGTATATATATATATATATATATATATATATATATATATATATATATATATATATATATATATATAAAATTTGGCAACATTGTAAAAAAAAAATTTTTAGGGACACTTTTTGGCTGTAGGTTGAGTCTTATTATAATTAGGGAGCGGGGCATGCGTTTGTAGGTGTGGCACAGGGGGAAAGCAAAAATGTGGCACGCGGAGAAAATGGGCATGGTTTATGCAATATAGTGGGCGTGTCTTAAATGGGCATGGCTCAAAGGGGGTGTGGTTAGAATCTGAGATGAATAAGGGATGAAGAGGGTAAGAGGGGGGGAGGGATGGAGGGACAGCAGCCCCAGATCCTACACAACAATGGAAATATGTGTATTCCAGAAAGTTTAACAATCAGCAGATAAAGATACTCCAAACTCCTGGTGTTAGCACTTCAATCATCCCGGCACCATGGTTGTTATGGTGTCAGGGTGATTGAAGTGCATTATTTCTATTATTACATTGTAATATAAAATGAAATCATTCAACTCACCATAATGCCGAATCAGTGGGATCCCTGAGCGTGTCACCTGCCACGTTGCCTGCCACCAGCCGTCCGTCCTTGCATCAGGTGTCCCCAGCATATCCCCTCTTACATCAGATGTCCCCAGCAGAGTACCCCCTAAATCAAATGTCCCCAGCGGAGTACCCCCTTAAATCAAATGTCCCCAGCGGAGCCCCCCTTACATCAGATGTCCCCAGCAGAGCCCCCCTTACATCAGATGTCCCCAGCGGAGCCCCCCTTACATCAGATGTCCCCAGCGGAGCCCCCCTTACATCAGATGTCCCCAGCGGAGCCCCCCTTACATCAGATGTCCCCAGCGGAGCCCCCCTTACATCAGATGTCCCCAGCGCAGCCCCCCCTTACATCAGGTGTCCCCAGCGCAGCCCCCCCTTACATCAGGTGTCCCCAGCGCAGCCCCCCTTACATCAGGTGTCCCCAGCGCAGCCCCCCCTTACATCAGGTGTCCCCAGCGCAGCCCCCCTTACATCAGGTGTCCCCAGCGCAGCCCCCCCTTACATCAGGTGTCCCCAGCACAGCCCCCCCTTACATCAGGTGTCCCCAGCGCAGCCCCCCCTTACATCAGGTGTCCCCAGCGCAGCCCCCCCTTACATCAGGTGTCCCCAGCGCAGCCCCCCCTTACATCAGGTGTCCCCAGCGCAGCCCCCCCCTTACATCAGGTGTCCCCAGCGCAGCCCCCCCCTTACATCAGGTGTCCCCAGCGCAGCCCCCCCCTTACATCAGGTGTCCCCAGCGCAACCCCCCCTTACATCAGGTGTCCCCAGCACAGCCCCCCCTTACATCAGGTGTCCTAGTAGAACCCCTTTCCATAACATCGGTAGCGGGGCGGAGTGAAGTGGGGGGTGGTCGGAGTGAGGCGGGGCAGTAGGCAGGGCAGTGGGTGGGCGGTGACACAGGAGCTCCGTCTAGCCGCCCAGCCGTGTGCCTGGTCGTCTTGAAAATGACATTTTTTCCGCCGGCCGCTGACCTCTAGCGGCGGCAAGAGCGGAAAATCGTGAAAGACCGGATTTCTCTGGACATTTCCCGGGAAACAATAAAATCGTGAAATGTCCCGGGAAATTCGGGACAGTTGGTATATATATATATATATATATATATATATATGGATATGTGTATTGTAGGGGATCAGAGGGGTGGACAGCTGGCTCAGAGACAGCCCATTAAAACAAAATTGGCTTTATTCAGCAAAATAAACATAAGATAAGACAGACTTGTCTGGTCACACGGTTGTGCACACAGGTACAGCTCACAGTTCAGCAGCACACAGGCTTATAGGTAACAGTTCATGGCTCCAGTCAGAGCTACAGGCTTTTTGTTGTTAAGCTCACCCAGCACACCATCCAGCAATGGACATTTTCACACACAGCGTGCTCCTATGTCTCTCTCTCTCTCCTACTCAAACAGCTCCTCTCTGAGACTTTCAGTCCAGCTGACAATAAGCAGGTCTGAAGGGGAAATATCTGCCCTCTTCGATTAACCTCTTAACTCTGCCCCAGGCTGACCCTCTGCAGTATGTATATATGTTCACGTATATGTTTGTGTATATATGTGTGTTCTCTTACGTTGGTTGGTATGTATGTATGTATGTGGGGGATTGTTTTATGGAGCGGTATGTGCATGTATTTATATATATGCATATTGATTTTTTTTTAAAAAAAGGGGAAAGGAGAGAGTGTGTAGATGTATACATGTGTGTGTGTGTGTGTATATATATATATATATATATATATATATATATATATATATATATATATATATATATATATATGTAGCAATAACTCTCGGCGGAGCTGCTGGTTTAAGCGGGCTTGTTACCTTCACTCTCCTTCCCTCTGTTTTACCAGCACCGGGTCTAGGGTTCCGTTGAGTTTACCTCTGGACGATATAAGCACCAACACTTAAGTACGTTTTCAATGCTTTATTGAACAATTAAGGAAGGAAGTAGGAAAGAGGCAGAAGGGAAACTGCAGGGAAGCTCAAATACCTTTCTGTAGGATTTTTGACAAATGTCCTTTAGAGTTGAATATTACAGTAGAATACGCTCCCCTCGTGGGACACAATCTTTGCTCGCCTGGATAGGCCTCTCTCACTTGCCTAGCAGCCAGTACGTAACATGCACAAAAGTCTCTGCCACAGACTTGCTTGGGATGAACCCGTACGATCCTCTGCCACAGGATGTACTGTTTTTTTTCTGCAATGAACGTCAGTCACAGTGCTTGAACCTTTAAGCCAAACCCGGCAACACTATGCTGTGAAGTTATTTTAGGATACGTCCTCCAACCGAGTCACCAGGCCCCTCTCCAGACCAGCACTCTGCGTGATCCTTCCATGACGGGTCCTCCCCTGGGATCTCCTCGGTTGTCCAGCTTCTTCACTCTGGATAGACAGCTCAGGACCATTCCTCGGCTGCTGTGGTAGGCCCCAGACAAGCTTCTGGGCCCACCCATGTGCCACAGCGACCCGGACCTCCAGGACGGAGGACCACGAGGTAGCACTCTAACGCATACCTGTCGGCCAGGAGGGCCAGCAGGTGGCTGTAAAATGAACCCCAAAATATGGTGTCTGTCCCATAAATCCCCTCGCCCAGAATGCAGCTCGGAGGACCACCTCCACCGAGTCGTCTCTGGGACAGAGGAGCATCCATACGCTTCGACGCGTTGCCTTTCCAACACCAGCCAATGGTAACAGCGACACCCACTGGCTCAGTGTGGAATCACACGCAACGTCAGCCAAGCTGGAACAGAGGCAAATCTAACTTCCCTAACGAACAAGTTACTACATTTACCTATCAGATGGTAGATCGCAAATCTACCAGCGCTATATATATATATATATATATATATATATATATATATATATATGTATGTGTATAGATGTACATTATTAGAGGGAGTAGCGAAGTCGCTGTTGCCTTATCTATTTTTGCTCTTCTCTGTCTTTCTGCGGCTGTCTGTCTCTCAGCTGGTCCTTCCCATTTCTCCAGGGTTCGAGTATCAGTCACCACCCATACAAAAGACCCTCAACATTTAAGTGGGGACCACCGTGTCGGTAAGTTTTCAGGAAAAGAGTGCCCTCTAATGCGGATTGCTTTGATTTGCTTCATCTCCGCGCGCCCACGCTCTCAAAGGCCAGAGCCAGAGGCCATAGAAAGGCAGACGTTCTTCAGAGAAGCATAGCCCAGATGCCGCTCCTACCCAGGAGAGAGGTTCCAAGGAAAACGTCTTAGCTCTTCTTTCCCAGACCCAGCACCCCAACAAGAGTCCTGCAGGACCTGTGGCACAGTGCTGATGCCCAGGATGCTGGTGAGTGAAGTCGGCCTGGTTGAAGTTTGCAGCTGACAGGTAATACCGAATGTCCTTATTACTTATAAGGTGGCACAAAAGTTCTGTTTTAAACTCACTGTAATTACTCTAGTTAGTCAGTCCGCTTGTTGTGGGTCTAGCCACTAGCAGAACAACCTGCTTCATGGATCACTCATCCTCTCAGTTCTCCTGAAGTGGGGGCGCAGCCTGCAAATGATTTTAGCTCCCTTGCACCAGAGGAAGATCTGGAGCTAATAAAGTAGAATAGTAAAGTATCGAACCAGGCAGAAATTCAGCAATGCAGGTTTATTAACAGCTGATAACATACAGGTTTATGTTCAAAGTATTACAAGATACAGGTCTAATTTATACAGTTTCTTACAATGCAAGCATATTGGATATAAATATTCTTATCCTCTAACCAAATTTAAACAATTGTGAATTGTTCTCACCTTGAACCAGAATGGGCCTTTACTGCCAATTCTTGGGAACCCATCACCTGATAGGGACCAGTCAATCGACCAGTGGTCTAGTCCCCTCACAGAGTTCTGGGTTCCAGCTCGACCAAGTTTGTGAGGGAAATTCACCTGAGACCACGTTCTGGAACAAGAAGTCTTCTCTGACTCGTACGAGCAGACTAGTTATGGACAGATACTTGCCCATTGGTTCTGACCTCTATGACCCTTGCAATAGGGCAGCATACACAGAGTTCAGCCTTATGAGCTCCTAACTGACTTGTCTGTCTAACAATTGTAGAGCTTGCATTTATATACCATTTTACAAGTCTTATCTTAACATCTCTCTTACATATGATTGGTCGCTAAGATCTACGTCAATGTACCTAACCATAAATATGACACCTGTTCTACAACCAGATAAACTTAATTATTCCCAAAATTCCTATATGTAATTCCTATATGTTCATTAAAGTGATTTATAACTGTTTTTGTCCAATTAAAAACACCTGTATAGAGACAGTCTGGCACCCAGCTGTGTTATCAAACTCTCCTTATCTTGATAAGATTTAACTAGCTTCAAGGATTTGCAGATTTACGACTTTGAGACAATTAACTTTCAATAACCCCACCAGATGTTTTATATGTTTCACTATATGCATGTATTTTAACAGTTTTAATGAGGGCACAAGCAGACCTTTGTTTGACCCTGTCAAACTTAATGTTCTGTACATAACTTTCCTGTATTCCACCTAATTATTTTAACCACCTGTTTTCTTATCTGTCTGAGACAATTCTATATTACCTGAATCTATTCTAATGAACTTTCACCCAGTAAACTATAAAAGTATAAGAAAGAAGCAGAGAGGTCATCCAAAGTTCAGCATTTAAAAATGAAGACTTTCTAAATCTATGGATACATTATTAAAAATTAATAATTGTTGCTTTACTTATTGAATAATAATATTGATAAAACCACTACTATATAATAATATGAATAATAATAATAATAATCAATAAAATATATGCAAATCAATATGAATACTATGAAATACATTGGCTAATATGAGATTCTACAACATTTCCCCCCTGTTGAGGCATAAGCCTCACAGCAATTACAGCAATTACAGTACAGATCACCCACCATGCCCTTCAGAGACCCCGACATTAATCACAAATTGTCCAAAAAATAAATAAAAACAAATCAGTCCAAAAAATAATAAATAAATAAATCAGTCCAATCAAAAACACTGCATCTTCTTCTGTAGCTGCAAAGTCCTTCTCCATATGTGGCACGGAAAACATAGTTGTCAGTCTCAGTGGCAACAGGCAACAGTTACTCAGCAACATCACATCAAGGATAACAAGGAAGAGGAACAATCCGTTTAGTTAGTGAATGAAAGCCAAATATGTGGTCCCAAGGAGCATTCAGCAGACTCAGTCCCATAAGGCTCTGCCTTTTCCTGCATAGGTCTTTTCAGCTTAGCCAAGTGCTTGATGTTTTTTGGAGAGATCTCCTTCTTCATCATCCTTTGCTTGTCCAGTATCATAGCACAAGCTGCTTTGGATGCTGTAAGACACAAGTTCAGTGCATACCTGTTCTGCAAAGGTACAAGTCTCAGATGTTTCAGTTCCTTCTTTATTGCATGAAATCCTTCCTTTGTAGCAATTTAACATTTGTAACAAGTTGCATCATGTCTTCTGCGATCACCCGATATTTGTCTGGATAAAAAATACACTTCAAAAATATAGTTATAAAAAATAAAAATAAAGTCAGTGTCAGGATACTTGGCTAATATGAGATTTTACAGCACTACTTGGTGTCAGTTTTTCTTTGGAGAACTGTGCATCCAGGCAGTCATGCAGCCCATTACATGGGTTAAAAGACAGTCATATTTACCCTTTCAATGAGCAATCACTTTTCCATTAGGAAACTGGTTTAATTCAAGGCGGATATAGCATCGCTGAAATCCATGCCTACAGTGGGACCGGCTGTTGTCCAATAGGGTGGCAGCTGGGAAGGGCCTGCCACTCAACAGAGGCCCTTACCTTGGTGACAGGTACTTTGGGTTTCTGCTCCCAGGATTTGGTTGGGGAGGAAATCCTTAGGGCTGATATCTTGGGACCCGGCCAAGATGTATCGGCAAATTTCACTGCGGAAGCAGCAATAGTCTCAACCTGGTGCCTGGCTAAGGCAATGCTATACTCAGTTACGGCTAGGGGCACCCTATGGTTGAGACCCGGGCCAGTGTTTGGCTTCCTAGAAACAAAATTGTAATAGTCACTTTATAGTGCAAGATCTCTGTCTCTGAAACCAGAGACCGCCATGTTGGAAGTGACAGGTGGAGGGTCCGTTCTTCTCCCATAACAGGAAAGTAAAAATATATATATAACTAAAAATAATAATAAAGGGAGAAATGTGTTTCTCCTGCTAGGTTCTGCTCCTCTAGGGGCAACCTTTCATAAGGTCCATAAATGAAAATCTTTGGGTGTACCGCAGTTACCCACAAAACCCTTTTACGGGGTGCATGCCCAGACTTTTAAGGTAAGTCCCAGTGGGCACGCATCACGGGTTACTGGACAGTGGATTGTGCAGATCCTTGGAGGATAGGCACTTATGGTCACCTCGGTGGATTCCTCACTGTTCCTTCTTCGGACCTTTTTCTCCCCCTCGGAGCTGCCAGATCCACCGCAACCACGGCGGTTACAATACTTACAGACACTTCAGACTCAGAGGGAAGCTGTCCTGGTCCCATCTCACAAGAGAGATTGTAGGTTTCCTACCCACCCCTGTTTGTAGGTCGCGGGGTTGGAGAGAAGCATGATTCCTTGGGTGCATGGGCACCGGTGCTAGTTTCAACTACAACGGAGGAAACGGGATCCGGCGCAGCTATGGTCAGTGTCACGCAGTAAGTATAGCGGTCTGCAGTGATGGAAAGACCTTGAGGATGTCACAAACTATCTGACTGGATCAATGTGATGAATCATATCGCCAAAACAGCCTAGAAGGCACACTGCGAGGGTCTGTCGGTCAAGGCAAGCGGAGATTGCTAGCCAAGGAAGGTAGTCTCGAAAGCGCTGGAAGGTCAGGCAGCCTTTTTTATCACTTTGACCTTGCTACACAGAATCAAGGGTGACCAGTCATCAATGAAATTCCTCTGGAAGCTGTCAAGAATGAGCATGGTAGTCACAACCACCCCTCCATTCTGACCATGGGAGTCTTGGTGCTTCCTGGCTATCTACTTCAGAATACAGAAGTCGATTCCCCTTCACACATGCACAAACCAGAGATGCAAGCATAATGGCGGGAAGGGGAAGCCGCAGAACCTAGATTGCTCCAGAGTTGCTCCAAGAGTGAGCTCTACTTTGGGGGGTGCGAAAGTCACTCTACTAACAGCCTCTATGCCAAGATCTGGAACAAACTTGTGTTTTTTTCTATTTTGCATGGCAAGATATTATTCTTACTGCACCTCTGGTGGCAGCTGTTCTGGTCTTCTTGTAGGTCAGATTGGACATGAACCTTACCCTATACTCTTGTGAGGTTGCAGGTGTCAGCAAGAACAAGGTTTAATTTGGCCAAAGGCCCTTTAGTTTGCAAAATTTTGAAGACACTCAGGAGGTTTCATCAACCGCGAGAGAGAATCTTTCACAATTAAAATCTTTTGATGCTGTTGGGGTTTATTTCAACTTTTTTCTCCAATAGGGCAGTGTTCGGTTGAAGACATTGCTTATTAATCAGTATTTAGCACAAATCGTAAAACAGAAGTCCGTTTGAGTTTCAAGCCCTTAGAGCTTCAGAAAAGCATATTTCTTTTGTTACAGGAGTAGAGCTGCATCCTCTAGTTCAGCTTATATGAGAGGTAGTGACAGCCCTCCATCTATCAATCATCTGTCCATTGCCTAACTTTCCAGACGTTCAAGCAAGAAAACCACACAAATTGGTCATTCCCAGAGCTTGAAAGAAGTTTCTGTCCACAATTGCTCTTTTCAGTTCATATGATACGTCTTTCACTGTTCCAGATAGAATTCATAGGCAAGAGAGGTTGCCTCCTGGACTCTTGGATAGCAAGATTGGTTGTACAGATAGGAAGTGGGTCGTGAGCCTCCTTCAGTGGTAGGATGCATCCTCTTCCAGAAGGGTTGAGGCCTCATAGGCGGCCCTGTTGAAAGCATCTATGGATTCATTCTACAGGAAAGTGGCATGCTTTTCCCAGCATACCTTTTCAACCTTTATAGAATGGATCTGGGTGCCTTGTCATCAGTGGGCTTCGGAGGAATGACTGTTCAGTCTTCTGTCCCATTTGAAAATATATATATAATATATATAAAATAATTATTTTGGTTTAAGTAGAACCCACCCTGTCAGCTAGGATATGTATCACTAGTATGCTGCCATGGTGGCGTCAGGAAAACGGAAAATTGTATCATACTTATCGTAATTTTCCTTTCCTGATGCCAATCCATGGCAGCATACGGACCCACCCTTGTCCATTTCGGTATCTAGCTAATTACGAAGAATGGGGCGGGGCCTAACTGGCCTTTAATTTATGCTATTTCGTTGGTCCTGAGGGGAGGGGAGAAAGGCGGAGCCTATCACTAGTATGCTGTCATGGATTGGCGTCAGGAAAGGAAAATTACGCTAAGTATGATACAATTTTCCATTTTTTTTCCTTTTAGAAATGTCATTTTTCTCTTGGACTGTTAAAAACACGGGAAACATGCGCCACTTTACAGGCATACTATAGAAACCCCCCAGGTACAGAATTTAAAGGATTATTACACTTTTATTATTTCACTTTAAGCATTATTAAAATCACTGCTCCCGAAAAAACGGCCATTTTTGAAACTTTTTTTTTTGCATTGATCCATGTTCCCTGGGGCAGGACCCAGGTCCCCAAACACTTTTTTTATGACAATAACTTGCATATAAGCCTTTAAAATTAGCACTTTCTCCCATAGACTTTTAAAGGGGTGTTCCGCGGCTTTTCGAATTTGCCGCGAACACCCCAAATTTGGCGAATGGGCGAACAGCCAACGTTCAAGTCGAACTCATGTTCGACTCAAACAGCCCATCCCTATTTGTAAGGTCCATTACACATGCATAGACACTTGTGTTTACAGTAAATCCTTGGATTGCGAGCATAATTCGTTCCACAAACATGCTTGTAATTTCAAAGCACTCGTATATCAAAGCGAATTTCCCCATAAGAAATCATGGAAACGCAAATGATTCATTCCACAACCATTTATTCATAAGTCCTTCAGTTTATAGTCCATATAAAAAGATTATAACAATTTGACCAGGTTGTGTAACCATAAAATGTCCATCCACACATGGAAGCCTCCACAAGGGGATTAGAAGCAAAATCCAGCAGGAGATACAGAGTATAAAAGAGAAGAGAGGCGCCTCTAAATGTAGCAATATGTTGCTAAATGTTTTACCTTCATTAAATGTAACCATATTGCTACACTTAGAGGCTCCTCTCTTCTCTTTTTATACTCAGTTGTGACATGACGCTACTTGTATATCAAGACAAAATTTATTAAAAAACTTGGCTTGTCTTGCCAAACGCTCTCAAACCAAGGTTTTACTCTGTTCCACTTTGCTCGCAGACATGTCGGCACCTCCTGGATAAAGCAGACTTGCTGGACTTTTTTTTTTTTTATAGTGAATGTGGTGTAAAACACTGCAATAGGACAATCTTGCCTGCTTTCTTTATATTTTTTCCTGCCGTGTCATAGAAGGTGTGAAAGGACAATTATACATGCACGGGCATTTGTGTTTATTTCACTTTTCTTGCAGACTTGTTGGCACCTCCTCAGACTTGGCTGTGGCCTATAGTTTTTCCTGTATTAATATTATATAGTTGTAGTTCGTTCGTGATTTTCTGTATGTTTTCCTTCCGGTTCGAACTTTCCGGGGATCATGTTCTGTTTCTTAGGTCAAAGCGTCCAACTCTCCCATTAATGATACAAAATTTGGATGGTTTTCGTAAAAAAAAGCCAACCTGTTTGATCAGTCAATTTCGGCTGTCGTGCAAAAATCGCACGTCGTACATGCCACACTAACGATACGAAAAACGAACGATTTTACTTTCGATTTGTATTTTCATTCAAAATTTGCATTGTGTATGGCTAGGCATTAGACTTACCAAAACTATGTAATTTGAGGGCCTTTCCAAAGAGTCCATGGAATTGTACCCAGTCAGGCAGGCGATATACTATGAGGGTCATTCAAGTCAAACCGGGAATTTTAATTTTACTGGTGTGAAAAGGGATGCTAGCGTGGTGGTACTACACGTGGTAGTAAGTGGCAAGTTTGTCCTATTACTGATAGGTGGCACACATGTCACAGGCCAGTCCAGAGACTGTTAATCAAGAAGGAACAGGGTGTGAACAGGGTGTGGTGATCTGCAGAAGACTTCAAGCACAGTACGGTGATGAGGCGCTCAAGACCTTTATCAAGGCAGTAAGGTGTAAACATTTCAAAGAGTCTGTCAGTGACAATCCCGGCCATGGTGGTTCCCAGCAAAGAGTCTGTCAGTCAGTGGCGGCTGGTGCTCAAAATTTTTGGAGGGGGGCACAAACTAACTGAACAATTCTGAAACAAAAACATCAATTGCAGCCACCGTGCCCATCATTTGCAGTCTGTGCCCATCATTTGCAGCCACCTGTGCCCATAATATGCAGCCACCTGTGCCCATCACATGCAGCCACCTGTGCCCATCACATGCAGCCACCTGTGCCCATCACATGCAGCCACCTGTGCCCATCACATGCAGCCACCTGTGCCCATCACATGCAGCCACCTGTGCCCATCACATGTAGCCACCTGTGCCCATAATATGCAGCCACCTGTGCCCATCACATGCAGCCACCTGTGCCCATCACATGCAGCCACCTGTGCCCCTTTACATGCAGCCACCTGTGCCCCTTTACATGCAGCCACCTGTGCCCATCACATGCAGCCACCTGTGCCCATCACAAGCAGCCTTTGTGCCCACCCGCTGTCTGCCCAGCACTTACCCCATCGTGGTGGTGGGTCAGGCAGCGGGACGGGCGGCGAGCTGTGGGACGGTAGCATGGCAATGGCTCCTGTGTGTCCTCCGACTCCTCCGTGCGTGTCTTCTTCCTGTTTTCCTTGGCGCCAATAGGAGAGCATGTGCCTTTAGCCAATCAGGTGCCTGGTATTTCATGCGGGCCTCCTGATTTGCTGAGAGGCAGTTCTGTGTTAGCAAAGCAAATATTCATTTGCTTTGCTAACACAGCTGGGTGTACTGCGAGTGCAGTGAATTGCGCTCGCAGGTCACCTTTTTTGATGCCCACTAGAGCCTATGGCTCTAATCAGGTGCTTCAAAAACACCCCCCCCGGCCACTAATTCAGATGCCCGGCAAGGGGCCGGACGCGTGAATAGGAGGTGTCTACAGCGGCCGTGGATAGATTCATGCAATGCATGAATCTATCCATGGTACGCAGAGGGGGTGGCTGGAGAGAGGGGGCACCTAATGGACGCACCGCCACTGCCGTCAGTGATGATCCCGGCCATGGTGGTTCCCAGCAAAGAGTCCGCCAGTGATGATCCTGGCCATGGCGGCTCCCAGAAAAGAGTCCGTCAGTGATGATACTGGCCGGGGTGGCTCCCAGCAAAGAGTCCGTCACTGATGATCCTGGCCATGGTTGTTCCCAGCCCACAGAAGTTATTCCTCTGAACATTCAGCATGTGGAAAGCATGATCATGGATAATCGATCACGACCTATCGTGAAATTTACTCGCCACCACCAAAAAAATGTCAAACAATTGCACCTACAGGTAAAGTGATGGCAAGCGTTTTCTGGGACAAACATGGCATTGTTCATGTGGATCTTCTACCCCGTGGTACCACTATCAACAGTGAATATTACTGTTGTGTTCTGCGTGATGTGCATATGCATCTGCGGAAAAAAAACGGCCTGGTTTGATCACTAAGGGTGTCCCGTTTCTCCAGGACAACACACAAACTCAGACTGCTCACAGCACTATGTGCACATTACAGAAACTCAGCCGGGAGGTATTGCCACATCCCCCCCTTACAGCTCGGACCTCGCTCTGAGTGATTTCCCACCAGTTTGGACCTCTAAAAGAGTTCCTCGGAGGTCAGCCTTTCAGCCCTGATGACAAAGCGAAACAGGCTGTCCTAGGATGGTTCGGGTGTACAGACAAATCTTTCTGTGCCAAAGATTTCCAGACATTAGTAAAACGTCGGGATAGGTGTATAAAATGTAGCAAGGGGGCATGTTGAAAAATAAATGCAGTTTCCACTCCTTGAAATAAGTTCTTCTAATATATAAACTCAAAATTCCCGGTTTTACTTTGAACGCCCTTTCGTATGTTGTCATTGGTAGCGTGTTGGGCAACTTTAGATTTACCAAAACTCATGGCTAATAGGTGGAAAAAGACAATTGATGCCGTTTGTATGCAGTAACTGATGCTATAAGGAGGACCGATTCACCAACCAAGACAAACGGCCAACGTTTCAGTGTTGCATCATCACCCAACATTCTTCCTGAATAGGGATGAGCTTCGTGTTCGAGTCGAACCCATGTTCCACTCCAACATCAGCTGTTCGATCGTTCGCCGAATTGCGAACGATATGGGCCGTTCACGCCAAATTCGTGTGGCGCGTCAGGGCCCATAATTCACTGTGGCATCGCAGTGCATTGGCTGATTGGCCAAGCATACACTGTGACCCGCATGCTTGGCCAATCACAGCGCCGTCGGTAGAGAGAGCTATAATTGGCCAAAGCCAGGGTGGCTTTGGCCAATTATGGCTCAGGGGGTTTAGAACACACCCCACACTATATAAGGCCGCCTCCACGGCGGCCCTGTGTAGTGTGTTCCGGCGTGCTGAGAGATAGAGAGAGAGAAAGAGACAGTGTCATTTGATTTGAGTTAGCTAGTTCAGGCAGGACAGTCAGTGAGTTAGCTGCACTTACAGTGTATTGTGTGTATATATATATATATGCATCCCAGGTGTTGTGTGTGTGTGTGTATATATATATATATATATATATATATATATATATATATATATATATATATATATATATATATATATATATATATATATATATATATATATATATATATATATATACTGTATTCAGTTTAGCTAGATCCGTTCCTGTTATCTTCCTACTGACAGGCAGGCTTGTCTTGTTACAGTATTTACAGCTACCTGAAGAAAATTGCTGGTGTTCTTTTGATCCTATTAGTACCACGGTCAGGCAGCTAGACTATTTACAGTTAGTGCAGTGCGTCCTGCTCAGTGTTCAGCTAAAACTACAAGTTAGTGGGGTGCGTCCTCCTCATAGTGTTCAGCTAAAACTACAAGTTAGTGTAGCGAGACCTCTGCACAGTGTTCAGCTAAAGCTACAAGTTAGTGTAGTGCGTCCTGCTCACAGTGTTCAGCTAAAACTACAAGTTAGTGTAGTGTGACCTCTGCACAGTGTTCACCTAAAGCTACCTGTAGAAGGTTGGTGGTGTTCTCATACGGCAGGCAGTTGATTTTGCTAGCTGCAGTATCAGTACATAGATACAGTATATATATATATATATATATATATATATATATATATATATATATTTAAATATCTTATATCCCATCTTAGTGCAGCTACAGGCCATTAGTATGTCTGGAAGGCCAACAAGGAGAGGCAGACAGTCACAAGCCAATAAAAGAGGGCAAGCAGGCTCTGTGTCTAGTGCTGGTCGTGGAGACGGTGCATCCTCATCAGCACGTGGCTGTGGGACACGCTTGGCCTTTTTTTCAGCAGCTGGCCGTGTTGAGCAGCAACATGCGGAAGACTTGGTCGAGTGGATGACCAAGCCGTCCTCATCCTCCTCATCCTCTCTCACCCATGCTCAGGGTACTTTGTCTGGCAAAGCAGCGGCCTCTTCCCTCGGCTCAATGTCATCAGTGACTCCTTCCCTAGCTCCACCATGTCCTCCTGAGTCCCTCGAACTGTTTGACCACAGTGTTGGGTACATGCTCCAGGAGGATGCCCAGCGTTTGGAAGGCTCTGATGATGATACTGAGCTAGATGAAGGTAGTAACATGAGCACGGACAGAGGGGGTGCCCAAGAAGGACAGCAATCTGGCAGTCATGCTCCCCCTGCTGCAGCATACTGCCAGGTTTGCTCCAGTGATGAGGAGGGAGGGGATGATGAGGTCACTGACTCAACGTGGGTACCTGATAGGAGAGAGGAGGAGGAGGAGGAGGCAGCACATCACCAACGAGGCAGGATGCCCTCCAGGGGCCAGCCTAAGGGCAGCACATTGACTGCATCACACCCCAAAGCTCCGCATGTGCAGGACGATGCTGTCTCTGCGCGTTATTCAAAAAGTTCTTTGGTGTGGGCCTTTTTTGAGACGAGTGCATCAGATCGCATCGCTGCTATTTGCAACATATGTCTCAAGCGTATCTCGCGTGGCCAAAACATCTCCCGCTTGGGCACCACATGCTTGACCAGACATATGTTGACCTGTAATGCAGTTCGTTGGCAAGCGTATCTAAAAGACCCACACCAAAGAACAAAGAGGACCTCTCCTTGCTCCTCATCAGCTGAGATCTCCAACCCCACTATACCTTCAGTCCTCTCTGAGACCTGTACTGAGAGGAATGAAGGTGTAGAATTAGGTGTGTCACAGCCAAGTGCTTGTGGGCAATCTGCTTTCGGTACACCGACGTCAGATTGTACCAGGCAAATTTCCCTGCCCCAGCTGCTGCACCGCCGAAAGAAGTTTGCTCCCAGCCATCCACATGCCCAGCGGTTGAATGCTAGCTTGGCAAAATTGCTAGCACTTCAACTGCTGCCTTTTCAGTTGGTAGACTCTGCCCCCTTCTGTGAGTTTGTGGAATGTGCGGTTCCTCAGTGGCAGGTACCCAAACGCCACTTTTTCTCACGGAGGGTGATTCCGGCTCTCTACCGGCATGTGGAAGGCAATGTCCATGCCTCGCTGAACAGGGCGGTTACCAGTAAGGTGCATATTACCGCTGACTCATGGTCCAGCAGGCATGGACAGGGACGTTACCTAAGTTTCACGGCACATTGGGTGACTCTGCTATCAGGTGGGAAGGATGCAGGACAAGGTGCAGTAGTGTTGGAGGTTGTTCCGCCACCACGCCTACAAAATGCCACTACTAATGATTGTGACACACCTCTCTTCTCCACCCCCTCTTCTTCTTCCTCCATGGCCTCTTCCTGTGCTTTGTCCTCGGAACCAGCCTTGCTCCGTAGGCGTTCAAGGGGCTACGCAAGTACGCAGGCCAAAAGATGCCATGCGGTGCTTGAGCTGGTGTGCTTGGGGGACAGGAGTCACACTGGGGCAGAGGTTCTGTCAGCTCTGCAGGGGCAGGTTCAGAGGTGGTTGACGCCACGCCAACTTAAGGCAGGAATGGTGGTTTGCGACAATGGCACCAACCTCCTCTCTGCCCTCCGACAGGGACAAATGACCCATGTGCCCTGTTTGGCTCACGTCCTTAACTTGGTGGTGCAGCGGTTCTTGGGCAGCTGTGAGGGCCTACAGTGTTGTGGCCACAACAACACCTAAGGCCCAAATTTCTGCTGAGTATATAGGGCAGGCCCCTACTTTCAAACATCTAACTTACAAACGACTCCTACTTGCAAACGGAAGGAGACAACAGGAAGTGAGATGAAATCTACCCCTAGGAAGGGAAATTCTCTCCTGTAAGAGTTAATATGGGAAAAAACATTTCTCCTTTCCACTGATGCTTTCCAATCCTTGTTCCACAAAAAAACCCACATTTTCAAAAAACATTTTTCATTGGGACAAAGTGAGGTGAAATCTTCTGAAGAGGAGCACAGACAGCAAAACAAATGTCACAGGGGTGATAACCCTTCCCTATGTTTTCCAAAAAGCTTAAAATAGATTTTTTGGCTGGAGCTAAACACGTTAAAAATGTACCCGTTCAAAATTACAAACAGATTCTACTTAACAACAAACCTACAGTCCCTGTCTTGTTTGCACCGCCTGTATACTGCTGTTCAGAGTATATAGGGCCTGGTGGCCCCACATCTTTCCTTTTTTTAATTTGGGTGCGGGGTTCCCCTTAATATCCATACAAGACCCAAAGGGCCTGGTAATGGACTGGGGGGTACCCATGCCGTTTGTCTCACTGATTTTCATCCATATTGCCAGGACCCGACATTACATTAAAGCCGCAAGCAGTTTTAAATGACTTTTATTCCTTTAAAAATGACATTTGGTGCAGGGACTGTTCTAAACACGGGAAACACGCGTCACTTTACAGGCATACTATAGACACCCCCCAGGTACGATATTTAAAGGAATATTTCACTTTTTTTTTTTTTTTTTTTTTACTTTAATTATTAAAATCACTGCTCCCGAAAAAATGGCAGTTTTTAAAAGTTTTTTTTGCATTGATACATGTCCCCTGGGGCAGGACCCGGGTCCCCAAACCCTTTTTAGGACAATACCATGCAAATTAGCCTTTAAAATGAGCAATTTCGATTTTGAACGTTCGAGTCCCATAGACGTCAATGGGGTTCTAACGTTCGTGCGAATTTTCGGTCCGTTCGCAGGTTCTGGTCCGAACCGGGGGGTGTTCGGCTCATCCCTATTCCTGAAGTCAACAAGATCTGTAGACGCAACAGTTCCTCGGTGGGTTGTAGGCGACAGGGAAGAACGGTTAGGCATGTAGCTCCAGGCAACTGTCCTACTTTGTTTGGCACTCCAGAGCATCCCAAAGTGGATTTTCAAGTTTATGTTCTGTCATTAATATGAAGGTGGAGATTCCGGCAGGGCGACTCGTGTGAGGTGTGTAGAGTAAGGAGAAGACAGCAGTACGAGAGGGAGCTGGGAGCACCTAGAGCTCTCCCTAATTCTTTTCCATCATCCTTCCGTGACAAATCTCTATTTTTTTATTTCAATTTTTCTACAGCAGAACAATGACCAGCACGGTGCAAGATCTGATCCTCGTCTTGTGTCTACTCTTCAGGAAAGGTGAGTGAAAGGAAACATATCAATCCTTTATTATATCTTTACTCTTCAAAAGTCATTGAAACTAAGAGTAGCAACAAAATACATGTGGTCCATTAAGTCTCCCCCCCCCCCCCTTTTTTTTTTCTTTTTTTTGCTGTTATTTTTTAGTTTTGTATAGATGTGTGCCTATACCGAGCCTGTGTAAACTTTCAGTAAAAAAAACAAAAAACAAAACAAAAAAAAAACCTGTTTATAATGCTACTTTTAATTTTCTGCTCATTAAAAGACAACCTCCCCCCCCCCCCAAAAAAAAAAAAAAATATGAAAAAAAAAATAGTCCACACCACAACAATTGTTTAATGTTTTTATTTTTATTTTTTTTTTACTTTTAATAAATTACATAAAACAATACAATTGTACAACACCTCCCAAATATAGCAGTCCATAAATAGTCAAACCCGCAAATGCAAATTGAGCCCTGGATGACACTGACCCAGGTCAGTAAAACAAATACCGTACATAGATTTTTATTGTAATTCTACAGATAATTGTATAAATGTGTATATTACAGGGTGCAAAAAAAAGCTGAAATTTAACAACCCTGCAAACCTGCACTGCCCCACCCCAAAAACGAACCTATACGATGCCTGTGCAAAAATGTTAAAAAAAAAAAAATATATATATATATATATATATATATATATATATATATATATATATATACAAAAACTGAATAAATTAGGTATGCATATAGGTGTATATTACAAAGTGCAAAAATCTGAAATTTGATTACTCTAATAACCATCACCACCCCACCCAAAATTAAAAAAATATATTCAAAAACTGAAATAATAATAATAATAAAAAAGGTATGTTTAACTGTCTTTATTACAAAGTAAAACAATCTGAAATTTGTTTACCCTAATAACCATCTTCCCCCCATCCAATAAATTAACCTAGATAACGGTTGCGCAAAAATGCAAAAAAAAATCAAAATAACTGAAATATAAAAATGAAATAATTAAAGTGTGTGTGTGTATGTATATATATATATATATGTATATATGTAATATATATATATATACTTTTAGAATTTTAATTTTATTTTTTATATTTATATTTTTATAAATATAATAATATTTCCGTTATTTTGCATTTTTTGCTTTTTTTTTTTTTTTGCATTTTTTTTTTTTTTTGCATTTTTTGTATTAAAGTACTAAAATCTGAAATTTGATAACCCTAATCACCAGCACCCCTTCAACCAATAACTAAATAAATACATAAACTAACTTAGATTACGCCTGTGCAAAAATGTGAAAAATGTTTGGAAAAATCCAAAAACTGAAAAAAGCTATTAAAAAAAAATAAAATAAACAAATTAGGTATGTGTAACTGTGTATATTACAAAGTACAAAAATCTGAAATGTGTTTACCCTAATACCCATCTCCAACCCACCCAATAAACAAACCTAGATAACGCCTGTGCAAAAATACAAAAAAAAAAATGCAAAAATAAAAAAAAACTGAAATATAAAAATTAAATAATTAAACAAAGTTTGTATAAATGTATATATGAACAAAGAACAAAAATCTGAAATTTGATAACCCTAATAACCAGCACCACCTCATCCAATAATTAAATACATAAACTAACCTAGATTACGCCTGTGCAAAAATGCAAAAAAAAAAAATATGAAAAAAAGTAAAAAAAAAATGAAATATAAGAATTAAAAAAATAAAGTATATATAAATGTGTATATTACAAAGTACAAAAATCTGAAATTTGATAACCCTAAACCAGCACCACCTCATCCAATAACTAAATAAATACATAAACTAACCTAGATTACGCCTGTGCAAAAAATGCAAAAATGAAAAAAAAAAAATGAAAAAAAGTAAAAAAATTATGAAATATAATTTTTTTTAAAAATAATGTAGGTATAAATGTATATATTACAAAGTACAAAAATCTGAAATTTGATAACACTAATAACCAGCACCACCTCATCCAATAACTAAATAAACTAACCTAGATTACGTCTGTGCAACAATATGAAAAAAATATGCAAAAATCCAAAAACTGAAATAAACAATTAAAAAAAATAAAATAAACAAATTAGGTATGTGTAACTGTGTATATCACAAAGTACAAAAATCTGAATTTTTTTTTACCCTAATAACCATCTCCAACCCACCCAATAAATTAACCTAGATAACAGCTGTGCAAAAAGTAAAAAAAATCTATGCAAAAATTAAAAAAAAAAAAATATTAATTTAAAAAATAAAAAAATAAAAAATTTACAGTATAAAATACTAAATAAATCTTTACTAAATAAAGTACAGCATAAATGTGTATACTGATTCCTCTTGTACCAGATTGTAATGTAACTGTAATGTCTGCCTTTATTTTGTTAAGCTCTGCGCAAACTGTTGGCGCTATATAAAACTTGTATAATAATAATAACAATATTACAAAGTACAAAAATCAGAAATTTGATCACCCTTATAACCAGCTCCACTCTAGCCAATAAACTAACTGATAACCCCTGTGCAAAAAATGTAAAAATAAAAACCCTGAAATATAAAAAATAAAAAATAAACAAAAAAATGCGGTGTGTATAAATATTTATATTACAACGTTATTGCAAAAAATCCAAAAAATAAAATTTAAAAAATAAATAAATGATATGTATAAATGTGTACACTTCAGAGTACAAAAATCTAAAAGTTGAAAACACATAAGCTCCCTGCCAGCTGTCCCTGGGTTATATATTGCGATCCGACACCATCCATGGGATACACCATCCTTCTCCTTTTTTGCAAGCTTAATATTATTTGCTTTTTTTATTTTTTGGGCTTTTTTTAATTGTTTATTTTTTTAGCATTATTTTTTACACAGGTGTTATCCAGGTTAGTTTGTTGAATAGATTGGTGATGGTTGTTATAAAATTTCAGATTTTTAAATAATGTAATTAACACATTTTTACATACAGTATATTGTATTTTGTATGTGTTTTATTTGGTGAATTATATTACACACACACTATATTGCCAAAAGTATTGGGACGCCTGCCTTTACACACAAACTTTACCGGCATCCCAGTCTTAGTCCGTAGGGTTCAATACGAGTTGGCCCCTCCCCTTTGCAGCTATAACAGCTTCAATTCTTCTGGGAAGGCCGTCCACTAGGTTTAGGAGAGTGTCTATGGGAATGTTTGACCATTCTTCCAGAAGAGCATTTGTGAGGTCAGGCACTGATGTTGGACGAGAAGGCCTGGCTCACAGTCTCCACTCGAATTCATCCCAAAGGTGTTCTATCGGGTTGAGGTCAGGACTCTGTGCAGGCCAGTCAAGTTCCTCCACCCCAAACTCGCTTATCCATGTCTTTATGGACCTTGCTTTGTGCACTGGTCCAAATCATTTGGTGGAGGGGGGATTATGGTGTGGGGGGAGGGGGGGGATTATGGTGGGGGGTTGTTTTTCAGGGGTTGGACTTGGCCCCTTAGTTCCAGAGAAGGGAACTCTTAAGGCGTCAGCATAGCAAGACATTTTGGACAATTTCATGCTCCCAACTTTGTGGGAACAGTTTGGGGATGGTCCCTTCCTATTCCAACATGACTGCTCACCAGTGCACAAAGCAAGGTCCATAAAGACATGGATGAGTGAGTTTGAGGTGAAGGAACTTGACTAGCCTGCACAGAGTCCTGACCTCAACCCGATAGAACACCTTAGGGTGGAGACTGTGATGCAGGCCTTCTTGCCTAACATCAGCGCCTCACAAATGCTCTTCTGGAAGAATGGTCAAACATTCCCATAGACACCCTCCTAAACCTTGTAGACGGCCTTCCCAGAAGAGGTGAAGCTGTTATAGCTGCAAAGGGCGGAGCCAACTCAATATTGAACCCTATGGACTAAGACTGGGATGCCATTAAAGTTCATGTGCGTGTAAAGGCAGGTGTCCCAATACTTTTGGCAATATAGTGTATTATTGATATGGTTTACTGACGCGGGGAGGTGCCATCCACAGGGCTCTATTTGAGTTTCCAGATGGATGAAAACATTATACATGGATTGAAGTATTGATAGTCTTTATTTTATCTCTTTTTGGGGGGAGGGGGTGATTTTTTTTTAATGATTTAACGACTTCCCATCCCGCCCATTATCATATGACGTCCTCAGGAAGGATCGCCCGTTTGGGGCTTCCCGGCCGTCTGGATGGGCCTCACTCAGGAGCCGATGCGCGTGCCTGGCGGGCCGCGATGTCCTCCGTGCGCCCGCGATTGCCCGATAACAGAGCAGGGCCGTGGATCTGATCCACGTCCTGTCAGGTGAGAGGAGACCGATCTGTGTGTTCCCAGTACAGAGGAACACCGATCGGTCTCCTCCCCTTATGAGTCCCCTCCCCCTACAGTTAGAGTCACTCACTAGGACACACAGTTAACCCTTTGATCGCCCCCCTAGTGTTAACCTCCTTCCCTGCCAGTGACATTTACACAGTAATCAGTGCATTTTATAGCACTGATCAATGTATAAATGTCACTGGTGACAAAAGTGTCCGATGTGTCCGCCGCAATATCGCAGTCACGATAAAAATCGCAGATCGCCGCCATTACTACTAAAAAAAAATAAATAAAAATGCCATAAATCTATCCCCTATTTTGTAGACGCTATAACTTTTGCGCAAACCAATCAGTATACGCTTATTGTGATTTTATTTTATTTTTTTTTTTAATACCAAAAATATGTAGAAAAATACATGTCGGCCTAAACTGAGGAAAAAATTAGTTTTTTTTGTTTTGTTTTTTTGTTTTTTTTTTTAAATTGGGATATTTATTGTAGCAAAAAGTAAAAAAAATTGTTTTTTTTGTTTTTTTTTTTTGTTTTTTTTTTAAATTGGGATATTGTAGCAAAAAGTAAAAAATATTGTTTTTTTTGTTTTTTGTTTTTCTTTTCAAACTCGTCCCTATTCTTTTGTTTATAACGAAAAAAAAAAAAAAAAAAACGCAGAGGTGATCCAATACCACCAAAAGAAAGCTCTGTTTGTGGGAAAAAAATGTTAAAAATCTCATTTGTGTACAGTGTAGCACGACCGCGCAATTGTTGTTCAAAGGGAGACAGCGCTGAAAATTGGCCTGGGCAGGAAGGGGGGTGAAAATGGCCGGTATTGAAGTGGTTAATCTGTGGGATTTTTTTGGAGGTGTTTGTACAATGGTATAATGTCATGCAGTTTACAGTTGTTGTTTTTTTTTTTTTTCTTTCATACAATTGTTGTGGTGAGGAGATTTGTTGAAGGGGGTTTTGTATTCTATATATATTTATCTATTGTCTTGTTGGTTTTGTGTTTTGAACACCCGGCTGACTTTATTCTTCAGATCGTCCTCTTCTGTGTCCTTCATTCATGTCTAGTAAGAATCCAACCCCCCCCCCCCCCCTCAGCAATGCCAGTGTAGTGTGGATGAGTGCCTCCCGTTGAATAATGCCTCCTACACTACGTCACACCAGCTGATTTCCCGATCAGCTGGCGTGACGTAAGGCTGCACATGCGCAGTTCGTCGGATGCATTTTCCGATGGGAGGAAGAGAAAACAGTGTAGGAGTGAAGAGAGGCATGGGAGATATTTTGAGCTCCTGTATCTGGGGACCCACTTGGTAAAAACCCACCAAACTTGGCACACTTGTAGGGAAGACCCACGACTGCACGTGGAAGAAATTTCGGGTCCAGGGAGTTGAAGAGCAGCCAGTACCGACTCCCCAAAATGGGCCCCTCGCTTCATTATTCCGCCTGCGGGAAAAAACAGGCGACTTTGAGCTCCGGTTTCCCACCAAACTTGGCACACTTGTAGGGGGGAGCCATGGCTACACGTGGAAAAAAATTTAGGGTCCAGGGAACCGAAGGAAGGCCGGTACCGACTCCCCAAAGTGGGCCCCTCGCTTCATTTTTCCGCCTGCGGGAAAAAACAGGCAACTTTGAGCTCCGGTTTCCCACCAAACTTGGCATACTTGTAGGAGGGAGCCATGGCTACACATGGAAGAAATTCAGGGTCCAGGGAACCGAAGGAAGGCCGGTACCGACTCCCCAAATTAGGCCACTCTCTTAACATGGGAGTCTACGGGAAAATCAGGCCAAATTGTGGCGAATTTCACTTATCGCTCAACCATTCGACGACCGAATGGGCTAGCGACACCAAACTTGCACCCCTTTTTCCCAGATATCACAGCTACACCTCATAAAAAATTTGGAGGTTCGGGGACCCTTTACCGGGGATTTACCGGGGCCAAAATGTTGACCGTCTTCACGGTACCGGTGCTCCCTGACCATGGGTCACAAAACTACAAAACTTGGGGGTGATGTAGAAGCACTCTATGGGTACCCTCACACCAAACCGGGGCCCGGTACCCCAACCGGAACACAGAAGCTCAAAGTATCTCCCAAGCCTCTCCTACACTCCTACACTGTTTTCTCTTCCTCTTGCTTGCCTCTCGTCAGAAAATGCATCCGACGAACTGCGCATGTGCAGTCTTACGTCACGCCGGCTGATCGGGAAATCAGCTGGTGTGATGTAGTGTAGGAGGCATTATTGGACGGGAGGCACTCATCCACACTACACCAGAACATCTTCCTTCTAAAACATTCCATTTTGTGAACCTTTCAATAATAAGCACAGTTACAATTTTGCTACAAATTTTAGAGACTTACATTTAAATTATTACATTTCAGGGGGACAGAACTGTGAGATTGTGTGCTGTTATGTGTTGGTGGAAGAGAGGGATAAATTAATAAAGGGGGGATATGATCTCCATGTATAAATACATAAGGGGGGATATGATCTCCATGTATAAATACATAAGGGGGATATGATCTCCATGTATAAATACATAAGGGGGGATATGATCTCCATGTATAAATACATAAGGGGGGGTAAGATCTCCATGTATAAATACATAAGGGGGGGTAAGATCTCCATGTATAAATATATAAGGGGGGGATATGATCTCCATGTATAAATACATAAGGGGGGGATATGATCTCCATGTATAAATACATAAGGGGGGATATGATCTCCATGTATAAATACATAAGGGGGGATATGATCTCCATGTATAAATACATAAGGGGGGGTAAGATCTCCATGTATAAATATATAAGGGGGGGATATGATCTCCATGTATAAATACATAAGGGGGGATATGATCACTATATATAAATACATAAGGGGGGATATGATCTCCATGTATAAATACATAAGGGGGGATATGATCTCCATGTATAAATACATAAGGGGGGATATGATCTCCATGTATAAATATATAAGGGGGGGGTAAGATCTCCATGTATAAATATATAAGGGGGGATATGATCTCCATGTATTTTTTTCTGTTAGTTAACAAGTTGTGGACCCGTTTTTTTTTTTTTACGTATTAAACCATAGACTAACATTCATAGATAAGAACAGAAGGAGTAGTTGATCGAGGGAATATCCGGTTGCCTCCGGGGAGATCAGAAAGGAAGCTATTTTTTGCTCTGAGAAAATTGTATCGTTCTTTATAAGGGTTTTATTTTAATTTTTTTTGCCTTCGTCTGGATCAACTGTGAGTATATCAGATGATAATAATAATAATAATAATAATAATAAATGTTTATAAGCGTCTTTCAGAACACCCGAGGTCGCCTTCAACAAAACGAACAACAAAAAGTAAATACAATAAATACATAATACATAATTACATAAACATTAAAGTGATTGTAAAGCTTTCATTTTTTTTTTTCATTAAAATAATAAACATGTTATAATTACCAGCTCTGTAATGGATTTTGCACAGAGTCCCCCTCTTCTCGGGTCCCACACCGGCGCTCCTGGCTCCTCCCTCCTGTCGGGTGCCCCCCATAGCATAGCACCTGATCCGCTGCTCTGAGTATCCATTCACACACAGAGCCGAGGTTCAGCCCCCCCCTCCTCCCCATCCCATGTCCTGGTTGGCTCACTGGCTGTGATCGACAGCAGCGGGAGCCAATGGCCAATAACCGATCAGTAGTGTGAGTCCTCGGAGAGGCAAGGCTCTCGTGGACATCGCTGGATCGAGAGGGGGCTCGGGTAAGTCTTGGGGGGTGGGGGGTGTTCTGCACAACTACTTTACAACCACTGTAAGGACCAGGGGCTCAGTGTAAGAATCCTGTTTCCACACCAATGAAGTTGCACCAGGAATTTCCTGGGGATTCAGATTTTTCTGCCCCCCCCTTTATTCTGAAGCCCCGAGGCAGCTCCCTAATCAGCCTTACGCTGGTGTCAGCCCTGTATAGGATTGTACATATGGAGGTTTTATTATTTACATTTTTTTATTCTGTTTGTTGACTTAGATGGACTTGTGCCTTTTTTCAGACTATGAAACACAATGAAAATAAATGTGTTTAGATGTCCATTAAGGTGTCTGTAAACCCTTCACAATCCACTTTTCTCTACAGTTAAGCCTATAATAAGACCTATAATAAGACCTATGATAAGACCTATAATAAGACCTATAATAAGACCTCTAATAAGACCTATAATAAGACCTATAATAAGACCTATGATAAGACCTATAATAAGACCTATAATAAGACCTCTAATAAGACCTATAATATGACCTATAATAAGACCTCTGATAAGACCTATGATAAGACCTATAATAAGACCTATGATAAGACCTATAATAAGACCTATAATAAGACCTATGATAAGACCTATGATAAGACCTATGATAAGACCTATGATAAGACCTCTAATAAGACCTATGATAAGACCTATGATAAGACCTCTAATAAGACCTCTAATAAGACCTATGATAAGACCTATAATAGGACCTATGATAAGACCTCTAATAAGACCTATGATAAGACCTATGATAAGACCTATGATAAGACCTATAATAGGACCTATGATAAGACCTATGATAAGACCTATAATAAGACCTATGATAAGACCTCTAATAAGACCTCTAATAAGACCTATGATAAGACCTATGATAAGACCTATGATAAGACCTATGATAAGACCTATAATAGGACCTATAATAAGACCTATGATAAGACCTATAATAGGACCTATGATAAGACCTATAATAGGACCTATGATAAGACCTATGATAAGACCTATAATAAGACCTATAATAAGACCTCTAATAAGACCTCTAATAAGACCTATGATAAGACCTATGATAAGACCTATGATAAGACCTATGATAAGACCTATAATAGGACCTATGATAAGACCTCTAATAAGACCTATGATAAGACCTATGATAAGACCTATGATAAGACCTATAATAGGACCTATAATAAGACCTATGATAAGACCTATGATAAGACCTATAATAGGACCTATGATAAGACCTATGATAAGACCTATAATAGGACCTATGATAAGACCTATGATAAGACCTATGATAAGACCTATGATAAGACCTATGATAAGACCTATGATAAGACCTATGATAAGACCTAGAATAAGACCTAGAATAAGACCTAGAATAAGACCTAGAATAAGACCTAGAATAAGACCTAGAATAAGACCTAGAATAAGACCTATGATAAGACCTCTAATAAGACCTATGATAAGACCTATGATAAGACCTATGATAAGACCTATGATAAGACCTATGATAAGACCTATAATAGGACCTATAATAAGACCTATGATAAGACCTATGATAAGACCTATGATAAGACCTATGATAAGACCTATGATAAGACCTATGATAAGACCTATGATAAGACCTATGATAAGACCTATGATAAGACCTATGATAAGACCTAGAATAAGACCTAGAATAAGACCTAGAATAAGACCTAGAATAAGACCTAGAATAAGACCTAGAATAAGACCTAGAATAAGACCTAGAATAAGACCTAGAATAAGACCTAGAATAAGACCTAGAATAAGACCTATGATAAGACCTATAATAAGACCTATAATAAGGCTTTACCTGTAGCTACCCCGGATGTCTCCTAAACCTGCAGGCAGGACGGATCCATGAGCCCAATTCTGACCCCCCCCCCAATCTGAATGTCGCAGCTGAAATCCAGACTCAACAGTCCGGGCAACTGCCGCTCACTGGATATTTTCTCTTTTCCCCACCATTCTCTGTAAACCCCCGAGAGATGGTTGTGTGTGAAAATCCCAGAAATACTCCGACCGGCCCCGTCTGCCGCCAACAACCACGCCACGTTCAAAGTCCCTTCAATCCCCCTTTCTTCACCATTCCGCTGCTGGGTTTGAAAATCAGCAACAAGTCTTCACCACGTCTAGATGCCTAAATGCATCGAGTAGCTGCCATGTGATTGGCTGATTTAGCAATTTGTGTTACCGAGCGACTGAACAGGTGTACCTGATAAAGTGGCCGGCGAGTGTATATGTATATACTGTAGATATTATTAAAGTTCAACAGTTTCCTGATGAAGTAGGTGCCACAGGCAAAACACGTTGAAAGAGCGGCACACCCTAACCCCCGGGGTGTGGACAAACCTATTCTATAATGTAAATGTCACACTGTAGGATTGAACACCCGCGTACAGAAAATGTGAGGAATGCAGAGCAAGGGCAGTGTCTGCCTTTTATTGTAATGACACAATGACACTTTAGGGCTGGGATATGCAATTAGTGGACCTCCAGCTGTTGCTATGCTTTTTATGTGTTAAAGTTTTTTTTTGTTTTATTTTTTGCTTTTTACCATAAGTGGTTTGTCTCATGCAAGTGCCATTAAAGTCCAACATTGCCATCAGTATTTTCCTAGACTTTTATGCTTTACCATAAATCAGTGGCGGCCCGTAATGCAGGGTGCAGGGGCGCCGCCCCCCCCCTCTATCCATGCGTCCCGCCCCCTCCTAACCTACATGTAGGGCGCCGGATGCATGGATTCCAATTACTGGTATTTTTTTTTTTTTTTTTTGAAGCACGTGATTAGAGGCAGAGGCTCTAATAGTTTTTCAAAAAATGTGAGCTCGGGGGGCACAGAGCACTGCGCCCCCCGAGCCCACACAGTTTTGTGACAATAACGAACGAGTATTTGCTATTGTCACACTGATTCTCCTCCCGGCCAATCAGGAAGCAGGTGCTGAGACCCGTTTCCCGATTGGCTGAAAGGAGAAGCGATCCTATTGGCCTAGGAGGAGGAGGGGGGAGGAGACGCATGGCTGCCGTGATGCAGAGGAGGAGATGAAGGGGAAGCCGTCGCCATAGATGGGGTAAGTGCGGGGCTGGTAACCGACCATGCGGGGGGGGTTCGGGTGACCTGACCAACTGGGGGGGGGGGGCAGGGGGTGGCTGTGGGAGCATTATTTGCCCCCCCCAAAAAAAAAAAAAAAAAAACAGCCGCCACTGCCATCAATTATTGTCAAAGGCATGTATGGCACCTGAGAAGTCCTAGTTTTTTGTTCTTCTCTTTTTGGTACCTGATTTGGGGAGTTGGCCGCCCCCTACTGAGCCGATTCAGATATTTCTCACATACCTGTAAAAATCTGCATTTTTTTTCTAGAAAATGACTTAGAACCCTCAAAATTTAAGGGGACAGCAGGGGGGGGAAATCGGCTGCACCCGCTACTCCGGGAACACTGCGGGCAGCGCAGGGCTTAAGTGGCAGCTGCTTTGGGCCCCACAGAGATGACAGGGCCCCGGGGAAGCTGCCCCTTTTGCCCTGCGCTAAAGACGGCCCTGTTTACAGGTTACCAGTTTAGATTTACATTGGAGGTCTAGTGCTAGAATTATTGCTCTCACTCTGACTTTCGCGGTAATACCTCACATGCGTGGTGCGATTGCTGTTTACATATGCGTGCGGGTTCCTACATGCACATTCGCAATCACACATGAGCACGTGAGGCGGGGGGCACTTTAGAGATGTTTTATTTTAATTATCTATTTTATTTTTTCTACACTGTATCTTTTAGGTTTTTTTTTTTTTAACTTTATTGCTATCACAAAGAATGAACAACATCCCTTGTGATAGAATCGGCTGAGATGGGTCCTCTTTATGGAGTAATCTCTCGTTTGTCCTCCAAAGTATCTGGTCAAGCTGAGGTCAGTATACGTTCGGTGGTGTTGGGGTGGTTACATTTAATGCACCCTGAAATTTTCTCCTGCTGGAGCAAATAGGATCATGCTTTGTTTTTTTTTTTTTATTGCCTTCCTCTGGATCAACCGTGGGTATAGGATTATATATATATATATATATATACACCATATTGCCAAAAGTATTGGGACACCTGCCTTTACACGCACATGAACTTTAATGGCATCCCAGTCTTAGTCCGTAGGGTTCAATATTGAGTTGGCTCCGCCCTTTGCAGCTATAACAGCTTCACCTCTTCTGGGAAGGCCGTCCACAAGGTTTAGGAGGGTGTCTATGGGAATGTTTGACCATTCTTCCAGAAGAGCATTTGTGAGGTCAGGCATTGATGTTGGATGTACTTTTTGCAATATAGTGCGTTTGTGTGTGTATATATATATATGTGTGTGTGTGTATGTATGTATATATATATATATATATATATATATATATATATAAACAAATAAAAAACCGCGCTAAAGTGAGTCCAATAAGGTCTGTGATAATAAACAGTCTATGACGTTGAACAATGAACTCCAAAATCCTTCTGTATGGTAAGTTGAAGAAAATGAAGTAACTGTGTGGTGAACTGCTTACCAGATGTAAGCCAAAAACAGGCAGGTGGCTTAAAACCCAGCCCGGGCCTTTAGGAGCACTTCAAGTGAACTGAATCCTTTGCGCTCGGACGGCAGAGCAAATCCACATAGAGTTAAATCAAAAACAAGAAACCATAGTGTGATACTGACATAACATATTTCATCAAAGAAAAGAGGGGGTGCGTTCACACAAATAATCATAAACCAAAAAAATCATGCAGGTACCCTGGGAGTGTAAGACCACTCTGGGAAGCCAAAAATGTGTAAAGCATGCAATAGGGGATGTCCTTATGTCTACTATAAGTAGCCACCGATTACCATACAGCTAAAGGAACACCCAGTGCCCAGGTATGTGGGGCCGCTTACCAGATAGTGAACCAGTGAGGGCATCAAATAGTAGGAGTACACCTTGTATGTGATCTGGGGTAAGGATAAAAAGAACCTACAGGGGTTCCTGCTCACCAGAAGGACGACCAAAGATAGCCTGAACCGGAGCACTGGCAGAGTGTCTCGATCCCGTCTTGGCAGGTACTTCCCGGGCTCGATGGGTATGTATATTAGAGAGGAGAAGCAGCCAATAGTGTAGTAACGTACAACTCCAGTTTATTAAAAGCAAAGCAAACACTTACATCTAAAAACGAATAATACGATGCCGGCCGGCACTCAAAAAGCTCCCGTCCACTCAGAGCAAAGCGTGAGTGGGGCCCCCATTGAGAACGTCAACCTATGACGAAACGCGTCTGGGAGGGACGTGCTGACGTCACCACGCTTTGCTCTGAGTGGACGGGAGCTTTTTGAGTGCCGGCCGGCATCGTATTATTCGTTTTTAGATGTAAGTGTTTGCTTTGCTTTTAATAAACTGGAGTTGTACGTTACTACACTATTGGCTGCTTCTCCTCTCTAATATACATACCCATCGAGCCCGGGAAGTACCTGCCAAGACGGGATCGAGACACTCTGCCAGTGCTCCGGTTCAGGCTATCTTTGGTCGTCCTTCTGGTGAGCAGGAACCCCTGTAGGTTCTTTTTATCCTTACCCCAGATCACATACAAGGTGTACTCCTACTATTTGATGCCCTCACTGGTTCACTATCTGGTAAGCGGCCCCACATACCTGGGCACTGGGTGTTCCTTTAGCTGTATGGTAATCGGTGGCTACTTATAGTAGACATAAGGACATCCCCTATTGCATGCTTTACACATTTTTGGCTTCCCAGAGTGGTCTTACACTCCCAGGGTACCTGCATGATTTTTTTGGTTTATGATTATTTGTGTGAACGCACCCCCTCTTTTCTTTGATGAAATATGTTATGTCAGTATCACACTATGGTTTCTTGTTTTTGATTTAACTCTATGTGGATTTGCTCTGCCGTCCGAGCGCAAAGGATTCAGTTCACTTGAAGTGCTCCTAAAGGCCCGGGCTGGGTTTTAAGCCACCTGCCTGTTTTTGGCTTACATCTGGTAAGCAGTTCACCACACAGTTACTTCATTTTCTTCAACTTACCATACAGAAGGATTTTGGAGTTCATTGTTCAACGTCATAGACTGTTTATTATCACAGACCTTATTGGACTCACTTTAGCGCGGTTTTTTATTTGTTTATATTTTGTTGGTGGGCCCCACTTATAACTGCTGCTTCTTAGGATTTTGGCTGATACCTGCATATGGTGTCTTCTCACGTTTTATTCATTTTCACTGTTATCACTAGAGATTTATATTCTAATTTTTAATTTTTAGTTTAATCCAACCAAGCGCAATTTTTGTTGTTTCTTATATATATATATATATATATATATATATATCACGACCAACCAATAGAAGGGGAAAATAAAATAATAATAATTAAATAACATTAATAATAAAAAAATATATATATATTGTGTGTGTGTGTGTATATTTTTTATTATTAAATTATTTTTTATTAATTTTTGTTTTTTTGGTTGGTCTAGATAGACTTGTGTCTTTTTTCAACCAGACTATGTATTAAACTAAAGAAGAAAAGGTGCTTCCTATAGATTGTTATTTTTATCAACACCTCAGATTGCTTCTATTTCTGCTCTCCTGACACTCCTCGATACCTCCAGCCCAAGACCTTTGTTATATTTATGAATGATAATCCGTGTTTTATAAACTTAGACTATTCACTTTGTTACCTCCTTTGATCTTAGCAGTTGATCCTGTAGTTGTAGTAGTTGATCCTGGTAGTCTGTGAGGTCACATAACTTCTACACTCATCTCACCTTCAAATCTCTTCTAATAACGCTGACGGTGTCATATTAGTGACAATTAAATCAGGATACGTCACTCGTAAACTCCTTTTGTCAGCTACAGTAAACCTATAAAGGGCTGTATTAAGAAAACATTCATCAAAATGGGGGGGGCCTTTGTAAATTTCATCCCTTTACAGTTCCCAAAATCTCCATGCCGAAAAAGTGAGCGCCGATATGACCATGCAATTAAAAATAAAAAAAAGGCGCTGGCGCAAAACCTAATATGAGATTGTATTTAACAAAAAAAAAAAAAAAACTTCAGCATTCTTCTGGATAGAAACGATCTTTTTTGGCTGCAACACTCAGCATGTTCTGTCCACTTATAGCAATAAAGAGAACCAATGAAAAGGGTCGGGACTCTAAGCATGAAGCATGCAACGTTGGAAGCAAATAACACAATTGTCTATAAAAAAATGTTTTAATTTGTAGCATAAGTTCATGTGAAGGGGTCAGTTCACAATGCAATCAAAATAAATAGTGATAAATACATGGCTTTTCCAGTATTTGGTGAGAGGTTCCTCTCTTCTCCTCTGGAGTATGATATATATATATATATATATATACACACACATACAGGTGAACAGGTTGTCCCTGAAGTCGATGCATGTGGCAACCCAGGTAATCTTGTTGCCCTGAAGGTTACATTTTTATAAAGATAGTTGCAAGGTCTCCAAACCGCTAACGCATTTCACTCGGTCGGGACCTTACTTATAGGAGCCTTCCGTGTAAGCACCATCAGCCAAGCAAAACAAGTTAGGAGGTTTTCCTTGGCTGATGGATCAACCTGTATACGGGAAGGTTCAATGAAAGTGTTTGGGGTCTTTTATTGGGTGAGTGGTTTCTTCTCCTCTGGAGCATGGTATAGACCAGTGGTCTTCAAACTGACACCCATGGACCAGATGGCGGCCATTTTCTTGCCTTTATCTGACACGTTGGACACCATTCCTCCCACTAATATGCACTATCTCTGTCCTGCTGACACCAATGCTGGGGCTCTATTCCTTCTACTGACACCAATTCTGGGGCACTATTCCTTCTACTGACACCAACAATGAGGCAAAATTCCTCCCATTAACACCAGCGATGGGCCACTATTCCATCTACTGACACCAACAATGAGGCATAACTCCTTCCATTAACACCAATGCTGGGGCACTATTCCATCTACTGACACCAACAATGAGGCATAACTCCTTCCATTAACACCAATACTGGGGCACTATTCCTTCTACTGACACCAACAATGAGGCATAACTCCTCCCATTAACACCAGGGATGGGCCACTATTCCTTCTACTGACACCAACAATGAGGCATAACTCCTTCCATTAACACCAATGCTGGGGCACTATTCCTTCTACTGACACCAACAATGAGGCATAACTCCTTCCATTAACACCAATGCTGGGGCACTATTCCTTCTACTGACACCAACAATGAGGCATAACTTCTCTCATTAACACCAGCGATGGGGCACTATTCCTTCTACTGACACCAACAATGAGGCATAACTCCTCTCATTAACACCAGCGATGGGGCACTATTCCTTCAACTAATATCAGTGATGGGACACTATTCCTCCTTCTACTGACCACAGGTGCTATTTAATTTTCTTACTCCCAAGGCAGAGGCGTTGTTGCTTCCACTGGGCCTGGGGCATTATCTACTACCACTTGCCCCAGTCGCCCAACCCCCACCCAAACTCTGAAGCACAATAAACTGGCCCTTTGTTTAGAAAGTTTTAAGACCCCTGGTATAGACTACGACAACCCAGGTGAACTTGTTGCCCTGAAAAGTTACATTTTTATTACGATAGTTGCCAGGTGTGCAAACCCTCTAGCGCATTTCATTTGGCCAGACGCTAATTGTGGGAGTCTTATGTGTAAGCTCCTGACCAAGTGAAAGGCATTAGAAGACTTGCATACCCTAATGGATCAACTTGTTACATAGTTACATAGCAGGTAAGGTTGAAAAAAGACACAAGTCCATTAAGTCCAACCTACATTACATTACATTGTATGTTACATTGTATATCCCTGTATGTTGCGGTCGTTCTGGTGCTTATCTAATCGTTTTTTGAAACTATCGATGCCCCCCGCTGAGACCACCGCCTGTGGAAGGGAATTCCACGGGCGGTGTGGAGGAGGATGCAATAAGAATGTTTTGGGTTTTACACGGATATATTTGTATTCCCAGGTTTACTTTCTGCATCAACCATTCTCAACCAGGGTTCCTCCAAAGGTTGCTAGGGGTTCCTTGAGCTGTGGCTGATTGACCTCCTATCTGAAGATGTCTGCATTGTTCTGGGGTCAACACCACTTGGTAGTGCCAGTTGCATGAAGCTAACAATCTTTTAAGCCATCCGTAGGGACTGCATCTTGACAACCACTGTAAGGGCTACCACAAATGTAAAGGGTATTTTTTCTTTTCAATGACCACTAGTAAATTGGATTTAGTAAGGGTTCCTCAAGACCTGAAAAAGATTTCAAGGGTTCCTCTGGGGTAAAAAGGTTGAGAAAGACTGCTCTACCTAATAAAGTCATGCGGTATGAAACATCTAGATATTTCTTTCTCAACCTTTTTACCCCAGAGGAACCCTTGAAATCTTTTTCAGGTCTTGAGGAACCCTTACTAAAACCAATTCATTGGTGGTCATTGGTAAAAAAAAAAATGTCCTTTACATTTGTGGTCATGCGAAATAAGGCAGCCCTTACAGTGGTTGTCAAAATGCAATCCCTACGGATGGCTTAAAAGATTGTTAGCTTCATGCAACTGTCTCTACGAAATGGTGTTGACCCCAGAACTATGCGGGCATCTTAAGATGGGGGTTCCTTGAGCTGTGGCTGATTGACCTCCTAACAACCTTTGGAGGAACCCTAGAGTTTCAAGGAACCCTGGTTTAGAATGGCTGATCTAGATAATTGAGCAGATGTGCATCCGTAAAATTATATAGAATGATTTATCCTTTAGGAAGGTATCATTAGGTTTGTTCATAAAACAACGTGATGTATACATTTAGCAAGTGTCTGCATTTTATAAAACACATATTCTACTGACACACACTGGGATCGTTCACCAATACATAACTTACTGGGGGCCACAAGCGGATGTGTATTTGTGTAAGCCAGGGCTTTTTTTCAGCGGGAACGTGGGGGAACGCAGTTCCGGCACCTCCACCACTGAATGTAGAGTATTTAATAGCAAGGAGTACTGGAGGGTCTTATTGATGATGGCTGCTGGGGGATCTATTGTTGCTGGAATTATTATTTTTTTGCCTGGAGGGGGTCTGTTAATGGGGGGTCTTTTAATAGGGGGGGTCTTATGTTGCTGGGAGGGGTCTACTTTTGAGGGAGAGGTATATTTTTGCTGGCTGCCAGAGGGTTCATTGATTCTGGCTGCTGGGAGATCAGTTGTAGCAGCAGGGGGTCTATAGCTGCTGGGGTGGTATTTTGTTGCAAGGGGGTCAATTGTTGCGGAGGGGGGTTTATTGTTGTGTAGGGGATCTGTTGTGGTTGGGGGGGTCTATTGTTGCTAGCTGCAGGCGATCTATTTTAGTGTCTTTCTTGTTCCATACAAATTACTTGGCACCACAAAGTGATACTTATCTCTGTATTTTCTAAAAGGGGCAGTACTGGGAGGTGGTTAGGGGGTGGAATCAAGTAACAGTGCTCGGAGGTGGGTAGGGGGTGGAGACAAGTATCAGTGCTCGGAGGTGGGTAGGGGGTGGAGACAAGTATCAGTGCTCGGAGGTGGGTAGGGGGTGGAGACAAGTATCAGTGCTCGGAGGTGGGTAGGGGGTGGAGACAAGGGGTGACTCAGAAGGTGGGAGTTCCTGCACCTACTCTCTGAGGGAAAAAAAAGCCCTGGTATAAGCTTAATATATGATCATAATTTGTATAAAGGTTGCGTAATGAATTGGATACTAACTACAGGCAGCACATTGATGTATAATGTGTGATAAGGTGCTATAATTTACTATAATAGACACTTAATCTGAATACCATATCATTAAGTCATTAGGCAGAGCAATTCAATTCAAATAAAGAAACTATTTTATTTTTGTTACCCAATTAGATCCTCAATTACCCAATGATATCCTCATTTTCCCAGTTGCAATGCTTATACAAGAATATGATCATCTATAAGGACACATATTCTGTACATAAACACCCACATTGACAACATGTGACTGGGTATACACTCCAATCACAAGACCCAAAATTATTATTTTGTAACAAACAATAAAAACAAAGCTACGTAAAAAAAAAAAAAAGTTGATATTGTTTAGTTTAACCAATTGAGCTCCAGAAGGTTTTACCCCCTTCATGACCAGGGTAATTTTGCTAGTCAGCACTGTGTTACTTTAAGTGGCAATTGAGAGCTTTCTTTAGGTAATCACCACTTTTTTTTTATTTATTTTTTTTGCTATATTAACAAAAAAATAAACAAATATTTTGAAAAATTTTTTTTTTCTTATTTTCTGTTAAACAATTACAAACAAAATGTATTCTGCTACATTTCTTTGGTAAAAATAACCAAAACCAGTGTACTGTATGTTATTTAGTCTGTGTGAAAGTTATAGAGACTAGAGACTACAAACTATTATATATATATATATATATATATATATATATATATATATATATATATATATATATATATATATATATATATATATATATATATATATATATATATATATATATATATATATTCTCTATAGAGAGAGATATCATCTATATATCTCTCTCATATATATATATATATATATATATATATATATATATATATATATATATATATATATATAGAGAGATCCATATATATAAAACTATCTCTCTCTATATCTCTCTCTATCTCGTTAGTGTTACAAGGTCTCAGGTGCGAATGGGGAGCAGGTGTGTTAAATTTGGTGTTATCGCTCTCACTCTCTCATACTGGTCACTGGAAGTTCAACATGGCAAAGGGTCCGGTGTGTGTTAGTCCCCTCCCCGTCCAGACGAAGCTACGTCATTTGCCAGTGCGAAACGCATTGACGTCTTTACTGTCATGTGATGCCGCCTAGACGATCCCCCATCCATCAGGCATTGGGAGAGCAGAAGCCTGACTGATGGCCAAAATAGCCCACGGACCCGCTCGGAACTATTGTGGTATATTCCGCGATCACTGTATGAAACTTTTATCCGTACCCGCTATCATGTAGTAGTGTCTCTCTACTTTGCCATGGAGGGCTTGAGACACACAGTATGGATTTCATGTTTGCGGCCGTGAGAACGGAAGGTATCCAAATCATTGGCTACAGGATCTGGTAAAGTAGAATTGCCTCTCTGCCTCAAGCCCTGCTTTAGAACTGCTATGTACCGGTGCAATTGCCTTTTTGTGTTTTCCTGCTTATTTTACATATTATCTGTCCATCAAGAGGAACTTTGCTTCATTGCGGTCAGCACCTATGGGCATTGCCAGCTACTGAAATTTATGTGTCTATGCGTGACTGATGTACCGTATATACTCGAGTATAAGCCGACTTTTTCAGCCTTTACTCGACTGAGGGTCTCTAGTGAGGGTGCAGCCTCACTGTGCCCATCCGCAGCTGTACCTTTGATAACCAAAACAGCGGCTGTCTCCCGCTGTGTCATGCAGTCTTAACTGTTCAGTCTTAACTGCAGATGGGCACTAATGATACAGGTGGGCACAGGGAGGCAGCAGAAGGGCACAGGGAGGCTGCAGATGGCCACTGATGATACAGGTGGGCACAGGGAGGCTGCAGATGGGCACAGGGAGGCTGTAGATGGGCACTAATGATACAGGTGGGCACAGTGAGGCTGCAGATGGGCACAGTGAGGCTGCAGATGGGCACTAATGATACAGGTGGGCACAATGGCTGCATATGGGCACAATGGCTGCATATGGGCACAGTGAGGCTGCAGATGGGCACAATGGCTGCAGATGGGCACAGTGAGGCTGCAAATGGCCACTGATGATGCAGGTGGGCACAGGGAGGCTGCAGATGGGCACAGGGAGGCTGCAGATGGGCACTAATGATACAGGTGTACACAGTGAGGCTGCAGATGGGCACAGTGAAGCTGCAGATGGCCGCTGATGATACAGGTGGGCACAGGGAGGCTGCATATGGGCACTAATGATACAAGTGGACACAGTGAGGCTGCAGATGGGCACAGTGAGGCTGTAGATGGGAACAGTGAAGCTGCAGATGGCCGCTGATGATACAGATGGGCACAGAGAGGCTGCAGATGGGCACAATGAGCCTGCAGATGGCCACTGATGATACAGGTGGGCACAGTGAGGCTGCAGATGGGCACAGTCAGGCTGCAGATGGGCACAGTCAGGCTGCAGATGGTCATTGTTTACCAAGTAGCTGCTGCATTTCCCACCCTAGGCTTATACTCAAGTCAATACGTTTTCCCGGTTTTGTGTGCTAAAAGTAGGTGCCTCGGCTTATATTCGGGTTGGCTTATACTCGAGTATATACAGTATATATGACTATATTTCATTGAATCCGTGAATCGGAAGGAGAGCATATGTGCAGGCATGCTTCTTGAGACCTAACACCGTTTGCCTTCTAGGAATCAGCTGCCAATTTAGTACACGTTATTTAAGGCCAAGGATCTCTTATTTATCAGTGATCAACAGCCACCTCAGCAGCAATTTTTTGTGCAAATAGTTAGCGGGCATTATTGGATGCAGCACATCCCTCAATCTTGGCAGGACTCATGCAAGTGACAGACGACTACCATGCATCTTTATTTCATTACAGTACATGCATCTTCGGAATGAACTTAGAGTCTTTATACCTTGATCTTCAGCTTGTGATCCTATCCCAGGAGCCCTTGTATTGGATGCCTCCCATCCAGCATACAGCAGGCTTGCCACATTCACTGCTCTCCCATACCCCTCCAGGGGCCATACACACATAGAGCGCCTTAACCACTTAAGGACCAAGCCTCTTTCTGAGATTTGTTGTTTACAAGTTAAAAGCATTTTTTTTTTGCTAGAAAATTACTTAGAACCCCCAAATATTATACTTTTTTTTCTAACACCCTAGAGAACAAAATGGCGGTCGTTGCAATACTTTCTGTCACACCGTATTTGCACAGTGGTCTTACAAGTGCACTTTTTTTGGAAAAAAATACACTTTTTTTGAAATTAAAAAGTAAGACAACAGTAAAGTTAGAACAATTTTTTTTTATACTGTGAAAGATAATGTTATGCCGAGTAAATTGATACCCAACATGTCACGCTTCAAAATTGCGCCCGCTCGTGGAATGGCGACAAACTTTCACCCTTAAAAATCTCCATAGGCAATGTTTAAAAAAATCTACAGGTTGCATGTTTTGAGTTAGAGGAGGTCCAGGGCTAGAATTATTGCTCTCGCTCTTTTTTTCCTATTTGTTTTACCTTTTATTTTTTATTTGTACACTGTTCTTTAAAAAAAAAAAATGTCACTTTTATTCCTATTACAAGGAATGTGAACATCCCTTGTAATAGAAAAAAAGCATGACAGGACCTCTTAAATGTGAGATCTGGGGGTCAAAAAGGCCTCAGATCTCATATTTACACTAAAATGCAATAAAATAATAAAATAATTTGTCATTTGAAAAAAAAAATGCCCCTTTTAAGAGCTATGGGCAGATATGACATTTTGACGTTGCTTCCGCCCTGCAATGGTATGGAGACAGGTGGGGGCCATCTTCCCCTCACTCCATCTCCATGCCCAGCCAGAAGAAGGACCCGATCGCCTCCACCGCTGCCGACGGCTCCCGTAAGCGGCGGAGGGCCCCAGAGCATGGCGGGAGGGGGGAGGGAGGCCCTCTCCCACCGTTGATAAAAAGTGATTTTGTGGCGAATCCACCGCAGAGACCACTATTATCGGAAACCAGACCGACGGCTGAAGAAGAGGATACCGGGGTTATGACAGCTATCTACTACCATAACAATGATATTCCTCCATTGTTAGGACGTATATTGGCGTGCGGCAGTCCGGAAGTGGTTAAGTGGATTCCTAATTTGTGAACTCCTTTTTCAGCTACATTCCCAAACCGGTATTGACCACTGACGATCTCTGTGTGTATGGTAATTTGGTCTCTGGACCTTGTTATTTGTTTTTACATGTCTGCATGTCTATTGTCTGTGTTCCACACTCCACCACAGTAGTGCGGGATTTTATAAACTACAACTAGTGTAGCTGTAATTCTATTTTTCAGGACGTTGAGCCATGTTTTTATTCTGAATTTGAATAAACTTGTCTATATTTTCATTAAACCCAATATCGCCCTTTGCTGCCACTTTTTCAGGGGGTTCCCTCATCTGAAGTTTCCCCTAACCCCCTCTTTTTTGTCTAGTCTGCCTGGCTATGGCAGAAACACCTGACTAGGGTGAGTGGCACTGGAACTGAATTAACCAATCTAAATGGTAGAGGTACCATTAGTGGACCTGTCCCTCTCTTGTTTTGTATCGGTGTCTACATAAAGATGGCCTAGGCTATAAGAAGATTGCCAAGACCCTGAAACTGAGCTGCAGCACGGTGGCCAAGACCATATCGCGGTTTAACAGGACAGGTTCCACTCAGAACAGACCTCGCCATGGTGGACCAAAGAAGTTGAGGTCACGTGCTCAGTACCATATCTGGAGTGTTGTCTTTGGAAATAGACGTATGAGTGTTGCCAGCATTGCTGCAGAGGTTGAAGGGGTGGGGGGTCAGCCTGTCAGTGCTCAGACCATACACTGCACACTGCATCAAATTGGTCTGCATGGCTGTCGTCCCAGAAGGAAGCCTCTTCTAAAGATGATGTACAAGTAAGCCGCAAACAGTTTGCTAAAGACAAGCAGACTAAGGACATGGATTACTGGAACCATGTCCTGTGGTCTGATGAGACCAAGATAAACTTATTTGGTTCAGATGGTGACAAGCGTGTGTGGGGGCAACCAGGTGAGGAGGACAAAGACAAGTGTGTCTTGTCTACAGTCAAGCATGGTGGTGGGAGTGTCATGGTCTGGGTCTACATGAGTGCTGCCGGCACTGGGGGGCTACAGATCATTGAGGGAACCATGAATGCCAACATGTACTGTGACATACTGAAGCAGAGCATGATCCCCTCCCTTCAGAGACTGGGCCACAGGGCAGTATTCCAACATTATAACGACCCCAAACACACCTCCAAGATGACCACTGCCTTGCTAAAGAAGCTGAGGGTAAAGGTGATGGACTGGCCAAGCATGTCTCCAGACCTAAGTCCTATTGAGCATCTGTAGGGCATCCTCAAACTGAAGGTGGAGGAGCGCAAGGTCTCTAACATCCACCAGCTCTGTGAAGTCGTCATGGAGGAGTGGAAGAGGACTCCAGTGACAACCTGTGAAGCTCTGGTGACCTCCATGCCCAAGAGGGTTAAGTCAGTGCTGGAAAATAATGGTGGCCACACGAAATATTGACACTTTGAGCCCAATTTGGACATTTTCACTTAGGGGTGTACGGACTTTTGTTGCCAGCGGTTTAGACATTAATGGCTGTGTGTTGAGTTATTTTGAGGGGACAGCAAATTTACACTGTTATACAAGCTGTACACTCACTACTTTACATTGTAGCAAAGTGTCATTTCTTCAGTGTTGTCACATGAAAAGATAGAAGAAAATATTTACAAAAATGTGAGGGGTGTACTCACTTTTGTGAGATACTGTATATGAAAATCTTTCAATCTTGATGTACTGACCTATCACATTTCTTGAGACCCTAAAATGTCAAGACAGTATAAATGACCCCTTTTGGGGGGGATAGATGAAGAGGAATAGCAGAGGGTAGAGGAGAGGCAAGGTGAGAAGACAGGAGGGGGGCAGGAGTAGAAGGGGGAATGAATAGGATGCTAGAAGAGGAGAGGAAGATATAAGGAGGAGAGGTGGAGAAGGGTGGGGGAAATGAAAGAGGGGAAAAGGGAAAGAGAAAAATGAAGAGGGGGGAGGGGGAGGGAAGAGGAATAGGTGGTGATAGAGAAAGGTAGAGGGAGGGGAAGGAAGAGGGGGAAGAGGGGAAGAGAGAAAAGAAGATGAAGATGGAGAGGAAGAGGAAGAGGAAAAGGGAAAATAATTGGAGGGGGGAGAGAGAGAGGAGAGGCAGACAGAAAACTGGAGGGAAGGGGGCCAGGAGTATGGATAGGGTGGAAAAGTAGAGGAGGATGGAGAGGAGGGGGGGATGGAGATAGGAAGAGGGAAAGAAAATGAAGAGGGGAAGAGAGAAAGGAAGAGAAAGATGGGGAGGAAGAGGAAAATGAATGAGGGAGACAGGAGTGGAAGGGGGAATGGATAGGATGGAAACCTAGAGGAGGAGGAGAGATGGAGAAGGGTGGAGAAGAGGGGGGAAAAGGAAGGATAAAGGATATTTTGTACCTTGACCAACATACAAACAACAAAAATTTAATAATCTTCTTTCTCTCCTTCTTGCAGCCGGCGGTGATGTTGTGGCGGAGGACCTGCACGTAGTGGACGGGCTTATGAACCAGCACATTACATTACCGTGCTCCTTCACCATCCCAGACAATTGGAAAGGCCAAGACATTCACATTACTTGGTACAAAAACTTTACTGACAAAATGCTGGACTGCATGGTGAGGGATGGAAAGACTCCGGTGTGCCAGAAATATACAGACTCATCCAGAATTCAGCTCTCCTGGAAATTCCTGGGAAACGCTGACTTGGACATCTACAGATTCCAGGAATCAGATGAAGGATCGTACCAATGCTGGGTTATCTTCGATGATGCGTATCAAAGACAGGACACCTTGCTCCGATTTTACGGTAAGACCTGATTGTGCTGTTCAAAGGACAACACCATACAAAAATCATTTCCCATTATGGGTTGGGTGGATCCAAATTTCACTCTTTATGGGGTCTTCAGAACCCTAGTAAGGAACATCACATCTGGGTCAGCCTCTCAGTGTCCCCCGGCTAGCTTACCCAGGAAACAGCATAGGTGTTAGTTGGTGTTAGTTTTGGATTCTACTTTAACCACTTGCCGACCAGCCGCCGTCGTCCTATGGTGTCAGGTTGTCACGTTCCCGCAAATTGCCATAGGTGTAAGTTGGCTCCTTTAAGGAGCCTTAGCAGGCACGCACGCACCCACTGTACGGCGGGGGGACCCAATGTGCGTGGCCGCAATGTCCGCCGACCACCCGCGATCGCAGGAATGAGAGCCAGAATGGGGATCTGTCAAAGTAAACAGACAGATCCCCATTCTGACAGGGGAGTTAGAGAGAGATCTGCTGTTCCTAGTGATTAGGAACAGCGATCGGTCTCCTCCTCCAGACAGCCCAGCCCCCGTACAGTTAGAAACACTTCCCTAGGGAACACACTTAACCCCTTGATCGCCCCCCCTAGTGTTAACCCCTTCCCTGCCAGTGACATTTATACAGTGATCAGTGTCTTTTTTTTTAGCACTGATCACTGTATTAACTGTCGATGGTCCCAAAAAAAGTGTCAAAAGTGTCTGCTGAAAGAAAGTTTGAGTGTGGGTGTGGCGCTATTCTGATGTCAGGCGAAGTCTTGTGCCACTGTGATGGTCACCTCTAATAGGTAAGTGCTTAAGATGGCTTGGATTCCTAAAACACTTTATCCCAAAAAAGAAAGGGAAATTTTCAAACCAAAAAATAAGGGAGAATAAGGAAAGAAATTGGGGAAAAGGGGGGATGGGAAAAAAATCAAGACAATAATAAAGTGACTTGTGCTCAAAGTTAGCAAGTGGTATCCAAAAAGACAATATTGTTTTAAATAGTCCAAATTGAAAAGGTACAGATGATGCTGTGCTTGAAAGCTTGTTCCTCTTGATAAAACAATATTGTGCAACATGATCTTCTTATTCCAGTGTTCTTTAGTGACTGTGCCTTTAGACGTGCTCCTACTGTGCAAACACCCACCGGATCCTGTCACCCCTGCAGGGGTATTGCGCGGTCACAGTTTGTGCCACTGTGCAACAGTTCTTGGCTTTCTAGATCGTGTTTGTGTTAACATAGAAAAGAAGGGGTGTACATAGCGTAAAAACGTTTAAAAACTTTTATTCCAAAATAAATAGAATGGTACTCACGTTGTAAGAATGGAAATTACGCATGAAAGATCTGCGTTTGAACCGTCCTATGCTCGATCTGTTAGAAGATGACGCCAGACGTTGGTCAGGCCACGCCCTACGCGTCTACGGTCGCCCTACACGCCCGCAGACGTCCAATGACGAAACGCGCAGGGCGTGGCCTGACCAACGTCTTGCGTCATCTACTAACAGATCGAGCATAGGATTTTTTTGACGGTTCAAACTCAGACCTCCAGATCCCCCCTTCCCCTCCCTTTCCTATTTACTTCAGTTTTTGACTAATGCACGTCCTGAATGTACGGGTATACTTTGTTACAATAGCTTCACATGGTAGACGGTGAGCTGAAAGCAGTCAGCCACTATCTGAAAGAAATCGCACACACATTATCACATTATTTCCATTTTATTAACACCATTTTTTTGGTTTGAAAATTTCCCTTTCCTTTTTTGGGATAAAGTGTTTTAGGAATTCAAGCCACCTTAAAGCGGTGTTGCGGCCGAAATTATACTTTTTAAATAAAAATACCCCTATAATACACAAGCTTAATGTATTCTAGTAAAGTTAGTCTGTAAACAAAGGTTTGTTTTTTGTTAGTTTATAGCAGTAGTTTGTTTTTTTTATAAACTTACAGCAGGCCGTGGCCATCTTAAGTGTGGGCATCTGAAGCCAGACTGTATTTCTACCTGGATCTCACCCTTGCAGATCTCGCACATGCTCAGTGCAGCCCAAGCAGTGTAATAGGTTTCAGGTCAGGTTTCCACAGCAACGGCAGTGTCAGAGGAAGTTGCCGCCCCTTCCCTTGATGCGATGGGCCACGGCCAGGGAGGAGGAAGTGAAAAATGAATACAGCAGATATACAGGAGGTGCTGAGAGAAAAAAAAGAAAAATATCCAATTCGTTTACAGTGCGCAGTTTAGTGAGGGATGCTGAAGAGTTGTAAAAGTGGGTGGAACTCCACTTTAAACACTTACCTATTAGAGGTGACCATCACAGTGGCATAAGACTTCGCCTGACATCAGAATAGTGCCACACCTACACTCAAACTTTCTTTCATTACAGCTTTTTTCCACTTTGGTGGTTATTGCATCTGTGGAGGCAGCAATTCTGAACTACAGTTGCACCTATCTCCATTGAGCGGATTCATTATTACTTTTCTAAAAGTATCCGCTGCAAAAAAAAAAATCGCAGATCGGCGCCATTACTAGTAAAAAATAATAAAAATGCAATAAATATCCCCTATTTTGTAGACGCTGTAACTTTTGCGCAAACCAATCAATATACACTGGCTGCTATTTTTTTTTACCAAATATATGTAGAAGAATACATATTGGCCTAAACTGATGAAGGAATTCGTTTTTTTTTTTACATTTGGGGGATATTTATTATAGCGAAAAGTAAAAAAAAAAATGTTTTCAAAATTTACACTTTTTTAGCGCAAAAAATAAAAACTGCAGAGGTGATCAAATACCACCAAAAGAAAGGTCTATTTGTGGGGGGAAAAAAAGGGCATAAATTTTGTTTGGGTGCGATGTCGCACGGCCACGCAATTGTCAGTTAAAATGACGCAATGCCGTATCGCAAAAAATAGCCTGGTCATTAAGGGGGAAAATCTTCCGGTCTGTAAGTGGTTAAAGAGGAGGTCCGCCCAAAAAAAATAAGAACATTAAAAGCCAGCAGCTACACATACTGCTAATAATAGGACACTTACCTGTCCCGGAGTCCAGCGATGTCGGCACCGCAGCTCATGTTTCCATCCGCTGTCGGGTGCTGCCGCCGCCATTGCGGGTAAGGGAACCCGGCAGTGTAGCCTTACAGCTTCACGCCGGAAACCCTACTGCGCATGAGCGAGTCCCCGCTCCCCTCTCCTACTGGCCCGGCGACATGGGGAGGAGGAGGGAGCTCCACGGTGACATCATGGGCCACGGCGCAGACTCCTGGAAGTGGGAACAGGATACCAGTCAAAGACAGTTATCCTGTCCCCCCCCCCCCCCCCTCGAAAGGGTCCAATTGTGTCCCCTGAGGGGGAGAGGAGACAAATGAGCGGAAGTTCCACTTTTCGGTGGAACTCCGCTTTAAGTTGGCCATAGATGAGTCCACAAATGAGGTGGATGAGGGACTCTCCCCTGCTGAGACATTATGTTCTACCAGCTGGACTCTCCGCTGTCAGAATACACTGATCAGTGGCTGCAGCCAATCTGCAAAAGTTTTCCAACATTACCATCTCCAAAAAAGTTGATCTAACAATCGCTCACGCATGGACTGATTTTCAGCCAGTCCCTGCTGAACCTGCCAAATTTCGACTCATCAATGGCCAGCTTTACACACTTGTCAAGATGACACTCAGGGAACCAGTTCTGCCCTCAATTATCTGGCATGCATTGGGAAGACTGTGGTTTGGCAACACAGGTATGGAGCCGAACAGGAGCTCAAAAATCTTATAAAGTGCTGTGCCAGCCTATAAAGCCCATAGGGTGGGGGTTCAGAACCAAGGACTGATGCTAAAACTGCTTCTGGATATGGATGAGCGGAACATGATTTTCATAGACGCCTAACAACTAGTCCTCTGTATGATTGTTATATACTATATTGTTTAATACATACTATATATATATTTTTATTAAAATACCACATTTCTGTCTGTAGGTGACATCACTGGCAGACAGTATGCATCTCGTTTTCAGGGATTTGCTGGCTGGCATTCAATATTGCTGGTGTCTACATGGAATGTTCTTCTACTCACTGGGTGGCCTTTTGCCCTTTTACTTTGCTGGATCCTCTTCTCTCAGAGATGCCACAACCAGAGAAAGAAGAAATTTATTAACATCTAACTGAACCCAACCAAGATCTATGCAGATATATGTTGCAGTTACCAGACAATGCCCTCAACCCCCGGATAATATGGAAGAACGGACAATGTGGAAGAACCTACAACGTTTTTTTTTGGGTTGTTTTTGCACATTAGTAACCCTCAACTAAGAAAATATCTTTCGTTTTGCTCTATACTTATACATTTTGAATGTGAAACTTCAGAAATCCATCTCAGTACCCATTGCTGGGTGCGCAGATGGGGAGGTGGAACTGCAAAAGAGGGAACGGCAGCGAGGGGACATCTTACGCCACTTCCTGATATGTGCCGTTACTTCAGACCTACACAATGATCCTGTCCAACTGGTCTTCCATGACAAATATACCCGGAACCCCTTGCACTATGAATGACTTTTGTGGTTCTGAACTTGAATCTTCTCCTAGGTATTTCTTCGTCTGGAATTTCTACCCCAAGAATTGTACACTTGGTTACAACTCAGGGAATATCCTGTAACCTGAAATGTATACAGCGTGGACCATTCAGAAAGATCTGAAGTCTTCTGGAATCCCGAGGACAACGTTTATATGTTTTATTTGGTTAGAGTTGACTGTGAATTTTTGAAATATAAACAATTTGAATTGTCTGTTGGAATGAGCTTCGTTTAGCTGTTTAAAAAAAGGTTTGTTATAGCTATCACGATAACCCAATAATCTAGAAATTGCATTGTCCCGGCTTTCAGAACGAAGAGTGTCATTGTCTCTGAGATAATATAGTCACAGTCAGTGAATAGAACACATGTACAGATGATTATGTGAGAACAATGAGTAGCTTGTAATGATACATACTGTACCAGACAAAGAACACTTATTTGATTTAATGGGTTAGAAGAACCATTGGAGCCTCTCAGTATGTTCAACCTTGGATCATCACCTTGGTACAAACAGAGGTTATCTAAAGGTTCTTTGTAAATGACAAAAGTAATATTAAAGCCTAGTACACACCACTAGTTTTTTTTATGTTCCACCCAAAAAAAAAAACCTTACAGCTTGGGTCGGAGTCGCTGTACTAACAAGCTGATGTCAGTACAGAGTTCTCCCCTGCTGTGCTATTGTGTTCTGGCAGGGGGACACCCGCCCCACCAGAACACTCTGGTCAGCAGACCTTTTTCGGTCATGAACCTTCAACGGAAGACAGCTGAATGTCCAGCTTCTGTTGGACCGGCTGCCATATACGTCGTCTTCTGGTTTCTATTGAATTGGCCGACGCCGGCCAACATTCAGGCCTGTGTGCACTAGGCTTAAAGGGGAGTTCTTCCCCCCCCTCCAAAAATTTTAAGTCAACAGCTACACATACTGTAGCTGCTGACTTTTAACATTAGGACACTTGCCTGTCCTGGAATAAAGCAATGTCGGCACCCCAGCCGATGTTTCCATCGGCTGGTGGGTGTTGCCACTAGGCATGTGCGATGAGTTTCGTACGAATTTCTGTAAATTCGGGCATTCGGGAGGATCCGAAATACAAATTGCTATGCTTCCGAATCTTGTACGAAATTCCGTTTACGAATTTCGGATCCAAATTCCTAACGAACGTTCGGAATTGTTACGAGAAGTTAACGAACCTAAAAGTTAAAAAACCCCAGGAAGTCAGCACAGCACAGGGATGGTGGGAGCCCCTCATAATGATAAATTCATCATAACCTAATTGTTACGAAAAGTTAATGAACCTAACGAAAATTCGTATTTCGGACACGAATTACGAAATACGAATGAATTCCAATACGGAACAAAACAAAACAAATTTATTGATGGCGCACATGTCTCGCTGCCACCGCCATTGCCGGTAACGGAATCCAGCAGTGGAGTCTTGAGGTTTCACAGGCGGGTCCCTACTGTCCATGCGCAACTATCTGAATGGTTCAGCGGTGGTGGGGAGGAGGAGGGGGCGAACTGCTGACAAGTCCCCGCCGTGGCAGAATCCACCGGAAGTGGGGACAGGTACCTGTCAAAGACAGGTACCTGCACCCCTCCGAAAGGTCCCAAATGTGGCACCGGAGGGGGCGGGGGGTGATCAGATAAACAGAAGTTCCCCTTTTGGGTGCTCTGCTTTAAGTAGCAACAAATACAGAAATATAAACAGATCCATAGCTTCTCTCAAAACCGGCCTCTCCTGCACATCCTGGGTGTCGGTCATCAAAGTCCATCTCCACTCTTCATTGAAAATAGGAAAAAAAATATCATCTGCTCTCCAATTAGCTCTTCTTGCAGTATTTTTTTAATAATCAGTGAATTGACTGCATACAGTGATATCTCCAACCCAAAACCAGGCCTCCTTGACGTGTTTCGCCAACACATGGTTCCTTAGCCTACTCACAAGGATAGGGGAATGTGGTGAAACGCGTCAAGGAGGGCTGGTTTTGGGTTGGAGACATCACCGTAATGCAGTCAATTCACTGATTATTAAAATTGGGGTGCGGATATTTTTTCCTAAATACAGAAATATGCTATTTATTGACTTTTCCATATAGTCATGTCAATCACACACAAAAAACGAAAAACCCCTTTAGCTTACTTACTACTTTACAATTGGAACTCCTCTTTTATATCTGTGAATATTATATTACAAATGGATAAAAATTGAAATTTGTTTGACAGCTATGAGGTATGGTGGACAGAGATCTGCCTGACACTGACATTGGGGGGGGGTTACTTGTCTACCCTTGTCTAGGTAAGCCGTGTTTCACGATGATGGTGACATCGAATCACATACAGTAATTGGACATCCTCGGTTCTATCCCTGTGTGATTGCCGTAGCCACTCTTGCACATGGCCAGGACAAGGGGTGGGAAAGTGGGCATTGTGACATCATGTGAGGTGGGGGGGTGAAACAGGGAGATTATGGCGGGAGGGGGTAATTTGGGTTGGAATGGGGAATTTGGGAGGCTGCAGAGGTTAGGTATTGTTCTAGAAGGGCAAATATGGGGGGGGTGCTAAAACTCGTGTGTATGGAAGCCAATCCGACAGAAGCTCAGCCCGGCTTCTGTCAGACGTGCATGCTGAAAAACAAGCGGGCGATCAGTTCTGACCGGAGTATTCTGACTGGGGGGGGGGGATCTCTGTACTAACATCGAGTCCGACCGGAGCTTTCGGGTTTTTTTGTTCAACCCACTTAAACTAAAAAAAAAAATTAATACTGTATATTCGGCTTAAGAGTGGTGATTTGGGGGGTGGGAGGGAGGATTTGCGTTGGGAGGGGGGGTGGGAGAAGAGGATTTTTGCTGGGTCAGGGGATTTGGGAGGTTGGGTTGAGCTAGGAGGGGGGATTTGTGTTGGGAGGGGGGTGGGAGAAAAGGATATGTGCTAGGAGGGGGTATTTGTGTTGGAAGAGGGGTGGAAGAAGAGGATTTGTGCTAGGTCGGGGGATTTGAGCTGGGAGGGGGGATTTGTGTTGGGAGGGGTGGTGGGAGAAGAGGATTTGTGCTAGGTAGGGGGATTTGGCGGGGTTTGAGCTGGGAGGGGGGGATTTGTGTTGGGAGAGGGTGGGAGAAGAGGATTTGTGCTAGGATGGGGGATTTGGAGGGAGGGATTTGATCTGGGAGGGAAGATTTGTGTTGGGAGGGGGTGGGATAAGAGGATTTGTGCTAGGTCAGGGGATTTGGGCAGGATTTGAGCTGGGAGGGGGGATTTGTGTTGGGAGGGGTGGTGGGAGAAGAGGATTTGTGCTAGGTAGGGGGATTTGGGGGGGTTTGAGCTGGGAGGGGGGGGATTTGTGTTGGGAGGGGGTGGGAGAAGAGGATTTGTGCTACGACGGGAGATTTGGAGGGGGGGATTTGGAGGGGGGGGATTTGATCTGGGAGGGAGGATTTGTGTTGGGAGGGGGGTGGGATAAGAGGATTTGTGCTAGGTCGGGGGATTTGGGGGGGGGATTTGAGCTGGGAGGGGGGATTTGTGTTGGGAGGGGGGTGGGAGAAAAGGATTTGTGCTGGGTCGGGGGTATTTGTTTCGGGAGGGGGGTGGAAGAAGAGGATTTATGCAAGGTCGGGGGATTTGGAGGGGATTTGAGCTGGGAGAGGGGATTTGTGTTGGGAGGGGGGGTGGGAGAAGAGGATTTGTGCTAGGTAGGGGGATTTGGGGGGGGGGTTTGAGCTGGGAGGGGGTATTTGTGTTGGGAGGGGGGGTTTGTGCTGGGTCGGGGGATTTGGGGGGGGATTTGAGCTGGGAGGGGGTATTTGTGTTGGGAGGGGGTGGAAGAAGAGCATTTGTGCTGGGTCAGGGGATTTGGGGGGGATTTGAGCTGGGAGGGGGGATTTGTGTTGGGAGGGGGTGGGAGAAGAGGATTTGTGCTAGGATGGGGGATTTGGAGGGGGGATTTGAGCTGGGAGAGGGGATTTGTGTTGGGAGGGGGGTGGGAGAAGAGGATTTGTGCTAGGTTGGGGGATTTGAGCTAGGAGGGGGGGATGTTTAGTAGGAGGGGAAATTTTAGGGGTAGAGGGTTTGTGCTAGGAGGGAAGATTTTATTTATTTTTCTGGGGGGGGGGGGGGTTGGTGGTGGGGGTAAAGAGGTGGAGGATTTCAGCAGGAGGGTTGATTTGTACTGGGAGGAGGGGGATTCATGCTTAGGGGGTAAGCATGCGGATTAATGCTCAGTGTTTTTGTGGGGAGATTTTTGCTGACACATAATGCTCATACACTATGGGGGTTATTTACTAAAGGAAAATCCACTTTGCACTGCAAGTGCAAACTACAAGTGCAAAGTGCCCTTGAAAATGCACTGAAAGTGCAGTCGCTGTAGATCCGAGGGGGACATGCAAAGAAATGAAAAAAAAAAAACAGCATTTTAGCTTGCATATTGGATTGGATGATAAAATCAGCAGAGCTTCCCCTCATTTCAGATCTACCCCTCAGATCTACAGTGACTGCCCTTTCAGTGCAAAGTGGATTTACCTTTCATAAATAACCCCCTAGGTCTTGGTAGGGGCGGGGGGGGGGGGGGCGGCATGGGTCAGTTTGGCATGTTCACCCTGGGCTCTGGACAACCTTGTACTGGGCACCGCTCTTACACATCATTGAACTGTCAGCTCTGAAGATCAGCACCCTCCCAGTTTTTTTCTTCAACAATAGATACATTGTATTCATTCTTGTAGGATTATTGTGTTATTTCCCGAGGCTGTAAAGTAACGTGGAACCTTTTGCACTATACAAACAATTTTAATAAGAAGAAATTATTCCTCATGGAAAGTCCTTGTTACCTAAGATACAAAGAGACCATCTAATGAACAATGAAACAATGACTAACAACCAGAAAAAAAATGGATTTTTATTGGGCAATATAATGGTAACAAAAGCGCCCAGCACATAAATATACACATATATATTACCTAATAAAACACTACCACAAACTCAATCATTTCACCTCATACAAATATACTGCATTTTTCGCTCCATAAGACGCACCTAAGAGGAAAAGAAGAAAAAAAAATATTCTGAAACAAATGGTGTACTAAAATATTTACCAGTGCCCATTCAATGCAGCCTGACCTGTGCCATTCAGTGCAGCCTGACCTGTGCCATTCAGTGCAGCCTGTCCTGTGCCATTCAGTGCAGCCTGTCCTGTGCCATTCAGTGCAGCCTGTCCTGTGCCGTACAATGCAGCCTGACCTGTGCCATACAATGCAGCCTGTCCTGTGCCATACAATGCAGCCTGACCTGTGCCATTCAGTGCAGCCTGACCTGTGCCATTCAGTGCAGCCTGACCTGTGCCATTCAGTGCAGCCTGACCTGTGCCATGCAGTGCAGCTTGACCTGTGCCATACAATGCAGCCTGACCCGTGCCATACAATGCAGCCTGACCTGTGCCATTCAGTGCAGCCTGACCTGTGCCATACAATGCAGCCTGACCTGTGCCATACAATGCAGCCTGACCTGTGCCATGCAGTGCAGCTTGACCTGTGCCATACAATGCAGCCTGACCCGTGCCATACAATGCAGCCTGTCTGTGCCATACAATGCAGCCTGTCCTGTGCCATACAATGCAGCCTGACCTGTGCCATTCAGTGCAGCCTGACCTGTGTCATTCAGTGCAGCCTGTCTGTGCCATACAATGCAGCCTGACCTGTGCCATACAATGCAGCCTGACTTGTACCATACAATGCAGCCTGACCTGTGCCATTCAATGCAGCCTGACCTGTGCCATTCAATGCAGCCTGACCTGTGCCATTCAATGCAGCCTGACCTGTGCCATCAATGCAGCCTGACCTGTGCCATCAATGCAGCCTGACCTGTGCCATTCAATGCAACCTGACCTGTGCCATACAATGCAGCCTGACCTGTGCCATCAATGCAGCCTGACCTGTGCCATTCAATGCAACCTGACCAGTGCCATACAGTGCAGCAAACAAAAGATACGCAGCGCTAAGGTGAAAATGTCAATCTGGAGATCATTAATGCATACGAGGTATACTGAAAATACTGCATAAGCGGCTTATCCAGCCACAGCAAGGCACAAAGGATATATGTATAGAAAAAATTTTTTTAGTGATTATAAGGTGCAATGTGTAAATAATATACTAGATGTATAACATTAGAATAAGAGTAGCCATGATTAAACTACTAACTGTATATATATAATGAATGAAAAATCATTTATATAATCTGAAATTTACCGTATAAAAAATATATAAATAATATCACAGTGATAAGTGCAAAAAATACAACAAAGTGCCAAGTGCCACACAATGAGTGTGAATATCAAATCCAAGATGTGATACGTTATTAAAGTCCAATTTATGAAAGAAATTCACATAAAGTCCATAAAAACAGTTCATAAAAAATCCAACGTGCGTGCATTAATCTTAGTGCTTAGTGCTCAGAATTCCATGCTCAAGTGCAATCCAGTGCACTTCCCCGGGCTGTCCCCGGGGACAGCCGCTCACCTCAGAGCGTGTGACTCAGCTGTGAGACTGAGTCTAAACACGCTTATGAGCCATCCCACGGCTCAGTGATGGAATCCAGATACACAGTTTTCAGCAGTAGCTCCACAGTTAGGAATAAAGGAAAAGAAAACTGGATAGTGTGATATCGTTTATAAATGTTTATTGGAATAAAAGCTCCCCACATTAGGGTACTCACATTTGCAAGGTGCGTGAGTGCACCAATCTGATAACAGTCTCCAAAGTTTGCCTCAAAGTTTGCCTGTCAGGAGGGATAAGCTGTGCACCTCATCTCAGTGGAGTGAAAGGCTCCGTGCTCTGTCCTGGCCCCTCCCCTATGCGTGTTTGACACAGGGTCACGTGACATTCCCCTGATGAAGACACGTGACCCTGCATCGAACACGCGTAGGGGAGGGGCCAGGACGGAGCACGGAGCCTTTCACTCCACTGAGATGCGATGCCTATCCCTCCTGACAGGTAAAACTTTGAGGACTTTGAGGACTGAGTCGCACGCTCTGAGGTGAGCGGCTGTCCCCGGGGGGGGGGGGGGGGGGGGGCCCACTGGATGGCACTTGAGCATGGAATTCTGAGCACTAAGCACTAAGATTAATGCACGCACGTTGGATTTTTTATGAACTGTTTTTATGGGCTTTATGTGCATTTCTTTCATATATTGGACTTTAATAATCACGTATCACATCTTGGATTTGATATTCACACTCATTGTGTGGCACTTGGCACTTTGTTGTATTTTTGTACTTATCACTGTGATATCATTTATATATTTTTTACACTGTAAATTTCAGATTATATAAATAATTTTTCATTCATTATATATACAGTTAGTAGTTTAATCATCGCTACTCTTATTCTAATGGTATACATCTAGTATATTATTTACACATTGCACCTTATAATCACTTAATTTTTTTATTTTTTTTAATACATGTATCCTTTGTGCCGCTTATGCGATATTTTCAGTATACCTCGTATGCATTAATAATCTCCAGATTGACATTTTCACCTTAGCGCAGCGTATCTTTTGTATACATTGTATTGCACGGCATATGAAACGTGTTCTGCGCGGGCAGCTGGGTGATTTCCACATTTGAGGCAATATACCATTGTGGCTCGCAAAATCCCCTTTTATCTGCCGAGTAAAAGGTGACAGGCTCAGGATCACAGGATCGCCCGGCGCTCGCGGGAGACGGCCGGGGGGGGGGGGGGGGGGGCGGCGACGGGGGCGGGTGGTGGCTCCTGGTCAGTATTCGCTCTATAAGAGGTACTTCCCCCTATTTTTTGGGTTGAAAAAACTGAGTCTTATGGAGCGAAAAATACGGTAAGCAATGACTTGTGTGTTAAACCTAAACAAGTCACAAAATGTATATTGATATCAATAAATATACATTTAAACATTCCTTTACATGCAATCCTCTTGTGCAAACAGTGTTGTCTTGGAAGTAAAGTAAAGTAAACTAAGCCATTTAAAACACTCTTTTTATGATTTCCAGTAATCCTTATTCATGTGCTCCACCACCTTTTTTTTCCCCCCTCTCCAGGTTGACTCACCAGTAGAGTTGGGCTGAACACCGCACAACCCATCCCCCCCCCCCCCCAGGTTCGCGCCAGAATTTTTCAACATCGCAAAAGTTCATAACCAAACTCCGAACCCTATTAAAGTCTATAGGATCAGTACTTGAGAAATCAAAAGTGCCCATTTTGAAGGCTTATATGCAAGTTATTGGCCATAAAAAGGGTATAGGGCTGTTGGTACTGCCCTGGGGGACATGTTTCAATGCAATTTTTTTTCTTTAAAAGGATCAGTGATTCTAATTATGCTTAAAGTGAAACAATAAAAATGAAAAATTTCTTTAAATGTATAGTGCCTGGGGGATCCCCTTAGTCTGCCTGCAAAGTGGCACATCTGTACTGTGTATAGAAACTACTGTAGCAAAACTGACATTTCTAAAGAAAAACACATTTAAATTGAAATGGGAATTCTTCAAAAAGACTGTATTCAAACTCACTGCAAAGTATATTCCCATGGGCAATATGTTTAAAATGCTAACAATAAAATGTGGCTCACGACCAAAGTTAAAAAAGCTATAAATAATAAGAAAAGAACCTTTAAAAAATATTAAAATGAAGGAACACTATCATTGTTTAAATGTGACAAAGATTATAACAGAATACAACAACATGGAGGTCCCCCCCAATCCATACCAGTCCCTTTGGGTCTGGTATGGATTTTAAGAACTGGAGAGGATCTGCAAGGAGGAATGGCAGAGGATCCCCAAATCCAGGTGTGAAAATCTTGTTGCATCTTTCCCAAAAAGACTCATGGCTGTATTAGATCAAAAGGGGCTTCTACTAAATACTGAGCAAAGGGTCTGAATACTTAGGACCATGTGATATTTCAATTTTTCTTTTTTAATAAATCTGCAAAAATGTCAACAATTCTGTGTTTTTCTGTCAATATGGAGTGCTGTGTGTACAATATGGGGGGCTGTGTGTACAATATGGGGTGCTGTGTGTACAATATGAGGTGCTGTGTGTACAATATGGGGTGCTGAGTGTACAATATGGAGTGCTGTGTGTACAATATGGGGGGCTGTGTGTACAATATGGGGTGCTGTGTGTACAATATGAGGTGCTGTGTGTACAATATGGGGTGCTGTGTGTACAATATGGAGTGCTGTGTGTACAATATGCGGTGCTGTGTGTACAATATGGGGTGCTGAGTGTACAATATGGGGTGCTGTGTGTACAATATGGGGTGCTGTGTGTACATTATGGGGTGCTGTGTGTACAATATGGGGTGCTGTGTGTACATTATGGGGTGCTGTGTGTACAATATGGGTGCTGTGTGTACAATATGGGGTGCTGTGTGCACATTAATGAGGAAAAAAATGAACTTAAATGATTTTAGTAAATGGCTGCAATATAACAAAGAGTGAAAAATTTAAGGGGGTCTGAATACTTTCCGTCCCCACTGTATGTCAGCTCGAGGGTTGGCACTTTTTCTTCAAGCCAAACCTGAAGACTTTAGTGGCTCACAGCAACAAAAAAAATATTTAGCATACACTATAGGATTGTAACAGACCTGGGACACCTTTGAGTGCTCCAAAGAGAATAGTAATGTGGTGCGCATAGTGCTCCCTCACCCTCCTATCAGGCCCTGTTCTGAGTCACATTCCTGTCTGAATATTGTGTCTGGGTTTCAGGCAGACTTAAACCTGGACACATGATTCAAAACCTGAACTGTACGGTTGAATCCCGGACAGGTGGCAACTCTAGTCAGCTCCCCACATACACACATCTGTAAACACACAAAGCTCTGGCTCCTCGCTGTACACAAACAGCCCCCCTCCCTTTCCTTCACAGCCCCTACTTGTAAAGGAGATCTTCCTACCTGGTTCCAGCTCCTGTTTCCACAAGGCTGACAAGTTGGTGAGACACAGAAGGGCTGCAGTCGATCACACTACATAACCCACTACAGGCAGTATACACGAGGGGTGCACATGCACATAATAGCCAGAGGAGGCAGTAAAGAGCTTGATGTCTGAGCAGCAGAGAGCAGAAGCTGCTGAGATCATTTCTATAGTGCACAACACAGCTCCCCTTCACCTGCTCCTGCACCCGCCCCTTCACCCGCTCCTGCCTTCTCCTGGTCTGGTCGGGCCCCTCCAGACGCTCGGGCCCCTTACAGTTGTATTGGCTGTTCCCCCCTGATGGCACCCCTGACCTCAACTACTTCCTCACTATGGTTTATCCTTGAGGATTTCTAGCGTGACCTTGGCTAGTTTCAGACCACAGCTTATCCCAGATGATTCCTGGTGTGATCTCTGCTAGTTACTGACTGCAGCTAATCTGCAGCACGGGTCGTCTCTGCTGACTCTGTGGTGTGACCCCAGGCTGCCTTATGGCCACAAACCACAACTCTTTCTTCTAACTTGCCTGCTGTCTGGCTTCTTGGCTGCTGACCACTACCTGTCTTTGACTATGCTTCTAGCCTGCTGTGTGCTCCTGTGTTCTGCCAGCTGCTATCCAGTCTGCCTCTCCTCTTTAATCTTCTCCTTGCCCTACAGTGTAGGGCCTACACAAACACCTTTCTTGTAGAAGCGGACTTTCATGGACTGGACTCTTGATATCCATGCCACTCTGTCTCTTTTCATTCCCTCTGCTCCACTCCAGGGGTGTCTGGACTTGAGTTGTAAAGGGCGCCTTCTTTTCATATTGGCCTCAAACCAGGTAAGTGATATTTACAATGAAACACCTTCAATAATATATGAAGACATGTGAAATACAACCGGCCTGGTCTGTGACATCTTCAGGCATGCTAACTCTTGGAAGTTCAGGAGAGCAGGCTTGTCTCAAGGTGTTCATCTCTTACTTGGGTGGGATTTTATTTGTTTTTATTTATTAATAAAGTTGGTTTTATGCTATGTGGTCTGTTTTCCTTCTTCGGTCTGTATCAATAACCCAATGAGGCTACTAGGGACTGGAGGAGTTTGGAGTAAGAACACAGACATACTGAATGCTATTGAATGCTATTACCTTCTTAGTATTACAAGTCTACAAGATCTGGAGAGTCAACCCCGGAGAGCGGGTTGCATTGAGGTGACGGGGTACATGTTTCGGGATTACTCTTGATTTGACACAATTTGGTGGGAATCAAAAAGAGAAAATTATAAGCTGCTTGGAGTTGTAATGAGTATCTTCAAGGTGAGCACTGTTTGCACAAGATAACAGAATGCCATGGACTCTGCCAATAATACAAAAGTAGACAGTGCCTGAATGTCTTGCTTAATTTGTTTTGCACATACGTCATTGTTTCATAGTCGCGTGAAATGAAAGGATTGACCATGTGGTATATTAATAGGTAGCGTGTATAAATAAGCCCCAAGGCACTCTTTGTAGTATAATAATTTTGATCATTATGTAGCACTGACCCCCTACGGAGCTGCTGATAATTGTTTTGGACGTGCTCTCTGCCTATCAACCCCTGAATATAGACTCGACCCCCTAGGCACAACTGTGTGGCAGTGTTTGTGTGAGACCCAATGGTAAGAACCAACACAATTATAATACAATATACTGTAATTCACCGTTACCTGGGTATCCGTCACTCCACCTGCTATAGGAGTGGACGACGTCTCACACCATTTGTACTTTAACCACACAGTAAGTTTACTGAAAACTGGTTTAGAATATAGAATACAATGTTGATTCTGATACACAAGGTTAAAGCAATAACAAGGCGCATAAAAACATTCAGACTCAAAGGTCACATGAGTAACGCATGCGGGCGTGCCTCAAAGTGGGACTGATGCTCAGGGCGGTAAAACCTTGACACTGGGCACTTTCCCACTCCCAATGCAGCTGCGCAAACACAAACACACTGCTAACCTACAGTACACTATACAGTATTAGATAACAAGGCAACACAGTACATATGCTCAAGGGTTCCCCCTAGGTTGCACTGCAGTTCGCAGAGTGTGGGTGTTATGCCATGTACACACGACTTCTCGTCCGCCTGAACTCCGAAGGACTTTTCAACGAATCGGACTTGCCTACACACAATCACACCAAAGTCTGATCGTTTCGAACGTGATGACGTACGACCGGACTAAAATAAGGAATTTAATAGCCAGTAGCCAATAGCTGCCCTAGCGTCGGTTTTTGTCTGTCGGACTAGCATACAGACGAAGGGATTTTTCGACCGGACTCGAGTCCTTCGGAAAGATTTTAAAGATGTTTCAAATCTAAAGTCAATCTGATTTTTCGACAGCAAAGGTCCGATGAAGCCCACACACGATCGGATTGTCCGGCGGATTTGTTCCGTCTGACCTTTGCTGTCGAAAAAGTCTGGTCGTGTGTACGCGGCATAAGAGAAATAATAAGCGCTTTATAGTGAATGGCAAAGCCTTTGATCTTCTTTCTTCAGCTAGCCTTATTATACTGCAGTAATTGTAATCCGATGAGTAAGCAAATGTTAAAATAAGATAAAGGTGGTAGGTCAACTGTGAACTCGGTTGTGTGAAACACGTGCAAACTTTGAGGCCTGCGGTCAAACACAGTCTATGCAGTGAGGCCGCTCTGTAGAACTATGAGTCTCAGCAATCCTCTGAACTAGGCTGCAAAGTGGCAAAGTAACATATAAATATCTCGGGCAACAGCCCTCTCACCACACAAGACCCGAACAACTGTGCTGCTCCGCTTCTGTGATCTCAGTCCCGCTTTCCAGGTGGCACCGTCAGGCTGCACCGCTGCGTCAGATGACCGGGAACCGTCTTGCTGGCTCCTTTGAGTGTCCTGGATCCTCCGGTCCTATCACGCCGCTGGCCCAGCGCACTGTGTGTTAAACCTACTCAGGAGGCTCCAACTCCCTCCGCAGCAAGCAGGTCGGAGTTCTTCCGATACACTCACACAGGTCCCTGTAGGCAGGTCTCACATCCTAGGAATAAGAGACAGAAGCATGGCCGCGCTGTCTCTTTTATAGGCCTACCCAGCAGGCTGTTCTGTCCCTGGCATTGTGGGTAGGCATAGCTCCCAACTGTCCCTGATTTTGAGGGACTGCCCCTGATTTGGAGGGACAGTCCCTGATTTGGAAGGACTGTCCCTGATTTGGAGCAATGTCCCTCTGTCCCTCATTCCTCTTCATTTGTCCCTCATTTTGGTCTGATCTATAAAGATGTATATAAAATGCACTTTTTATCTATCAAAAAGTGTTTCCCAGTACTAAACCTTTCATCTGATTTATAAATTGCTGCATTTGTAAATTCCAAAAGCCAATATAAAGGAATAGTAGTGGTAAAAAAAGCACTTGTGCGTTTAACCAATCTTGTTTTTTTGTACAATTCTCCTTTAAGGGGGCGTGGCAAGGGGTGTGTCCTATGCCTGCATACTTTTGCTGATAGGTGTCCCTCATTCCCATCTCAAAAAGTTAGGAGGTGTGGGTAGGTGAACAGGGCATCGTGGGTAAGTAGCTCCCATTCCTAGTTAAACAAAAGAGTCACTTCCTCTAGGCTTCATGGTATAATGCATTGTTGTTGCGGCCACTAGGAGAGAGCCATTTCCTTATTTAAGGAATACACACCATCCAGTACAAGGATTCTGGCAAAACCCCTGCGTTACATTAAATTGCAAAATATTTGGCACCACAGCTGGAGGTGGTCATATAAAACAGCCTTTCTCAACCTTTTTAACCCAGAGGAACCCCTTAAATAATATTCAGGTCTGATAAACCCATTTCATTGCGGATTGATGAGGAACATGACCTTTACATTGGTGGTCAGTAGGAAGCCTGCAACCCCTACAAGTGGTTTCAAAGAGATAAATAGAGTTGCGGCGCAAACACAGCCAATAGCCTCATAGATGATAATAGGTAACTGCACAGTTCACAAGTCCATGTACAGTAAGGAACAGAATGGCTTGCTTGTTCTTTGAGCAGCTCCTCAGCAGATTGAAGGTTATCTGTAATATATGGACACCAGAGGGCACATGCAAGTGCAGCAGGTTAATATTGGACACCAGAGGGCACATTTAAGTGCATCGGGTTAGTATTGGACACCAGAGGGCACATTTAAGTGCATCAGGTTAGTATTTATTGATAAAAACAGTAAATAAGGCACTCACATTTAGTAGAGTGAAAGAAGGCATATCATAAAGACAAGCGTGGTCTTCTCAGTGTTGTAGACATTTTAAAGTCCTGCTGTTCTTAGGGAAAGAAGCCAATGAAAGCAATTGCATGAGAAATATTTCCCACCAACGTCAACCATTAGTGAATAGAATATTTATGGTTTAAATACAACCATGGCTGGAGTTATATACATTATTTAGTCAGACCAGGGCTTTTCATCTTTTGCAGATAGAAAAAGGGATACTGGCGTGGCGGCACTACATGCAGTAGTAAGTGGCAAGTGTGTCTTATTACCAATAGGGGGCGCACATGTCGCGGGCCAGTCCAGAGATCATTATTCAAGATGGCAGACAACAGTGTTATGCCCCGTACACACGGTCGGATTTTCCGCCGGAAAATGTTCGATGGGAGCTTGTTGTCGGAAATTCCGACCGTGTGTGGGCTCCATCGGACATTTTCCGTCGGAATTTCTGACAAACAAAATTTGAGATCTGGATCTCAAATTTTCCGACAACAAAATCCATTGTTGGAAATTCCGATCGTGTGTACACAATTCCGACACACAAAATTCCATGCATGCTCAGAATCAAGCAGAATCAAGCAGAAGAGCCGCACTGGCTTTCGAACTTCATTTTTCTCGGCTCGTCATACGTGTTGTACCTCACCGCGTTATTGACATTCGGAATTTCCAACAACATTTGTGTGACCGTGTGTATGCAAGACAAGTTTGAGCCAACATCCTTCGGAAAAAAAATCCATAGATTTTGTTGTCGGAATGTCCGATCAATGTCAGATCGTGTGTATGCGGCAGAAGTGTGTGCATGGAACAGGGCGTGGTGATGAAAGCGTAAAACCCATAGATATCTACAGAAGACCTCAAGCACAGGACGGTGATGAGACACTCAGCTGCAGTAAGACATTTGAATGGTGTAAACATTTCAAAGATGGCCGTGCGTCTGTCAGTGACGACCCCGGCCGTGGGGGTTCCCAGCCTACAGCAGTCATTCCTGTGAATATTCAGCGCATGGAACGCCTGATCCTGGATAATCCATGTATAACCTGTCGTGACATTGCACAAAAGACTAATCTTTTTGTGGTGCACTGATGATGAAGTGAAGCCAGCTGTCCTAGGATGGTTCAGGCCTACTGACAAATCTTTCTATGCCGAAGCTTTTCAGGTATTAGTTAAAAACGCTGGGATAAGTGTATAACGCCTTGAAATTTGTTCTTTTATTATATAAACTAAAAATTCCTAGTTTTACTTGAACTAAATATAATATATATATAAATATATATATATATCTATATATATATATATATATATCTATATATATATATATATATAGATATATCTCTATATATATATATATATATATATATATATATATATATATATATATATATATATATATATATATAGAGAGAGAGAGAGAGATATCTATATATATATATATATATATATATAGAGAGATATATCTATATATATATATATATCTATATATATAGAGATATATCTATATATATATAGATATATCTATATATATATATATATATATCTATATATATATATATATATATATATATATATATCTATATCTATATCTATCTATCTATCTATCTATCTATCTATCTATCTATCTATCTATCTATCTATCTATCTATCTATCTATATATCTATCTATCTATATATCTATATCTGTGTGTGTATACACTATATTGCCAAAAGTATTGGGACACCAGCCTTTACACTCACATGAACTTTAATAGCATCCCAGTCTTATGCCCTTATACACACGACCGGTTTTGCCATCAGAATAAACTCTGAAGGTTTTTCAGACGGAGGAAAAGATGATCCGCACTCCGGTGATTGCTCTTAAAACATGTTGTATTTATTGTCAAGCCACAGTGACCAAACGCAAATGAGAACAGTTGACGCGTTTCAGCCTATAAGGCCTTAGTCGGGACTAGAAAACGGAAGTTCAATAGCCAGTAGCCAATAGCTTCCGTCTCGCACTTGCTTCAGAGCATGCTTCGTTTTTGGTCCGTCGGAACAGCATATAGACGAGCGGTTTTCCCGATAGTAATTAGTTCCGTCGGAAAAATATAGAACATGTTCTCTATCTAAGTCTGTCTGAATTTTCGATGGAAAAAGTCCGATGGGGCCCACACACGATCGGAATATACCATGAAAAGCTCCCATCGGACTCTTTCTGTCGGAAATTCCGCTCATGTGTACGTGCCATTAGTCCGTAGGGTTCAATATTGAGTTGGCCCCACCCTTTGCAGCTATAACAGCTTAACAGTCGCATGAAATGAAAGGATTGACCATGTGGTATGTTAATAGATAGCGTGTATAAATAAGCCCCAGGCACTCTTTGTAGTATAATATTTTTGATTATTATATAGCACTGACCCCCTAAGGAGCTGCTGATAATTGTTTTGGACCTGCTCTCTGCCTATCAACCCCTAAATATAGACTCGACCCCCTAGGCACAACTGGGTGGCAGTGTTTGTGTGAGACCCAATGGTAAGAACCAACACAATTATAATACAATATACTGTAATTCACCGTTACCTGGGTATCCGTCACTCCACCTGCTATAGGAGTGGACGACGTCTCACACCATTTGTACTTTAACCACACAGTAAGTTTACTGAAAACTGGTTTAGAATATAGAATACAATGTTGATTCTGATACACAAGGTTAAAGCAATAACAAGGTGCATAAAAATATTCAGACTCAAAGGTCACATGAGTAACGCATGAGGGCGTGCCTCAAAGTGGGACTGATGCTCAGGGCGGTAAAACCTTGACACTGGGCACTTTCCAGCTCCCATCGGACTCTTTCTGTCGGAAATTGCTCTCATGTGTACGTGGCATTAGTCTGAAGGGTTCAATATTGAGTTGGCCCCACCCTTTGCAGCTATAACAGCTTCAACTCTTCTGGGAAGGCCGTCCACAAGGTTTAGGAGTCTGTCAATGGGAATGTTTAACCATTCCTTCCAGAAGTCCATTTGGTGGAGGGGGAATTATGGTGTGGGGTTGTTTTTCAAGGGTTGAACTTGGCCCCTTAGTTCCAGTGAAGGGAACGCTTAAGTTGTCAGCATACCAAGACTTTTTGGACAATTTCATGCTCCCAATTTTGTGGGAACAGATTGGGGATGACCCCTTCCTGTTCCAACATGACTGCTCACCAGGACACAAAGCAAGATCCATAAAGCCATGGATGAGCGAGTTTGGGAAGGAGGAACTTGACTGGCCTGCATTCAATCCTGACCTCAACCAGATAGAACACCATTGGGATGAATTAGAGCAGAGATTGCAAGCCAGGCCTTCTCATCTACATCATTTTTTTTATGTGATCATCCACATCAGTGCCTGACCTCACAAATACATTTCTGGAAGAACGGTCAAACCCATAGACACACTCCTAAACCTTGTGGACGGCCTCCCCAGAAGGCCAACTCAATATTGAACCCTACGGACTAAGACTGGGATGTCATTAAAGTTCATGTGCGTGTAAAGGCCAGGTATCCCAATACCTTGGCAATACAGTGTATATATACACCATCTCACAAAAGTGAGTACACCCCTCACATTTTTGTAAATATTTTTATCTTACCTTATGTCAGCCCTAATTCCTGTGCCATCAGAACTCAGATCACCCCATTTCCTGCACCATTAGGAATCTAGGGAATTTACATTCATACCGTCTGCAGCTGGTAGTTCCACTAGGGGTAGGAAGACAGATGGGCTGCCTTACCAAGCAATGCCTACAGGAATAGGTAGGCCTGTGCTGGTACTGAAAAGAAGGCTAGCACCTGAATGTTGGTGATGTTGGGAGGGCCTCTTTGAAATGTTAATTACATCCTATGGCAGCTTAAGTATTACTGTAGGGAGAGGGGCCCACTTGAAGATCCTAGGATTTTCCCGCGGGCAAGGCCAGGCCTGTGCACATGTCATGTGATCATCTTTTGGGTGCTACTGAAAGGGACATTGTGTGACTTGGTTGCCTATCTTGCGTGACTTGGTTTATTTGTACAGACACCACCTTATCTCAACTAAATAAATAGTAAATTCAACTTTGGCCAGTGTCTCTATGAGATAAGCTTTTTATGGGAATAAATGTTTGCAATGTACACAAAGAGCAAGTTTCAAGTACAAAAACTTTTTTTTGTATTTCATCCAATAAAATAACCCACAATTTGCCTGGTACTATCAGTCATTAATCCAAACTGAACATGCAGTCAGTCAACAATTCAGCAATATTCTAATGTTTGAAATGAGTTATTTACTATTTTCCATTCTGTGGAAGGCGTATCTGTTCCATCCCTGTATGTCTGTGTATGACATATATTCAGATCAATCAAGTCCTTTAAATTGGACCTGATATATATATATATATATATATATATATACACACACAGTATCTGATGACAAAGGTGAGTACACTCCTCACATTTTTGTAAATATTTTATTCTATCAGGTCTGATAGTTCAGGAATTAGGGTGATCTAAGGTCTGATAGTCCATGAATTGGGGTGATCTGAGGTCTGATAGTGCAGGAATTAGGGGGATCTGAGGTGTGAAGGTATATGAATTGGGGTGATCTGAGATCTGATAGTTCAGGAATTGGGGTGATTTGAGGTTTGATAGTTCAGGAATCGGGGTGATCTGAGGTCTGATAATTCAGGAATTAGGGTGATCTGAGGTGTGAAGGTACAAGAATTGGGGTGATCTGAGGTCTGATAGTTCAGGAATTGGGGTGATCTGAGGTCTGATAGTTCAGGATTTGAGGTGATCTGAGGTCTGATAGTTCAGGAATTGGGGTGATCTGAGGTGTGAAGGTACAAGAATTGGGGATGATCTGAGGTCTGATAGTTCAGGAATTGGGGTGATCTGAGGTCTGATAGTTCAGGAATTGGGGTGATCTGAGGTCTGATAGTTCAGGAATTGGGGTGATCTGAGGTCTGATAGTTCAGGAATTGGGGTGATCTGAGGTGTGAAGGTACAAGAATTTGGGATAGTCTGAGGTCTGATAGTTCAGGAATTGTGGTGATCTGAGGTCTGATAGTTCAGGAATTGGGGTGATCTGAGGTGTGAAGGTACAAGAATTGTGGTGATCTGAGGTCTGATAGTTCAGGAATTGGGGTGATCTGAGGTGTGAAGGTACAAGAATTGGGGTGATCTGAGGTCTGATAGTTCAGGAATTGGGGTGATCTGAGGTGTGAAGGTACAAGAATTGGGGTGATCTGAGGTCTGATAGTTCAGGAATTGGGGTGATCTGAGGTCTGATAGTTCAGGATTTGAGGTGATCTGAGGTCTGATAGTTCAGGAATTGGGGTGATCTGAGGTGTGAAGGTACAAGAATTGGGGATGATCTGAGGTCTGATAGTTCAGGAATTGGGGTGATCTGAGGTCTGATAGTTCAGGAATTGGGGTGATCTGAGGTCTGATAGTTCAGGAATTGGGGTGATCTGAGGTCTGATAGTTCAGGAATTGGGGTGATCTGAGGTGTGAAGGTACAAGAATTTGGGATAGTCTGAGGTCTGATAGTTCAGGAATTGTGGTGATCTGAGGTCTGATAGTTCAGGAATTGGGGTGATCTGAGGTGTGAAGGTACAAGAATTGTGGTGATCTGAGGTCTGATAGTTCAGGAATTGGGGTGATCTGAGGTGTGAAGGTACAAGAATTGGGGTGATCTGAGGTCTGATAGTTCAGGAATTGGGGTGATCTGAGGTCTGATAGTTCAGGAATTGGGGTGATCTGAGGTGTGAAGGTACAAGAATTGTGGTGATCTGAGGTCTGATAGTTTAGGAATTGGGGTAATCTGAGGTGTGAAGGTACAAGAATTGGGGTGATCTGAGGTCTGATAGTTCAGGAATTGGGGTGATCTGAGGTGTGAAGGTAAGAGAATTGGGGTGATCTGAGGTCTGATAGTTCAGGAATTGTGGTGATCTGAGGTCTGATAGTCCATGAATTGGGGTGATCTGAGGTCTGATAGTCCATGAATTGGGGTGAATTGAGGTCTGATAGTCCAGGAATTGGGGTGATCTGAGGTCTGATAGTCCATGAATTGGGGTGATCTGAGATCTGATAGTTCAGGAATTAGGGTGATCTGAGGTGTGAAGGAATGATTTGAGGTCTATGGTGCCCTATTGTACACTGGCATACCAGCCCTGTAATACTTATAAATGGAAAGTAACTCCTTCCTGCCGATCCCTGTGTCCCTTTAAACAGTTCTGAATGCCCGGGGAGTGGGAAGAATTGTCAGTCACCTCACAGTGGTCACATGGTTGGAGGCAGGTCCTGCCGGCTACCAACCTTTAGTCTAGACCAAGAGCCGTCTTTGCCGGTCGTTGCCAGGAAGTGCGCAGTGAGCGGGCTCTCAGCACATAGCCATTGGTCACCCCAGTGACACATATGTGCGGGGTGTGGGTGTTAAAGCCCCCCCATTTGCTGCCGCACATATACGTTGGGTGGTCAAAAAGGGGTTAATGACATTTATTGCTATACATCCACTTAGAAGTAAACCTGGCACTTGGCCCTGCTCATTCTTCTTCTGGCGTCTTGAGGTCTTACAGAAAGCAATAGAAACACAGTAACATTTTTGAGCTTACAACACTCTAGATTTATGAGGAGGTCCACCATGGTTTCCACAACCTTCTCTTCTCACACACCTCACCAAACATGTTGCCGGAGTTTTTTGACTTAACGTTCTATGCAGAGCTCTAGGAAAATCCATGAACCATTGAGACCCTTGTAAAGAAGAGAAATAGGAATTTTTTGCTGCCTTTGGGGGTGATTTCTCCTCTCTTCTTCTTCTAAAAAGAACTTTCCAATCCAAGTGCCTGCAATCATCCAGTTTTTAGCCCCGATGAAGGGGGAGTGCTGAGCCCCCGAAAAACACGTTGGCTGTTACAAAATAAAAATATTTTAAAAAGTCTGTAGAAGCTGGTGTGGCGCTTCCATCCTTTCAGAACTTCAACAAATTCCTCCCGGGGTCCAGCAAGACCCCACAGTTGCTGGTGCCGAGCTTCTAGGACCACAAACCACTCTCCCCCAAAACGCATCTGCTTAGGGTTCAGCGCTCCTACATCACAAAGATTGCTTGTTCTAAATGAGAGAGGAGAAATATCCCCCCCAAAATTTTTATTTTTTTTTTACACAAATCTTTTACCGCTTCTTCAATCTTTTTAACCACTTCATTCATCAGTTTAGGCAAATATGTATTTTTTTTCATATTTTTGGTAAAAAAAAAAAAAAAATCGCAAAAAGCGTATATTGATTGGTTTGCGCAAAAGTTATCGGGTATACAAAATAGGGGAAAGATTTTGGGACTTTTTTTTTATATTATTGTTTCTACTAGTAACGGCGGCGATCTGCAATTTTTAGCAGGAGTGCAACATTGCGCTGGACCAATCTGACTCTAATGCCGCGTACACACGGTCGGACTTTTCGACCGGACTGGTCCGACAGACTTTCCAGCGTACTTTTGAAGGACTTCCGATGGACTTTCTAACGAACGGACTTGCCTACACACGATCACACCAAAGTCCGACGGATTTGTACGTGATGACGTACACCGGACTAAAAGAAGGAAGTTGATAGCCAGTAGCCAATAGCTACCCTAGCGTCGGCTTTTGTCCGTCGGGCTAGCTTACAGACGAGCGGATTTCTGGGTCCGGCGGAGTTGCGACGTAAAGATTTGAAGCATGTTCCAAATCTAAAGTCCGTCAGATTTGCGACTGGAAAAGTCCGCTGAAGGTCCGTGAAGCCCACACACGGACGGAATGTCCGCCGCATTTGGTCCGTCGGCATCCGTCGGACCAGTCCGGACGAAGAGTCCGCCCGTGTGTACGCCCCATAAGTGACACTTTTTTGTTGACCAGTGACACCAATAAAGTGATCAGTGCTATAAAAATGCAGGGGGACAGGTCTTGTCTCCGCCCCCTCGTGTCATTTCCTGCCGGTGGGTGGGGTCTGCTGGGTCCCTCCCAGCTCTCCTCTCTGCACATGCTATGTGCAGCACAGTGATGATGTCACTGCTACTATAAGATAAGATAACTGGTAGGTTTTCAAAGGTTTTTCTTGCACACAGAGTGAATTTATATGCTTTGTGAGTACTGAATAATATTTTTTTTTTTTTTTTTATGAGATTTTTTTCACCTGGAGTTGGTTAGTGTCGGCTATTTTTTTTTTTTTTTTTTTTACACAATATATATAGGTCAAATTAATTGAAAATAATATCAAACATGGTTTGTGAGTAATGAGGTGTGTTAGAAGTACCTAAAGAGGACCTTCAGTCATTTTTTTCATCTTTCCATCTATTAAATCTTCTGCCCTTGTTGTTGTTGTTGTTTTAACTTTGGATAGTAAAATATTTTTTTTCTGCCAGTAAATCTCCTTCTTGTTTCTTGTCTGGTCATTAGCCTAGGCTTATGACATCATGCACAGCTCTCTCTCTCGCTTTCACTCATGAGAGTTTGCCAGGAGGGGGGGGGGGGATGAGTCCTAAGAGGGCCAATGAGAGCTGCAGAGCTGGAGGAGTGCCTCTGTGTGTGTCTGTGTAAATCCAGGAAGTGAGCAGGCAGCAGCTTCAGCTGCCCACAGTTAAAAATGGTTGCAGCCAGACTCAGTGGAGGGATATTTCTGCAGCATATTTGGTGGGCGGCACAGTGGTGTAGTGGGCGGCACAGTGGTGCAGTGGGCGGCACAGTGGTGTAGTGGGCGGCACAGTGGTGTAGTGGGTAGCACTTTCGCCTAGCAGTAAGAAGGGTCGCTGGTTCGAATCCCAACCATGACACTAACCTGCCTGGAGTTTGCAGACATGGAATAGTGACAGGGACTTTGTGGAAGGAGACAACTTGCCCACATCCCTATACAGATACACGGTGGGAAATTTTCCTCTTAGTGGGACTTTGTAGGGCAAGAGTCTCAAAACAATACGTCAAAAAGTATAAACAATAATTTTATTAATCGAAAAGGTTAAAAAACATAGCAAGTGGTAATAAAAAGGGGAAGATGGATGCCAAAATTTTGAATGATGATGATGATACAGCAAATATACACGACAAATTACAACGATACACTTAACCCCACAAGAGCTGTTTCAGCAAAAAAAAAGCTGTGCAGTAAAGCGCGACGCGTTTCGAGGTTTTATAAATGTTGAGACCTCTTCTTCAGGGGCTGGTGGTGAGGTATATATCTGTCTAAACACATTTTATGAAAAGAGAAATAAAGCTTTCTGAAACTACGAATAGAATACATCAGGCCATGATCCTCTCGAAAACAGATGCCATATCCAACGATAACATACCTAAATTTGAGAACATTTGGAGTCCTTGGGTGACCCACTTTCTTTCTCCTAATTTTGACACTTCTTTACTAAGACCTTGGTAACTAGATAACTTTGTTTTGAATAACTAATAAAAAGATACTATAACTGATAAAAAGATACGATGCTATAAAGATACTATACTATACTTTTTCTTCTCCTCCTCCTCCTCCTCCTCCTTCTTCTTCTCTCCTTCTCCTTCTCCTTCTCCTTCTTCTTCTCTCCTTCTCCTTCTCCTTCTTCTTTTCTCCTTCTCCTTCTCCTTCTCCTTCTTCTTCTCTCCTTCTCCTTCTCCTTCTCCTTCTTCTTCTCTCCTTCTCCTTCTCCTTCTTCTTCTCTCCTTCTCCTTCTCCTTCTCCTTCTCCTTCTCCTTCTCCTTCTCTCCTTCTCCTTCTCCTTCTCCTTCTCTCCTTCTCCTTCTCCTTCTCCTTCTCTTTCTCCTTCTTCTTCTCTCCTTCTCCTTCTTCTTTTCTCCTTCTCCTTCTCTTTCTTCTTCTCTCCTTCTCCTTCTTCTTCTCTCCTTCTCCTTCTCCTTCTTCTTCTCTCCTTCTCCTTCTCTCCTTCTCCTTCTCTCCTTCTCCTTCTCCTTCTCTTTCTCCTTCTTCTTCTCTCCTTCTCCTTCTCCTTCTTCTTCTCTCCTTCTCCTTCTCCTTCTCCTTCTCCTTCTTCTTCTCCTTCTTCTTCTCTCCTTCTCCTTCTCCTTCTCCTTCTCTCCTTCTCCTTCTCCTTCTCCTTCTTCTTCTCTCCTTCTCCTTCTCCTTCTCCTTCTCCTTCTCCTTCTTCTTCTCTCCTTCTCCTTCTCCTTCTCCTTCTCTCCTTCTCCTTCTCTTTCTCCTTCTTCTTCTCTCCTTCTCCTTCTTCTTTTCTCCTTCTCCTTCTCCTTCTTCTTCTCTCCTTCTCCTTCTTCTCTCCTTCTCCTTCTCCTTCTCCTTCTTCTCCTTCTCCTTCTCTCCTTCTCCTTCTCCTTCTCCTTCTTCTTCTCCTTCTCCTTCTCCTTCTCCTTCTCCTTCTCCTTCTCCTTCTCCTTCTTCTCCTTCTCCTTCTTCTTCTCTCCTTCTCCTTCTCCTTCTCCTTCTCCTTCTTCTTCTCTCCTTCTCCTTCTTTTTCTCTCCTTCTCCTTCTCCTTCTTCTTTTCTCCTTCTCCTTCTCCTTCTTCTTCTCTCCTTCTCCTTCTTCTTCTCTCCTTCTCCTTCTCCTTCTTCTTCTCCTTCTTCCTCTCTCCTTCTCCTTCTCCTTCTTCTTCTCTCCTTCTCCTTCTCCTTCTTCTTCTCTCCTTCTCCTTCTCCTTCTCCTTCTCCTTCTCCTTCTTCTTCTCTCCTTCTCCTTCTCCTTCTCCTTCTTCTTCTCTCCTTCTCCTTCTCCTTCTTCTTCTCTCCTTCTCCTTCTCCTTCTTCTTCTCTCCTTCTCCTTCTCCTTCTCCTTCTTCTTCTCTCCTTCTTCTATTCTGTCTTCTCCTATTTATTTTTACATAACGAAATGGTAGCGAAACACTCACTTTTATAATGTTCAATTATAATACAATAATAGATAGTAAGCTCTAATGTCCTATTATAAACTGAATCTCATGGTAATTAATATTATTTCTTTATTACATATTACTCAAAGTTAAAAGTTGAACAACTTTTTCATTTTTTTGTTGCTCTTGATTATATAATTGTTAAAATTGATTGTAACACCTTAGTCTTTCTAAAACACATAGCCTATTTAAGTCTTTCATTGCTTGTAACTACAAGAAATACTAAGATCTGATATGTAAATTCAACTAATGCTACCATTTAATGTAATCAATATTTTGTTAATTGTATCAATGTTTATATTTTCAAAATCAATAAACAAATTTGACGAGAAAAGAGAAATAAAGCAGAGTAAACAACACCGTATGAACCAAGCATGATATAGTGTTTAAATATATTTACATAGCATGAACATCGTAATATAATGCAAAAATGTTCTAACCGTGTTGTTCCTAGATCAGCATCAAATAGCTTCCAATTTCCAAAGGAGAAGGGACGGAATGATTTGCCAGTGGGGTTCAGAGCTAAGAGCCGTCACTAAAGGACCAACCGCGTCCACAACCCAGGACAAGACACAAAGGGCGTCCTACCCGTCAGCTTGTGACACCACAGATGTTTAATATTATGGAGTGTTATTGTCAGCTGAGGGGAAGAAAAAGCAGTATAATAGAAACTATCCCATAAAAAAAGGGAAGAAAAAGTTATGTCTTATTAACCACTTCATTACCCACGTATAGTCATATGACGGCCTGAGATGGGATCTCCCATCCTGGGTGGCCATCATATGACGTCCTGGGCTTCCCGGTCGTCTAGGGGCCGCGTTGCTCGGGACCCGGTGCGTGTGCCCGGCGGCCGCGATGTCCGCCGGGCACCCGCGATTGCCCGTTAACCGGGCCGGACCGTGGAACACACAGATCCACGTCCTGTCAGTTGAGAGGAGACCGATCGTGTGTTCCCAGTACAGAGGAACACCGATCGGTCTCCTCCCCTTGTGAGTCCCCTCCCCCTACAGTTAGAATCACTCCCTAGGAAACATAATTAACCCCCTTGTCTCCCCCTAGTGGTTAACCCCTTCCCTGCCTGTCACATTTACACAGTCATCAATGCAATTTTATAGCATTGATATAAAAGCGCTGTATAAATGCCAATTGGTCCCAAAAATGTGTCAAAAGTGTCCGATGTGTCCGCCATAATGTTGCAGTCACGAAAAAAATCGCATATAGCTGCCATTACTAGTAAAAAAAAAAAATAATAAAAATGCCATAAAACTATCCCCTATTTTGTAGACGCCATAACTTTTGCGCAAACCAAATAAATATACGCTTATTGCATTATTTTTTTTTTACCAAACATATGTAGAAGAATATGTATCGGCCGAAACTGCGGAAAAATTTTTTTTTTTTTTTTTTTTAATTGGGATATTTATTAGAGCAAAAAGTATAAAATATGGTGTTTTTTTCAAAATTGTCGCTCTTCTTTTGTTTATAGCGCAAAAAATAAAAACCGCAGAGGCGATCAAATACCACCAAAAGAAAGCTCTATTTGTGGGGAAAAAAAAGACGTCAGCTTTGTTTGGGTACAGCTTCGCACGACCGCGCAATTGTCGTTTAAAGTGCGACAGCGCTGAAAACTAAAAATTGGTCTGGGGAGGAAGGGGGTGAAAATGCCCTGGTATTGAAGCGGTTAAACAAGCACCTGCTAGAAATTGACAGGGCTAAATGTGTGCATTCTATACATACCTGTCAGTACATATAGGGTAAATTACCCCTGTGCAGACTAGAGTGAGGGTATCGCACGCGGCTCTGTCTGGTCCATAGTGCCATTATGAAGGAAGGATGCACCTTGGAGGACTTGAGCGGCTGCACGTTCGGTCTGATGCCCGTACCAGCATGGGGTCAGGCGTCCTCACGTGCAGCCTAAGTAGCGCTGCTCATTAAGAGCAGATGCCTAACAGCTGACTTAGGGTAGGACGGGCGTCATCGCTAGTGGGAGGGGGTCGCCCTCCGAGTCCCCGGCGCGCAGGCCAGCCTCCAAGCCCCCACACATGAGTCCAATCCAGGAGAGGATGACGTCACATCCTGGAACAAATAGGCACGCGCTGGGAGGGAGCTGACATTCGCGTCAGGGGGCCCGCGGCGCACTGATCGCTATGGTAACGGGATAAACATATCCTGGGCCACCAGCGATCATAGGGAAGGAGGCCAAACACTGCCAAACAATGGATGGCATTATTGGCCCCCGTGCGCCGAGTGAAATATCCGGATGCAGGCCGGACAATCCCTCAGATCTGCATTGGCTTAAGATCCAGGACCCCAGTGGCACCAATATTCATTCCGAGGACTAAGGGCTCTTTCACACGAGGGATCCGTATGTCCGTTTTTCATCCTTCCGTTTTCGGATGAAAAGCGGACATACATGTATCCCTATGGAGCATTGGATGTCAACGGTGACATGTCCGATGACATCCGACCCGCTCCGATCCGAAAAGTGTAACGGAGGAAAACCTACTTTTCCATCCGTTTTCGGATCCGATCGGGTGACGAAGGACACTACGGTCCATCATCATCCGATACCTCATAGGGGTATGCAGCGACGGACCTGTCATTTTCCTGCTCAGCGGGGATCGGCAGAGCGATCCCCGCTGAGCAAGCGGGTGTTCACGGGGTGGATCATCACTGATCTGCCCCGTGTGAAAGAGCCCTTAGGCTACTTTCACACTGAGGCGTTGCAAAACCGTGGCAAAAACAATGAGCGTTATTACCGCGTTTCTGCTGCATTTTTACCGTGTTAGTGGCAAAAATAGCGCTAACGCCCATGCGCTTTAATCGCTTTTTTGTATAGCGTTTTTTAAGTGTTAGCGTCAGCAAACCTGACCATGTGACCATGTGGCCATGCAGTCATGTGACCTTCCTCACAGTTTCTGGGTGGTTTTAAAGCGTTTTTACCGCGTTATTACCGCGTTTTTACAGCGTTTCCCATTCATTTCAGTTGGGATAGACGTTTTTACAGTGCTATTTTATGCGCCCCAAAGATGCTCCAAAAGCTTTTCATGCGGTATTTAGGCGGTAATTTTTAGCGCTAAAACACCTGAAAAACGCCTCAGTGTGAAAGGGGCCTTAGGCGGTAGGTGGCGTCGGCGGTAAAACAGCGCTATTTTTAGCACTGTTTTACCGCGGTATACAGCCGCTATCGGTGCGGTTTTAACCCCCCGCTGGCGGCCGAAAAAGGGTTAAAACCCCTCGTACAGTGCGGCTATAGCCGCGGTATTACCGCGCTATCCTATTGATTTCAATGGGCAGGAGCGGTTTAGGAGCGGTGAATACACCGCTCCTTCACCTCTCCAAAGATGCGGCTCACAGGACTTTTTTTACCGTCCTGCCAGCGCACCGCTTCAGTGTCAAAGCCCTCGAGCGGAGGCTGTTTAGGGGCGGTTTGCAGGCGCTATTTTTAGCGCAATAACGCCTGCAAACCGCCCCAGTGTGAAAGGGACCCTAGGGGGATGCACAAATGGAACTGAAAAGTAACACAGGGAAAACAGAGAGGCAGGGAACTAACTATAACTCTGCTTTCACACTGGGGCGGTGGGGGCGTCGGCGGTAAAACAGTGCTATTTTTAGCGCTGCTTTACCGTCGTTATTGCAGCGGTATTCGGCCGCTAGCGGTTTTAACCCCCGCTGGCAGCCAAAAAAGGGTTAAAACCGCTCGTATAGTGTGGCTGTAGCCGCGGTATTGCCACTGTATAGCCGCGCTGCCCCATTGATTTCAATGGGCAGGAGCGGTTTAGGAGCGGTGAACACACCGCTCCTTCACCGCTCCAAAGATGCGGCTTGCAGGAGTTTTTTTCTTCTCCTGTCAGCGCACCGCTTCAGTGTGAAAGCCCTCGGGCTTTCACACTGAACAAACAGCAGCGGCTGTTTTGGAGGCTGTTTTGGAGGTTTGCAGGCGCTATTTTTAGCGCAATAACGCCTGCAAACCGCCCCAGTGTGAAAGGGCTCTAAGAATGAAAGAAACGAGGTAGCATATGAAAATAGGGGAAAAAAAAAAAAAAGGACACAAATGAATATCAATGATAACCTCTGCATGAAAAAAGCGCGAAATGACATAACAGTACATAACCATATCTCAACCTATGTCTGTCTCCATCAATTGTCCCATTATGGTCCAATGATGATAATCAAGATCTATCAGAGTATCAAAAAGGGAAGGGGGGGGACATATGGAGCCCCCTAACCACAGAAAAAAATATGTAACATGTATCTTGTCCTGGGTTGTGGATGCGGTTGGTCCTTTAGCGACAACAGCGGCTCTTAGCTCTGAACCCCACTGGAAAATCATTCCGTCCCTCCTCCTTTGGAAATTGGAAGCGATTTGATGCTGATCTAGGAACAACTCGGTTAGAACATTTGTGCATTATATTACGGTGTTCATGCTATGTAAATATATTTAAACACTATATCATGCTTGGTTCATACGGGGTTGTTTACTCTGCCTTATTTCTCTTTTCTCGTCAAATTTGTTTATTGATTTTGAAAATATAAACATTGATACAATTAACAAAATATTGATTACATTAAATGGTAGCATTAGTTGAATTTACATATCAGATCTTAGTATTTCTTGTAGTTACAAGCAATGAAAGACTTAAATAGGCTATATGTTTTAGAAAGACTAAGGTGTTACAATCAATTTTAACAATTATATAATCAAGACAAGAGCAACAAAAAAAATGAAAAAGTTGTTAAACTTTTAACTTTGAGTAATATGTAATAAAGAAATATTATTAATTACCATGAGATTCGGTTATTTATAATAGGACATTAGAGCTTACTATCTATTATTGTATTATAATTGAACATTATAAAAGTGAGTGTTTCGCTACCATTTCGTTATGTAAAAATAAATAAGAGAAGAGAGGATAGAATAAGGAGAAAAGAAAAGAATTAAAAGAAAGTAAAGATAAGAAGAAGAAGAAAAAAAAAAAAAAAGAAGATTGGATTAGTAGAGGTTTCCGGGGATTTCTTAGTAACAATATATACATTGTATCTTTTTATCAGTTATTCAAAACAAAGTTATATAGTTACCAAGATCTTAGTAAAGAAGTGTCAAAGTTAGGAGAAAGAAAGTGGGTCACCCAAGGACTCCAAATGTTCTCAAATTTAGAACATTTTTGCATTATATTACGATGTTCATGCTATGTAAATATATTTAAACACTATATCATGCTTGGTTCACACGGTGTTGTTTACTCTACTTTTTTTCTTCTCTTTTCATAAAATGTTTTTAGACAGATGTATACCTCACCACCAGCCCCTGAAGAAGAGGTCTCAACATTTATAAAACCTCGAAACGCGTCGGACTTTACTGCACAGCTTTTTTGCTGAAACAGCTCTTGTGGGGTTAAGTGTATCGTTGTAATTTGTTGTGTATATTTGCTGTATCATCGTCATTCAAAATTTTGGCATCCATCTTCCCCTTTTTATTACCACTTGCTATGTTTTTTAACCTTTTGGGTAAATAAAATTATTGTTTATACTTTTTGACGTATTATGTTGAGACTCTTGCCCTACAAAGTCCCACTAAGAGGAAAATTTCCCATCGTGTGCCTGGAGTTTGCATGTTCTCCCTGTGCCTGCGTGGGTTTTCTCCGGGTACTCCGGTTTCCTCCCACACTCCAAAGACATGCTGGGAGGTTAATTGGATCCTGTCTAAATTGTCCCTAGTGTGTATAAATGTGAGTTGGGGACCTGAGATTGTAAGCTCCTTGAGGGTAGGAACTGATGTGAATGTACAATGTATATGTAAAGCGCTGCGTAAATTGATGGTGCTATATAAGTACCGGAAATAAATAATAAAAAAATAGGTACAGGATCACAGTATATATAAAATAATATGAAGCTTCAGAAGGGCAAAGATGTTTCTATTACAAATTATGTGAGCGGACGGCAGTTCCTCTTTAAAAGGAGTGTTGACTTGATCAGTCTAGAAATTCTCAGTAGAAATCTCCTCCTCTATGTAGCGCTATCAGGCCATGGCTGGGTGGAGGAGATTAGGATATAATTACAATGACTTTGGTGCTATGTGCTGCTGTCTCTGTGATCAGGTGTAATACACTGCCATCTTGTGGCTGATAAGGAGTTGACATGCTCTGTATCTGTAATGCCATGTGCATTGGTGTGAAGCGGTGACATTCATGGTGACGGCGTCCCAACTAGGGTCACCACCTCATCCCTTTAAACCCGAACACATATGAATTATACGGGTTCTGAAGCTAAAATAATGCAGATAAGGCACCAAGCGAGTTTAATTACCACCTTAATCAGCCACAGAACCCGTGTAATATGTGTTTGGTTTTAAAAGGCATGATGTGGCAACCATACTCCCAATACTCCTTCTCAATGCACCTGCATTGCTGCAAACCATGATTCACGGTAACACACTCACCAAACTGGCTGCATGTCCAGTTCTGGGTCCACTGTGGTACAAATGACTAGACTGCCTTAAAAGAGAAGTGTGTTTCCTTTTTTTTTTTTTAAATTATACTTACCTAAATGCTGCATCTGTCCCCACCGGCTCTGACAACAGTGTTGCTCAGTTCTCCAAGACCAGAGAGCTGGTCACTGTGGGTCCCCGCTGTTTGCTCCAGACATGCTCCCTGGAGTGTCGGGCTGTGGAGGGGGTGGGAGGGGCTTGCTCAGGCTCTCAGCAGTTCATTGAGAGGCTGACCCAGATGCCGGACCAAGTTTCTGGGTGGAACCCCCCCCCGACCATATGGTCACTATCTTTCCCCAGCCTGGACCGGCTCTGTGACATCAGCTGACAGCGGGCTTTGGCTATGCTTCATTTTTAGTGCACTCGATGTTCATAATAACATATGTTAACATGCATGCATTAAATACGGAGATGTGGACTGCCCCGGTTGTCCTTCCTTCCCCAAGTGCTGGCAACGATTGTACTCTAGCTCAGTGTTTCTCAACTCCAGTCCTCAAGGCGCCCCAACAGGTCATGTTTTCAGGATTTCCATTATTTTGCACAGGGGATTTGATCAGTTTCACTGCCTTAGTAATTACCACAGCCGTTTCATCTGAGGGAAATCCTGAAAACATGACCTGTTGGGGCGCCTTGAGGACTGGAGTTGAGAAACACTGCTCTAGCTGAATGGTTACAGCAGTTGTCACTTGTAAGAGGGGATCTGTGATTAGTTGGATGTTGGTGCCAAAGGAAAACTCCCAGTCCTCCTCCTGTCCTTTCCAGAACACTAACCCTCCTGCTGAGGCTCTACTAGTAGTGTATTTAAGTTTTGTGCTGCCCTAGGCCTGGCTAAACTCGTGTACCCCCTAATTTAAATATGACCCACCCCTTGCTGTCAAGGCCACACCCCTTGCTGTTTAACCGCTTCAGCCCCGGAAGATTTTACCCCCTTCCTGGAAACAAAGAAAAAAAACTGCGCCGTGACATGATAAATACATGAGTGCATAAAAATCAATTAGTGCATACCAAGAATGAGAAGTCCTTGTGAGCAATTGCCAGCACACAAAAAAAAAATTAAACTAGACCTTAAAGTGGGGTTCCACCCCAAAAAAAAAAAAAAATCCATGACTCTGCCTAAAAAAAAACTAAAAAAAACCATTTGGAATTTTTTTTTTTTACTTACCTCTAAATGCCTGTTGCTAGGGGGTCCCTCGTAGTCTGCCTCTTCCAGTGCCTGGGCTGGTGACATCACTTCCCCTTCGGCACAGGAAGGGCTCCGCTCTGCTCCCTCCCTCCTGTCAATCATCTGGGACCCATTACAGGTCCCAGGTGGCTGAGCGGCTAATCACGGCGCGCGGCGCCACTCGCGCATGCGCAGTGGGTGCCAGGCTGTGAAGCCACAGCCCGGTGCCCACAGTTGCAATGCCGGCGCCGTTGAACGGAGGGGGAGACGGGCAGGGCTTCGATCCCCCGCATCGCTGGACCCCAGGACAGGTAAGTGTCCGATTAAAAGTCAGCAGCTGCAGTATTTGTAGCTGCTGACCTTTATTTTTTTTTTTTTTTTTTCATGGGCCCTCCTCTTTAAATTGAGTGCATAAAATCATAAGTACGTAAGTTAAATAAATTTTGACTTGTTATATACAAGCGAAGTCTTGATATACAAGTAGCGTCATGTCACAACTGTAAACTGTAAACATTGTTCAAATCGCACATGTGAGGTATCGCCACGATCGTTAGAGTGAGAGCAATAATGCTAGAACTCTTCTATAACCCTAAACTAATAACCTGTAGAGATTTTTAAAGCGTCACCTATGGCGGTTTTTAACAGTAGTTTGTTGCCATTCCACTAGTGTGTGCAATTTTAAAGAGTGACATGTTAGGTATCTATTTACTCAGTAACATCATCTTTCACATTATACAAAAAAATTGGACTAACTTTACTGTTTTGTTTTGATTTTGTTTTTATTCATGAAAGTGTATTTCTTCCAAAAAAAATTGAATTTGAAAGACCGCTGCGCAAATACAGTGTGACATAAAATATTGTAAAAAATATATATGTGTGTTTGGAGGTTCTAGGTAATTTTCTAGCAAAAAATACGGATTTTAACTTGTAAGCAACAAGTGTCAGAAAAAGTCTAATGCCCCGTACACACGATCAGAAATTCCATCAGAAAAAACTTGGATAGTTTTTCCGACGGAATTTCGCTCAAGCTTGACTTGCATACACACAAAAGTTCTCTGAACTTTCGACCGTGAAGAACGCGCTGACGTACCACACTACGACGAGCAAGTGAAGTCCAATGCTTCCAAGCATGCGTCAAATTGTTTCCAAGCATGCGTGATTTTTTTGAGCTTCCGAATAGCATACAGATGAACACATTTTCGGATAGGAACTTTTTTTCCGACCGAAAAATAGAGAACCTGCTCTCAATCTTTTGCTGGCTGGAATTCCGCCAGCAAAAGTCAGATGGAGCATACACACGGTCGGAATTTTTTAACAACAGCTCACATCTGACTTTTGCTGGCGTAATTTCTGATCGTGTGTATGGGGCATTAGGCATGAAGAGGTTAAATTAAAGTGGGTTTCGGAAATGATCTTACCTTCCTGATGCCGAGACAGCACCGACAACAAGTTCAGAAATACAAGAGTGTTAGGGTCCACCACATGTGTAAACTGGATACCTTATGTATTGGTGTTACAGTACGAGACAAAGTGGGAAAAAGTCTGGAGTGGCCCTACCCAGATAATGGGCACATCGTCAATGTAAGGAGGTGTCTGGCATATGGGTTCTGGGACCAGATGTTACACTTCTCCCAAAAAAACCCATCAACAAGCTGGAATAACAGGGTGCAAAATGTGCACCCATTGCTGTGCCAGAGTTCTTGCTGAAAAATGACCAATTAAAGTGAAAGTAGTTTCGCGCAAGAGCAAATCAGCACCATCTAAAAAATGTTCCACAGCCCGTAACCCACCCTCATGGTGAATTGCAGTGTAGAAAGAGCCCACATCAAGGGGAGATATTCTCCAGAACATGGAAGGAGTCTCTGATAGGCATGTAGAGATGTAACAATAGGTTGGAGAAATAAATCTACAAATTGAGATACCATGCTGGTGATGCTGTCCATACTGACCACTATAGGTTTCCCAGGTGGACAATGCTTTTTTTTTTTTTTTAATGGAATTTGGAGATATGATAAAAGTATGGTAGCTTGAAATAATGATGGATGAAACACTGTTTGAGGTTTATCTATAACCCCACTATTAAATGCATCGTTGACCAGCTCTAGCAATGTAAGCTTGTATTCTGGGAGGGTTATCTTTGCTCAAAATATCGTATGTACTACGATCTGATAGCAGCTGGGTGGCTTCCTTGAGGTAATCCTCTCTATTTTGAACAAGGATCATGCCCTCCATGTTCTTCCTGCAGCTGCTGAATGCCCCATCCTCTTCTCCCTCCTGCAGGCATTCAGTGGATGCAGGAAAAACATGGAAGGCATTGGTTCCTCTGTATGCCGCCCCTCCTCTCGGGCTGGGTCGCAATGGCCACCACTGTAGTTAGGTCCCTGCAGTGAAGTAAAGAAAAAAAATGTTCTGTCAGGATGAAGGAGCAATGAGGAATGCTGGCGGGATTCTGAGGCTGTGACAGTTGCAGACTAGAGTATACAGAGGGTTAGGAAGACTGGTAGATGAAAAGATTGTAGAGCGGGAAATGCTGAGGATGAAGGGGTTAGGAGGAGGTCTGCGAGTGTAGTGAGAGCCGGACAAGCAATGAGAAAGAAGAGAAGGGACTGGTGTGAGAAGATATCAGTATGCAGTGTTACCAAAAAAGATTACTGTACTTCATTTACCTTCTACAAAGTACATTCCGGTCAGTAAAGAGGCACTCAGAGACAGGAGAAGATCACATCGCACAGTGACAGGAGACAGGAGAGGATCACATCGCACAGTGACAGGAGACAGGAGAGCATCACATCGCACAGTGACAGGAGACAGGAGAGGATTACATCGCACAGTGACAGGAGACAGGAGAGGATCACATCGCACAGTGACAGGAGACAGGAGAGGATCACATCGCACAGTGACAGGAGACAGGAGAGGATCACATCGCACAGTGACAGGAGACAGGAGAGCATCACATCGCACAGTGACAGGAGACAGGAGAGGATCACATCGCACAGTGACAGGAGACAGGAGAGGATCACATCGCACAGTGACAGGAGACAGGAGAGGATCACATCGCACAGTGACAGGAGACAGGAGAGGATCACATCGCACAGTGACAGGAGACAGGAGAGGATCACATCGCACAGTGACAGGAGACAGGAGAGGATCACATCGCACAGTGACAGGAGACAGGAGAGGATCACATCGCACAGTGACAGGAGACAGGAGAGGATCACATCGCACAGTGACAGGAGACAGGAGAGGATCACATCGCACAGTGACAGGAGACAGGAGAGGATCACATCGCACAGTGACAGGAGACAGGAGAGGATCACATCGCACAGTGACAGGAGACAGGAGAGGATCACATCGCACAGTGACAGGAGACAGGAGAGGATCACATCGCACAGTGACAGGAGACAGGAGAGGATCACATCGCACAGTGACAGGAGACAGGAGAGGATCACATCGCACTGCACAGTGACAGGAGACAGGAGAGGATCACATCGCACAGTGACAGGAGACAGGAGAGGATCACATCGCACAGTGACAGGAGACAGGAGAGGATCACATCGCACAGTGACAGGAGACAGGAGAGGATCACATCGCACAGTGACAGGAGACAGGAGAGGATCACATCGCACAGTGACAGGAGACAGGAGAGGATCACATCGCACAGTGACAGGAGACAGGAGAGGCCCCGCCCCATTTTCGGCGCTATTATCAGCAAGAATTCTCTTTCGGCATTTTGCCGAAAAGGCCATTTTCTGCCGATATGTTTCGGCGGCCGAAATTTTGGTGCATCCCTAAAAAAAAAAAAAAGCCTGTTGTTCTTAGTTTCTGTTATAACATTTTTTCAAATAAGTAATTTTTTTTCTTCACTGATGTGCATGGATGGGGCTGCACTGATGAGGCTGCACTGATGTGCACTGATCTGCACAGATGAGGCTGCATTCATGTGTGCTGATGAGGCTGCAGTGATGGGCACTGATTAGGCTGCAATGATGGGCACTGATTAGGCTGCAATGATGGGCACTGATGAGGCTGCAATGATGGGCACTGATGAGGCTGCAATGATGGGCACTGATGAGGCTGCAACGATGGACACTGATGAGGCTGCAACGATGGACACTGATGAGGCTGCAACGATGAACACTGATGAGGCTGCAACGATGGACACTGATGAGGCTGCAACGATGGACACTGATGAGGCTGCAACGATGGACACTGATGAGGCTGCAACGATGGACACTGATGAGGCTGCAACGATGGACACTGATGGGGCTGCAATGATCTGCACTGACCTGACTGATGAGGCTGCACTGATGAGGCTGCATTCATGTGTGCTGATGAGGCTGCAATGATGGGCACTGATGAGGCTGCAATGATCTGCACTGATCTGACTGATGAGGTTGAACTGATGTGTGCTCATGAGTCTGCACTGATGTGTGCTGATGAGGCTGCTTTGATGGGCATTGATGGGCACATTGATGGGTAAATATTGTCTAAATACAAGTGTCATGTGTATTCCTCTATGAATCTTGGTGGGTTTTGTGTATTTCCTCCAGATCTATGCAGTAATCCAGTGTGAGACTTCCTGTAATAAAGACCGCCCACTGCTGCCCTCTCTCCTTGTGCAGGGGGACTGGTCTTGTCTCCGCCCCCTCCTGCAGTTTACTGCTGGTGGGTGGGGCTTGCCGAGTCCCCTCCACAGCTGTCCTCCCTGCACAGGCTATGTACATCCCTGTGATGATGTCACTGCTACTTTTACAGGATAATAGCTAGGCTTGCAAAAGCATTTGGTGCACACAGACTGTTGGGTCACATGAATTATGAGTGAAAAATAAGGTCAAGCACAGATGGTATATACCACGGAGTAGATACATTTGAAAACATGGTTTGTGATTAATGGGGCGTGTTAGGGGTTCTTGAATTGACTAAACTTGATCAGTCTAGAAATTCTCCTTCTCTATGTAGCGCTATCAGGGAATAGCTGAGTGGAGAAGATTAGGATATAATGATATACAGTATGATGGGATAGAACAATGACTTAGGAGATATTTGCTGCTGTATATGTGATCAGGTGTAGCACACTGCCATCTTGTGGCTGATAAGAAATTCACACACTGTGTATCTGCGATGCCATGTGCATTGGTGTGTAGCGAAGACAATCATTGTGAACGGCGTCCCAACACTCCTTCTCAATGTACCTGCATGGCTACATACCATGATGCACATTAACACACTCCCTGAACTTGGTGTATAGCTAATTCTTGGTCCACTGCGGTACTTTGACAGCCCATTCAAATGACTAGGCTGCCTTAATGTACTTGATGTGCTTAAAAACATATATTAACCACTAGCCGACCAGCCGCCATCATTATACCGCGGCAGGTTGCCTCGTTCCCGCAAATCGCCGTAGCTGTAAGTCGACCCTTTAAACAGTTATAGGAGGCACGCTCGCGCCCGCTGCAGGGTGGGGGGGGGACCCGATGCGCGTGGCCGGCGGGGGTGCGATGTCCGCCGACCGTGCGCAATCGCAGGCACGAGAGCCAGAACGGGGATGTGTGTCTGTGTAAAACACACACATCCCCATTCTGACAGGAGAGGAGAGACAGATTGTCTGTTCCTACTAGTTAGGAACAGCGATCTGGCTCCTCCTCTAGTCAGTCACATCCCCCATACAGTTAGAAACACACACAAGGGAACACATTTAACCCCTTGATCACCCCCTAGTGTTAACCCCTTCCCTGCCAGTGACATTTACACAGTAATCATTGAATTTCTATAGCACTGATCGCTGTATAGATGTCAATGGTCCCAAAAATGTGTCAAAAGTGTCCGATGTGTCCGCCGCAATGTCACAGTCTCGCTAAAAATCGCAGATCGCCGCCATTACAATCTGCTTACCAGATATCAGCAAGTGATTGAGGCATTGATTAATAACTTCCCAAGGGATCACATCTGAACTCATCAGTCACCAGTAAGTATATGGTTAAAATACACGGCAAAGCTCGCATCCATTCACTTGTCCCACCATCCATTCACTTGTCCTACCATCCATTCACTTGTCCCACCATCCATTCACTTGTCCCACCATCCAATCACTTGTCCCACCATCCAATCACTTGTCCCACCATCCAATCACTTGTCCCACCATCCAATCACTTGTCCCACCATCTATTCACTTGTCTCACCATCCATTCAGTTGTCTCACCATCCATTCACTTGTCCCACCATCCATTCACTTGTCCCACCATCCATTCATTTGTCCCACCATCCATTCACTTGTCCCACCATCCATTCACTTGTCCCACCATCCATTCACTTGTCCCACCATCCATTCACTTGTCCCACCATCCATTCACTTGTCCCACCATTCATTCACTTGTCCCACCATCCATTCACTTGTCCCACCATCCATTCACTTGTCCCACGCTGTAAACTTCCAGCAGTCAGTGGAGCGTCTCTCCCAATCAAGGGCATATCATCACCAAATGGAAATAAAGCAGCATATAGTGAAGCCCGTCTCACTTGTGAAAAGAATTTAATGTAACAACTTTCATGTACAGTCAATAAGCACCATCATCATAAAACAAAGCAGTGGCGGCATTCAGCGTGCTTGTGTCTCATAGCCAGCCTGACATGTTTCATCCGAGTGGATTTCATCAGAGGCATCACTGATGAAATCCACTCGGATGAAACATGTCAGGCTGGCTATGAGACACAAAGCACGCTGAATGCCGCCACTGTTTTGTTTTATGATGATCGTTCTTATTGATCGTTCTTATTGCTGGCGACAATTGTAACTTAGTTGACTGGTTACAGCAGCTCCACATTTTGTTATGAACCATTGCAAAACATAACAACGCTGTTGGGGTGGGATGATCTGAAGTGTGGAATTGCAGGAACTGAGGCTGATCTGAGGTCTTACTGTGCAGGAATTGGGGATGACCCGAGGGTCTGAATGTAGGCAAGTGCAGTCTACTTTCTCCACTGTAGGTGGCGCTCTTCTGCATCGGCATCGCAGTAAAAGTCAAGGGGCATATGGTTCCTCTATGGTAGGGATATGCAATTAGTGGACCTCCAGCTGTTGCAAAACTACAAGTCCCATCATGCCTCTGCCTCATGCTTGTGGCTGTCAGAGTCTTGTTATGCCTCATGGGACTTGTAGTTCTGCAACAGCTGGAGGTCCGCTAATTGCATATCCCTGCTCTATGGTTTCCTGGGTCACTGGGGAAGCTATCCAATTGGATATAGGATACTGCAGCCTTATGTGACTTTAGCAGCCATCTTGGGTCAAACAGAGCCTATTAGATGCCCTGACTCCCAAGTGTGGCAGATAGTGGGTCATAACTGGGCTGCTAATGCTCCCCTCCTGCTAGATGTCTGGCTTTCTCTGATTACTATTCTATTTGAGTTTTGGCCTAAAACAAGCATGTGGCCAGTGAAGTCATTTGATAGGCTTTGATGCTTCCCTAACATACTGCTTCCATGGTCACTTGACCTGACCTGGCTGTAACATTGATCCTCTGGATAGAGTGTGAACGTGCTAGATCCTCTGTCAGGCTTCTATTACTGTCTGCGATCCTGCTGGGTAGATTGACTTTTTTGATCTGTCCTCATTACTATTGCCATCCGTAGTGAAAGTGATCCAGAACAGGAATAGAGTGGAAATCTTCCAATGGGAAGACCTCTTCAGGGGACAGCTGTCTAGGAGGGAATTTCCCTTCTTGAAGATATTTAGGCTTCTTTCAGGCGGGTGTGCATTTGCTGCAGTAGAAAGCACCTTTCCAGCATGACGAAAGTGCGTAAAAATGATTCCCCTTTAAATCCTGTGCAACTTTTCACATCACTGCGCTGCACTTGTGCTGCATCTGCACTGTGGTTTGAAAAGCCCTGCATGCTGCATCTTTGCTGCACTTTTCAAAAGCGCTCCAAAAATTCACTTTCCATTTTAACTCAATGGAGACGCACCAAAAAAAATGTACCAAAAACGCACCAAGGGTACATTTTTGATACTTTTTTTTTGGGGGGGGGGGGGTCACATGACAATTTAAAAAAAAAAAAATGCTGGTTGTGAGGAAGCTGGCACCTAGTGAGTCAATTAAGCTTTGTGGTATAATATACCAAGGGGATCAGATGCTCTATGCAGATATGACCTCCAGATGGACCTCCGAACAGGTGTAAGGTATGGATGGACTCAGTAGATAGAGGAAGGCATATAGCGTAACTCCGTATGGAAATTTTAATACATGAAAAGCAAAGGAAATACACTCACGTGTTTAGCAGTAAAATCAAGCGCTTGTATAAAAGAAAACAGTGGTCTCAGCATATCCGACCGACGCGTTTCGACTTAGAAGTCATCATTCCCTATTGGCTGAGACAGCCATTGGCTCCTGCTACTGTCAATCACAGCCAGTGAGCCGATGAGGAGAGAGCGGGGGGAGGGTGGCCAAACCGTGGCCCTATCTATGGGTCTTATAGATGCATAGAGCAGGGCTCGGGAGCGAGCACGCACCACAGCACCAGAGTGAAAGATAATGTTACGCCGAGTAAATTGATACCCAACATGTCACGCTTGAAAATTTCACCCGCTCGTGGAATGGCAACAAACTTTGACCCTTAAAAATATACCTCACATGTGTGGTTTGAACACCTTTTACATATGCGGGCGCGACTTAAGTATGCGTTCACTTCTGTGCGTTTTAAAAAAATAAAAAATGTTTTTTTCTTATTTATTTTACTTTTTTTTTTTTGAATCACTTTAATTCCTATTACAAGAAATATAAACATCCCTTATAATAGAAAAAAGAAGCATGACAGTACCTCTTTAGTGTGAGATCTGGGGTCAAAAAGACCTCAGATGTCACATTTACACTTAAATGCAATACAAAAAAAAAAAAAAAAAAGTTTTTATTTTTTTTCAATAAAAAAAGTTTCCCCTTTAAGGCCGTCGGGCGGAAGTGACGTTTGACGTCGCTTCCATCATCCAACGTCATTGAGTGGAGTGGGGGGTCCATCATTCCCTCACTCGACTCACAGCCTCTGCGGGGAAAGGACCGGAACATCTTCGCCGCTACCGACGGTCCCGGTAAGGGGGTGGACACCTCTCCCGCTGCTGATAAAAGTGATCTTGTGACAATTCTGCCACGGAGACCACTTTTATCTCAAAGAGGGCCTCCCGCCGTTGCAGAAAATACCGGGGTTATGGCAGCTATCTGCTGCCATAATAACGGTATTCTGTATCAAAATACCAACGTACAGCTACGGCGATTTGCAGTAAGTGGTTAATATTAAACCAACAGTGATTAAAGCAGAAAAAAGTTGTTATATTTTTGTCTATAGAATATATAATATATTATATGTAGCACCCTGGACTTTAGGCAGGGTTGCTCCTCACAAATTGACTTGCCAGGAGTAGTCATTCTGGTCGATTGTTGGAGATCTATTGATTCCACCCTAAAGCCCCGTACACACGATAAGAATATCGTAAAGAACGTTCATCCAAATATAATTGTATGCAAGTCTAGAATCGGATCGTCTCCGCGTACACACGTTTAGAATATCGTACGAACGGTCTTCCAAATATAATCGTATGCGCGTCTAGAATCGAATCGCCAGCGTAGTTTATATCCGACAATTCCCGTACGATCAACTCAAACGTCCCCTGTGCGTAGGCATGTTCTGCAGCGTACTAGCGGAGGTGATGTCAGAAATTGACCTTGTGCAGGCCACGCCTTTGGGTTCGTAGTGGCGGGGAGATCGTAGCATACAGATGTGTGTTCATTTGTGATAATAATATTCGTTATATACGATTGTTCTTTTCTGAAAATGGACATCTACATGGAAGAGCAAACACTGCCACTGGTAATGCTTGAAGTTTTGGCCATCCAAAATGGTTTAAAAAAGAAAATGAAGAAAAGGAGCACATGGTCAAAACAATGGCTTCAGAACAGAGAAAACTATTCTCATATGACCTTGCTTCGAGAATTACAAGAGAATAATCCAGACGACTTCAGAAACTACCTCAGAATGAACGATGAATGTTTCCAAGCATTGTTGCAGCTGGTGACACCAGTAATAAAAAAACAAATTACAATTATGCGGCAGCCAATAAGTCCAGAGCAGAGGTTAGTCGCAACACTAAGGTATCTCGCAACTGGGAGAAGTCTGCAGGACCTAAAATTTTGCTGTCCCCTCAAAATAACTCAACACACAGCCATTAATGTCTAAACCGCTGGCAACAAAAGTGAGTACACCCCTAAGTGAAAATGTCCAAATTGGGCCCAATTAGCCATTTTCCCTCCCAGGTGTCATGTGACTCGTTAGTGTTACAAGGTCTCAGGTGTGAATGGGGAGCAGGTTTATTAAATTTGGTGTTATCGCTCTCACTCTCTCATACTGGTCACTGGAAGTTCAACATGGCACCTCATGGCAAAGAACTCTTTGAGGATCTGAAAAAAAGAATTGTTGCTCTACATAAGGCTATCATAGGCTATAAGAAGATTGCCAAGACCCCGAAACTGAGCTGAAGCACGGTGGCCAAGACCATACAGCGGTATAACAGGACAGGTTCCACTCAGAACAGGCCTCGCCATGGTCCACGAAAGAAGTTGAGGTCACGTGCTCAGCGTCATATCCAGAGGTTGTCTTTGGGAAATAGACGTATGAGTGCTGCCAGCATTGCTGCAGAGGTTGTAGGGGTGGGGGGTCAGCCTGTCAGTGCTCAGACCATACACTGCACACTGCATCAAATTGGTCTGCATGGCTGTTGTCCCAGAGGGAAGCCTCTTCTAAAGATGGTGCACAAGAAAGCCTGCAAACAGTTTGCTGAAGACAAGCAGACTAAGGACATGGATTACTGGAACCATGTCCTGTGGTCTGATGAGAACAAGATAAACATATTTGTTTCAGATGGTGACAAGCGTGTGTGGGGGCAACCAGGTGAGGAGTACAAAGACAAGTGTGTCTTGTCTACAGTCAAGCATGGTGGTGGGAGTGTCATGGTCTGGGGCTGCATGAGTGCTGCCGGAACTGGGGAGCTACAGAATATTGAGGGAACCATGAATGCCAACATGTACTGTGACATACTGAAGCAGAGTATGATCCCCCCCCTTCAGAGACTGGGCCGCAGGGCAGTATTCCAACATAATGACCCCAAACACACCTCCAAGATGACCACTGCCTTGCTAAAGAAGCTGAGGGTAAAGGTGATGGACTGGCCAAGCATGTCTCCAGACCTAAACCCTATTGAGCATCTGTGGGACATCCTCAAACGGAAGGTGGAGGAGCACAAGGTCTCTAACATCCACCAGCTCTGTGATGTCATCATGGAGGAGGGGAAGAGGACTCCAGTGGCAACCTGTGAAGCTCTGGTGATCTCCATGCCCAAGAGGGTTAAGGCAGTGCTGGAAAATAATGGTGGCCACACAAAATATTGACACTTTGGGCCCAATTCGGACATTTTTACTTAGGGGTGTACTCACTTTTGTTGCCAGCGGTTTAGACATGAATGGCTGTGTGGACACTGTTATACAAGCTGTACACTCACTACTTTACATTGTAGCAAAGTGTCATTTCTTCAGTGTTGTCACATGAAAAGATAGAAGAAAAGATTTACAAAAATGTGAGGGGTGTACTCACTTTTGTATATAATAAACATTTGCATGACAATAACATAAAAAAAAAGCCTTGTAAATTATTATTGTATTAATATGTTACTTTGTTATCTTAAGTAATGACAGAGGTATTGCCAAATAAACAGATCTGTAGCAAAAATGAAAAAAACAATTGCTCTGGTCCATAGGGGGTGTTAAGGTGTGAGAGTCGAAGGGGTTAAGTCCTTATCGCTCTTTTGGCATTAAGCTGATGTGAGCAAACATAAACCTCTCCGCCCATTGCTGATTGTTCTCATACAGAGGTGACCGCTCATCTGAAAATCACCAAACTTCCGGATCACCGGTGAAATTATACTGACAGAGACCCTCAACCTCCTCCCACCATTACAAGGTAATATTGACCAGAATCTCACTACTCAACACTGCAATACCAGGCTGAGAGGGGAGGGTGGAACATATGGTCGTAACACAGGATAGTCCTTCAATAAATAATGTCCCTGCGTTGCATGGCATGCATGCTCTATTGGGTTATTCTGCATTATACCATGTCTGGAATTTGTTCTCTGCAAGGAGGAGAAAGATTTTGTGCTACATATGAAGCAATGTAGGGAGGGCGGGAGGTTTTTTTTGGTAAACAGCGTCCCACATTACCCATTAACAGCTCTGAGAGTCATCAAACATCCAACAAGGGGCCCATCCTCCACTCATAATGTTACGTTATTTACCACTAATGCCATGTACCTGTCTGCAGAGCCTGAGATGAGGACGGTGGCCTCCTGCACAATTCCTGTCTGGATGTTGAGACAGAAATTTCAGGTGTGAAGGTAAGGCACAAGTGCCAAGGTGTAGAGCAGCCTTTCTCAGCCTTTTCAACACAGAGGAACCCTTGAAATAACTTTCCAGTCTCAGGGAAACCCTGCTAAGAATTACCGTATTTATCGGTGTTTAACACACACTTTTTTCTCCTGAAAATAGGGGGCAAATCACGGGTGCGTGTTATACGCCGACAGCGTACCTGAGAGGGGAAGGAGGGGGACGAGCACCGCCGGAATTCGCAGAGTCGTCATCTCCTCTCCACTCGGCTCTCACGTCCCACACACAGTCACATTGGACCAGTGTTCCGTCTATCACAGGAGCTGGTCCAATGCCGATGGCGGAGGCGGGACTGTGTATGTGACTGCTGACTGAGAGCCGAGTAAACAGGAGATAACGGCTTAGTGATTTCCTGCATTGAGAGATGGTGAGGCTTAATCAGGCAACTAGATTGATGGGGCAGATGGGCGCAGATCAGGCTGCATTGAGGCTGCAGATGGGCGCAGATCAGGCTGCATTGATGCTCACTGACCATTATTTTGCTTCAAAGTGGTTTATTTAAAAAAAAAAAGTTTTTTTTCCTGAAACTTTCCTCTTAAATTGGGGTGCATGTTATATGCCGATAAATACTGTACTTTATCTACAACTCATGATACATTAGTGTGATGTCAGTGGGAAGAACGCTTCTTACACTTGTGGTCATTGGGAAGAATTTCTCCCTTACAGATAGCTAAACATCAGATCAATGGTATCAGTCAGAACTTATCTGCACGCTGTGGCAAACAGTGGGTGTGTAGGTAGGTAGAAGCCAAGTGGAAGGACACCAGGATGTAACCAGGATCAGAGTCTGGAGGGGGTAGAAGCCAAGAGGAAGGACACCAGGATGTAACCAGGACCAGAGTCTGGAAGGGGTAAAAGCCAAGTGGAAGGACACCAGGATGTAACCAGGATCAGAGTCTGGAAGGGGAAGAAGCCAAGTGGAAGGACACCAGGATGTAACCAGGACCAGAGTCTGGAAGGGGTAAAAGCCAAGTGGAAGGACACCAGGATGTAACCAGGATCAGAGTCTGGAAGGGGAAGAAGCCAACTGGCAGGACACCAGGATGTAACCAGGATCAGAGTCTGGAAGGGGTAGGTAGAAGCCAAGTGGAAGGACACCAGGATGTAACCAGGATCAGAGTCTGGAAGGGGTGGAAGCCAAGTGGAAGGACACCAGGATGTAACCAGGATCAGAGTCTGGAAGGGGTAGAAGCCAAGTGGAAGGACACCAGGATGTAACCAGGATCAGAGTCTGGAAGGGGTAGAAGCCAAGTGGAAGGACACCAGGATGTAACCAGGATCAGAGTCTGGAAGGGATAGAAGCCAAGTGGAAGGACACCAGGATGTAACCAGGATCAGAGTCTGGAAGGGGTAGAAGCCAAGTGGAAGGACACCAGGATGTAACCAGGATCAGAGTCTGGAAGGGGTAGAAGCCAAGTGGAAGGACACCAGGATGTAACCAGGATCAGAGTCTGGAAGGGGTAGAAGCCAAGTGGAAGGACACCAGGATGTAACCAGGATCAGAGTCTGGAAGGGGTAGAAGCCAAGTGGAAGGACACCAGGATGTAACCAGGATCAGAGTCTGGAAGGGGTAGAAGCCAAGTGGAAGGACACCAGGATGTAACCAGGATCAGAGTCTGGAAGGGGTAGAAGCCAAGTGGAAGGACACCAGGATGTAACCAGGATCAGAGTCTGGAAGGGGTAGAAGCCAAGTGGAAGGACACCAGGATGTAACCAGGATCAGAGTCCAGAAGGGGTAGAAGCCAAGTGGAAGGACACCAGGATGTAACCAGGATCAGAGTCTGGAAGGGGTAGAAGTTCAAATCAGTAACAATCAGGCAGCAAGGTACAGAGTCACTAGGCAGAAGTGTGGTCAGCAGACCAAGCTGAGGTTGGTGGTGGAGGCATAAACTTAAAAAGAGCTATAAACAAAAAAAGAGCGACAATTTTGAGAAAAAAAAAACAACAATATTTTTTACTTTCTGCTATAAAACACTATATGGACTAGGCCAATATGTATTCTGCTACATGTTTTGGTAAAAAAACAAAAACAAAAAAATAAGTGTATATAGATTGGTTTGCACAAAAGTTATCGCATCTACAAACTATGGGATAGATTTATGAAATTATTTTTTTAAAATTTATTTATTTTTTTACTGATAATGGCGGCGATCAGAAATTTTAAGTGAGGCTGCGTTATTGCGCCAGACAAATCAAACACAAAGTGAAACTTTTTGGGGACCAGTGACACTAATACTGTGATCAGTGCTAAAAAAAATGCACTATCACTGTACTAATGACACTGGCAGGGGATGGGTTAACATCAGGGGCGGTCAAAGGGTTAAAAGTGTGTTCCCTGGGAGTGCTTTCTAATTGTGTGTGTGTGTGTGTGTGTGTGTGGGGGTGAGGTGCTTTGACTGGGGAAAGACAGAGATCCGTGTTCCTGCTTAGTAGAAACACAAGATCTCCATCTTCCCCTCTCACAAAACGGCGGTCTGAGTCTCCTGAGAACGATCGCGGGGTGCAGGCGAATGTCGCCTCCGCTGGACCCGCTGATTGGCTCCCGCTGTGTCCAATCACAGAGGGAATGGGTCGCCGGCAAAACGCGCGTGCCCAAGACCCAGTGCATGAAATGTTTAGGAAATTGCAAATGGGAATGCTTGTTCCCCCTACGCAGAGTCTGTATGGGGCCTCAGACCAATACCCTTACTGAAGAAGGTCAAAGGATGTAGTATAGTGCAGGGGATTGCTAGAGACCAGGGACATGCTACAGGGGAAGTTTAGAGACCAGGACATGCTACAGGAGGTGGTCAGAGACTACAGATATATTACAGGAGACGGTCAGAGACTAGAGATATACTACAGGAGACGGTCAGAGACTAGAGATATATTACAGGAGACGGTCAGAGACTAGAGATATATTACAGGAGACGGTCAGAGACTAGAGATATGCTACAGGAGACGGTCAGAGACTAGAGATATACTACAGGAGACGGTCAGAGACTAGAGATATACTACAGGAGACGGTCAGAGACTAGAGATATATTACAGGAGACGGTCAGAGACTAGAGATATATTACAGAAGACGGTCAGAGACTAGAGATATACTACAGGAGACGGTCAGAGACTAGAGATATACTACAGGAGACGGTCAGAGACTAGAGATATACTACAGGAGACGGTCAGAGACTAGAGATATATTACAGAAGACGGTCAGAGACTAGAGATATGCTACAGGAGACGGTCAGAGACTAGAGATATATTACAGGAGACGGTCAGAGACTAGAGATATGTTACAGAAGACGGTCAGAGACTAGAGATATACTACAGGAGACGGTCAGAGACTAGAGATATATTACAGAAGACGGTCAGAGACTAGAGATATACTACAGGAGACTGTCAGAGACTAGAGATATACTACAGGAGGCGGTCAGAGACTAGAGATATATTACAGGAGACGGTCAGAGACTAGAGATATATTACAGGAGACGGTCAGAGACTAGAGATATGTTACAGGAGACGGTCAGAGACTAGAGATATACTACAGGAGACGGTCAGAGACTAGAGATATACTACAGGAGACGGTCAGAGACTAGAGATATATTACAGGAGACCGGCAGAGACTAGAGATATACTACAGGAGATGGTCAGAGACTGAGGACATGTTACAGGTTACTGTTAGAAACCGGGGACATGCTCTAGGACAGGGGTCTCCAAACTTTTCAAACAAAGGGCCAGTTTATTGTCCTTCAGACTTTAGGAGGGCCGGATTTTGGCCAGCAGGGGCAGAAAATGTCACTGGCTCAGCATGAGTGAGAATAAATATTAATACAGGGTTAGTGGTCAATAGGAGTAGTGTCCCTATTAGGAGGAATAGTATCCCATCATTGGTATTGGTGGAAGATATAGTGCCCCATTGTTGGTGTCAGTGGGGGGAATAGTGGCCCATTGTTGGTGTCAGTGGGAGGAATAGTGCCCCATTGTTGGTGTCAGTGGGAGGAATAGTGCCTCATATCAGTGGGAGGAATAGTGCCCCAATGGCTGCATAAAGGCTAGCAAAGGGCCACTTTTGGCCCTCGGCCCCAGTTTGGAGACCCCTACTCTAGGAGATGTTTAGAGACTGAGGACATGCTGCAAGGGATGGGGCTTAGGGACATATTACAGAAGGTAATCAAAGACTGTGGACGTGATATAGGAGATGGTTAAAAAAATTGTGTTCCCTACAGCCCCTCATAAATATTAAAGGGCACCCCGGACCAACATTAAAAAAAAAATGCGTGGGGGTCCCCCAAAATTCAGCACGCAACCTAGCAGGCCGCAGGAAAAGAGGGGGGACGAGAGAGCGCCCCCTCCTGAACCATACTAGGCCACATGCCCTCAACATGGGGAGGACAAGGGGACCCCCAGATCCCGCCCCCCCTGTTTGAAATGGTAACAGGTACATTGTACCCGTACCATTTCACAAAAGTGTCAAAATTGCAAAAAAAACACACAGGGAGGGGGAGTCCTTTAGTAAAAAATAAAGAAAATCAAATGTCTCACGTAGTTCATACACCTCCGCTGACGGAACAAAAAAAAAAAGCCGCATTGACCTGTCTCCATGGGAGGCACCCGCCATATGATGCGTCCCCCTCCTGAACCGTACCAGACCACATGCCCTCAACATGGGGAGGATGTCCCCATGTTGATGGGGACAAGGGCCTCATCCCCACAACCCTTGCCCGGTGGTTGTGGGGGTCTGCGGGCGGGATGGCTTATCGGAATCTAGAAGTCCCCTTTAACAAGGGGACCCCCAGATCCCGCCCCCCTGTTTGAAATGGTAACGGGCACATGGTGGGGCACAGCATAATGTTGGGGGGGGGGGTCAGGGCCCCCTCTGCCCACCCCTAGGGACGCCATTGCTTCTACTGGGCCAGTTCATGTTCTGATTGGGTGAGAGACTCTAGGTAAGGAAAGCCCTGACTTGCAGCATTGGAGGATCACCAGATTTGTCTGACCCCTCTTAAATCTGGATACAATTATATGACAGACCAGAGCCAGGCTTCAGGGCTCCAATAAGAAAGGCAAAGTTCCCTCTGAGCAGGGAAGGGCTGCTAGGAGTATTGAAGGCTGATAAGAGTATTTACAGAGAGGAGGGAGGGGAAGAGCAAATACAGGAAGGCATCTGGAGCTCACACCGTCCTACAGAAGATTAACTGTTTAATGGCCGACACACACTGCAAACCGGCTGATTATACCTTATACAGGTGATATTCGAAAAATTTGAATATTGTGCAAAAGTTCATTTATTTCACTAATGCAACATAAAAGGTGAAGCTAATACATGAGATGGACTCATTACATGCAAAGCAAGATAGTTTAAGCCGTGATTTGTCATAATTGTGATGATTATGGCTTACAGGTCATGAAAACCCCAAATCCACAATCTCAGAAAATTAGAATATTACATGCAATCAATAAAACATGTGACCTTCTGTTACTAATGCTGCCCAGCTCTGCCCTATTGCCATGTACAGATAACTCACCTGCAGACCCCGTGTTTACATGGAAATAACCTGCACCGATATGTAAATAGCGACTGTATTCATATGTAAATGGACGCCATCACCTATACTGAATGCTGCCCACTGGGGAGATAAAAGGACATGCTTGAAAGTCCTGCTTGCAACTGTGGTCATTCTGCCTAACATCAGCCTGTTCTTCAAAGGTAAGCAAACTGGTGGTGGTGGGGGGGGGGGGGGGAGGGGTAGTGTGAGGTGTGCAGAGATAGGCAGAGAAGGAACTACAGTTTGGGGTACACTGATAAACAAGGAGGGGATGTATAGAGGTAAGGAAGGTGGGTGCAAACAAAGATAAGCAGAGGAGGTAGGTAGAGTTAAAGGGGTTGTAAAGTTGTTTTTTTTTTTTTTTTTAAATAACAAACATGTTATACTTACCTTCACTGTGCAGCTCGTTCTGCACAGAGTGGCCCCGAACCTGCTCTTCTGGGGTCCCTCGGTGGCTGTTTCAGCTCCTCCCCGCAAGCATTTACCACCTTAATGCGAGGGCTCGCATGGTGGTGAGTGCTTGCGGGCGCGCTCCCGTGATACAGCCGGCGGCTATAGCCATTCGCTGTATCACTCGGCCCCGCCCCGTCATCGGATGTGATTGACAGCAGCGCGAGCCAATGGCTGCGCTGCTTTCAATCCATCCACTGCAGCCAATCAGCGACCAGGCTGAGCTGCAATGAAGATGACGAGGACGCGCAGCGAAGATTCGAGGCGTCAGGTAAGTAAAACGGGGGGCCTGGGGGCGGCGCTACTGTCAAAAGTTTTTTCACCTTAATGCATAGAATGCATTAAGGTGAAAACATTTTTACCTTTACAACCCCTTTAAAGGGAGGGGGATTGGAGTGGAGAGGATGGGGGGGGGGTTGGGGTGTAGAGGTTAGTAGGAGTTTTAGGATGCAAAGGTGTACTGACAGGGTGGATAAAGATGTGGGTGGCCTGTAGGGCAGCCCAATTATTTCAATTGGCTAACGCTTTTTCAAAATCACAGTGTTGCACAGCACATGTCAGTAGATGGGTGAGGGTGTCATTAACAATGAATGGCACTGCTGTGTATCTGCTAAAGGGCAGCCCATTTCTGTGGTGTCAGGAAAGCGATTTTGCATGCGTTCCCGACACGCACAAATGTGAACCCAGACTAATGCCACGTACACGCGAGCGGACTTTACGACAGACTTTGCCTGGCGGACGGGATTTAGTCAGACAATTCGATCGTGTGTGGGCTCCAGCGGACTTTGTTTTCTCAAAAGTTGGACGGACTTAGATTTGAAACATGTTTCAAATCTATCCGACGGACTTGAGTCCAGTCCAAAAGTCCGCTCGTCTGTATGCTAGTTCGACGGACAAAAAAAACACGCTAGGGCAGTTATTGGCTACTGGCTATGAACTTCCTTATTTTAGTCCGGTCGTACGTCATCACGTACGTATTCGATGGACTTTGGTTGATTGTTTGTAGGCAAGTCCGTTCATTCAGAAAGTCCGTCGTAAAGTCAGTCGAAAAGTCCGCCGGGCAAAGTCTGCCGTAAAGTCCGCTCGTGTGTACGCGGCATAAATGTCTCAGTTACGTTGGTGGCCAGTGTAAATCTTCTCATTACATGGTGGTTACTGTGAATGCTCCTATTACATTAGTGGTCAGTGTAAATCCCCTTTACATTGGTGGTCAGTAGGGTTGGGCTGTCTGTTCGGGTCGAACATGAGATCGACTCGAACATTGGCTGTTTGCCCGTTCGCCGAATAGCGAACAATTTGGGGTGTTCGCGGCAAATTCGAAAGCCGCAAAACACTCTTTAAAAGTCTATGGGAGAAATCAAAAGTGCTAATTTTAAAGGCATATATGCAAGTTATTGTCATAAAGTGTTTGGGGACCCGGGTCCTGCCCCAGGGGACATGGATCAATGCAAAAAGAAGTTTTAAAAACAGCGTTTTTTTCGGGAGCAGTGATTTTAATAATGCTTAAAGTGAAACAATAAAAGTGAAATAGTATTAAATTTTGTACCTGGGGGGTGTCTATAGTATGCCTGTAAAGTGGTGCATGTTTCCTGTGTTTAGAACAGTCTGACAGCAAAATGACATTTCTAAAGGAAAAAAAAGTAATTCAAAAGTGTTAGCGGTAGCGCCGGCTGCAATAATGAATTGTTGGGTCTCTGCAATACACATAAAAGTCATTGAAAAAAGGCCTTTTGGGTCTGGCATGAATATTAAGGGGAACCCCAAACCCACATTTAAAAAAAAATGCGTGGGGGTCCCCCCAAATTCCATACCAGGCCCTTCAGGTCTGGTATGGATATTAAGGGGAACCCCGTGCCAAAATTAAAAAAAAATGGCGTAAGGGTCCCCCTCAAAATCCATACCAGACCCTTATCCGAGCACGCAACCTGGCAGGCCGCAGGAAAAGAGGGGGGACAAGAGAGTGCCCCCCCCTCCTAAACCGTACCAGGCCACATGCCCTCAACATGGGGGGGATGTCCCCATGTTGATGGGGACAAGGGCCTCATCCCCACAACCCTTGCCCGGTGGTTGTGGGGGTCTGCGGGCAGGGGGCTTATCGGAATCTGGAAGTCCTCTTTAACAAGGGGACCCCCAGATCCCACCCCCCCCTGTTTGAAATGGTAACGGGTACACTGTACCCGTACCATTTCACAAAAAAGTGTCAAAATTGCAAAAAAAACACACACCGGGGGGGGGAGTCCTTTATTAAAAAATAAAGGAAATCAAATGTCCCACTTAGTTCCTACACCTCCGCTGATGGAACAAAAAAAAAAAAGCCGCATTGACCTGTCTCCATGGGAGGCACCCGCCATATGATGCGTCCTTGCAGGTGACAGCTCTTTTATAACTGAGGGCGGGGCCACACGTGACATCGCCGGGTGACCCCCGCCCCCCTCTGATGCACAGGGACATCCCTATGGCTTTCCCCGTAGGGTCAGAGGGGGGCGGGACCACCCGGTCCGCCCCCCTCTGACGCACGGGGACATCCCTATGGGGATGGCATCCCTATAGCAGGCCACACGTGACGTACGCACATGACGTTCATACGTCACGTGTGGCCCCTCCCTCAGTTATAAAAGAGCTGTCACCTGCAAGGACGCGTCATATGGTGGGTGACTCCCATGGAGACAGGTTGATGCGGCTTTTTTTTTTCCGTTCCGTCGGTGGAGGTGTATGGACCCGACAATTCATTATAGCAGCTGGCACTAGCGCTAGTACTTTTAAATGACTTTTTTTTCTTTTAGAAATGTCATTTTGCTCTCAGGCTGTTCTAAAGACGGGAAAGATGCGCCACTTTAAAGGCATACTATAGACACCCCCCAGGTACGAAATTTAAAGGAATATTTCACTTTTATTGTTTCACTTTAAGCATTATTAAAATCACTGCTCCCGAAAAAACAGCCATTATTAAAACCTTTTTTTTTTGCATTGATCCATGTCCCCTGAGGCAGGACCCGGGTCCCCAAACACTTTTTATGACAATAACTTGCATATTAACCTTTAAAATGAGCACTTTTGATTATTCATGTTCGGGTCCCATAGATTTTTTTGGTGTTCGCACAAATGTTTTGCCTGTTCGCATGTTCTGCTGCGAACCGAACAGGGGGGTGTTCGGCCAATCCCTAGTGGTCAGTGTAAATCTTCTCATTACATTGGGGCTTGGGGTACAATCCTTTTATTCAAACTAGTGGCCGGTGTGAAGGTCCCCCTTACATTAGTGGTCACTGTAAATCCCTCCTTACACTGGTGGTTACTGTGAATGCTTCTATTACATTAGTAATCAGTGTAAACCCCTATTACATTAGTGGTCAGTGTAAACCCCTATTACAGTACATTAGTGGTCAGTGTAAACCCCTATTACATTAGTGGTCAGTGTAAACCCCTATTACATTAGTGGTCAGTGTAAACCCCTATTACATTAGTGGTCAGTGTAAACCCCTATTACATTAGTGGTCAGTGTAAACCCCTATTACATTAGTGGTCAGTGTAAACCCCATTACATTAGTGGTCAATGTAAGCCCCTATTTCATTAGTGGTCAGTGTTGAAACTCCTCTTTATATTGGTAGTCGGTAAAAAAAATCAGCATTGCCATTGATCACACCCTCCCCCCAGCACTGCCACTGATCCCAGGCATTCTAGGATTCCTAGGAGTCTTCTGTCTATTGATGGGTCCCCTCACCTCCCCAGTCAATGGTGTGCAGGCAGGTGGAGAGTGAAATTGCATGGAGAGAGGGGGGCCCAAGAAAATGTTTGCCCAGAGTCCAATCAATATTAAAAAGATGGCCCTGCAGTGGACCAACACCAGCAGATGACACGGCTCCCCAAATCAACGCAGACTGTGGAAACTTCACACTGGACTTCAAGTATCTTGCAGTGTGTGCCTCTCCATTCTACCTCCATACTCTGGGTCCTTGGTTTCCAAATGAGATGCAAAATTTGCTCTCGTCAGAAAAGAGGACTTTGGACCACTGAGCAACAGATTAGGTCTGTTTTTCTTTAGCCCGGGTAAGACGCTTCTGACATTGTTTGTTGTTCAGGAGCGGCTTGACAAGAGGAATACGACATTTGAAGCCCATGTCCAGCATCCGTCTGTGTGTGGTGGCTCTTGATGCACTGACTCCAGCCTCAGTCCACTCCTTGAGAAAGTCCCCAACACTTTTGAATGGCCTTTTCCTTTCAAACCTCTCCAGGCTGCGGTCATCCCTGCTGCTTTCCCTTCCACATCACTTTCTATTAACCACTTGCTTACTGGGCACTTAAACCCCCCTCCTGTCCAGACCAATTTTCAGCTTTCAGCGCTGTCGCACTTTGAATGACAATTGCGCGGTCATACAACAATGTACCCAAATGAAAATTTTATCATTTTTTCCCCACAAATAGAGCTTTCTTTTGGTGGTATTTGATCACCTTTGTGGTTTTTATTTTTTGTTAAAAAAATGTAAAAAGACCGAATTAAAAAAAAAATTTTTTTTTATATTTTGCTATAAAATTTTAAAAAAGGTAATTTTTCTCCTTCATTGATGTACGCTGATGAGGCGGCACTGATGGGCACCAATATGTGGCAGTGATGGGCACTGATGGGTGGCAATAATGGGCACTGATGGTTGGCAATAATGGGCACTGATCTGTTACATTGATAGGCAGCACTGCTAGGTGGCACTGATTGGCACCACTGGTGGGCATTGATAGGTGGCACGCGTAGGCATTGATAGGTGGCACTCATGGGCATTGATAGGTGGCAATTGTGGGCATTGATAGGTGGCACTTGTAGGCATTGATAGGTGGCACTCATGGGCATTGATAGGTGGCACTCATGGGCATTGATAGGTGGCAATTGTGGGCATTGATATATGGCACTCATGGGCATTGATAGGTGGCACTTGTGGGCATTGATAGGTGGCACTCGTAGGCATTGATAGGTGGCACTCGTAGGCATTGATAGGTGGCACTTGTGGGCATTGATAGGTGGCACTTGTGGGCATTGATAGGTGGCACTTGTGGGCATTGATAGGTGGCACTGGTGGGCACTGTCAGGTGGCACTGGCAGGTGGCACTGGCAGGGGGTACTGGTGGCACATATGAGGCATTATTGCCTCTTCCTCTTCGGGACCAATGTCCCTTGCTGATGAGCCGGTGATCGGCTTTTGTTTTGATCATGTGAAAAAAAACGATCACAGAGCTTTTGTTTTGATCATGTGATCAGCTGTCATTGGCTGACAGCTTATTACATGGTAAGGGGCCGGGACCGGCCCCTTACTCGGATCGGTGATCACCCGAGTCTCAGTGACTCGGTGATCACAGCGCGCGCAGGGCGCGTGCACAGGGGAGGCCGTCATATGATGGCCTCCCGGGAATTCAGGTCCGCGCTGTAGCCGTCGTTCGACTATAGCGCGGATGTCAACTGGTTAATGTGCTTTGATACAGCACTTTGGGAACATCCAACTTCTTTTGCAATTACCTTTTTGAGGCTTTCCCTCCTTATGGAGGGTGTCAATGATGTTTTTCTGCACAACTGTCCAGTCCGCAGTCTTTCCCATGATTGTGATTCCTACTGAACCAGACTGAGAGACCATTTAAAGGCTCAGGAACCCTTTGCAGGTGTTAAGGCTTAATTATCTGATTAGAGTTGGACACTTTGAGCCTAGAACATTCCACCTTTTCACAATATTCAAATTTTCTGAGATTGTGGATTTGGGGTTTTCATGAAGCTGTAAGCCATAATCATCACAATTATGACAAATCACGGCTTGAACTATCTTGCTTTGCATGTAATGAGTCTATCTCATATATTAGTTTCACCTTTTATGTTGCATTAGTGAAATAAATGAACTTTTGCACGATATTCTAATTTTTCGAGTATCACCTGTATGTTTCTTTATAAGATCATACAAAATACACTTTCTGCAATACGCCACAGTGATAGAGGTAGAGCTATTACCATCATAAACATCACATTACACTTTAATGTAACAATAGGAATAAATTCCAGTCTTTGTTTTTATATCCCATTGTATGAGCCTTGTGCTTGGGTTGTGTCTAATGTTACAATTAATTCTTTCACCGTATGTATCATCTTAGCCGCACTTACGCTGGATACACACTATCCAATTTTCTGCAGTTTTTTCCCTTCAGATTTACCAAAACCATATCATATGAGGTCAAACCTTAATGCCTCGTACACACGATTGGACTTTCCGCCAACAAAACCGTGGATTTTTGTTTCGAAGGTTGTTGGCTCCAACTTGTCTTGCATACACACGGTCACACAAATGTTGGCCAACAATTCCGAACATGGGAACGCGGTGACGTACAAGACGCACGACGAGCCGAGAAAAAGGAAGTTCAATAGTCAGGGCGGCTCCTTCTGCTTGATTCCGAGCATGCGTGGAAGTGTTGTGCGTCGGACTTGTGTACACATGATCGGACTTTCCGCCAACAAAATTTTGTTGGCGGAAAATTTGAGAACCTGCTATCAAACATTTGTTGGCGGAAAGTCCGACAGCAAATGTCCGATGGAGCGTACACATGGTCGGACCTTCCGACAACGAGCTCACATCCCACATTTCCCGGCGGAAAATCTGACCGTGTGTACGCGGTATAAGGGTTTCAATTTGTATGCAATCGGGCAGGCCCTTGCACTACATGGTTTTGGAAAATCTAAGGCCCCCTTCACACTTGTGTGACTTGTCCTGCGACTTGGGACTGCAAAAGTCACATGACATGTCCCCCCCCTATGATTTCCAATGACAAACATTCATATTAGTACCACTTCAAGTCGTGCCGACTTCAAAATAGTCCCTGCACTACGTTGGTCCGACTTTGATGCGAGGTTCAGGTTCATAGACCTCAAGTCTCCATGAAATCGCAGCAACATTGCGTCAAAATCACGCGATTTTGAAGTTGTGGTAGTGTGAAAGGGCCCTAAGGAAATCAGACAACAAAAGTTGTATAGTGTGTATGGGATCTTAAACCTGAGGTTTAATCTGCTTATTGTTTGCCTTCCATGGTAAGCAGAGGAAGAAAAAATATTACAAAAGGTTATTTTATATGAATATATATACAGTGGAACCTCGGATTGCGAGTAACACGGTTAACGAGCGTTTTGCAATGCGAGCACTGTATTTTGAAAGATCCTAACTCGGTTTGCGAGTGTTGTCTCGGAAAACAAGCAGGATTCAGGCCAAAGCGGTGTGCAGTACCGCATTTGGCCTGAGGTGGGGGGGCGCCGGAGCTGAGGGGAGCCAAATGGCGCCGATGGTAGCTGTTCAGAAATGCTCGGAAATACTACGTTTCCGAGCCTTTCCGAGGTTTGCCGAAGTCAGCCGAGCTATCCTGTTTCTGAGGCACCAAGCGTGTGTGGTGGCAACCAGGTGAGGAGTACAAAGACAAGTGTGTCTTGTCTACAGTCAAGCATGGTGGTGGGAGTGTCATGGTCTGGGGCTGCATGAGTGCTGCCAGCACTGGGGGGCTACAGATCATTGAGGGAACCATGAATGCCAACATGTACTGTGACATACTGAAGCAGAGCATGATCCCCTCCCTTCAGAGACTGGACCGCAGGGCGGTATTCCAACATGATAACCACCCCAAACACACCTCCAAGACAACCACTGCCTTGCTAAAGAAGCTGAGGGCAAAGCTGATGGACTGGCCAAGCATCAAAAACGCATGGAAATTAGGTTATTTGGTTTTCAATGCAGTGCAAGTTACAGAAAAAAAAAAGTATAACACGTTGCATTTTTCCTGCACTGGAACACTGTAAAATGCATCAAAAAAGCACCGCCCGGTTGCGTTCCAGATGCTTTTCTGCGTGTGCGTTTTTTGATGCGTTCCAGTATGTTTTTGATGCCTTTTTGGTGCATTTTTGATTCAGTCCAGTGCATTCCCCCCCTCTTTTTTTTTTTTTTACTTAACCTTAAATAAGGACATGCCTGTTCCAGTGTGTTTTCTTTTTTTTTTTTTTTTTGGTGCATTCCCGTGCATTTTTGATGTGTTTTACAGTGTTCTAGTACAGTCCAGTGCAGAAAAATGCAGCTTGTTCTACTTTATTTATTTTTCTGGAACGCACTGGAACTGACTGCACTGGTGCGAACGATGTCATTGAAAACCATATAACCTACTTTCCATGCATTTTTGATGCTGAGTAGAGATTTAATCTAAAGTTCCTTTTTCTACAGGAAACCTGTGAAATTACCTTCAGACTTTTCACCATTTAATATGATTATTATTTTATTTTCTTCCTTTTACCAGTGTCGCATAACAAGAAAATAATCAAAAAAAAACCCCACAAAACACCTTTTTTTTTTTTTTTTTTTTTTTTTTTAGTTTTCAAAATAACTTTGTCATGCTTTGTACCACATCATTTTGTGTCCTTTTGAATAGATGTGTGCACTGCTGATAAAATTAGTTTGTTTTCGTTTCATTCGTTATGATCGCAATCTGTAAATTTAGAAAAAAAAAATGTATAAATTTGGAAATTCGCAAACCCGAAAATTCGAACATCTGAAATAATTAACAAATAATAACTTAACTATTACTAATTATTAAGTTATAGGTATTGGAATTTCCTTTCAAATTTGTCTGTCAGTGAATGTAACAGATACGAATTTATCCGAAGTTATGAATTATCTGAAATAACAAATGCCGCATCTAAACAAATGGAACGGAACAAATTAATTAAATAATAATAATTCATTTTCAATGTATTGTTGTTCAATAAAATCCCAGACACGAACCGCAAGCGAAATTTAAAAATCGCAGACTTAGAGTATTGCTCTCGTTGTAATAACTAGGCTTGTGCAATTTGTTTCGTAACAAATTCTTTTTTTTTTAACCACTTCAGCCCCGGAAGATTTTACCCCCTTCCTGGCCAGAGCACTTTTTGCGATACGGCACTGTGTCGCTTTAGTTGACAATTGCGCGGTCGTGCGACGTTGTACCCAAACAAAATTGATTTCCTTTTTTCCCCACAAATAGAGCTTTCTTTTGGTGGTATTTGATCGCCTATGCGTTTTTTATTTTTTGTGCTATAAACAAAAAGAGGGACAATTTTGAAAAAAACACAATATTTTGTACTTTTTGCTATAAAAAATATCCCCCTTTTTTTTTTTTTTTTTTTTTTTTTTTAAAAAGCAAATTTTTTCTCGGTTTAGGCCGATATGTATTCTTCTACATATTTTTGTTAATACAAATTGCAATAAGCTTATATTGTTTGGTTTGCGCAAAAGTTATAGCGTTTACAAAATAATGGATAGATTTATAGCATTTTTATTATTTTTTTTTTTTAATAGTAATGGCGGTGATCTGTGATTTTTTTTTTTTTTTTTTTTATTGTGACTGCGACATTATGGCGAACACGTCGGACAATTTTGACACATTTTTGGGGCCAATAGGCAATTAATACAGCTATCAGTGCTAGAAAATGCACTGATTACTGTAAAAATGTCACTGGCAGTGAAGGGGTTAACACTAGGGGGCGATCAAGGGGTTAAGTGTGTTCTAACTGAAGGGGGGAGGGGACTGTCTAGGGGAGATGACAGATCGCTGTTCATACTTTGTATGAACACACGATCAGTCTCTTCTCCCCTCAGAGAACCGAAAACTGTGTGTTTACACACTCTAACACACACACACACAGATCCCGGTTCTCGCTGTGTCACGAGCGATCGCGGGAGCCCAGCGGTCATTGAGACCCGCCGGGCACTCGCATCGGCCCCTGGGGCGAGCAGCGGGTGGACGCCCCTAGTGGCCGCCTAAGGAAGCTACATAACATAACGTCGATTCGCCTGCCTGTACCATTCTACCGCAGTAAAACTGCGGCGGCTTGTCGGCAAGCGGTTAACGAATTTCCATAAATTTGTTAATTTGGAAACATCTGAATTACCAAAAACCCATTTGGACGAATGTTTCCGAATATTCGAAATTTCGTAAATTCCTAAAATCTGAAATAAATGTCTAGCTGTTAAATTATAGGTATTGGGATTTCCTTTCAAATTTGGCTGTTGGTGAACGTAACAAATACAAAATTTATCCGAAGTTACAAAGTAACGAATGCCGCATCTAAACAAATGGAACGTAATGAATTAATAATAATAAACAAAAATAATAATAATAATAATAATAATAATAATAATAATAATAAAAACATTTTATTATTATTAATTTGTTTCGTTCCATTTGTTTAGATACGGCATTCGTTATTTCGGATATTTTGTAACTTTGTATTTCTTATGTTCACTAACAGCCAAATTTTCAAGGAATCCCAATACCTATAATTTAATAGTTATTATTTCAAGTTTTCGGATTTACAAATTTTACTGAAATTTTTTTTTCGAATTTCTTAATATATGAATTTTTTTCGAATTTACAAAAATTTGGAAAAGTTCTTACACTTCCCTACCAGGCCATAGTAAAATAATGCCCTTGACTTTGTGAGGGGATATCTGACATCATAACGTCAGCATGAGATCTGTGAATTTTTTCCCAATCTCATGCTTTCCAAGCCTGGAGGAGAGATGTGAGGTCTTATTGACCCACATCTCTCCATAAAGAGGACCTGTCACAATAGATTCCTATTACAAGGGATGTTTACATTACTTGTAATAGGAATAAAAGTGATCAAAAAAATGAAAAGTGTAAAAATAAAAAAAATTCAGTCAAACTAATAATAGAAAAAAAAAGTAAAATGTCTCCGTCGCTTGCGCTCAGAAGCGAATGCACACGCAAGTCCCGCCCACATATGTAAACGCCGTTCAAACCACACATGTGAGGTGTCGCCGCATGCATTAGAGCGTGTTCAACAATTCTAGCCCAAGACCTCCTCTGTAACTCTAAACTGGTAACCTATAAATAAACATTTTCAAAGCGTCGCCTATGGAGTTTTTTTAAGTACCGAAGTTTGGTGCCATTCCACGAGTGTGCGCAATTTTAAAGCGTGACATGTTAGGTATCTGTTTACTTGGCGTAACATCATCTTTCACATTATACATAAAAAATTTGGCTAACTTTACTGTTTTGTTATTTTTTTAAATTAGTGAAACCGTTTTTTTTTTCCCAAAAAAAAGGCGTTTAAAAAATTATTGCGCAAATACCGTACGAGATAAAAAGTTGAAATGACCGCCATTTAATTCTCTAGGGTGTCTGCTAAAAAAAAAACATACCGTATATACTCGAGTATAAGTCGAATTTTTCAGCCCTTTTTTTGGGCTGAAAGTGTCTCTTCGACTTATACTCGAGTCCCTGCCGTCTGTCTGCATGATCAGCGTGTCATGCAGGCAGATGGCGGCCGGCGTGTAATGCTACTGTTCGCCGGCTATTGCAGCTTTCAAAAGCCGCACCTCCTGCTCATCTGTGATAGGCTGAACAGCTGTCAGTGTACAGCCTATCACGGACATTCTCTCATCCTCGTCCATGGTATGAGAATGAGAGAATGTCCGTGATAGGCAGTCAGCGGTCAGCCTATCACAGACGAGGAGGAGGCGCGGCTTTTGAACTGTGGAATGGCTGCCGAACACTATCATCACACGCCGGCCGCCGTTTGAGGATGGAGATCGCCACAGGAAGGCTACACAGGACACAGGTAGGCTGCACATGCACACAGGACACATGCACACAGGACATGTACAGGACACACATGTACAGGACACATGCACACAGGACATGTACAGGACACACATGTACAGGACACACATACATGTACAGGACACACATACATGTACAGGACGCACATGTACAGGACACACACATACATGTACAGGACACATGCACAGGGTACAGGTAGGCTGCACAGGACACAGGGAGGCATGCAGCTGCAGATGGGCATTGTTGACCCTCTGCCATTTCTCAACCTCGACTTATACTCGGGTCAATAAATTTTTCCCAGTTTTTTGTGGTAAATTAGGGGCCTCGACTTATACTCGGAACGACTTATACTCGAGTATATACGGTATATGATGTTTGGGGGTTCTGAGTAAGTTTCTAGCAAAAAAAAAAAAAAATGGTGATTTTTACATGTAGGAGAGAAATGTCGGAATTGGCCTGGGTGGTAAGTGATTATTTTAAGAATTTTTTTAGAATTTACAAATTTTTACAAATATTTGGAAAAGTTTTTTTAAGCAGGTTTTCGTTAATTTTCCAAATTAACAAATTTGTTGAAATTCGTTAAACGAATTTGGAACGAAACGAATTGCACATGTCTACTTTTGAATAGGACACATTTTAGGATAAAATGTATAGTTTTTATTTACAGTAAAATGTCAAGAAATATTGGTCAAAATAGAAGAAAAAAAATGCTCTATAGAAAATAAAACATCTTTTGCAAAACAATATTGCCAAAAAAGAAAAAAGCAGTCACTCCCCTCCTAAAAATAAATAAATAAATAAATTTATACACTACGTTACTTTATTTTAAGATAGTTATTGATCCATTGTGGAGATGTAGGATTGGTCCATAAATGGTGAACAGGTATGAGCACCAAAGAGGTTAAAACTCATCACTGTAGTAATTAAACATTGCCTTGTCTGGACTTCTCCTTACATTTTGCTGTGCAGAGAGACTCTGTCTTCCTTTTCTGTCCCTGCAGCAGAGGAAGACAAGCAGAAGAACAACCATCTGAGAAAAAAACTAAGATTCTCTGGTCACAGATTTGATGACCTCCCAGCCATGAAGGGGTTAATGCCTCTCCCTGCCAGCCAATGATTGGCACACAAAGTGCAGTGTCAGCATTTCCTGAGTGTTGTAATATGTGACTGTCTGATCTCCCCCCCTCAGGCTCAGTAAGGACCAGCGATGGGTCTGTGCAAGAAAATGGTGGTGGGGATCTTCTCCAGAGAGTCCGATGAGATGTACCAGTGGCTCATCGACCAGCTGCTATCACCGCAGTTCCGGTCAGTGGTCCAAGATGTCCGCACAGTCCTTGTGTCCAACACCGTGTGCGGTCACTCCGCTCAGCTGACCCAGGAGATCGACAAGTGCAACTTCGCCATTCTGTATCACACCAAGAAGAGAGGACGGCTGAATGTCACCGACGTCACCGATTCGTTGTACGACCAGGAGCTGACACATCTGTCCGAGAAACTGGGTGAGGCTGATACTGAGAATTACAGTGAGGGAAGTGGTACTGTGCAGAGTCCATACATACAGAATAAGAACAGATACCGAGAATTACACCCGACATACAGGACAAGAGAAGTAGTACTGTGCAGAGTCCATACATACAGAATAAGAACAGATACCGAGAATTACACCCGACATACAGGACAAGAGAAGTGGTACTGTGCAGAGTCCATACATACAGAATAGGAACCGATACCGAGAATTACACCCGACATACAGGACAAGAGAAGTGGTACTGTGCAGAGTCCATACATACAGAATAGGAACCGATACCGAGAATTACACCCGACATACAGGACAAGAGAAGTGGTACTGTGCAGAGTCCATACATACAGAATAGGAACCGATACCGAGAATTACACCCGACATACAGGACAAGAGAAGTGGTACTGTGCAGAGTCCATACATACAGAATAAGAACCGATACCGAGAATTACACCCGACATACAGGACAAGAGAAGTGGTACTGTGCAGAGTCCATACATACAGAATAGGAACCGATACTGAGAATTACACCCGACACACAGGACAAGAGAAGTGGTACTGTGCAGAGTCCATACATACAGAATAGGAACAGATACCGAGAATTACACCCGACACACAGGACAAGAGAAGTGGTACTGTGCAGAGTCCATACATACAGAATAGGAACCAATACCGAGAATTACACCCGACATACAGGACAAGAGAAGTGGTACTGTGCAGAGTCCATACATACAGAATAAGAACCGATACCGAGAATTACACCCGACATACAGGACAAGAGAAGTGGTACTGTGCAGAGTCCATACATACAGAATAGGAACCGATACTGAGAATTACACCCGACACACAGGACAAGAGAAGTGGTACTGTGCAGAGTCCATACATACAGAATAGGAACAGATACCGAGAATTACACCCGACACACAGGACAAGAGAAGTGGTACTGTGCAGAGTCCATACATACAGAATAGGAACCAATACCGAGAATTACACCCGACATACAGGACAAGAGAAGTGGTACTGTGCAGAGTCCATACATACAGAATAAGAACAGATACCAAGAATTACACCCGACACACAGGACAAGAGAAGTGGTACTGTGCAGAGTCCATACATACAGAATAGGAACCGATACCGAGAATTACACCCGACACACAGGACAAGAGAAGTAGTACTGTGCAGAGTCCATACATACAGAATAAGAACAGATACCGAGAATTACACCCGACATACAGGACGAGAGAAGTGGTACTGTGCAGAGTCCATACATACAGAATAAGAACAGATACCGAGAATTACACCCGACATACAGGACAAGAGAAGTGGTACTGTGCAGAGTCCATACATACAGAATAAGAACAGATACCGAGAATTACACCCGACATACAGGACAAGAGAAGTGGTACTGTGCAGAGTCCATACATACAGAATAAGAACAGATACCGAGAATTACACCCGACATACAGGACAAGAGAAGTGGTACTGTGCAGAGTCCATACATACAGAATAGGAACCGATACCGAGAATTACACCCGACACACAGGACAAGAGAAGTGGTACTGTGCGGAGTCCATACATACAGAATAGGAACTGATACCGAGAATTACACCCGACATACAGGACAAGAGAAGTAGTACTGTGCAGAGTCCATACAATCAGAATAGGAACTGATACCGAGAATTACACCCGACATACAGGACAAGAGAAGTAGTACTGTGCAGAGTCCATACATACAGAATAGGAACTGCTACCGAGAATTACACCCGACACACAGGACAAGAGAAGTAGTACTGTGCAGAGTCCATACATACAGAATAGGAACTGATACCGAGAATTACACCCGACATACAGGACAAGAGAAGTAGTACTGTGCAGAGTCCATACATACAGAATAGGAACAGATACCGAGAATTACACCCGACATACAGGACAAGAGAAGTGGTACTGTGCAGAGTCCATACATACAGAATAGGAAACAATACCGAGAATTACACCCGACATACAGGACAAGAGAAGTAGTACTGTGCAGAGTCCATACATACAGAATAGGAACTGATACCGAGAATTACACCCGACACACAGGACAAGAGAAGTAGTACTGTGCAGAGTCCATACATACAGAATAGGAACTGATACCGAGAATTACACCCGACACACAGGACAAGAGAAGTAGTACTGTGCAGAGTCCATACATACAGAATAGGAACTGATACCGAGAATTACACCCGACATACAGGACAAGAGAAGTAGTACTGTGCAGAGGGTGTGGCTGCTTGTGGAGCAGCTGAAGTCTGTGTGGTGCTGAGCTCCTCTGATGTCTGGTACAAGCCCAGGGTTGGGCTCCCCTGGGCGGAGATCTCTCTCAGGAGAGTCCCAGGCTTTCCGGCCTACACAAGGACTGTCAGGTGAAGCTGTGGTTGGTGGTGAAGCCGGAGGACGGAGCTCTGGGAATGGGAAGCAATCTGCAGAGACTGTAAGTAGACATGGAAATGTTTGTATGAAAAGTACCGATAATACTGATAAGAGGAAGTCTGGAGATGTTATTCAGCAAAAGAGTTCTCAGTCCAGCCAGCCATTGCAGGCCCAGCAAGCCCAGCACAGTGCAGCTCAGTCTGTTCAGAGACATGTTATTATCGCTCAGCACAGTCCAAACACTGGAAGTGCAACTCAAAGAACCCCTCAGAGTGGGGCTCATTCAGTCCAGCAACATGCTAATACCACCCAGTACAGTCCAAGTTCTGGAAATGTGATCCAATCCAGCCAGCCATTGCAGGCCCAGCAAGCCCAGCACAGTGCAGCTCAGTCTACTCAGAGACATGTTATTGCTCAGCACAATCCAAACTCTGGAAGTGCAACTCAATCCAGCCAGTCATTACAATCAATGCAAACCCCGCAGAGTGGGGCTCATTCAGTCCAGCAACTTACTAATACCACCCAGTACAGTCCAAGTTCTGGAAGCATGATCCAATCCAGTCATCCATTACAACCACAGCAAGCTCAGCAGAGTGCAGCTCATAGAGCTCAGAGTGGAGCAGAGACATCGGTTTCTCCCAGTACTCCTCGCAAATACACCAGAACTTCCTTAGAACAAAAAACCATTAAAGAGAACTTACAACAGTGTGTAATGGTGGGCAGCAGCCAGGGACGTTCATCGCGCTCCAAGCTGCAGCAGAATAAAGAGGCGGGTGGTAATAATTTTCCACAATCCGCCCCAGTGAAACCATCTACACCCAGCAGAGACCCTCAGACCAGCACTGGTAATAGGAAGGTGGATCAGAATTTCAAGCGTCCTGCAGCCGCAAAGCAGAAAGTGTTAAAGTCTGAACCTGCGCTGCACCTGGCTGACAAAATTCCTTTCCTTGTAAAAAGAATGGCGTCCCTGAGGAAAACCAAGACTAAGATCCAGAAGCAGATTGAATGTGTTTATAGACTTAAAGCTGCCAACCCCAAGAAGGAAATTTTATATGACAGCAAACTGAACTCCCTGGGCATTGAACTGGCCGGTGTGTCAAAGGACATTGATGCTGTTCTGGAAGAACTGGGACCAGTGGCGGAGGTGTACCACAATCGTGATCGATTTGAGGCGGGATTGAGTGGAAGGATTGAGTCTTCTACAGAGTCAGACTCTGGGGATTCGGTCCAACGCACGCAGCCACCACATGTGTCTCCTGAAGGGAAGACTGTGCAGCCTCTGGAGGACAGTGAGGTTGGAGTAGATCCTCCTGCTGGACTTCCAGCTCTGGAGGGTGGTGGGAACATCAGTATAACCCAGCAGACATTTACAGTACAGGAGACTCAGAGGAGTGACATGGTGGACTCCCAGCACATGGATTGTGAGAACAGTGCTGCTGCCACTAGTACTCCTGGTGGAAGCCATGCTGGGGTGACTGGTGTTCATGTGGGGAGCCATGCTGGGGTGACTGGTGTTCATGGTGGGAGTAACACTGGGGTAACTAGTAATGATGCTGCTAGTAATGATGATATGAGGTGCAGTGATGATGTCACTAATATTGATGTGGTGAATAATTCTGATGGTATCAATGCTGGTATATCTGAATGGGGTCATCAGCAGTCTGAGGGCTCTGAGAATGTAGCGATGGAGGAGTCAGTTCAGAATAACTCTCAGGATTTTCCCCCTTTGGTGGATCCACCACCTGCTCCACAAGGGAATGCTGGTCCATCTGGTCATGTCCCTCCTCGGAATGCCTGGAGCCGTGGGGCCCCTTCTTTTTCCACCAGTAACAGTTATACTGGTCAGGCCTTTAAGAGAAGGAATGTGGTCAGATTGAAGCATAGGGGTTCCAGAGAGGAGCTCCCTGATCGGAGGTTTGTAGTAAGGGAGTTGCTGTGTCATCAGATGGGGTTTGCTCCTGCAGACATACTGGCAGTCATCAATCTCCCTGACAGACAAGGTTATGATGTCAGCTTTAAGCTCATGTCTGACTTAGACAGGTTCTGGGCCAGTTTCAGTGGTTTGCGGGACAAAGAGGGTTGGAGGAATTTCATCTTTATTCCCATCTCCAAACCTGACACAGCAAATGTTACCATCATGTTCTGGAATGAGTCTGTGCCCCCCCAGGATGTTGTCATCTGGCTTAGAAGACATTGTGAAATGGTTTCTGAGTTGACAAAAACTAAAGACAGTGATGGGATCTGGACGGGTGGCTGGAGGGTTCTTGTCAAGTTGAGGCAAAGTAACAATGTTACCCATCACCTGCCAAACTCTTTTTTCATTGGGCGGGAGAGAGGAGTTTGCTTCTATGCAGGTCAGCCCAGGTTATGTTATAAATGTGGTAAATCTGGCCATGTGGCGAATGTTTGTACGATCCTGAAGTGTAATCTTTGTGGGGAGGTTGGCCACATCAGTTCTACCTGTGAGAAGGTTAAGTGCAATCTATGTGGTGGGCTTGGCCATTTCCATAGGGATTGCCCGGAGGCCTTCCATAATAAGGATGGGGAATCTGCAGACAATGAATTGTTGGCTGCAGCAGAACAACTAGAGGAGGAAGCTTTAATGAATGGGGCTGTATTGACTAGGGAGGAGGTGGTCCCGGAGGTCCAGGAGACTACTCCCGGGCGGACGGACAGTGTTCAGCAGGCTGAGGAGCAGCCGGCCCCACATTCCTCTTCTGTTCCAGTTCCTGTCTCTGTGAAGATTACTGGTCAGAAGAGGAGGAATAGGAAAAAAGATAAATCTACCCGTAAACCCGAAAGTGACTGGACATTAGTGCAGAAGTCATCTAAAAAAGTGAAAGGGGCACCAGAAGTGGGTACGGCACTTTCCACCAATAGGTATGAAGCCTTATCAGATTCGGATGCTGACTTCTATTCTCTGGAGGACCAGGAACTGGAGCAGGAATTAAAAAGAGTGGGAAAGGAGTATGTGATTGGCTCAGAGGATGACCCGCCCACTAAAAGGCGTCCGCCCCCTGATCCTGGATCCGCAGAATCTGATATGGAAACTGGTAGTCAGCAGAGTGACTCCGATTCTGACTTATAATGGAATGTTGGAGGAGTATAGATTTATGGAAAGGAGTCTTATTGTCACATTTATTACTATTGATGCCCTTTAACTGCTAAGTTTTTGACCTAAACAACATGTCAGTAATTGTTGTATTTCTGTTATTTCCAGTCAGTTAGTTTGTTATTATGTATCTTGTTTGTTTTTTACAAATAAAAATCTCCATACATACAGAATAGGAACAAATACCGAGAATTACACCCGACATACAGGACAAGAGAAGTGGTACTGTGCAGAGTCCATACATACAGAATAGGAACCAATACCGAGAATTACACCCGACATACAGGACAAGAGAAGTAGTACTGTGCAGAGTCCATACATACAGAATAAGAACAGATACCGAGAATTACACCCGACATACAGGACAAGAGTATTACTAGATTGATAAGCAGAAATATAAACTGAGAAATGTTATCTGGTGTGTTCCATGTGACAGATATGATCTAACTGCAATTCTCTTAAACTGTCACCATCATGAATACATGATAAAAATTATATACAGTATAATAATTTTCTTTTTTTTTCTTTCTTTCTCTCTCTCTCTTATTTACGGAGAAACATTGTTCAGGCAAAAGTTGGAGAGATACAAAGTAACATTAAAGGGGTTGTAAAGGTAATAACAAACAAAAAAAACAAACATGTTATACTTACCTTCACTGTTCAGCTCGTTTTGCACAGAGTGGTCCCGAACCTGGTCTTCTGGGGTCCCTCGGCGGCTGTTTCAGCTCCTCCCCGAGAGAACTAACCACCTTAATGCGAGCTCCCTCGCATGGTGGTTAGTTCTTGCGGGCGCGCTCCCGTGATACAGCCGGCGGCTATAGCCGCTCACTGTATCACTTGGTCCCGCCCCCCCGGCGCGCCGTGTCATTGGATGTGATTGACAGCAGCGCAAGCCAATGGCTGTGCTGCTTTCAATCCATCCACTGTAGCCAATCAGCGGCCAGGCTGAGCGGCGAAATGGATGTCGGGAGCGAGCGACTGACTTTCGAGGGGTCAGGTAAGTAAAACGAGGGGGCTGGGGGCGGCGGTTTGGTAGAAGTTTTTTCACCTTTGCAACCCCTTTAAAGTGTTACTAAACCCACAACAGTAAAAACTAGTCTGTATATGCAGCATAGCATGCTTGCTCACTGTGGAATGTTAGGGGTTAATCTTCCGCATTGTGTAAAAAGGCTCTTTGATCCTGTATGCATAGATCCTCCCCCTCCTGTAGGGTCTATATGGGGAAGGCCAACTAACATGGGTGGCTAAGATAGAACATGAAAGACACATAGCGGAGGAGAGCAAAAAAAATTCCAGGAAATTCTTTAAGTATGTAGACAGTAAAAAAGGAGGACAGACCATATTGGCCCCATAAAGAATGAGGAAGAACATCTGGTTACAAATTAGGATAAAATCTTAGAAATAAAGAACACGAAAGAGAGATGGGTTTGCTTTAAGAGCATATTAAATAAGGGCATTAGCTAGTGCATCCCATTGGGTAATAAATTTAAAAGAGCAAACAGAAGTCCTGGGTGGCTTAACTCCAATGTAAAAAAGCATATAAAAAGCAAAGGAGAAGGCCTTCAAAAAATATAAGGCTGAGGGATCATCATCAGCATTCAGACTATACAAAGAATGCAACAAGAAATGTAAGGGTGCAATAAGGGTGGCTAAGATAGAACACCAAAGACACATAGCGGAGGAGAGCAAAAAAAATCCCAAGAAATTCTTTAGGTTTGTAAACAGTAAAAGAGGGAGGACGGACCATATTGGCCCCATAAAGAATGAGGAAAGGAATTCAGTTACAAAGGATGGGGAGATGGAGAAGGCATTGAATTTATTCTTCTCCTCAGTCTTCACGAGTGAATCGAGGGGCTTCAGTAACCAAAACTGCAGTGTTTATCCTCATGACACAACACAGGAAGCACCTCCATGGCTAACAGAGGACAGAATTAGAAATAGACTTGGGAAACTTAACATTAATAAATCACCGGGACCAGACGGCTTGCATCCGAGGGTACTTGGGGAATATCTTGCTCAACCATACTTTTAAACGTCTCGAGAAAATGATTAGATTACTTTTTGGGATTAAAGACTGATTGATTTCTCAATCTGCTGTGTTGATATTCTGATTCTATAGGCTGAGTGTTAAGAACTCGTTTCTCTGCAAAATGTTTTTTGATATTAAATTTACGTACAAATTTCTCAGTATCAATTTATTTCGTTCAAGAGCACCGGTAGTGCTAAATCCATTCCGTTTCATTTTTGGATATTCTCTGAACCATATTTCCTCCCCTCCAATCAGCATCCAGCTTGTCAATCCCAAAAAATCTAGCCAAGCTAGGATCCTGCCGATGGTGGATTCTAAAATGGTTAGAGAGACTGTATTTGGGGAAACCGTTTTTAATATTTGTGAGGTGTTCATTGATACGTTTGCAGAGGTTTCTCTTGGTACATCCGTCGTACTGTAACCCACATGGGCAAACAATGTTGACATTGATCTAAATTGTTATCTGTCCAATTATTGATTCATATCAATACAGATTGTGAAGGGGTAATCCATTCCGGTCTCATCCCTTTATATTCTCCTCATATCTCCTAATTTTAATTTTGAATCTATTTAATTCCATTATTTTATTTATTTTACTTCATTTTATTTATTTCACTATATTTATTTAATTTATTTTATCTATTTATTTTTGTATCCTGATTTATTCATAAAATGACACTTTATTCAGTTGTGTAATCTGGCATCTATCCACAAGATGGCAGTTTAGATGTCCTAATAATTTTATAACCGTATTCTGCTTGCTGGCCACAAGGTGGCAGTGTTTCCTTTAATTTTATTTTTCAATTTTGGTTAATCCCTCTGCGAGGCGGGATGTCACCGGATTGGATGCCTTTGATTGATGTGTGTATTTAAGGAGGCGGAGTGTCCGTTCGTACGATCCCTGATGACGTCAGAACTCACTGACGAAACCGGTCGTTTGGGTACAACGTTGCACAACCGCGAAATTGTCAGTTAAAGCGGTGCAGTGCCGAATCGCAAAAAATGCTGTGATCAGAAAGGGGGTAAAATCCTCCAGGGCTGAAGTGGTTAAGTGCCGGTTCACACAGGGGCAAGCCGACTTACAGCGCGTCTATGCAAGGTGATCTGCACGCCACTTCAGCGGCTTTGCAAAGTGACTTCTGTATAGAAGTCAATGCAAGTCGCCCTGAAGTCATTCCAAAGTAGTACAGGAACGTTTTTTTAAGTCGGAGCGACTTGAGACGCTCCCATTAGAACGGTTCCATAGTACAGAACGGAGCGGAATCATCGGGTGGCTGAGTCGTCTGACAAGTCACCCATGTATGAACCGACACTAACGCTGTATACATTATCTACAATGTGTTATCTAATGTTCACCATTTCCTGTGAATTCAGCAATTTCCTTCAGATTCTGGTAACCAACACCAAACTCAGACATAGATAATGTACTGCCTGCTGGAAGAACATAGAAGAGAAGTTTCTCAGTGGCCCCGGCATTGCTTTCAAGGTTTTGCTGTTGTGGAGATGGAGACCATGTGACCATGACCAATGTCAAGGCACTGGTCACATGACTTCTGCTCGAGTGAGGCTATTTTCCTACATGATAGGGGTTTTTTTTTAGTAACTCACATTTCATTCATAGGCTTTTCTATCAAAAACGGTAAGCCTACCTCCTTGCCAGCATGGTGCAGAGAAGGAACCTTTCCTTATACGTGAATGCAGAGGTCCAATACCCCCCCCCCCCCCCCATTGTGGCAGAGCACTCCAATCAGCAGAGAGCATGAGAATTTCTGATTACAGTTTTATAGGCCTGAAGCAGCAGGTGGTGTTTCAGACCTCTGCAGAGAGACCGCTGCTTTCCCACATAGGACAAGGATCCTTATCTGCAGCATGCTGGCAGGGGACAGGCTTTTCTGCTCAGCCTGTGGCTACTTTAAGAAAATTAACTGGTGAAGACCACATGACCAATGTCTAGGCTTTAGTCATGTGACTCAAGCTGGAGGCAGCCACTTTTCCTATATAAAATATTCAGAGGACATTTTATTAATTCTCATTTCATTCATAGGCATGCAGTTTTTTTTTTTTTAGAAAGCAGCCACAGCCTGTGTGGAAAAGCCTTTCTGTGCAGAAGCCGTGTTCTCTCTGCAGAGGTCCAACATGTCCCCTGTTGAGTCTGAGCTTTCCAATCTGCAGAGAGCATGGTAGGGACATGCTGGCCATAGCATTGCTGGTACAGAAGGGCGAATGCTAATGCTCATGCGCAGGCGCGATCCCACAAGTGCCCATAATGCACACCCACACCAATGAACTTTGGCGTCCAAATGCCATATATAAGTGCAGCAGGTTCACTAGTGCTTTGCTGTGTGATCTGCAGCTTGTACCCTGTATATACCTGTTCTTGTAATCCTTATCTGATTCCTGTGTTTGACCTGGCTTCCTCTGACTACATTTGCTATCCATTATCCTGTCCCTGGCTTGCCTTGTTGACTTTGTTTAATCTCTCCTCTGCTTGATCTCCTGTTGCCGAAACTTGCCTGCATTCTGACCGTTCTTTGCCTGCCGTCTATGCCTACTTCTGATCGTCTGTTACCAACCCTGGCTTGTCTGACCACGCATTCTGTATCTCTTCTATTCTGCATGCACCTGCCTGGTCCCTGCTTTCTGCTGCCACCAGCCCGTAATCTGCTGGCTTGCCAAAGCCTGCCGTTTTAACCTGCTAGTCCACCCTGGTGACACATCCAGCACACGGAAGACGATTCAGGCACCCATGCACCACCACGCTCTCGCAGCCATTGTTAAAACATTGGTGGTCCAACATGTCCCCTGTTGAGACGGAGCCTTTCAATCAACAGAGAGCATGGCAGGGACGTGCTGGCCAAAGCATTGCTGGTACTGAAGGGCAAAGGCTAATGCACATGCGCAATCCCATAATGTGCACACGCGCCAATGGGCACGCATGCTCACCAATGAACATTGGCGCCCAAATGCCATATATAAGTGCAGCAGGTGCACTAGTGCTTTGCTGTCTGATCTGCAGCTTGTACCCTGTATATACCTGTTCCTGTGATCCTTATCTGATTCATTCATCCATTATCCTGTCCCCGGCTTGCCTTGTAGACTTTGTTTAATCTCTCCTCTGCTTGATATGCTGTTGCCAAACCTTGCCTGCATTCTGATTGTTCCGGAATCTGCTGGTTGCTGTTTCACCTGCTAGTCCACCTTGGTGACACATCTACCACATGGAAGACGATCCAGGCACCCATGCATTACCACGCTCTTGCGGCCACTGTTTAAACATCGGTGGTCCCTGAGCAGGGGTTGTATGAGAGGCCTTCCCTCTGCACGTCAGGCTCAACTGTCAGGTACGTGACAGAGCATGAGATCTTTTGATTGCAGTGATTTAAGGTTGACTTAGTAGTGGGCTTATTGGAGCTCTGCATAGATACCATTGCTTTCCCACAGAACAAGGGTCCTTCTCTGCAGCATGCTGGCAGGGGGTGGGCTTTTTAACCCTCTCTGGGAAAAAAATTGATTGTAAGACTCTACTCATATTTTATTGTATGCACCTGGAATAAATTTGGCTGATTTAAACTGAAGATCCAATTGGGCTTCATGGAGAAGTATGGCCAAAGCTTTTTTGGCTGTACATCTCCTATGGATCACAGGAGTGCAGTTCCTTCTACATTCCTGTGACCATTTTCAGCCAAAAGTGGGTTGAAGCTCGCTCCCAGGCCAACTTCACAAATCCAGTCCAGGCTGTGAAAAAGATCCCAACCATATGGCCGGGATCTTGCCCAGAAGCCTGGACCGGCAGCTGGCTCGGCCTTTTAGAGAAGCCGCAAAGAGCCTAAATCAGTCCATCCCGCCCAGTCCACAGCCCAGCCCACCAGTGAATGCTGGAGGGGAGAGCAGAGAGCCGCTGACCAACAGTCAGAGCGGAGGGTGGAGAACTGAGCGATCAGTGGTTTTTGATTTCTCAGTTCTCACTGCAGAACGGGTGAGGGACAGATGCAGAATTGTATCAATGCTGCATCCACCTAGGTCTTTCTTTCCTTTCCTTTTCCTTTCCTTTCGATTCCTCTCCTTTCCTCTCCTCTCTTTTCCTTTTCCTTTTTCCTTTTCCTTTTCCTTTCCTTTTCTTTTCTTTCTCCCAAACTTTTCTTTTAAAGTAGATGTAGATGTAAACCCTCACCGGACAATATTCAGTTTGCTGTGTTTCATAGACAATCTCATTCCCTCCAGGAAGAGAGCGGGTCATCGTGCTGGTGGATGACGTGGAAACTGATGACTCGGCGGTCTACAACCAGATGCTCCGTGATCAGCCACTAATCAATCAGCTTTCGGGGTTGTTAATCGTCATGAACAAAGATGAGAAGAGTCAATATGACCGGAGCGAAGGTAGCGGCACCTATCAACAGGGCATGGGGATCCATTCTAAGGAAAAGATAGAGAAGATTTTGGCAAAAATTAAAAAAGGTAACAACGTATTAATTTGGAGCTTCCAATTTTTTTCCGGCAGGATTGGTAATATACATTTTGATTTTATTTTTAATTTTAGGTCTACCTTTTACATTTTCTCAGCCCATAACTGTCATGTTAATTAGCACATTTACACCTGCGAAGGGTACAAAACAATTCAGGACAGGAGGGCTAGGAGGGCCCTACTCATAGGAGCTAGACATCTGCACTGCCAAAAAATTAGTTTGTTTTCGTTTCATTGTTGTTGTGTTTTTTTTTTGTGTGTTTTTTTTTTGTTTTTTTTTCAGGTCATTTGTTCTGATCGAAATTCATTATTTAGAATAAATTTGTAACTTTGGAAAAATTTTAAATCTTTTACGTTCCATTCGCTTAGATGCGGTAATCATTATTTCGATAATTCGTGGAAAATCCAGAATTTGAAAATTTCAAACAACCAAAATCAGAAATAATAACTAACTAATAATAACTAACTATTTAAATTATAGGTATTGGAATTTCCTTTTAAATTTGGCTGTTAGTGAACGTTACGAACACAAATTTATCCAAAGTTACGAATCATCCGACGACTATGTAACGACTGTCACATCTAAATGATTGGAATGTAACAAATTCATAATAATAAAACATTATTATTATTATTATTTAGATGTGACATTCGTTATTTTCGATGATTTGTAACTTCGGATAAATTTGTGTTCGTTACGTTCACTAACAGCCAAATTTTAAAGGATATTCCAATACCTATAATTTGTTAGTAATAGTTATTATTAGTTAGTTATTATTTTGGATTTTTGAATTTCAGATTTTTAGTTTTAGGACAATTTTGTTAAACGGGTTATCGTTAATTCAAATATTTCCAAATGAACGGATTTCGTCCAAAAAAAACAAAAACGGGTGGTCCAGACCCTGGTGGAGAATAGGCTCCCCCCCCCCCACTAGACTCCTTGGGCCTAGAAAATAAGACCAAATAGATGCAGTATCAACAACAAGTATCAAACATATATATTCAGTCTGTGACAAAAAAAACAACTTTTTATTAGATAGACCATTAACAGAATTTGAACACGTTTTATTACAAGAACATAGACCAGCTCATGTCTCATCTATAGTATATAAACACTTCAATTCAAAAAATAAGGAACCACAGCTGACTTATTTAACTAGGTGGGAGGAAGAACTGGGGATAACCATCCCCAAAACAAAATAGGGGGGGGGGAGGATTTTCATTAACACCTAAATTATCTTTATCAAATAGACACCAGGAAAGGAATTATAAAATCCTTGCAAGATGGTATAGATGCCCAGTAGACATGCATAAAATAAATAAGGAAAATGAAGAGGTGTGTTGGAGATGTCAAAATGCAAGAAGGAACAATGTCACACATCTGGTATTACTGCCCGGGGCTTCATATATTCTGGTCAAATCTATCTAATCTGGTCAAATCTATAATATATACCAAAGTATTACAGGACAAAATGCACAACCAGATATATTAGTGTCAGTTCTGTCAATGATCCCTGGCTCCATGAAAACCATTAAAAGAGGCATCTTAAAGTGGAGGGCCACCCTAAAAAAAAAAAATTGCATGAAAAATCCTAAAAAAAAAAAAAATTATCTGAATTTTGAATTTTTTTTTTAAACTTACCTAAACCCTTGTTGCTAGGCAGTCTACCTAATCTGCCTCTTCCTTTTCCGTGGCATGTTCTGCTCCTTGGTGAGTGGCCCCGTTGCCTTCTGCTGACTGTATGTGTTCCCAGAACACCACAGGGCCATTCACAGAGCACTGCGCCGCTCGCGCATGCGCAGTAGGAAACTGGCAGTGAAGTGGCAAGGCTCCACTGCCTGTTTCCCTTAGTTAGGATGGCGGTGCCGGGACTCGAGATAGGTAAGTACTTATTTAAAGTCAGCAGCTACAGTGTTTGTAGCTGCTGACTTTAAATTTTTTTTTTTTCAGGGACGGAATCCCGCTTTAAGACATATACTAACAGCACCATGGACCGTCATAGCTCCTAAATGGAGGAAGACGGTAGTTCCCTCTATGGAGGAATGGGTGTGAGAGATAAGTGAGATGCAGTCCCTGGAGCTGATGATAGCTACAGAAGTAGGTTTAAAGGAACAAACCTTAAAAAACATGGCAAAAATGGGAGGAGTTTAGAACCTCAGTAAGCTTATCTAATTATATATAGAGCCTTTTTGTCTGTTTGGTTCCCCCCCCCCCCCCCTTTTTTTTTTTTTTTCCGTGAATGAATGATTATTTGCTTGAGGGGCGTGTTGACGTGGTTAGGTAAATAAAAGACATAAGTATGAAATTTACATATAGGATAGAGATTTATGAATCAATTGTAAAATTGTATTTTCAATATATCCAAGAAAGTTTTATGGATGTGTATTTGTTGTATAAACAGGAAAAAAATTATAAAATAAAGATTATAAAAAAAAAAACTAATTCGGAACGAAACAAATTGCACATGTCTAATAGGAACTTACGATCTAAAGGGGAGGAGCAAGTGGTACAAAAAGTAATCACTGTGAGGGGGATGAGTTGACGGGGAAAGTAAAAGGTACGGTCGTTAGGTGGAGGCTGGATAGGCTTCCCTGTAGAGATATTTGGGGGATCGCCTACAGGCAGACAGGTTGGGGTAGGAATGTGTTGCCCCAGGTTGTTCACTTTCATGCACCCCTCACACACACTTTGAGCAGATGTCAGCCCAGATCTCACACCTGTGCATGTAAGGAGCCTCTCTAATCCTATGGCACTTTCTATCCCAATCTAATGAAAAAGAAAAAAGTCTGGACGGCCACACTCCAAACTCGGTAGTCCACCTTTAACCATTTATAAACAGAGCAGCATAAAAACACCTAAGCAGTTACAGTGGGGGAGAGAGAGGTTAACGCGTTTCAACCTTATAGTGCTTGATGATTAAGTGCTAAGAAGAGTATGAAATGAGTTTAGTAGTTAGAGTGGAGGAGAGAGAGGTTAACGCATTTGGTATACCTTATAGAACTTAATCATTAAGCACTATAAGGATGAAACGTGTTAACCTCTCTCCCCCTTACTGTGACAGTGACAGTGGGAGAGAGAGAGCTTAACACGTTTCATCCTTTTAGTGCTTATTGATTAAGTGCTATAAGGAGTACAAAATGCGTCAACCTCTCTCTCCTCCACTGTGACTACTAAACGCATTTCATACTCCTCTTAGAACGTAATCATTAAGCACTATAAGGGTGAAACACGTCAACCTCTCTCTCTCCCATTGTGACTGATTAGGTGTTTTTTATACTGTTCTGCTCATAAAATCGATAATAAAGGTGGGCTACAGTGCTTGCAGGGTAGCCGCCTGGACTTTTCTTCTTTCATTAGATGAGGGTAGGAAGTTCCAGAGATTTGGAGAGGCTCTGATGAAGTCCTGAATAGAGATGAGCCAAACATCCTGGGTTTGGAATTGGGTGAGGTTGTTGGAATGCCAAATCCAAACCCCTTTTGAAGTCCATGGGTGCTTTCAAATCAGTTTGGGCCATTTTCAAGGCCGAATAGGCAGGAGGTTGGCATTAAAAAAAATGAATGGGAAGCTGTGCAACAACCTGTGGGGATAGGTACCAAAGTAAAAAAATATTTAAAGAAATGCCGCTCAGCGGGGAGAAGTGTTGTCCAGTAGGCAAGTGGTTAAAAATCTGCATTACTGCTCTGCAGCCATGTGCAATGAATGGAGGTGTGTGTGTGTGTGTGTGTGTGTGGGGGGGTGGTGGCGTGGCAATGACAATATAATGTAACCCTGTACCCATATGAAATTGTTATCAATTTCTTCACACAAATGGAGCTTTCTTTTGGTGGTATTTAATCACAACTGGGTTTTTTTATTTATAAAAAAAAGAAAAAAGACCAAAAGTTTTGAAAAAAAAAAAAGGAGGTTTTTCTTAGTTTCTGTAAATAAGTATTTTTTACTCCACGGATGGGCACTGCTGAGGCTGCACTGATGGGCACCGATAGGCTACACTGATGGGCACCGATAGGCTACACTGATGGGCACTGATAAGCTACACCAATGGGCATTCATGAGACTACACTGATGGGCACTGGTGAGGTGCCACTGATGGGCCCTGATAGGTGGCACTGATGGGCCCTGATAGGCGGCACTGATGGGCCCTGATAGGCGGCACTGATGGGCACTGGTGAGGCGGCACTGATGGGCACTGGTGAGGCGGCACTGATGGGCACTGGTGAGGCGGCACTGGTGAGGCGGCACTGGTGAGGTGGCACTGATGGGCTACACTGGTGAGGTGGCACTGATGGGCACTGATAGGCTACACTGATGGGCACTGATAGGCTACACTGATGGGCACTGATATGCTACACTGATGGACACTGATAGGCTGCATTGATGAGGCGACACTGATGGGCACTGATGGGGCGGCACTGATGGGCACTGATAGGGCTGCACTGGTGAGCAGGCACTGATGGGCACTGGTGAGGTGGCACTGATGAGGCACTAATATGCCGCACTGATAGGTGGCACTGGTGGGCACTAATAGATGGGCACTGATAGGTGGCACAGATAGGCAGCACTGATGGGCAGCACTGAGCAGGCACTGACTGGCATCACTGATGGGCACTGATTGGTGGCAGTCCTGGGGCTACATTGATGATCAGTGCCCTGATTACCTGTACACTCTCCGCTGCGAGGATATGCCGCTGATCGGCTCTCCTCGCCTCACACTGACAGCGTGCGAGGCGAGGAGAGCCGAAAAACAGCACTTCCGCGTTTACGTGTGGTCAACTGTGATTGGACACAGCCAATCACATGGTTAAAGAGCCGCATCATCAGCTCTTTACCCAGATCGGGGCCGCGCCATGTCCTAGGAACACGGCTTCACAGCGATCGATGCGCCGACACTGGGGCAACGCCCTATGACATCGCCCCAGAACGAGAGGGGATCCCTCTCACCGTCATTTTACTATATGGAGGGCGAGAGGTAGTTAATGGAGTGCAGTTGGAGGGGGAGGGGGGGCAGTAAAAATGTATTTCAGCCTTGTTTTTTTTTTTTTTTATAACTGTAAGTGTAAAGTAAGCCTTTGGGGTTTACATTGATTCCCTATGTGGGTGGAGCTGGATACTCAACTGAGACTCACAGATTTCCTCACCACCACCTTCCCATCAATCAATAGGAAAGAAGCCACGTCATCAGAACTAAGATAAAAATTCCTCAATGTACTGTATGGACATGTATTAGAGTGTGAGCTCCTCAGGGGAAGAATTGGAAGGTCTTAGTATTTTGGTGAGAACTATACAAATACAGGAAGTGAAATTCATTCATGGATAAATATTCCTTATTGTGAAATGTTTGTAAATGATTTCTGGATCCAGGACTGACTTCCTTTTTTTTTTATTTTACAGCACAAAAGGTAAACATGGTAAGTAGAATACATATGCATGTCTCCTGTGTATATGTGTACATGCGCGTGCGTGTGTGTGAATTTGGCAGAATTTGATTTCTTGGAAATTTTTCTGGAAATATGAATGATAACACAAAAACTTTTCTTTCACTCGTGGTTAGTGTTTGGCTGAAGACATTTATTATCAATCAACTGTGTTTACTCTTTTTAAATCATAATGGCAACAGAAACTACCCAAATTACCCTGATCAAAAGTTAACACACCCAGTTCTTAATACCGTGTATTGCCCCCTTTAACATCAATGACAGCTTGAAGTCTTTTGTGGTATTTGTGGATGAGGCTCTTTATCTTCTCAGATGGTAAAGCTGACCATTCCTCTTGGCAATTAGTTCCTGTACATTATTGGGCTGTCTTGCATGAACAGCACGTTTGAGCCACTCTAAGGAGATCTCAATGATATTGAGGTCAGGAGACTGAGATGGCCACTCCAGAACCTTCACTTTATTCTGCTGTAGCCAATGACAGGTCGACTTGGCCTTGTGTTTTGGATCATTGTCATGTTGGAATGTCCAAGTACGTCCCATGTGCAGCTTCCTGGCTGATGAATGCAAATGTTCCTCCAGTATTTTTTGATAACATACTGCATTCATCTTGCCATCAGTTTTGACCAAATTTCCTGTGCCTTTGTAGCTCACACATCCCCAAAATATCAGCGATCCACCTCTGTGTTTCACAGTAGGAATGGTGGACCTTTCATCATAGGCCTTGTTGACTGCTCTCCAAATGTAGCGTTTATGGTTGTGGCCAAAAAGCAAAATTTTGGTCTCATCACTCCAAATGACCTTGTGCGGGAAGGTTTGAGGCTCGTCTCTGTGCTGTTTGGCGTATTGTATGTATGTATGTATGTATGTACAGTATCTCACAAAAGTGAGTACACCCCTCAGTCACATTTTTGTAAATATTTTATTATCTTTTCATGTGACAACACTAAAGAAACGCATGGTGGTGGGAAAATGGTGGACATTTTCACTTAAGGGTGTACTCACTTTTGTTGCCAGCGGTTTAGACAATAATGGCTGTGTGTTGAGTTATTTTGAGGGGACAGCAAATTTACACTGTTATACAAGCTGTACACTCACTACTAGGGGTGGGCTATCTGTTACAGTCGAACATGAGTTGGCTGTTCGCTGAATAGCGAACAATTTGGGGTGTTCGTGGCAAATAAAGCCGCGGAACACCCTTTAAAAGTCTATGGGAGAAATCAAAAGTGCTAATTTTAAAGGCTAATATGCAAGTTATTGTCATAAAAAGAGTTTGGGGACCCGGGTCCTGCCCCAGGGGACATGGATCAATGCAAAAAAAAGTTTTAAAACGGGCGTTTTAACCAGAGCAGTGATTCCAGAGCAGTGAAACAATAAAAGTGAAATATTCCTTTAAATTTCATACCTGGGGGGTGTCTATACTATGCCTGTAAAGTAGCACATGTTTCCCGTGTTTATAACAGTCCGAGAGCAAAATGACATTTCTAAAGGAAAAAAAAGTCATTTAAAAGTGCTAGCACTAGTGCCGGCTATTAATGAATTGTCGGTCCTGACAATACACATAAAAGTAATTGAAAAAAAAAAATGCGTGGGGGTCACCCAAAATTCCATTACCAGGCCCTTCAGGCTACCCCAAAGCACCTTCCCAATGTTGAGGGCATGTGGCCTGGTATGGTTCAGGAGGGGATCGCGATCTTTCGTCCCCCTCCTCTTTTCCTGTGGCCTGCCAGGTTGTGTGCTCGGATAAGGGTCTGGTGTGGATTTTTGGGGGAAGTCCCATGCCATTTTTTTTTTTTATTTTGGCGCGGAGTTCCTCTTAAAATCCATACCAGACCTGAAGGGAACCCCACGCATTTTTTTTTTTTTTTTTTAATTTTTCAATGACTTTCAATGACTTTTATGTGTATTGTTGGGACCGACACTTCATTAATAGCCTGCACTAGCACTTTTAAATTACTTTTTTTCCTTTAGAAATGTCATTTTGCTCTCGGACTGTTATAAACGCGGGAAACATGCGCCACTTTACAGGCATACTATAGACACCCCCCAGGTATGAAATTTAAAGGAATATTTCACTTTTATTGTTTCACTTTAAGCATTATTAAGATCACTGCTCCCGAAAAAAAGACATTTTTAAAAAAATTTTTGCATTGATACATGTCCCCTGGAGCAGGACCCGGGTCCCCAAACACTTTTTATGACAATAACTTGCATATTAGCCTTTAAAATTAGCACTTTTGATTTTTCATGCTCGAGTCCCATAGACTTTAACGGTGTTCGCGTGTTCGAACAAATTTTTTGCCTGTTCACATTTTCTGGATGCGAACCAAACCGGGGGGTGCTTAAAGTGAAACAATAAAAGTGTAATATTACTTTAAATTTCATACCTGGGGGGTGTCTATAGTATGCCTGTAAAGTGGCGCATGTTTCCCATGTTTAGAACAATCTGACAGCAAAATGATATTTCAAAGGAAAAAAAGTCATTTAAAACTACTCGCGGCTATTAATGAATTGTCAGTCCGACAATACACATAAAAGGTAATTGATAAAAACAGCATGGGATTTCTCCACAGGGGAACCCCGAACCAAAATTTTTTAAAAAATGGCGTGGGGGTCCCCCTAAATTCCATACCAGGCCCTTCAGGTCTGGTATGGATATTAAGGGGAACCCTGCACCAAATTTTTTTTTTAAAATGGCGTGGGGGTCCCCCTCAAAATCCATACCAGACCCTTCAGGTCTGGTATGGATTTTAAGGGGAACCCCATGCCAAGATAAAAAAAAAATGGCGTTGGGTCCCCCCAAAAATCCATACCAGACCCTTATCCAAGCACGCAACCTGTCAGGCCGCAGGAAAAGAGGGGGGACGAGAGAGCTCCCCCCCTCCTGAACCGTACCAGGCCAAATGCCCTCAACATTGGGAGGGTGCTTTGAGGTAGCCCCCAAAGCACCTTGTCCCCATGTTGATGAGGACAAGGGCCTCGTCCCCACAACCCTTGGCTGGTGGTTGTGGGGGTCTGCGGGCGGGGGGGCTTATCGGAATCTGGAAGCCCCCTTTAACAAGGGGACCCCCAGATCCCGGCCCCCCCCCTGTGTGAAATGGTAATGGGGTACAAAAGTACCCCTACCATTTCACAAAAAAGTGTTAAAAATGACAAGAGACAGTTTTTGATAATTCCTTTATTTAAAGTCTTCTTCTTTTCATCTTCTTCGGGTCTTCTTCCTTCTTCCTTTCTTCCTTCCTTCCTTCCTTCCTTCGGTTTCTTCCTCCATTTTCTTCTTCCTCTGGTTCTTCCTCGGATCCTCTGCTTCTTGCTCCGGTGTTCTCGTCCGGCATCTTCTTCTGCGGCGTCTTCTTCCCTGATTTTGTTCTTGGGCTGCTCCGCATCCATGGGAGGCTCCTGCTGTGTGACGCTTCTCTTCTTCTGACACTTATAAAACAGGGGCGACCTGCCCCCCTCTGACACACAGGGCTTGATGGGGACTTCCCTATGGCTTCCCCATGATGTCAGAGGGGGCGGGGTCACACGGTTACATAACAGGTGGCCCCTCCCCCCTCTGACGTCACGGGGAAATTCTTTTTCAATTTTGGTTCCCCTGTGAGGAAATCCTATGCCGTTTTTATCAATGAACTTTTATGTGTATTGTCAGAACGACAATTCATGAATAGCCGCGAGTAGTTTTAAATGACTTTTTTTTCCTTTGAAATGTCATTTTGCTGTCAAACTGTTCTAAACACGGTAAACATGCGCCCCTTTACAGGCATACTATGGACACCCCCCCAGGTACGAAATTTAAAGGAATATTACACTTTTATGTTTCACTTTAAGCTGTATTAAAATCACTGCTCCTGAAAAAACGGCCGTTTTTAGAACTTTTTTTGCATTGATACATGTCCCCTGGGGCAGGACCCGGGTCCCCAAACACTTTTTATGACAATACCATGAATATAAGCCTTTAAAATTAGCTCTTTTGATTTCTCCCATAGACTTTTAAAGGGTGTTCCGTGGCTTTCGAATTTGCCGCGAACACCCCAAACTGTTCGGCAAAGTGGCGAACAGCCGATGTTCGACTCAAACTCGAAGCTCATCCCAAGTCCTAATATAAAAGTCAGCAGCTACAGTATTTGTAGCTGCTGATTTATTTTACTTTTTCTGAAGGAGCCTGGAACTTCTCTTAAAAAAAAAAAAAAAAATACGGTATCTGTCTGAAATAGTGAAGCCTGCCAAAAGATCTCAAAAAGCAACACCTCATGTTGCCATCTAAAGAAATTCATGTAAATAAGAGAAACAAAGTCATTGACGTGTATCAGTCTGGAAAGGTTACAAAGCCATTTCTAAAGCCTTGTACACACGGTATGATTGTTGGCCAACCGAGTGTCTGATTTTTGTCAAAAGGGCGTGTGCCAGGATCTTGTCTTGCATACCAATGGTACACAATTGTCATGCAACAAACATAAACGTTGTGACGTACTACGAGGACTTTCAGCTCTTGAGCGCCGCCCTTTGGGCCCCTTCTGCTAATTTCGTGTTTGGTGAGCATTGATTCCAAGCATGCGTGTTTGTACTTTCGACTTTGGTGTGACAAGTTTGTATACTCTACCATACAAAAATCTGACATCAAACCGTTAACCGCCAAAAATTGACTAGCCTGTTGGACAACAATTGTCAAAAGGAGCATACTAACGGTAAGATTTTAGGACAACAGTCTGTCAACAGACAATCACCGGCCAACAATCGTACCGTGTGTACGAGGCTTAAGACTTTGGGTCTCCAGCGAACTATGCTGAGAGCCATTATCTACAAATGGAGAAAACGTGGAACAGTGGTGAACCTTCCCAGGAACAACCAGCCTACCAATATTACTCAAAGAGCACAACGACAACTCATCCAGGAGGTCATAAAAGAACCCAGAACAACATCTAAAGACCTGCAGGCCTCACTTGCCTCAGGTAAGATCAGTGTTCATGAATTCAACAATAAAAAAAGAAGAGACTGGGCAAAAATGGCATCCATGGGAGAGTTCCAAGGCCAAAGCCACTGCTAACAAAAAAGAACACAAATCTCACATTTACTAAAAAACATCTTGATTATCCCCAAGACTTTTGGGCAAATATTCTGTGGACTGATGAGACAAAAGTTGAACTTTTTGGAAGGTTTGCATCTGGGGTAAAATAAACCCAGCATTTCATAAAAAGAACATCATACCAACAGTCGGACACGGTGGTGGTAGGAGGATGGTTTGGGGCTGGACGACTCGCAGTCATTGATGGAACCATGAGTTCTGCACTCTACCAGAAAACCCTGAAGGAAAAGGTCCGGCCATCAGTTCCTGACCCCAAGCTCAAGCGCACTTGGGTTATACAGCAGGACAATGATCCCAAACACACCAGCAAGTCCATCTCTGACCTGTGAATGACTAAAAGAAAAACTGAATTCAGGTTTTGGAGTGGCCATATCAAAGTCCGGACTTGAATCTGTGGCATGACCTTAAATTGGCCGTTCATGCTGAGAAACCCTCCAATGTGGCTGAAAACAATTCTGCAAAGAAGAGTGCGCCAAAATTCCTCCACAGTGATGTGAAAGACTCATTGCCAGTTATCAGAAATGCTTGATTGCAGTTGTTGCTGCCAAGGGAGGCACAACCAGTTATTACGTTTAGGGGGCAATTACTTTTTCACATAGGGCCAGGCAGGTTTGGACAGCTTTTTTCGCTTAAAAAATTAAATCAGCATTTAAAATTGCATTTTGTATTTACTCGGGTTATCTTTGTGCAATATTAACATGTGTTTGATGATCTGAATTAATTAAGTGTAACAAATATGCAATAAAAAAAAATAAAATCAGGAACGGTGAAGGTGAAAAAGCACAGGTGCGGTTTATTTACACTATAAGCAATGGACAAAAAACAGCAAAAAAAAAATAAATCCTTGCCAACTTGGCCACTTACTACACACACAGGTTCCCTGGCCATCAGGGAGGTGCTGCCTTGTGCTGGGGGCAGCACCTATCTCCCTGTTTGAAGATGCTTGCCACACAGGCCTTGTCCTACCGCACAGGCAGTTATCACGCTCCCCAGTCTAAACAGGCACAAAACCAGGTTCCAGGATGGCGTAACTCCCTAAGCATGCTGGGAGTTTTTGTAGAGGCCTTAATGAGCCAACTTAATTCAGCTGGGCTCATTACCTCTACCCCTGCAGGACTCAAAATCTGCATAGAGCCTGAATCTAGGACACACATCTGTCATCCTGGATGCAACTAGGCGATTTTACCTGCCTGCTGTCACAATATATATACACCTTGCTAGTACTGGGTTGGACCCCCTTTTATTAGGTCTCTCTTGCTAGTAGCGGGTTGGACCCCCTTTTTCCTTCATTCTTGGTGGCATAGATCCAACAAGGTGTTGGAAATGTTCCTCAGATTTTGCTCCATAGTGACATCCTAAAGGTGTTCTATTGGATGGAGATGTGATGAGTGTGGAGGCCATTGGAGTACAGGGACCTCATTGTCCAGTGGTGAGATGATTGGAGCTTTGTGACATGGTGCATTATCCTGCTGGAAGGAGCCATCAGAAGATGGGGACACTGTAGTCATAAAGGGATGGACATGGTCAGCAACAATACTCAGGTAGGCCGTGGTGTTTAAACCATGCATGATGGGTACTAAAAGTGAGCCAAGAAAAGATCCCCCACACCATTACACCCCCACCACCAGCCTAAATATTGATACAAGGCAGGATGGATCCATGCGCCAAATTTTGACCCCACCATCTGAATGTCGGAGCTGAAATCCAGACTCATCAGACCAGGAAACGTTTTCCCAATCTTCTATTGTCCGGTTTTGGTGATCCTGTGCCAATTGTAGCCTCAGTTTCCTGTTCTTAGCTGACAGGAGTGGCACCCGGTGTGGTCTTCTGCTGCTGTAGCCCATCTGCTTCAAGGTTCATCGTGTTGTGCGTTCAGAGATGGTATTCTGCATACCTTGGATGTAACGAGTGGTTATTTGAGTTACTGTTGCCTTTCTGTCATCGTGAACCAGTCTGCCCATTCTCCTGTGACCTCTGACATCAACAAGGAATTTTCCTCCACACAACTGCCGCTCACTGGATATTTTCTCTTTTTCCCACCATTCTCTGTAAACCCCGAGAGATTGTTGTGTGTGAAAATCCCAGAAATACTCAGACCAGCCTGTCTGACACCAACAACCATGCCACGTTCACAGTCACTTAAATCCCCTTTCTTCCCCATTCTGATACTCGGTTTGAAGCCATCCTCACCATGTCTAGATGTCTAAATGCATTGAGTTGCTGCCATGTGATTGGCTGGTTAGCAATTTGTGTTACTAAGCAATTGAACAGGTGTGTGTAAGTATGTATGTGTATATATGTAGGTGTGTGTGTATATATGTAGGTGTGTGTATGTGTATATATGTAGGTGTGTGTATATATATAGGTGTGTGTATGTGTATATATGTAGGTGTGTGTATATATGTAGGTATGTGTATATCTGTAGGTGTGTGTTTGTGTATTTGCAGCACAGTGGCTAAGTGATTAGCTCTTCCACCTAGCAGTGCTAGGGTTGTCGATTTGAATCCCAACCATGACACTACCTGCCTGGGGTTTGTATGTTCTCCCTGTGTGGGTTTCCTCCAGGTACTCCGGTTTCTTCCCACACTCCAAAGACCCTTCCTGCCCAGGTGTCACAGGAAATGAGGGAAAATCTCCCCAGTGTGATCGGAGACAAAAAAAAAAAAAACAATTTGAAAACTATTTACTGTATACCTTCCCCACTCTTTTTTGTAGATGAGCACCCTAGTTCCTAAACTCTGATATTATTTCCATTTTGTATCATTGTGTTTATAGTTCCCATCCCATACCTGACATATGACTTGCGTAGGAGGAGGGAGAGAGGGGTGGAGGGGGAGTTATTCAGCTGTTTCTGTACTTTGAGCTTCATATCTTTCATCCATTTTCTCACTGTGTCTTGTTTTTGGTTTGCAGCCCCCTGTACTCTTGATTGTTTTCTCGGTAATAGCAGTTGTTATCATCATTATAATTGTCACCAAGGTAATTTAAGTTTTTGAACCCCCGGACTTGTCTTGGAGATGTCTCCTCGTGAAGACCACAGACCGTCTTCAGAGTCAAACTTGGATTCCTCAAGAGGACCTGCAACATTCCAAATATTTCCTACTCCACTATTATAGTTTTAGAAAAGAAGAAAACCTTCAAGTCCTCACCTTGCTGGAGGAGACCCTGTGAGAACTTCTGAAAATGACAAACCAAGACATGGGTCAGGTTCAAGCAGAACTCTGGATAAACATATGAAATCTCAACTGAAATCTCTCCTGGACTGAAACACCTTATTCTGATATCCCTGCACCCTATTGAGCAACTAACAATGTGCATTAGAAGCTGCAGCAAGCTAGATAGAGCCCCACCTCATTTCTTGGCTGAAGAATGTCCAACATCGTCCAGCTCTTTCCTGCCCAGCCTGACTGTCCCTGGCCCTGCACCTTTCATTTATTGGATTTCAGTTACTTCAATCATGGAGGCTCAGCATCACATGTGGGCATAACCTAGAGATGAACAATGATGATCTCATACAATTAAAAAGGAAAGGCTTTATTTAAAATGTCATGAGCATGTTAATTAAGGGGGAGGGAGGAGACGGGAAGGAAACTATCAGCAGATTAAATGTCATTTTTAAATAAATGCATATTTTCATATGTCTCAGATTCAATACACCTTTATGCTCCCTTGTGGTACTTTCTACCTACAGAGTCAACCTGCAGTGTCTGTGAGGTCTTCTTTGTAGCTCTCCGTCTTGTGATACAGCTACACTGTAAGCCAGTGGCGGCTGGTGGGCTTTTCTTCTGGGGGGGGCAAACAACCAGCACTACCCACCCACCTCTGGGCGGCATTGCACTCAATCACCGAGGGGGACTCCAGGAACTCTGGGAACGTGGGTGGGGGGAGACTCTGGTTTCCAGAGACCACCTTCTGCAGAAAGAATACAAGGTAAGGGGAGTGGGTTACTGATATAAGGGGGAAACCTTTTATATCAGTGCCCCCTTACATTATTGTATTCACTCTGACTTACATCAGTGACCCCCCCTCAGACTGGCCTGGTGCCGCTGTCACTGACCTCCTTTCAGGTACACCATGCAGGGCTTAGTTACACCATGCAGGGCTCAGCTAGACGGCTCCAGGTTGGTGGCTCTGGTTTTATCCTATAGTCTCCTCTCCACAGTCCACTCCACACACATCTGACTTCTCCCATGATCCCCATCCCGGCGGCACTCCCACACTTGACTCCTCTCTAGCCTCCCCTCAGAGACTGCAGACATGATATAAGACCAGAGATGGTCAGAGGTTGTGGACATGGTACAAGAGATGTTTAGAGACTGAGGACATGATACAAGAGAGGGTTAGAGACTGAGGACATGATACAAGAGATGGTTAGAGACTGTGGACATGATACAAAATATGGTCAGAGACTGCAGACATGGTACAAGAGATGGTCAGAGACTGCAGACATGGTACAAGAGATCAATGCAGCCTCACCAGTGCCCATGAAATGCAGCCTCATCAGTGCCCATGAAATGCAGCCTCTCTGTGCCCATCATTGCAGCCTATCTCTCTCTCTCTCTGTTCCCATTATTGCAGCCTCACTGTGCCCCTTAATGCAGCCTCTCTGTGTCTATCATTGCAGCCTCACTGTGCCCCTTAATGCAGCCTCTCTGTGTCTATCATTGCAGCCTCACTGTGCCCATGAATGCAGCCTTTCTGTGCCCACCAATGCAGCCTCGCTGTGTCCACCAATGCAGCCTCTCACCATTTCCTGGTTTACACACACAGCGACCATCTCCCGCTGTGTGTCATGGAGCTGGGTCTGTGTATGTTAGGTGGCGCTAACAAGATCCCACCCCCCCTAGAGGGGCTTGTGCGATAGGTGGAACACTGATTCAATCTATCGTGCGAGATGGCCTGGGGGGGGTGGGACCTTGTTACAGTGCCGCAGTACACACACAGACCCAGCTCCACAACACACAAGAGGAGGAGGAGAGAGGGGAGCTCTGCAGCCACAGCCACAGCCACAGCTCAAAGCGGCCCCAGGGCAGGCTGCCAACCGGGTCATTTCCCGGTATCCTGGTATGTCAGTCCGGCCCTGCGCGCACTTATCCCCTCTAGGTTGCGGGCAGTCAGCGCTCCTATGGGCGGCGGCTTCTATCTCACATCCTCCTCCTCTGCATCATAGCGGCTTCTGCCATGCGTCTCCTCCCTTCTCCTCCTAGGCGTCCAATGGGAACGCCTGTCCTTTTAACCAATCGGGTGGCAGGTCTCCCGCATGCTGATTGGCTGGGAGGAGGATTAGTGTGGCAATATTTATTTGCTATTGTCACACAACTGGGTGGGCTCAGGGCGCAGTGCTCTGTGCCCGAAGCCCACCCTTTTTTGAAGCCTATTAGAGCCTCTGGCTCTAATTGTGGGCTTAACCCCCCCCCCCATTGGAATCCTTGCGTTTGGTGCCCTGCATGTAGATTAGGGGGCCTGACACGGATAGGGGGGGTGGCACCTGTGCGCTCCTAATGGGCGGTCCGCCACTGCCCAACAGACTCCAAGTTTTGGTCTTTAGTCTTAAAGGAACTACCAATGTACAGGGAGGTTCCCCAGCAGTGCATAAAGGACCTTTCATTGAATGAGACCTTCAGTCTGAGTGCTGCTGTACAATGGATTATATGGAGCTAACAGTAAGATAGATTTGTGTACCTATAGTATCTGTATGGAAAAATACACATTCCAACTGCACCACTTAATGACCGCTAGAGCTGCACGATTCTGGCTAAAATGAGAATCACGATTTTTGCTTTGAAGATAGATCATGATTCTCGCGGCATCAACATCATCTTTCACATGAAACAAGAAAATTGAACTAACTTTACTGGGTTTTTTTTTAAATTCACTGAAGTGTATTTTTTCCCCAAAAAATTGTGTTTGAAAGACCACTGTGCAAATACAGTGTGACATAAAATAGTGCAATAATCACCATTTTATTCTCTAGGGTCTCTGCTTAAAATATATAATGTTTGGGGGTTCCAAGTAATTTTCTAGCAAAAAATACTGATTTTAACTTTGTAAGAAACAAGTGTCAGAAAAAGGTTTAGACTTTAAGTAGTTAAACTTCCCGCATTTACACACAGAAGTTTATCCCACACGGTCGGACTTTGTTCGGACATTCCGACAACAAAATCCTAGGATTTTTTCTGACGGATGTTGGCTCAAACTTGTCTTGCATACACACGGTCACACAAAGTTGTTGGAAAATCCGATCATTCTGAACGCGGTGACGTAAAACACATATGTCGGGACTATAAACGGGGCAGTGGCCAATAGCTTTCATCTCTTTATTTATTCTGAGCATGCGTGGCACTTTGTCCGTCGGATTTGTGTACACACACGATCGGAATTTCCGACAACGGATTTTGTTGTCGGAAAATTTTATCTCCTGCTCTCCAACTTTGTGTGTCGGAAAATCCGATGGAAAATGTGTGATGGAGCCCACACATGGTCGGGATTTCCGACATCAAGGTCCTACCACACATTTTCCATCGGAAAATCCGACCGTGTGTACGGGGCATTAGAAGGAAGAGTTACAATGTCTCTAGTTATCTACTAGCACAGACAATGTTGCTACAAACTTAGCAGACTGCCCGGTTTTGACAGCTGAGTGAGCAGAGAAGTCTCTACACTTGTTACATGAAAGAATTGGGTAACTCTGCTATCCACCTCAATACTGGGCACTTTCACCCCCTTCCTTCCCAGAGCAATTTTCAGCTTCCAGTGCTCTCTCACTTTGAATGACAATAACTCATTCATGCTACACTGTACCCAAATGAAATTTTTATCATGTTGTTCACATAAATAGAGCTTTCTTTTGGTGGTATTTATTCACCACTTCATTTTTTATTTTTTGTGATATAAGCGTAAAAAGAGCAAATATTTTGAAAAAAACCCCAAAATTTTCTACTTTCTCTTTTAAAAGAAAAAAAAAATCAAATTTTGTCGAAAATTTAAGCCAAAATGTATTCTACTACATGTCTTTGGTAAAAAAAATCCTGATAAGTGTATGAGGTATTTATCATTGCTTTGTGTGAAAGTTATAGTTTTTTTTTTTTTTTTCACTAAATTGTCATATTTAAAAGTTATTTCTCACACATGGTGCAGGCATAATTGCAATTACACCCCAAAAATACATTCTGCTATTGTCCTGAGGTATAAAGGTATAAATTACACATTTCATTTCCTGACTGCCTATCACATTTTTGAAGGCCCTGGAGCAACAGGACAATAGAATTACCCACAAAATGACCCCATTTTGGAAAGAAAACACCCCAATGTATATTCTTTGAGGCATAATAAGTCTTTTGAACATGTCATTTCTTTCCAAAATTTGGGGAAAATGTGGAAAGAAAATGAAAACCTATTTTTTTCTCACAAAGTTGTCAATTTAGAAGATCTTTCTAACACATAGCATGTACCTAGCCAAAATGACACCCCAAAATACATTCTGCTACTCGTCCTGAGTATGGCAATACCCCATGTGTGAGACTTTTCCACAACCTGGCCACATACAGAGGCCCAACATGCAAGTAGCACCTTCAGGCTTTTAACACATAGTATGTACACACCAAGAATTACACCCCAAAATAAATTCTGCTGAGCAAAGGGTAAAAAAAGCTCACCTATGGTTTTAGCAGGCATGAATACCGTTCCAGAGCAGTCAAAACATTTGTCCAGATAGCCAAAGGAAATGTCCAGGAATTGTCTAGGCAACAGACAGATATGGAACAGTATGAACATGGTTCAGTACAGTGCAAGGTTTAGCAGGCAGTTCAGGTAACAGGCAAAGACATGGCCAGTTCAGGTGGCAGGCAGAGGCATGACCAGTTCAGGTGGCAACAGGCAGCACTTTGTACATTGGGCCTTGGTCAGGTAAGACCTGAGGACAGGGGTAGAGGCTTCTTCCCATCCAAATCTCTACGAAGCCTCCGAGTCTCCAGACCCTAATTTGAGAAAACTAAAAGCCCGGAGAAAAATGTTTTCTCCACTCAGAAAACCTTTTCTGGAGCCCCTCACATATGTGGGACCCCTGTGCTGTACAGTGGCAGTTCTGTTTTATTGTTTTTCTATTCTTTTCTTTTTTATTATTTTCTATTCTATTCTAATCTTTTCTATTCAAATTCAAAATCATTCCATACGAAATTTGAATTTCGGAAAATGGTTATATATATATATATATATATATATATATATATATATATATATATAAACATTTTCAGACATTCTAATTTCAAAAATCGAACTAGAATAGAATAAAAGAATAGACTAGAAAAACAATAGAATAATAAATATATATATATATATATATATATATATATATATATATATATATATATATATATATATATATATATATATATATATATTTCCAAAGGTTGCTGCACTTAAAAATTTGTTGCTTTATTCCATCAAATCTTTAGAAAAAGATTACAAGGCAAGTAGAGTCATTCCAAACAGAATCATTACAATCATTTGTTCAGACAAAGATTAAGTTTCCGGCTGATTTGTTCGCACCCTTCCTTAGATCAGTCAGAACACATCTGAACTTTATTTTTATTATACAAGGTCGGTGGGAGGACCTGTTTGCTGACACTAGATTGAAAGCTGTGTGTGGTTCTCCTCTACACTTCAATCTATATATTTATATTATATTTTTTTCTATTCTGTTCTATTGTTTTCTATGTTATTCGTTTCTATTACTTTCTATTCTAATCTTTTCTATTCAAACTTGATTTCAGTCTATATGAAATTTGAATTTTGGAAGATGATCTATATATATCTATATATAGATATGGATATATCTATATCTATCTATATCTACAGTAGATAGATAGATAGATCTAGATAGATAGATAGATCTATATATATAGATCTATCTATCTATCTATCTATCTATCTATCTATCTATCTATCTATCTATCTATCTATATATATGTTTTTCTATGCTATTCTTTTCTATTCTAAACTTTTCTATTCGAATTTGAATAGAAAAGATTAGAATAGAAAATAATAGAAAATAGACTAGAAAAACAATAGAACAGAATAGAAAAAAATATAATATATTATATTCTATTCTGTTCTATTGTTTTTCTAGTCTATTCTTTTCTACTCTATTCTAATCTTTTCTATTCGAATTCGAATTCAAATTCATTTTATACGAAATTCGAATTTCGGAAGATGGTTATATATATATATATATTTTTTTTTTATGCTGGTCTATGGTTTTTCTATGCTATTCTTTTCTATTCTTTTCTATTATTTTCTAATCTTTTCTATTTGAATGCAAATTCATTCTATACGAAATTCGAATTTCAGAAAATGGTTATATAGAAATAGAATGAAATCGAATTCTAATAGAAAAGACTAGAATAGAAAAAACAATAGAACAATATATATAAAACATCTTCCGGAATTGGAATTTGGTACAGAATCAATTTGAATTTGAAAAGAAAAGATTAGAATAGAATATATTATATTTTTTTCTATTCTGTTCTATTGTTTTTGCATGCTATTCTTATTTTCTATTCTATTTGAATCTTTTCTATTGGAATTCGATTTCATTCTATATGAAATTCTAATGTCGCAAAATGGTTATATATAGTTTACTTTTTCAAATTCGGTCAAATTTTTTTCGAATGCGGTAGAATTTTTTCGAATTTGATAGTTTTTTTTCGAATGCGGTAGAATTTTTTCAAATTTACAGAGAATTTGCCCGTGGGACTATAAATGAAGTGTCCATGGTGATCCCATATAAATAGAAAAAGTATAGAAGTAACAGTTTATTGAAGTAAACATCATCCAGTACAAATCATGAGCATAGGTGATAATTACATAGGAACAGCAACTTGATAAAATGGTCCTAAAAACATAACCATCATAGCATAACATCAAAGTATAAAAAGTACAGATATACATGATACATCTCTAATCCGACGCGTTTCGCGAGCTCCCCTCGCTTCATCAGGGGCTGATGTGTATATCTGATGTCTGTAATAACAAGTAAAAATGTATTGAAGTATAGTTTGTAATTGGACAACAACATGAAGCCAGAGCTAGCAATCCGATACCTACTTATCAGGCACTTGACCCCAAAGATGGTGGCCCCAGGCAAGGGGCGGCAGAAATACCACGGAGTGGAGGTCCAGGATCGGGCATAGAGCAGGGTTGGCAGATGAATAAAGAGAAAAAGAGAGAAAAAGGATGGACCCGACCGTCACTCACGATGGTTACAGAACGTGCTCACTGTAAAAAATATAGCAAAAATATATGTATCTAAGATAATGGCAGTAACCATATCCAAAAAAGGTTTGCAGTAATATGATTGAGTATGGTGGGTGCAGGGTGTCCAGCAGAGCATGAAAGGGAGAGTGAGAGCAGAACAGAAACCAGAGAAAAAGTAAAGAAGATGTGAGCCCAAGTGTTACCCATGAATCTAGCAGGGCATAATCTCTGTAATAAAGTATATAGATATATATATAAATTAAGGTGATGGATGATATGATCTCCTAAATAGCCTAGAAATCCTGCATGGCATGTACACCCATGATAAGGTACATGAATATGTGTATTGTATGACTTGAATGGTTCATGTCACAGTGTGATGAGAATATAAGGCTAGGGTACAGGAAATACAAGGATTCACAGGATTCCTAGGCTATTTAGGAGATCATATCATCCATCACCTTAATTTATATATATATATATATACTTTATTACAGAGATTATGCCCTGCTAGATTCATGGGTAACACTTGGGCTCACATCTTCTTTACTTTTTCTCTGGTTTCTGTTCTGCTCTCACTCCCCCTTTCATGCTCTGCTGGACACCCTGCACCCACCATACTCAATCATATTACTGCAAACCTTTTTTGGATATGGTTACTGCCATTATCTTAGATACATATATTTGTGCTATATTTTTTACAGTGAGCACGTTCTGTAACCATCGTGAGTGACAGTCCATCCTTTTTCTCTCTTTTCCTCTTTATTCATCTGCCATGCCTGCCCTATGCCCGATCCTGGACCTCCACTCCGTGGTCTCCTCCCCCTCAGCTCCCGGGGTAGATGTATTTCCGCCGCCCCTTGCCTGGGGCCGCCATCTTTGGGGTCAAGTGCCTGACAAGTAGGTATCAGATTGCTAGCTCCGGCTTCATGTTGTTGTCCAATTACAAACTATACTTCAATACATTTTTACTTGTTATTACAGACATCAGATATACACATCATCCCCTGATGAAGCGAGGAGAGCTCACAAAACGCGTCGGGTTAGAGATGTATCATGTATATCTGTACTTTTTATACTTTGATGTTATGCTATGATGGTTATGTTTTTAGGACCATGTAATTATCACCTATGCTCATGATTTGTACTGGATGATGTTTACTTCAATAAACTGTTACTTCTATACTCTTTCTATTTATATGGGATCACCATGGACACTTCATTTAAAGTCCCACGGGCAAATTCTTTTGTTTCTGTATGCAATATAGGGATGGAGGTGTCTCATGTTAGGGAGCAGCTTTCAGACTTTTTCTTTTTTAAATTTTTTCAAATTTGACCGTTTTTTTTTGAATGCGGTAGAATTTTTTTGAATTTGATAGTTTTTTTTCGAGTGCGGTAGAATTTTTTCGAATACGAAACTAAACAAATCCCGAAAACGAATGTAATGAATGCAACTAATTTAACTAAACGAATTTAGTTAAATAACTAACCGAAACTAAACTAAACTAAACAAATGTCTAGAAACATGTTTGGCAGAGGCATAGTCGTTAACAGTCTGGGTCAATTCACGTTGAAGGCAGAAACATGTTTGGCAGAGGCATAGTCATTAACAGTCCGGGTCATTCACAGAAATGGCAGATAGTGGAAACTGGAAAAAAATCATCTTCACTTTACTAATAGTGTAGTGACGTATGATAGCTCCGATAGCGCGTTCCAATACAGAGGCCTGGCTGGGAGGGACATTGGGGACAGTAGTATCGGGTGTCACGGCGAAATCCTCTACTTGAACACACACAACATTTTTTAGGGGGTTTGCGACCTGTTTGGGTAAGAGGGAGGATTTTGGGAAAGTGCCTTTCATGTTGTGTGTCTAATGAATTGGAGCAAATTAGTTGAGGGACTTGGCCATGGGGATAGAGAAGGGCTGTGACAACGTCTTTTAGGACTTTGGGTACACTTAGAAAAAATAATAGATGAATTGAACAGGGCTAGTTGCATCAAATAAATGGAGACTTTCTTGTACCAAAACAGTGATCTCCTGGTGGCCAAGTAAGGCTGCATCATCTGGTCATTCATATCCACCCCCCCATGTATAGGTTGTACTCATGTACACATTTTGGCTTCTGTATGGGGCCTCTTCTTCTCTGCAGTTCCACCAAGGTGTCATCATGCATTGTGGAAAGGATGTAGACATCTCTTTTTTTTACCTCTCCACTTCAGCTAGTACCTCTTCAGTCCGCATACTGGCCATTTCACCCTGCTTCAATTTCTCGGTGACCAATCTCTGTGGGAAGCCTTTGCATTTGGTCTGTGATGTCCCACAGGCCACAGTGTTCTTTTGGTACAAATGGCGGAAAAGTGGGAGACTCGTGTAGAAACTGTCTACTTATAGGTGGTAACTTTTCCCAAGCAATGGTTGGATCAGCTGCCAGACAATTTTGCCACTTGTTCCTCATAAATGAAAAAGTCATATGTGTAACCCGTGGCCCTGTCACATGCCTTATAAAATTTTATGGCTGGGCTGTAAAAAGGGGAATTACAGGTTCTACTGACATATTGGGCAGCCATGTTGGATACTGTAGAACATCTGGGAGGCTAGTATGGGCACGGCCTTGTTAATAGGATGCTCCGTTGCTAGCATCTGGCCTATCCTCTAGGAAGGTTGCAGAACTGCTGGTGGATGCCTGCCTATCCTGGAGTGCTGCGCTGCTGGTGGATGCCCTGGAGTGCTGCGCTGCTGGTGGATGCCTGCATATCATCCTGGAGTGCTGCGCTGCTGGTGGATGCCCTGGAGTGCTGCGCTACTGGTGGATGTCTGCGCCTGCTCATTTCTCCTGATTTTCCTTGCTTTCCACTGGCTCATAGTTGCTATCCGAGTCTGACAGAGAGAGTTCACCGCTAGGGATGAGCTTCGTGTTCGAGTCGAACCCATGTTCGACTCGAACATCGGCTGTTCGCCCGTTCGCCGAATTGCGAACGATATGGGCCGTTCGCGCCAAATTCGTGTGGCGCGTCACGGCCCATAATTCACTGCGGCATCGCAGTACATTGCTTGCTGATGATTGGCCAAGCATGCACTATGACCCGCATGCTTGGCCAATCACAGCGCCCCCTGAACAGAGAGCCATAATTGGCCAAAGCCAAGGAGGCTTTGGCCAATTATGGCTCAGGGGATTTAGTACACGCCCCACACTATATAAGGCCGCCTGCACGGCGGCCCTGTGTAGTGTGTGTTCCGGCGTTCATTGAGAGAGAGAGAGAGACAGACAGTGTCATTTGATTTGAGTTAGATAGATTAGGCAGAACAGTCAGTCAGTTAGCTGCACTTACAGTGTATTGTGTATATATATGCATCCCAGGTGTTGCATATATATATATACACTGTATTCAGTTTAGCTAGATCCGTTCCTGTTATCTTCTAGACTATTTACATTTAGTGCAGTGCGTCCTGCTCACAGTGTTCAGCTAGATCCGTTCCTGTTATCTTCTAGACTATTTACATTTAGTGCAGTGCGTCCTGCGCACAGTGTTCAGCTAGATCCGTTCCTGTTATCTTCTAGACTATTTACATTTAGTGCAGTGCGTCCTGCTCACAATGTTCAGCTAGATCCGTTCCTGTTATCTTCCTACTGACAGGCAGGCTTGTCTGGTTACAGTATATAAAGCTACCTGAAGAAAATTACTGGTGTTCTGTTTGATCCTATTAGTACCACGGTCAGGCAGCTAGACTATTTACATTTAGTACAGTGCGTCCTGCTCACAGTGTTCAGCTAGATCCGTTCCTGTTATCTTCCTACTGACAGGCAGGCTTGTCTGGTTACAGTATATAAAGCTACCTGAAGAAAATTACTGGTGTTCTATTTGATCCTATTAGTACCACGGTCAGGCAGCTAGACTATTTACATTTAGTACAGTGCGTCCTGCTCACAGTGTTCAGCTAGATCAGTTCCTGTTATCTTCCTACTGACAGGCAGGCTTGTCTGGTTACAGTATATAAAGCTACCTGAAGAAAATTACTGGTGTTCTATTTGATCCTATTAGTACCACGGTCAGGCAGCTAGACTATTTACATTTAGTACAGTGCGTCCTGCTCACAGTGTTCAGCTAGATCCGTTCCTGTTATCTTCCTACTGACAGGCAGGCTTGTCTGGTTACAGTATATAAAGCTACCTGAAGAAAATTACTGGTGTTCTATCCCAGCTTAGTGCAGCTACAGGCCATTAGTATGTCTGGAAGGCCAAGAAGGAGAGGCAGACAGTCACAAGCCAATAAGAGAGGGCAAGCAGGCTCTGTGTCTAGTGCTGGTCGTGGAGACAGTGCATCCTCATCAGCACGTGGCCATGGGACACGCTTGGCCTTTTTTTCGGCAGCTGGCTGTGTTGAGCCGCAACATGCGGAAGACTGGGTCGAGTGGATGACCAAGCCGTCCTCATCCTCCTCATCCTCTCTCACCCATGCCCAGGGTGCTAAGTCTGGCAAAGCAGCGGCCTCTTCCCTCAGCTCAATGTCATCAGTGACTCCTTCCCTAGCTCCACCATGTCCTCATGAGGATTCCCTCGAACTGTTTGACCACAGTGTTGGGTACATGCTCCAGGAGGATGCCCAGCGTTTGGAAGGCTCTGATGATGATACTGAGCTCGATGAAGGCAGTAACATGAGCACGGACAGAGGGGGTGCCCAAGAAGGACAGCAATCTGGCAGTCATGCTCCCCCTGCTGCAGCATACTGCCAGGTTTGCTCCAGTGATGAGGAGGGAGGGGATGATGAGGTCACTGACTCAACGTGGGTGCCTGATAGGAGAGAGGAGGAGGAGGAGGAGGAGGAGGAGGCGGCACATCACCAACGAGGCAGAATGCCCTCCAGGGGCCAGCCTAAGGGCAGCACATTGACTGCATCACACCCCAAAGCTCCACATGTGCAGGGCGCTGCAGTCTCTGCGCGTTATTCAAAAAGTTCTTTGGTGTGGGCCTTTTTTGAGACAAGTGCATCAGATCGCACCGCTGCTATTTGCAACATATGTCTCAAGCGTATCTCACGTGGCCAAAACATCTCCCGCTTGGGTACCACATGCTTGACCAGACATATGTTGACCTGCCATGCAGTTCGTTGGCAAGCGTATCTAAAAGACCCACACCAAAGAACAAAGAGGATCTCTCCTTGCTCCTCATCAGCTGAGATTTCCAACCCCACTAGACCTCCAGTCCTCTCTGAGACCTGCAGTGAGAGGAATGAAGGTGTAGAATTAGGTGTGTCACAGCCAAGTACTTGTGGGCAATTTGCTTTTGGTACACCGACGTCAGATTGTACCAGGCAAATTTCCCTGCCCCAGCTGCTGCACCGCCGAAAGAAGTTTGCTCCCAGCCATCCACATGCCCAGCGGTTGAATGCTGATACTGTCCTGTCACCATTCGAGGAGGCCACGAGGATGGTGAGCAGTGACAGTGCATGCATCAGTGACACTGTCCCCCTTGTCCACCTGTTGGAGCACACGCTGCGTGGAATATTGGACAGGGCACTTGAGGCAGAACAGAGGCAGGAAGAGGAGGACTTCCTTAGCTCTCAAGGCCCCCTTTATCCAGACAGTGTTCCTGCGTGCCCGCCGATCACACAGGAAGAGGACGAGGAGGAGGAGGAGGAAGATTGTGTCAGTATGGAGGTGGAGCCTGGCACTCAGCATCAGCAGCAGTCTTTAAGGGATCAGTCCCAAGAAACACATGGACTTGTACGTGGCTGGGAGGAGGTGGCTTCGGACGTTGTCGTCCTTAGTGACCCAGAGGACTCCGGACCGAATGCCTCAGCAAACCTACGCTGCATGGCCTCCCTGATCCTGCAAAGCCTGCGTAAGGATCCTCGTATTCGTGGTATCAAGGAGAAGGACCAATACTGGCTGGCAACCCTCCTTGATCCACGTTACAAGGGTAAGGTTGCGGACCTTATCTTGCCATCGCAGAGGGAGCAGAGGATGAAACATCTTCGGGAGGCCTTGCAGAAAGGTCTGTGCAATGCGTTCCCAGAGACTGGGAGGTTACAAACTCCTGTTTCTGGACAACGTGTTGCTGAGGCTTCGGTCAGTCAAAGAAGGAGCGGTGGAGAAGGTGGCCGTCTGACCGATGCGTTCAGACAATTTTTTGGTCCGCAGCCCCAAGGTATGATCGGTTCCAGCAACCATCGCCAGCGTCTGTTTTACATGGTGCAGGAATACCTAGGGGCAAGATCAGACTTGGACACCTTTCCCACCGAAAATCCTCTGGGTTACTGGGTCTTGAGGATGGATCACTGGCCAGAGCTTGCACAGTATGCAATTGAGCTACTGGCCTGTCCTGCATCCAGCGTTCTTTTGGAACGCACATTCAGTGCTGATGGAGGCGTGGTAACCGATCACAGGGTGCGTCTGTCCACCGACTCGGTCGATCGGCTGACCTTCATAAAAATGAATCAGTCTTGGATCACCACCAGCTACCAAGCACCTGATGCTGATGTAACCGAATAATTTTTTTTGAAATCTCAGATCCCTTCAAAGACTGCCTATGCTGATGCTGAGTGACTATCCCTGAGTAATTATCCTCTTCCTCCTCAATCATCATGCTGATAGCTTGTAAGAACATTTTTGGTTCTGGGCGCCACCACCAGTGCCTAAGGCACAATTTTTCAGCCCCTGTTTAACAGGGGCGTGTAATTACAATTTTTGATGTAATACTTTGCAGCAGGGCTCGTTCCTGCATTCCAACTAGAGTGTCTGTGAGGGGTTGCAGTGTTGTGGCACCAGCACCAGTGCCTAAGGCCCAATTTTTCTGCCCCTGTCTAACAGGGGCGTGTAATTACAATTTTTGATGCAATACTTTGCAGCAGGGCTCGTTCCTGCGTTCCAACTAGAGTGTCTGTGAGGGGTTGCAGTGTTGTGGCACCAGCACCAGTGCCTAAGGCCCAATTTTTCTGCCCCTGTCTAACAGGGGGGTGTAATTACAATTTTTGATGCAATACTTTGCAGCAGGGCTCGTTCCTGCGTTCCAACTAGAGTGTCTGTGAGGGGTTGCAGTGTTGTGGCACCACAGCACCAGTGCCTAAGGCCTAATTTTTCAGCTCCTGTTCAACAGGGGCATGTAATTACAATTCTTGATCTAATATTTCACAGCAGGGCCCTGTGAGGGCTTACAGTGTTGTGGCCACAGCAACACCTAAGGCCCAAAGTTCTGCTGAGTATATAGGGCAGGACCCTACTTTCAAACATCTAACTTACAAACGACTCCTACTTGCAAACGGAAGGAGACAACAGGAAGTGAGATGAAATCTACCCCTAGGAAGGGAAATTCTCTCCTGTAAGAGTTAAAATGGGAAAACAATTTCTCCTTTCCACTGATGCTTTCCAATCCTTGTTCCACAAAAAACCCAAATTTTCAAAAAACATTTTTCATTGGGACAAAAAGTGAGGTGAAATCTTCTGAAGAGGAGGAAAGACAGCAAAACAAATGTCACAGGGGTGATAACCCTTCCCTATGTTTTCCAAAAAGCTTAAAAAAGATTTTTTGGCTGGAGCTAAACGCGTTAAAAATGTACCCGTTCAAAATTACAAAGAGATTCTACTTAACAACAAACCTACAGTCCCTGTCTTGTTTGCACCGCCTGTATACTGCTGTTCAGAGTATATAGGGCCTGGTGGCCCCACACCTTTCCTTATTTTAATTTGGGTGCGGGGTTCCCCTTAATATCCATACAAGACCCAAAGGGCCTGGTAATGGACTGGGGGGTACCCATGCCGTTTGTTTCACTGATTTTCATCCATATTGCCATGACCCGACATGACATTAAACCCGCAAGCAGTTTTAAATGAGATTTTTTCCTTTAAAAATGACATTTGGTGCAGGGACTGTTCTAAACATGGGAAACACGCGTCACTTTACAGGCATACTATAGACACCCCCCAGGTACAATATTTAAAGGAATATTTCACTTTTTTTTTTTTACTTTAAGCATCATTAAAATCACTGCTCTCGAAAAAACGGCCGTTTTTAAAAGTTTTTTTTGCATTGATACATGTCCCCTGGGGCAGGACCCGGGTCCCCAAACCCTTTTTAGGACAATACCATGCAAATTAGCCTTTAAAATGAGCACTTTTGATTTTGAACGTTCGAGTCCCATAGACGTCAATGGGGTTCTAACGTTCGTGCGAACTTTCGGTCCGTTCGCAGGTTCTGGTGCGAACCGAACCGGGGGGTGTTCGGCTCATCCCTATTCACCGCTACTCTCATCCGACATACTCTGTAGTATTTGGAGAGCCATCTCCGCTGTATGATCTTTTAGTCATGTTGATGGGCAGATGTGCCAGATGGCCGGCAGCAGATGTGTCAGATGGTGGGAGGCAGATGTGTCAGATGGTGGGCGGCAGATGTGCCTGATGTTGGTGGGCAGATATGCCTGATGGCAGGCAGATGTCAGATTGCGGGCGGCAGATGTGCCAGATGGTGGGCAGCAGATGTGCCAGATGGCGGCCGGAAGATGTGTCAGATGTTGGCTGGCAGCTGTGCCTGATGTTGGCGGGCAGCTGTGCCTGATGTTGGCAGGCAGCAGATGTGTCAGATGGCGGGCGGCAAATGTGTCAGATGGTGGGCGGCAGATGTGCCTGATGGTGGGCGGCAGATGTGCCTGATTGTGGGCGGCAGATGTGCCTGATTGTGGGTGGCAGATGTGCCTGATGGTGTGCGGCTGTGCCTGATGTTTGCAGGCAGATGTGCCTGATGATGGCGGGCGGCTGATGTGCCAGCTATTGATGGGCTGATGTGCCAGCTGTTGGTGGACTGATGTGCCCGCTGTTGGCGGACAGATGTGCCAGTTGTTGACGGGCAGATGTTCACTGTATGACAGGTGTTTTCACTGTTTTGGGGACACTGTGTTTTGGGGACACTAGCTGGGTGATCAGTGGGTAAACAGCAGACAAACAACTATAAAACTCACTGATCTCCCAGCTGCAGCACAGATCTCTCTTCCTCTCCTCACTGACAGGCTCTGTGTGAGGAGAGGAAGAGATGAGAGCAGTTACAACGGCTCTTTATTTACATTATATGAAGACTGTGATTGGACACAGCCATCATGTGATCAGGAGGGCCAATCACAGAGCCCTCCTGTGTTGTACACCTCTCCTGTCTCTGGGGGGCACAGGCAGATCGGGACCATGCTGCTGCGTGTGGACGTGGTGGCGCGATCCCCTGTCAGATGCCACCCCTCCCCCTCTGTTTACATTACGATGGCTGTGATTAGACACAGCCATCGTGCGGATCAGGAGGGCAAATCACATTGCCCTCCTGCCGTTCGGAGATGCGGCATGTCTGGGGGACACGCGTGCATCGGGAGCGCGCCCGCGCAATCCGGCTCCTTCTGAAGGACGTTCAGATACGTCCACTTAGAAGGAGGGAGCTCCCATCCGGCCGTTTATGTGCAGTGGCCGGGTGGGAAATGGCTATAGAGATTGTGAGGAGGGTAGAGTCGAGATCGCGATTTTTTAAAGATTAATTGTGCACCACTTAATGACCGCAATACATATATATACGTTGCGGTTTCAAGGTGGTTGAATGGCTGTAGCTGTCGGCCTTAACCCCGGTACTAGCATTTTCAGCTGGAGATTTCCTAACCTGTAAAAGTGATCTGAGTGACTGATTAGCTGCTGAATGACTTTTACAAACAGCTGGAGAAGTCGCCCCACCCCCCCTCCTCTCCTGCGCACATACCTTATTTTCTGGGCTCTCCCATCACACCGGGCAGCCCTGGATCCAATCTAGCAGTTGCAGGCCTCTGGCCACTTACCTTAGAGGTGATCGGCAACTGGAACATCCCCTATTATCTCTATGCTCTAGGGCAGTGATGGTGAACCTTGGCACCCCAGATGTTTTAAGAACTACATTTCCCATGATGTTCACCTAGACTGCAGAGTGCATGAGCATCATGGGAAATGTAATTCCAAAACATCTGGGTGCCAAGGTTTGCCATCACTGCTCTAGGGGTTTGGAACCAATGAGCATTTTGTCACTTCCAGTTATGGCAAATGTAAACTGAGCCATTTTTTTTTAATGGAAAGCATGAGATCAATGTTGTGTGTTTCTTATTTATTTATTTTTTTTGCTTTTACTTTCTTTTTTACTTTAAAGGGCAGAGGAGAGATTTGGGGTCTTATAGACCTCAGATGTCTCCATAAAGAGGGTCTGTCATGCTTTATTGCCATCAGAAGGAATGTTTATATTTCTTGTGATAGCAGTAAATGTGATAAAAAAAAGAAATAAATTTAATGGACAGTGTAAAAAATAAATATGTTTTAATGTAAACGCATATGTAGGTCGCACACACTTACAGTAGGGACGGAAAGTATTCAGACCCCCTTAAATGTTCATTTTTTTCCTCATTAATGTACACACAGCACCCCATATTGAGAGAAAAACGTGTCCAATCACGGCTGATCAGGATGTAAACAGGAAGAGCTGATTGGCTTTTCCTCACTCGCGTCTGACAGACACGAGTGGAGGAGAGCTGCTCTCCTGACATTGTTTATCAGCGCAGCCCTCCATGCCCACCCAGAACCACCAGGTATGCCACCCTAGACCACCAGGGAAATGCCAATCAGTGCCCAGGCAGCTGCCAATCAGTGCCCATCCCCAATGCCTGCCAGTGCCATTAGTGATGCCTATCAATGCCATCTATCAGTGCAGCATATGAGTGCCCATCAGTGCCGCCTATCAGTGCCACTCATAAGTCCCCATCAGTGCAGCCTTTCAGTGCCCACCAGTGCCATCCATGAGTGCCCATCAGTGCCGCCTACCAGTGCCCATCAGTGTTGCCTATCAGTGCCACCTCATTGGTGCCACCTCATCAGTGCCACCTACCAGTGCCCATCAGTGCCACGTATCAGTGCCCATCAGTGTCACCTATCAGTGCCACTCATAAGTCCCCATCACTGCAGCCTTTCAGTGCCCACCAGCGCCATCCATGAGTGTCCACCAGTGCTGCTTATCAATGCCCATCAGTGCTGCATATCAGTGACACCCATCAGTGCCGCCTACCAGTGCCCATCAGTGAAGGAGAAAACTTACTTATTTAGAAAATTTTATAACAGAAACAAAAGAAAAACATATTTTTTTTTCAAAATTTTAGGTCATTTTTTATTTGTTTAGCAAAAAATAAAAATCGCAAAGGTGATCAAATACCACCAAACGAAAGCTCTATTTGTGGGAACAAAATGACAAAAACTCTGTTTAAGTACAGTGTAGCATGACTGCGTAATTGTCATTTAAACAGAGACAGCGCTGACAGCTGAAAATTGGCCTGGGCAGGAAGGGGGTGTAAGTGTCCGGTATTGAAGTAATCAAGAGAGGACTGACTCGCAGTTCTCTCTGTGTTAATAGAGAGATATTTGGGACCCGGAATTTCGGAGGCTCTGAAGTGATATTTGACATTCGGTTTCCAGCACACACGGGGTTAAGAGACCCCAGGAAGCAACTCTTCAACACAGGAAGTAGTGCAAGAAGGGGCGGTGGTGAATAAATCGGTCTTGAAGAGCTGTAAGTTTGCCGGAGGTTGCTAAAAGATTTACCAAGAACTGGTAAAACCTCGGGGAGAAGACCCATCCACAAACTGTAGGTGCCTTTTTACTTTTACTTTGTGCTGAATTTTGTATTTTTTGCTTGTGTGCTGCTGGAAGCCTTATTTTTGATTTGCTTGCTGACAATAAAATCCTTTTTGTTTTAACGTTTAACAGTTTTGCACTCGGTCCTGTGGAGCTGCAATCCCCAAACTTTACTGTATCTCACAAAAGTGAGTACACCCCTCATTTTTGTAAATCTTTTATTCTATCTTTTCATGTGACAACACTGAAGAAATGACACTTTGTTACAATGTAAAGTAGTGAGTGTACAGCTTGTATAACAGTGTAAATTTTCTGTCCCCTCAAAATAACTCAACACACAGCCAGTAATGTCTAAACTGCTGGCAACAAAAGTGAGTACACCCCTAAGTGAAAATTTCCAAATTGGGCCCAAAGTGTCAATATTTTGTGTGGCCACCATTCAGAGGCATAACTAGAAATTACAGGGCCCCATAGCAAAATGTTGTATGCCCCCCCCCCCCCTTGCAAACAGCCCCCCCCTGCAAACATCAGCTCCCCCACACACAAAAAAATAACTAATGCCATTAAACAACAGATTACCACACTCATGTGGCACAGTACCCAGGCAACAGCTTATATTAATTTTGAACAACAAAACAAAAATGTAAATAACCATATAATAAATAAAATGCAAAATTCAATGCAGTATACTGTATACTGCTATTCATGGGCAGAGTGCAGCTGCTATTCATGGGCACAGTGAGGCTGCTATTCATGGGTACAATGAGGCTGCTATTCATGGGCACAGTGAGACTGCTATTCTTGGGTACAGTGAAGCTGCTATTCAGGGGCACAGTAAGGCTGCTATTCATGGGCACAGTGAGGCTGCTATTCATGGGTACAGTGAGGCTGCTATTCATGGGCACAGTGAGGCTGCTATTCATGGGTACAGTGAGGCTGCTATTCATGGGCACAATGAGGCTGCTATTCATGGGCACAGTGAGGCTGCTATTCATGGGCACAGTGAGGCTGCTATTCATGGGCACAGTGAGGCTGCTATTCATGGGCACAGTGAGGCTGCTATTCATGGGTACAGTGAGGCTGCTATTCATGGGTACAGTGAGGCTGCTATTCATGGGCACAATGAGGCTGCTATTCATGGGCACAATGAGGCTGCTATTCATGGGCACAGTGAGGCTGCTATTCATGGGCACAGTGAGGCTGCTATTCATGGGCACAGTGAGGCTGCTATTCATGGGCACAGTGAGGCTGCTATTCATGGGCACAGTGAGGCTGCTATTCATGGGCACAGTGAGGCTGCTATTCATGGGTACAGTGAGGCTGCTATTCATGGGCACAATGAGGCTGCTATTCATGGGCACAATGAGGCTGCTATTCATGGGCACAGTGAGGCTGCTATTCATGGGCACAGTGAGGCTGCTATTCATGGGCACAGTGAGGCTGCTATTCATGGGTACAGTGAGGCTGCTATTCATGGGTACAATGAGGCTGCTATTCATGGGCACAGTGAGGCTGCTATTCATGGGTACAGTGAGGCTGCTATTCATGGGCACAATGAGGCTGCTATTCATGGGCACAGTGAGGCTGCTATTCATGGGCACAGTGAGGCTGCTATTCATGGGCACAGTGAGACTGCTATTCATGGGTACAGTGAGGCTGCTATTCATGGGCACAGTGAGACTGCTATTTGCACAGTGAGGCTGCTATTCATGGGTACAGTGAGGCTGCTATTCATGGGCACAATGAGGCTGCTATTCATGGGCACAGTGAGGCTGCTATTCATGGGCACAGTGAGGCTGCTATTCATGGGCACAGTGAGACTGCTATTCATGGGTACAGTGAGGCTGCTATTCATGGGCACAATGAGGCTGCTATTCATGGGCACAGTGAGGCTGCTATTCATGGGCACAGTGAGGCTGCTATTCATGGGTACAGTGAGGCTGCTATTCATGGGCACAGTGAGACTGCTATTTGCACAGTGAGGCTGCTATTCATGGGTACAGTGAGGCTGCTATTCATGGGCACAATGAGGCTGCTATTCATGGGCACAGTGAGGCTGCTATTCATGGGCACAGTGAGACTGCTATTCATGGGTACAGTGAAGCTGCTATTCAGGGGCACAGTAAGGCTGCTATTCATGGGCACAGTGAGGCTGCTATTCATGGGCACAGTGAGGCTGCTATTCATGGGCACAGTGAGGCTGCTATTCATGGGCACAGTGAGGCTGCTATTCATGGGTACAGTGAGGCTGCTATTCAGGGGCACAGTGAGGCTGCTATTCATGGGCACAGTAAGGGTGCTATTCATGGGCACAGTGAGGCTGCTATTCATGGGCACAGTGAGGCTGCATTTGACTGGTGGGGGGTAACATGAAGGAAGACAGTGAGATCACCAACACTGCAGCACACCAGTGTGAGCCCACATCATAGTACACATGACCAGGTACTGCACAGGTTGCTAAAAGAAACCTCCTTATTGGCAGAGAGGGAGGGGGGAGAGGAATTTGGAAGCAAGCAGGAAGGGAAAGAGGGGGGAGAGGGAGGCTGGTCACAGCTCACTCACTTGGAAGGAAGGACCCAGCAGGAGGCTCAGTCATCAGCTTCCAGAGCATCCTATACAGAACACTGTCTGCTCTCAGGTTAAATGTTCCCGCCCACATAACCTATTCACAGACGCAGAACACAGGCTGCTCAGAGTGTGGGTAGGCACAGTGAGAGAGGGGGCTGGAGGAGGCAGAGCGGATCGACCCTCTTCCATTCAGCTTTGCTGTGAATGGATACAGAGTGTCCACTCAGAAGCAGGGAACAGCACTGTGACAGGACAGATGTCCGCTCACAGCACAAACACTCCTGCATGCTTCTGGGCTGTTATCCAGCCCTGTCAGGCTCCCTCTGGATTCGCCCGAGCAGTATCACTCCGCCAACTGCGGAACTGCTCATGCGCAGTTCGCAGCTTGTAGCACATCAGTCTTTTTACAGTCAATCAGCCCAGCCCATCCCTGCTCATCCTCATGGGGCTCCACTCGGCTGTGGGCCCCATAGCGTCCGCGTGGGTCGCTATGGTGGTAGTTACACCCCTGCCACCATTATTTTCCAGCATTGCCTTAACCCTCTTGGACATGGAGATCACCAGAGTTTCACAGGTTGTCACTGGAGTCCTCTTCCACTCCTCCATGACGACATCACAGAGCTGGTGGATGTTAGAGACCTTGCGCTCCTCCATCTTCCGTTTGCCACACAGATGCTCAATGGGGTTTAGGTCTGGAGACATGCTTGGCCAGTCCATCACCTTTACCCTCAGCTTCTTTAGCAAGGCAGTGGTCGTCTTGGAGGTGTGTTTGAGGTCGTTATGTTGGAATACTGCCCTGCGGCCTAGTCTCCGAAGAGAGGGGATCATGCTCTGCTTCAGTATGTCACAGTACATGTTGGAATTCTTGGTTCCCGCAATGAACTGTAGCCCTCCAGTGCCGGCAGCACTCATGCAGCCCCAGACCATGACACTCCCACCACCATGCTTGTCTGTAGACAAGACACACTTGTCTTTTTCTTCCCACCTGGTTGCCGCCACACACGCTTGTCACCATCTGAACCAAATAAGTTTATCTTGATCTCATTAGACCACAGGACATGGTTCCAGTAATCAATGTCCTTAGTCTGCTTGTCTTCAGCAAACTGTTTGCAGGCTTTCTTGTGCATCATCTTTAGAAGAGGCTTCCTTCTGGGACGACAGTCATGCAGACCAATTTGATGCAGTGTGCGGCGTATGGTCTGAGAACTGACAGGCTGACCCCCCACCCCTTCAACCTCTGCAGCAATGCTGGCAGCACTCATACGTCTATTTCCCAAAGACAACCTCTGGATATGACGCTGAGCACGTGACCTCAACTTCTTTGGTGGACCATGGCGAGGCCTGTTCTGAGTGGAACCTGTCCTGTTATACCGCTGTATGGTCTTGGCCACCGCGCTGCAGCTCAGTTTCAGGGTCTTGGCAATCTTCTTATAGCCTAGGCCATCTTTATGTAGAGAAACAATTCTTTTTTTCACCCTTGTGAAAAAAATACCTTGTAACATTAACGAGTCACATGACACCGGGGAGGGAAAATGGCTAATTGGGCCCAATTTGGACATTCGCACTTGTACTCACTTTTGTTGCCAGCGGTTTAGACATTAATGGCTGTGTGTTGAGTTATTTTGAGGGGACAGCAAATTTACACTGTGTGTGTCTATGTATGTATGTATGTATGTATGTGTATATATATATATATATATATATATATATATATATATATATACATACACACACACACACACTATACAGTCTGTCTTAGCTGTGCAGTAAAATGTCTCAGCTTTGCCTAACCAACCAGCCTAAGGGCCACTTCATACCACATGCAGTCCAGTGCGTTTTTTTTTTCTGCATCAAAAATGTATGGAAAGTAGGTTATTTGCTTTTCAATGGCATAGTTCACACCAGTGCTTGCAGTTCCAGCCCCAGAAAAAAAAAAAGTAGAACACGTTGCATTTTTCCTGCACTGGAACACTGTAAAATGCATCAAAAATGCACCACCCGGTTGCGTTCCAGATGCATTCCAGTATGTTTTTGGTGCATTTTTTGATGCAGTCCCCCTTTTTTTTCTCTTAACCTAAATAAGGACATGCTTGTTTCAGTGTTGTTTTTGGTGCATTCCTATACGTTTTTGATGTGTTTTACAGTGTTCCAGTACAGGAAAAATGCAGCTTGTTCTACTTTTTTTTTTTCTGGAACTGACTGCAATGGTGTGAACTATTGAAAACCATATAATCTACAAACCTAAATAGAGATTACATCTCAAGTTCCTTTTTCTACAGGAAACCCGTGACATTACCTTCAGACTTTTCAACATTTAATATGATTTTTTTTTTTCCTTTTACTAGTGTCACATAACAAGAAAATGAGCAAAAAACCCCCAAAAACTTTTTAGTTTTCGAATAACTTTGTCATGCTTTCAACCACATCATTTTGTGTCCTTTTGAATAGACGTGTGCACGGCTGAAAAATGAGTTTGTGCTTCTAAAGAAAAAATTTGCGCTACCGTGTTTCCCCGAAAGTAAGACAGTGTCTTACTTTCTTTTTATCCCTAAAAGCCCCACTATGTCTTACTTTCGGGGTATGTCTTATATTGGGAAAAAAAATTTTTTTTATTCTTTATTGCAATATGTGTTTTTTTTGTTTTTTTTTTAATCAGCCCTGTTGGGGGGCTTTGGTGAGATATCAGGGGTCTTAACAGACCTCTGATATCTCCCCCTTGAGACAGAGAAAGAGACAGAGGATGGAGATTCCCCAGTCCCTTTCTCTGCAGCGTCAGCTGCACTGAGAATGAAAGGAGAGAAGACAGCGGCTCCTCTCCATTCATAAACTGACACATTGTAATCACAGGAGATTACAATGTTTCAGTTATGTGAATGGACAGAGTAAGCTGACTCTGTCTATTCACAAAGGAAGGAGGGGGAGGACGGAGGAACGGAGGGGGAGAACGGAGGGGGACAGAGAAGGAGGGGGGAACGGAGGGGACAGCGGGGAGGCACAGAGGAGGAAAGCTGAACGGAGGGGGAGAACGGAGGGGGACAGAGAAGGAGGGGGGAACGGAGGGGACAGCGGGGAGGCACAGAGGAGGAAAGCGGAACGGAGGGGGAGAACGGAGGGGGACAGAGAAGGAGGGGGGAACGGAGGGGACAGCGGGGAGGCACAGAGGAGGAAAGCGGAACGGAGGGGGAGAACGGAGGGGGACAGAGACCCGCACCCCCAGCGGCCCGCACCCCCAGCCCCACTCTTTGTACCGCACGTCACTGGAGGCAAATCCCCCCGTGTTTCCCCGAAAGTAAGACATATGTCTTACTTTCGGGGTACGGCTTATATTAGCTGACCCCTCTGAAACTCCCGATACGTCTTACAATCGGGGGTGTCTTACTATCGGGGAAACACGGTAGGTGTACAAACAGTAACTTAGTGAATATCACCCGTGAAGGAAAATCCTGCAGCTATGCACTATACCTTGATAAGGGCACTACTAAATAGATATAACAAAAAGCACAGCGCTGGATATAAATGCAAAAATACAACAAAAATTGATATTACTATTAAAGCACCAACAACTTTCATATGTGGTAAAAGAAAAAAATAAAAATAAACAATAACATGAATGCTTCACTATAGTGATATATATGCGTGAACAATAACATGGATGCTTTACTATAGTGATATATATGCGTGACTATTCCCAGTTTTTTATCCACACATTTAGAAAAAGTCCAAAGATGCAAAAATTATGTCAAAACAAGTGTCCAAAAAAGCAATTAAATGTGACTTTCTATGAATAATAAATCCGTGACTGTCACCGTGTTGAAATCCCGTCACCTGGTATAGATTGAAGGCTTACCAGATAGCCTCTGATCAGAGGCATAGAGCTAACAGCTTGGGGTTTGCCCTCCACAGTGGCTGGAACTTTAGCTGGGATGATGGATGTAGATCCACAAACGATCGCCACAGGCTTCCAGACAGCGGTACAATCAGGGAAGAGAGCTCTCACCGTGTTTAAAAGAAAAGAGAAAACTCCAATGGTGTAGAACGTTTTATCTCTTGTTTATTAAAAGTCGCCTCACTGGCATCCATAAAAACACTTTTCCTTGCAAGGAACCAATACAGCTTTAAAACGAAACTTCTCGCATGCGCCGTCGGTACGAGCGTGTCAATCCTATGGCCGTTTCGTCAGAAATGACATCATCAGGGGCACGCCCGCACGTCTGCGCATGCACCTTATATATCCGAGCGGCAAAACGAAAAAGTTCAGCCATTGGTAACACTAGGAAGGTGTTAAAGCTGCAAACAATTACCATTACAGGGGGATGGCAATTACACACACATCTGCTTTTTAACCTTTACAATTAAAACTCCATAGAGTCTATGGAGTTTTAATTGTAAAGGTTAAAAAGCAGGTGTGTGTGTAATTGCCATCCCCCTGTAATGGTAATTGTTTGCAGCTTTAACACCTTCCTAGTGTTACCAATGGCTGAACTTTTTCGTTTTGCCGCTCGGATATATAAGGTGCATGCGCAGACGTGCGGGCGTGCCCCTGATGATGTCATTTCTGACGAAACGGCCGTAGGATTGACACGCTCGTACCGACGGCGCATGCGAGAAGTTTCGTTTTAAAGCTGTATTGGTTCCTTGCAAGGAAAAGTGTTTTTATGGATGCCAGTGAGGCGACTTTTAATAAACAAGAGATAAAACGTTCTACACCATTGGAGTTTTCTCTTTTCTTTTAAACACGGTGAGAGCTCTCTTCCCTGATTGTACCGCTGTCTGGAAGCCTGTGGCGATCGTTTGTGGATCTACATCCATCATCCCAGCTAAAGTTCCAGCCACTGTGGAGGGCAAACCCCAAGCTGTTAGCTCTATGCCTCTGATCAGAGGCTATCTGGTAAGCCTTCAATCTATACCAGGTGACGGGATTTCAACACGGTGACAGTCACGGATTTATTATTCATAGAAAGTCACATTTAATTGCTTTTTTGGACATTTGTTTTGATATAATTTTTGCATCTTTGGACTTTTTCTAAATGTGTGGATAAAAAACTGGGAATAGTCACGCATATATATCACTATAGTAAAGCATCCATGTTATTGTTCACGCATATATATCACTATAGTCAAGCATTCATGTTATTGTTTATTTTTATTTTTTTCTTTTACCACATATGAAAGTTGTTGGTGCTTTAATAGTAATATCAATTTTTGTTGTATTTTTGCATTTATATCCAGCGCTGTGCTTTTTGTTATATCTGAAAAATGAGTTTGTTCTTGTTTCATTTTTTATGATCGCAATCCGTAAATTCGAAAAAATTTGTAAAGTCGAAAATCTGAATAATTAACTAACTAACTTAACTATGACTAATTATTAAATTACAGGTATTGGAATTTCCTTTCAAATTTGGCTGTCAGTGAACGTAAAGAATGCAAATTTATCCGAAGTTATGAATTATCCGAAATAACAAATGCCGTATCTAAACAAATGGAACTAAACAAATTAATAATAATAATAATTTTTCGATGTATTATTGTTCAATACAATCCCAGACACGAACCACAGCTTCCAGTTAAAAATCGCAGACTTAGAGGATTGCTCTCATCGTAATAACTAGACATGTGCAATTAGTTTTGTTCCGAATTTGTTTTTTAACGAATTTCGACAAATTCGTTAATTTGGAAACATCCGAATTTCCGAAAACCCATTTAACGAATGTTTCCGAATATTTGAAATTTTGGAAATCCTGAAAATCTGAAATAATGAATAACTATTAAATTATAGGTATTGGGATTTCCTTTCAAATTTGGCTGTTAGTGAACGTAATGAATGCAAAATTTATCCGAAGTTACGAATAATCTGAAATAACGATCGCCGCATCTAAAAAAAAAAAAATGCAGTAATGAATTAATAATAATAATAAACAAAGATAATAAAAATGTTTTATTATTATTTATTATTAATTAGTTCCATTCCATCTGTTTACATACGGCATTCATTATTTCGGATAATTTGTAACTTTGGATAAATTTGTATTCGTTACGTTCACCAACAGCCAAATTTGAAAGGGAATCCCAATACCTATCATTTAATAGTTAGTAATAGTTAGGTTATTATTAGTTAGTTATTATTTCAGGTTTTCGGATTTACAAATTTACAAATTTTTATTGAATTTCCTAATTTATGAATTCTTTCGAATTTACGAATATTTGGAAAAGTTTGTTAAGCGGGTTTTTTCGTTAATTCAGATGTTTCCGAATTAACTAATTTGTTGAAATTCGTTAAACGAATTTGGAACTAAACGAATTGCACATATCTACTTTTGAATAGGACACATTTTAGGATAAAATGTATAGTTTTTATTTACAGTAAAATGTCAAATGCTGGTCAAAATAAAAAAAAAAAATGCTCTATGAAAATGAAACATCTTTTGCAAAACAATATTGCCAAAAAAAACAAAACAAAAAGGAAGCAAAGTCACTCCCCTCCTAAAAAAAAAAAAATGAAAAAAAAAAAAAAGTATACCTTACTTTATTTTAAGATACAGTTATTGATCCATTGTGGAGATGTAGGATTGGACCATAAATGGTGAACAGGTATGAGCGCCAAAAAGATTAAACCACATCACTGTAGTAATTAAACATTGCCTTGTCTGGACTTCCCCTTACATTTTGCTTTACAGAGAGACTCTGTCTTCCTTTTCTGTCCCTGCAGCAGAGGAAGACAGACAGAAGAACAACCATCTGAGAAAAAAAAAACAAACATTCTCTGGTCACAGATTTGATGACCTCCCAGCCATGAAGGGGTTAATGCCTCTCCCTGCCAGCCAATGATTGGCACACAAAGTGCAGTGTCAGCATTTCCTGAGTGTTGTAATATGTGACTGTCTGATCTCCCCCCCCCCCCAGGCTCAGTAAGGACCAGCGATGGGTCTGTACAAGAAAATGGTGGTGGGGATCTTCTCCAGAGAGTCCGATGGGACGTATCACTGGCTCATCAACCTGCTGCTATCACCGCGGTTCCGGTCAGTGGTCCAAGATGTCCGCCCAGTCCTTGTGTCCAACGTCATGTGCGGTCACTCCGCTCAGCTGACCCAGGAGATCAACAAGTGCAACTTCGCCATTCTGTATCACACCAAGAAGAGAGGACGGCTGAACATCACCAACGTCACTGACTCCTTGTATGACCATGAGCTGAAACATCTGTCCGAGAAACTGGGTGAGGCTGATACTGAGAATTACAGTGAGGGAAGTGGTACTGTGCAGAGTCCATACATACAGAATAAGAACAGATACCGAGAATTACACCCGACATACAGGACAAGAGAAGTAGTACTGTGCAGAGTCCATACATACAGAATAAGAACAGATACCGAGAATTACACCCGACATACAGGACAAGAGTATTTTTAGATTGAAAAGCAGAAATATAAACTCAGAAATGTTATCTGGTGTGTTCCATGTGACAGATATGATCTTACTGCAATTCTCTTAAACTGTCACCATCTCTGTCTTTATCTCTCTGATGCGCACACACTCAGAATTCTATGAATACATGATACAAATTATATACAGTATAATCTCCTTCCTTCCTTCCTTTCCTCCTTCCCTCCTTCCCTCCTTCCCTCCTTCCCTAAACCCACAACAGTAAAATCAGTAATCTGTATATGCAGCATAGCATGCTTGTTGTACTCACTGTGGAACGTAAGGGGTTAATCCTCCTCATTGTGTAAAAAGGCTCTTTGATCCTGTATGCATAGATCCTCCCCCTCCTGTAGGGTCTATCTGGGGAAGGCCAGCTACCACGGGCGGCTAAGATAGAACATGAAAGACACATAGCGGAGCAGAGCAAAAAAAAAAAATCCCAAGAAATTCTTTAAGTATGTAAACAGTAAAAAAGGGAAGACAGACCATATTGGCCCCATAAAGAATGAGGAAGGACATCTGGTTACAAATTGGGATAAAATCTTAGAAACAAAGAACACAGAGGAAAGATGGGTTTGCTTTAAGAGCATATTAAATAAGGGCATTGGCTAGTGCATCCCAATGGGAAATAAATTTAAAAGAGCAAACAGTGGCTTAACTACAATGTAAAAAAGCATATAAAAGCAAAGGAGAAGGCCTTAAAAAAATACAAGGCTGAGGGAGCATCATCAGCATTCAGACTTTACAAAGAATGCAACAAGAAATGTAAGGGTGCAATTAGATCGGCCAAGATAGAACACAAAAGACACATAGCAGAGGAGAGCAAAAAAAATTCCAAGAAAATTCCAAGAAAAGTATTAAAGAGGGAGGGCAGACCATATTGGCCCCATAAAGAATGAGGAAGGTCATCTGGTTACAAAGAATGGGGAGATGGAGAAGGTATTGAATTTATTCTTCTCCTCAGTCTTCACGAGTGAATCGGGGGGCTTCAGTAACCAAAACTGCAGTGTTTATCCTCCTGACACAACACAGGAAGCACCTCCATGGCTAACAGAGGATAGAATTAAAATTAGACTTGGGAAACTTAACATTAATAAATCACCGGGACCAGATGGCTTGCACCTGAGGGTACTTAGGGAACTCAGTCTACTGAATGGAATGGTACCAGCTGATTGGAGAAAAGACAATGTAGCACCAATATTTAAAAAAGGGCCAAGATACATCCCTGGGAATTACAGACCAGTTAGCCTAACATCAATAGTATGCAAGCTCTTGGAGGGAATGATAAGGGACTATATGCAAGATTTTAGTAATGAAAACAGTATCATTAGCAGTAATCAGTATGGTTTGGCAAGAACGATTCTTCATGAATCCAATCTATTAACCTTCTATGAGGAGGTGAGTTGCCATCTAGATAAAGGAAGGCCCGTGGACGTGGTGTATCTGGATTTTGCAAAAGCATTTGACACAGTTCCCCATAAACGTTTACTGTGCAAAATAAGGTCCGTTGGCATGGACCATAGGGTGAGTACATGGATTGAAAACTGGCTACAAGGGCGAGTTCAGAGGGTGGTGATAAATGGGGAGTACTCAGAATGGTCAGGGGTGGGTAGTGGGGTTCCCCAGGGTTCTGTGCTGGGACTAATCCTATTTAATTTGTTTATAAACGACCTGGAGGATGGAATAAATAGTTCAATCTCTGTATTTGCAGACGATACTAAGCTAAGCAGGGCAATAACTTCTCCGCAGGATGTGGAAACCTTGCAAGAAGATCTGAACAAATTAATGGGGTGAGCGACTACATGGCAAATGAGGTTCAATGTAGAAAAATGTAAAATAATGCATTTGGGTGGCAAAAATATTAATGCAATTTATACACTGGGGGGAGAACCTCTGTGGGGATCTAGGATGGAAAAGGACCTGGGGGTCTTAGTAGATGATAGGCTCAGCAATGACATGCAATGCCAAGCTGCTGCTAATAAAGCAAACAGAATATTCGCATTAAAAAGGGGATCAACTGCAGAGATAAAGCAATATTTCTCCCGCTCTACAAGACTCTGGTCCGGCCACACCTGCAGTATGCTGTCCAGTTCTGGGCACCAGTCCTCAGGAAGGATGTACTGGAAATGGAGCGAGTACAAAGAAGGGCAACAAAGCTAATAAAGGGTCTGGAGGATCTTAGTTATGAGGAAAGGTTGTGAGCACTGAACTTATTCTCTCTGGTGAAGAGACGCTTGAAAGGGGATATGATTTCGATATACAAATACCGTACTGGTGACCCCACAATAGGGATAAAACTTTTTCGCAGAAGAGAGTTTACCAAGACTCGTGGCCACTCATTAAAATTAGAAGAAAAGAGGTTTAACCTTAAACTATGTAGAGGGTTCTTTACTGTAAGAGCGGCAAGGATGTGGAATTTCCTTCCACAGGCGGTGGTCTCAGCGGGGAGCATCGATAGTTTCAAAAAAACTAGTAGATAAGCATCTGAACGACCGCAACATACAGGGATATACAATGTAATACTGACATATAATCACACACATAGATTGGACTTGATGGACTTGTGTCTTTTTTCAACCTCACCTACTATGTAACTATGTAACTATGCAACACACAGGCAGGTTAACCAACCTGCACATGCTCAGTTGTGTCCTTTATGCTGGAGAGAACAGAGCTCAGAGATAGCCAGGTCACATGATATTGACATCACACATGTGGGCATGTATACAGGCTACAGTGGAAATCTCCTCCTACCTGAACACACAGCTTATTATATATTACTGGGTTTAGTAACACCAGTGTGCAACGATATACGTCGGCAGAATGGCACGGCTGCACAAATGGGCGTACCTGTACGTCCCTTTAAAGACGAGTCATTGTGGGTGCACCCACCACTTTCTCTGTGACCGTGCCTGCGGGTCCTGCAGACTCGATGTCCGCCGGTGTCCCACAATCGTGTCACGGAGCGGCAAAATGGGGAGAATCTTATGTAAACAAGGCATTTCCCCGTTCTGCCTAGTGACATGACAGATAACTGCTCCCTGTCATCGGGAGCAGTGTTCGCTGTCATGTCGGTGGTAGCCCATCCCCCCACAGTTAGAATCACTCCCTAGGACACACTTAACCCCTTGATTCCCCCCTAGTGTTTAACCCCTTCCCTGCCAGTGTCATTTACACAGTAATCAATGCATTTTTATAGCTCTGATCGCTGTATGAATGACAATGGTGTCAAAAGTGTCTGACGTGTCCGCTATAATGTCACAGTCATGATAAATATCGCAGATCACCGCCATTACTAATAAAAAAAAATAATAAAAATGCCATAAAACTATCCTTATTTTGTAGACGCTATAACTTTTGCGCAAACCAATGAATATACGCTTTTTGTGATTTTTACTACCAAAAATATGTAGTAGAATGCATATCAGTCTAAACTGAGAGAAACTTTTGTTTATATATTTTTTGAGGATATTTATTATAGCAAAAAGTAAAAAATATTGCTTTTTTTTTTCAAAATTGTCACTCTTTTTGTTCATAGCACAAAAAATAAAAACCGCAGAGGTGATCAAATACCACCAAAAGAAAGTTCTATTTGTGGGAAAAAAAGGACGTCAATTTTGTTTGGGTGCAACGTCAAACGACCACGCAATTGTCAGTTAAAGCGACGCAGTGCCGAATCGCAAAAAGTGCTCTGGTTAGGAAGGGGGCAAAATCTTCCTGGGCTGAAGTGGTTAAACATTGTTCAGACAGGAGAGAGAGAGAGAGAGAGAGATACAAAGTAACATTGTTTATAAACATTGATCAGACAGGAGATAGAGAGATACAAAGTAACATTGGTTATACACATTGATCAGACAGGAGATAGAGAGATACAAAGTAACATTGGTTATACACATTGATCAGACAGGAGATAGAGAGATACAAAGTAACATTGTTTATAAACGTTTATCAGGCACCAGATAGGGAGATACAAATTAAGTCTCCTTTGACACATGTAGACCGATCGGGTCTGCCTGTCAATTTTGCAGGCTGATCCTATCGGACCCTCTGTTATCCTCTATGGAGCAGCGAATGTAAACGAAGATGTGTTTTCATTTACACCCAACGACATCCAATGCAATCAGATCTGCTAAATACAGACAGATGGGGATCCATTCCCCATCCATCTATCAGATCGGATTGCAGTCGGGTGTAAATGGACAGGCAGTCTGTTTCCTTCTGACTGCCCATAGAGGAGAGTGGTCTGTGTCTGTGTCTGCTCTGCATAAGCAGACACAGACTAGCCATCCACCTGCTCAGTGTGTGTAATATATATATATATATGTACTGTATATTTTAAATTTACAGTAAAACCTTGGTTTGAGAGCGTTTTGCAAAATGTTTTAATAAATTGTCTTGATATACAAAAATCATGTCACAACTGAGTATAAAAGAGAAGAGAGGCGCCTCTAAGTGTAGCAATATGGTTACATTTAATGAAGGTACAACATTTAGAAACATATTGCTACACTTAGGAGGTTCCTCTCTTCTCTTTTATACTCTGGAGCTCCTGCTGGATTTTGCTTCTAATCCCCTTGTGGAGGCTTCCATTTGTAGATGAACATTTTATGGTTACACAACCTGGTCACATTGCTACAATCCTTTTTATATGGACTATAAACGGAAGGACTTATGAATAAATGATTGTGGAACGAATCATTTGAGTTTCCATGATTTCTTATGGGGAAATTCACTTTGATATACGAGTGCTTTGGATTACAAGCATGTTTCCAGGACGAATTATGCTCGCAATCCAAGGATTTACTGTATTTTTATGTATCCATTCTAATGATCTAAAGTTGATCGTTCAGTTTTTGCATGCAATACGCAATTTAAAAGTGGGCTTGCAGTGGGAGTGGCTGCTCTGTGAGTTGATAGAATGGAGAGGTAGAATTGGCCGGTAAGAGTTATACGAGCTGCAGATTCGGCATAGTATTGCCCCCCTACTTTTATAGGACAGTCATAGGGGGTCCCAAAGCTGGAGTGATCATTGCCGGTTTCTGTGTTTCAGCTGTTAGCCATCTGGCAGAGCGACACTTTAAGTGCCGGTTCACACAGGGGCGACCCGACTTACAGTGCGTCTATGCAAGGTGATCTGCACATGACTTCAGCGGCTTTGCAAAGTGACTTCTGTATAGAAGTCAATGGAAGCCGCCCTGAACTCGTCCCAAAGTAGTACAGGAACTTTTTTCTAAGACGGAGCGACTTGAGCCTCTCCTATTAGAACGGTTCCATAGTACAGAACGGAGCAGACTTGTTGGGTGGCTGAGTCGCCTGACAAGTCAACTCTGTGTGAACCGACACTAACGCTGCGTACATTATCTACAACGTGTTGTTATCTAGTGTTCACCATTTCCTGTGAGCAATTTCCTTCACATTGTGGTAACCAACACCAGACTCAGATGTAAATAATGTACTGCCTGCTGGAAGAACACAGAAGAGAAGTTTCTCAGTGGCCCGGCATTGGTTTCAATGTTTTGCTGTTGTGGAGATGGAGACCATGTGACCATGACCAATGGCAAGGAACTGGTCACATGACTTCTGCTCGAGTGAAGCTATTTTCCTACATGATAGGGGGGTTGTGTTAGTAACTTGCATTTCATTCATAGGCTTACAGTTTTTGATAGAAAAGACCATCTTCTTGCCAGCATGGTGCAGACAGGGCTGTGTTTTGGCCTAGGCCGACAAGGCCTAGGCCTAGGGCGGCACTTTGCAGGGGGCGGCAAAAAGGGCCACCCCCCCGCATGTGAGAAAGCCCCCCCACCCGTCTTGCTGATTCCCGGCTCCCGCTGCCGCCTCCCGCACACATGCAGCCCACGGCGGCCGGCTTTCTGTAGCGGCGCCACTGTGTATGGGCGTGCTTGGCAGAGGATGGGGGCGTGTATCTCACGCCCCCTACTCTCTGACAAGCACGCCCATACACCACGGCGCCGCTACAGAAAGCCGGCCGCCGTGGGCTGCATGTGTGCGGGAGGCGGCAGCAGGAGACGGGAATCAGCAAGACGGGTGGGGGAGCTTTCTCTCATGCGGGGGGGGGGCGGCGTGTGTCACTCGCGCCCCCATTAGCAACAGGTGACAGGTGGAGCCTTAAGCTCCGCCTACCCTCCCCTGCACTGCTTTCCTGCAGTGAATCTTCTCCTCAGGCCTTGGGGCTGTGACGTCAGGAGGAGAGAGAGGAGCACGAGGGAAACCCCCAGGACAGCAGGTACAGTGATTTAATAAAGTATATCAGTGTTATGGGCACTGGTAGCATTTGATGGGCACTGGCAGAATTTGATGGGCACAGTGGCTGCATTTGATGGGCACAGTGGCTGCAATTAATGGGCACAGTGGCTACGTTTGATAGCACAGTGGCAGCATTTGATGGGCACAGTGGCTGCGTTTGAGGGCACAGTGGCAGCATTTGATGGTCACAGTGGCTGCGTTTGATGGGCACAGTGGCTGCGTTTGAGGGCACAGTGGCTGCGTTTGATGGGCACAGTGGCTGCGTTTGATGGGGCACAGTGGCTGCGTTTGATGGGGCACAGTGGCTGCAATTGATGGGCACAGTGGCTGCGTTTGATGGGCACAGTGGCTGCGTTTGATGGGCACAGTGGCTGCGTTTGATGGGCACAGTGGCTGCATTTGATAGCACAGTGGCTGCATTTGATAGCACAGTGGCAGCATTTGATGGGTACAGTGGCTGCGTTTGAGGGCACAGTGGCTGCATTTGATGGGCACAGTGGCTGCGTTTGATGGGGCACCGTGGCTGCGTTTGATGGGGCACCGTGGCTGCAATTGATGGGCACAGTGGCTGCGTTTGATGGGCACAGTGGCTGCGTTTGATGGGCACAGTGGCTGCGTTTGATGGGCACAGTGGCTGCATTTGATAGCACAGTGGCTGCATTTGATAGCACAGTGGCAGCATTTGATGGGTACAGTGCCTGCGTTTGAGGGCACAGTGGCTGCATTTGATGGGCACAGTGGCTGCATTTGATGGGCACAGTGACTGCGTTTGATGGGGCACAGTGAGGCTGCAATTGATGGGCACAGTGAGACCCCCCCCCCGTGATAGCATTAAAACTCAGCATCTAAAAATACTGTAGCTGCTGACTTTTAATATTAGGACAATTACCTGTCCAGGGATCCAGCGATGTCGACACCTCAGCCGATTTTCAGATTGGCTCTCGGGTTTTGCCACCATCATTCATGGTAAGGGAAACCGACCGGTTCCCTACTGCAAATGTGCGAAGCGCGTTGCACTTTCTGAATGGCCCAGTGGAGGAAGGAGGAGGGGGGGCAAACTTTAGAGGGGACAGCGCAGTCTCCCGGAAGTGGGGAAGGGTACCTGTCAGAAACAGGTACCCGTTCCCCCCTGAAAGGTGCCAAATGAGCCTAAAGAGGAAGGGGTGTTGTTTACAGATGGTAGGGTGGTTCTTAAACTGGAAGGGGTGTGGCCTCGGCAGGATGGGGTGGGTCGTATTTAAATTAGGGGGGTGCATGCGTTTAGTCAGGCCTAGGGCAGCACAAAACCTAAATACACCACTGGGTGCAGAGAAGGAACATTTTCCTTATATGTGGATGCAGAGGTCCAATATGCCCCCCCCCCTCCCCATTGTGGCAGAGCCCTCCAATCAGTAGAGAATATGAGAATTTCTGATTACAGGCAGCAGGTGGTGTTTCAGACCTCTGCAGAGAGACAGCCGCTTTCCCACAGAGAACAAGGATCCTTATCTGCAGCATGCTGGCAGAGGACAGGCTTTTGTGCTCAGCTCTCTGTGGCTACTTTTTTAAAGAAAATTAACTGGTGAAGACCACATGATGACCGATGTCTAGGCTTTAGTCATGTGACTCAAGCTGGAGGCAGCCACTTTTCCTATATAATATTAAGGCAATGTTTTTTATTCATTTCCATTTCATTCATAGTCATGCAGTTTTTTAGAAAGCAGCCACAGCCTTTGTGGAAAAGCCTTTCTGTGCAGAAGCCGTGTTCTCTCTGCAGAGGTCCAACATGTCCCCTGTTGAGTCAGAGCTTTCAAATCAGCAGAGAGCATGGCAGGGACGTGCTGGCCATAGAACTACTGGTGGAAAAATTAAAAAATTGCGCCAAACTCCTAAAAGGATAAAGTGAAGCAGCCAACACAACAACCTGACTGTTGTAAATATATGTAAGTGAAAAAAAATGTGGCGCTAAAGGATAGTATTGTAGAATAAGTGGCAGTGGTTCCTAAAAGTGGAGGTACATAACCCTGAGGTGCGTACCCAAATAATGATGATACTATGCGATGTGTAGAAAGACGATCAAGTCACTTCATGTAACACTATAAAACTACAAAATATGGGAAAATGAATATAAATTAAATAAACACGTGTATAAACACATAAAAACAGTGAAAAAAACGTGTATAAATTAGGTATATCAGTTTTTGGGGCAGAGTAACCAAACCTAAAACAACGATTCAAAATTGAATCACAATAAGTAATTGGAAGATAACAACAATGTAGTGTGCTACAACTCAAAAATGGCCTGCTCCTTTAAACAAGGCCCACATGCAAAAAACGTGAAAGGAAATGAGTCCATTAAAAGTGTAAATATTAAGTGTCCATCATTATGCAATGGGGTGATCCCCGATGGTTCCCCGACAGCTTGGGTATACACAGTCCACATACACAATCGATGGAGACCATTAGGAGAGTTCTTGCATATAAATAAATTCTTGTCTTGATATGGAAACATAGAACTGCTGGTACTGAAGGGTGAACGCTAATGCCCAGGCGCGATCCCACAAGTGCCCATAATGCGCACACGCGCCAATGGGCACGCGCGCTCACCAACAAACATTGGCGCCCGAATGTCATACAGTGGTGATTGAGAAAGAATTGTGGTAAGGCACAGATCTGGCCAAGGTTACAAACATTTTTCTGCTGCACTTAACGTTCCTAAGAGCACAGTGGCCTTCATAATCCTTAAATGGAAGACGTTGACCAGAACTCTTCCTAGAGCTGGCCGTCTGGCCAAACTGAGCTATCAGGGGAGAAGAGCCTTGGTGAGAGAGGTAAAGAGGAACGCAAAGATCACTGTGGCTGAGCTCCAGAGATGCAGTCGGGAGATGGGAGAAAGTTGTAGATAGTCAACCATCACTGCAGCCCTCCACCAGTCAGGGCTTTATGGCAGAGTGGCCGATGGAAGCCTCTCCTCAGTGCAAGACACATGAAAGCCCGCATGGAGTTTGCTAAAAAACACCTTATGGACTCCAAGATGGTGAGAAATAAGATTCTCTGGTCTGATGAGACCAAGATAGAACTTTTTGGCCTTAATTCTAAGTGGTATGTGTGGAGAAAACCAGGCTCTGCTCATCACCTGTCCAATACAGTCCCAACAGTGAAGCATGGTGGTGGCAGCATCATGCTGTGGGGGGGGGTTTCAGCTGCAGGGACAGGATGACTGGTTGCAATCGAGGGAAAGATGAATGCGGCCAAGTACAGGGATATCCTGGATGAAAACATTCTCCAGAGTACTCAGGACCTCAGACTGGGCCGAAGGTTTACCTTCAAACAAGACAATGACCCTAAGCACACAGCTAAAATAACGAAGGAGTGGCTTCACAACAACTCCGTGACTGTTCTTGAATGGCCCAGCCAGAACCCTGACTTAAACCCAATTGAGCATCTCTGGAGAGACCAAAAAATGGCTGTCCACCAACGTTTACTATCCAACCTGACAGAACTGGATAGGATCTGCAAGGAGGAATGGCAGAGGAGGATCCCCAAATCCAGGTGTGAAAAACTTGTTGCATCTTTCCCAAAAAGACTCATGGCTGTATTAGATCAAAAGGGGGCTTCTACTAAATACTGAGCAAAGGGACTGAATACTTAAGACCATGTGATATTTCAGTTCTTTTTTTTTTTTCTTTTTTTTTATAAATCTGCAAAAATGTCAACAATTCTGTGTTTTTCTGTCAATATGGGGTGCTGTGTGTACATTAATGAGGAAAAAAATGAACTTAAATGATTTTAGCAAATGGCTGCAATATAACAAAGAGTGAAAGACTTAAGGGGGTCTGAATACTTTCCGTCCCCACTGTATGTAAGTGCAGTAGGTGCACTAGTGCTTTGCTGTCTGATCTGCAGCTTGTACCCTGTATATGCAAAAGTGTGAACAAGATATCGTGAAAAATACTCCTGCGCTTGTGAGATCGTTTGCTGTAAAACAAAGGTAGTATTGTAGTCAGAGATAGGACTGGGGGAGATGATGGAGCGTGTCCCGCTGCCTTAGCTGACCAGGGGTGGTCTGGAAAGGACTGTTTAGTAGGAAGTGGATGGAAGGCGCGTGATCAGACGCTTACATCAAGAAATGTATGGTTTATTTATGTAAAAGAATACAGACATATAGTCATATAGATATAAAATCATACAAATACTACATAATATTATAAAAAAAGAGGAAAAACAGGTAACAAAATAAGTACTATGAAGTTAAAATTGGGGTGTGCCCATATTGAGGTAGGTATTTAAGAAAGGCTGACTCGTTTCGAGGAAAACCTCTTCATCAGAGCCAGGGGAACTGGAACGCAGTCTGTATGGGCCGGTAGGCCGACATGTGTACATGGGGAGAGGTGGTGTGGCTAGTAGGAGGATGTGTCCTGTGATGGACAATTGATTATTCCAAGTTCCATACCCAGGTGTTCTATGGATGTAAATAGATTGTATTTTCTTTTTGCGGTGCTGTTAGGCTGTCAGATGTGCCTGTCTCAGGAGAAGTGTGTAGACACAGCTGCAAACTGTAGAAATCCTTTGGAGTGGAGAGCCGTGTGATCCTGGCAGCAGAAAGAGGGGGAGGAGGAAGGAGGAGGTGTCCTTGAGGCAGCTGATGCCTGGATAGAAAGCGTCTTGCTGCCTAGGGATAGGAAAGGTTTTTCCTCCTCCCCCTCTTTCTGCTGCCAGGATCACACGGCTCTCCACTCCAAAGGATTTCTACAGTTTGCAGCTGTGTCTACACACTTCTCCTGAGACAGGCACATCTGACAGCCTAACAGCACCGCAAAAAGAAAATACAATCTATTTACATCCATAGAACACCTGGGTATGGAACTTGGAATAATCAATTGTCCATCACAGGACACATCCTCCTACTAGCCACACCACCTCTCCCCATGTACACATGTCGGCCTACCGGCCCATACAGACTGCGTTCCAGTTCTCCTGGCTCTGATGAAGAGGTTTTCCTCGAAATGCGTCAGCCTTTCTTAAATACCTACCTCAATATGGGCACACCCCAATTTTAACTTCATAGTACTTATTTTGTTACCTGTTTTTCCTCTTTTTTTATAATATTATGTAGTATTTGTATGATTTTATATCTATATGACTATATGTCTGTATTCTTTTACATAAATAAACCATACATTTCTTGATGTAAGCGTCTGATCACGCGCCTTCCATCCACTTCCTACTAAACATGTACCCTGTATATACCTGTTCCTCTGATCCTTATCTGATTCATTCATCCATTATGCTGTCCCCGGCTTGCCTTGTTGACTTTGCTTAATTTCTCCTCTGCTTGATATCCTGTTGCCGAACCTTGCCTGCATTCTGATCATTCTTTGCCTGCCGTCTATGCCTGCATTCTTTTTTTTTTTCCACAATAATGTTTATTAGCAGATTTAGTTTTACAACAATTGCAGTAAATCCAGGTTGTTATACATTTCTTTTGTACATAGTGGTTCAGGTTACATATGTATTGCATTAATGTAGATGGATACATGTATATTCAAGTTTACACTCTTTGTTTATTACAGTCGTATGGTATTGATCGTAACCTCTCCTAGTTTGTTCGGAGAAAAGGAGGGGGTATAAATAGCCCCCCTACGGGGGTATGGAATGTGTTTACTAGGACAGAAAGAGAATGAAGAAAGGAAATAAAGAGAGGAGTAAGAAGAAGAGGTTTGGTCCGTCTAGTTTCTCAACACGGGGCTCCCCCCCCCACGTTTCTTAAATTGAAATGGTTTTGGGGAATACATTTGTATATCTAATTGTTTGACCTCTTAAATAGGCCGACCCAGTTGTCAAGGTTGGATTGAGCTGTATCGCTGGGTTGATTTGAAGTAAGTCCAGCAGGCCCAAGTGGTCGTGTATTTTTGAATACGTTCCTGAGAGATATGTACTAACTCCTCCATTTCCTCTATCTTGGAGATCCTCCGGAACCATTCTCCAATTGTGGGGATGGTCGTGGATCGCCAGTGTGTCGGTATGCAGAGCCTAGCCGCATTCACCAAATGCATAGCCAAAGATTTAAAGTACTCACTTTTCGTTAGGTGAGTGTGGTGGAGAAGATACTGAGCAGGTGAGAAGGTCAAAGTGTATGTTGTTATATGTGAGATAAGGTCATGTACTTCCTTCCAGAAGGGTTGTAATAGGTCACAGTCCCACCATATGTGTAGCATGGTCCCTTTGGTTTTCCCACACCTCCAGCAAATGTCTGGGACAGTAGGGCAAAACTTATGTAGGAGTGAAGGAGTCCTGTACCAGCGTGTTTGGATTTTATATCCATTTTCCTGAATGGCTACATTAGGGGAACCCTTGTGTATATATTCATTGATTCGTGTCCAGTCTTCCTCCGTGAAGGTCATCTGGAGATCCGTTTCCCAGGCTGTATGTGCTGAGTCAAGAGTGCAGGAGGTGCTTTCTGAGAGTATGTTGTATAGGAGGGAAATAAGATGCCTTAGTGGAGAGGTGCGAGTGCATAGTTCTTCGAATGAGGTTAATTGTCTGGTCCAGGTCGAGGTGGTCCCTTGAGTCGAAAGAAAGTGTCGGATCTGTCTGTACGTCCAGAAGGGGAAGGATTTGAGCGGAGAAAGGTCGATTAGGTTCTCGTATGGTCTAGGGGTTTTGTCTGCAAAAAACTGATACGCTAGTAATTTGTCATAGGGCCATGTGTGTTTAAGGAAGGATTGTGATAGCCCGGGTTCGAAATCAGGGTTCCCTCTCAAGGGGGTTAAGGGGCCCGGCAGGGAAGATATGTAAGAGAATTTGGCTGCTCTTCTGGTCGAATCAAGCGAGGCTGATATAAGTGGATGTGCTGATGTCTGCTGCGGGATTTGGCTAGGTCGAATCCAGGGCAGAGATTCCAGGGGAAGGTGAGAGAATGATTTCTCAAGCGTGACCCAGGTTTTACCCGACTCGTGGACATTCCAGTCCACCACCCGGGCCAAGTGACTAGCCAGGAAATACATATAAAGGTCTGGAAGACCTATGCCCCCCAGGAGTTTTGGTCGCGTAAGTCGCGTGAATTTTATGCGTGGGGGGGAACCTTTCCACAAGAATAGCGTACACATCTTTTTATAAGTAGCAAAAAAGGCAGCCGGTAGATTGATAGGTATGCATTGGATGAAGTATAAGAGTCGTGGTAGAATTATCATTTTTAAAAGGGCTGAACGACCGAACCAGGAGATGTTGAGGGGGCCCCAAGCTGTTAAGTCGTGTTGAGCTTTTTTCAAGGCCGGGAGGAAATTGGTATCATATAGATCTGCTAGTTTGGTGGGGATTTGAATTCCTAAATATGTTATCGAACGTTGGCTCCATTGAAAAGGGAAGGAGGATTGACACCGTTCAAGTTCCTGTGGCGTGAGCGTAATGTTTAGGGCTTGAGATTTTGCATAGTTAATTTTAAAGTGTGATAAAGTCCCAAAGTGTTCGATATCTTTGAGCAGGTTGGGAATCGATGTGATTGGGTAGGACAGGGAAAGCAAAATGTCATCTGCAAACGCTGAGACCTTGTATTCCCTTCCTTTGATTGTGATGCCTGCAATGTCGGAGTTAGCCCTTAGTCTGTTCAGGAAGGGTTCTAGGGACAAAACAAAAAAATTAAAGGTGAAAGGGGGCAGCCCTGGCGTGTACCGTTGCTTATGGGGAAGGCGCTCGACAGGTGGCCGTTTACTCTCACAGCTGCACTCGGGTTGGAGTACAGCGCCGAGATATGAGATAGCATGCGCGGGTGGAGGCCAATCTTCTTTAAGACCTCATGCATATAGTCCCAGGCCACTCTGTCGAACGCCTTCTCAGCGTCTAAAGACAGGAAAAAGCCCTGCTTTTTTGAGGACGTGAGCCCATGGTGTAGGTTTAGTGCTCTAATAGTGTTGTCCCTAGCTTCTCGGCCGGGGACAAAGCCTACCTGATCTAGTGAGATGAGTCCCGGCAGTAGGGTAGACAATCTATTGGCTAAAATTTTTGCGTAGATCTTAATGTCAACATTCAATAGTGAAATTGGCCCTCTAATTTTGTATTTGGGTGGTGTCTTTTCCTTCCTTGGGGATTACTGTGACATGTGCCTCTAGCATGCGTCCCATAGTCATTGTAGAATCTGCTAGTGCGTTAAAAACGGTTAACATTTTAGGAGCTAGAATCTGGACAAAGCATTTATAATATTGTAAGGTAAACCCGTCCGGGCCCGGGCTTTTGCCTGTTTTCATCTGTCTCAGAGCCAATTGTAATTCCTCTGTGGAGATGGGTTGTTCTAAGTCTTCCGCTTGCGTTTGTGTGAGTGGTTGTGGGCTGTATTGGGACAAAAAGTTTTGTATTTCCTCCTTTCTGCGCAACGTTTGGGTAGGATTTGTGTTAAGAGGGTCAAGGTTATATAGTTTTTTGTAGTATTGTTCAAAGGCCCGAGCTATGTCTTCATTTTTAGACAACAAAGTGCCTTGGCGGGTTCTAATGTGGTGAATCGTATTGACCGGTTTAGAGGTTCGTACTGCCCTGGCTAGCAATTTGCCGCATTTGTTACCCTGTTCGTAAAAAATTCGTTGGTGCAGGACATATCTGCGTCTAACGCGTTTACCTAGTTCTTCCAGGAGTGTTGTACGCAGGTGTGTCAGCTCCTGTAAAGTCTGTTGTGATTGAGATTTTTTGTGTGTGGCTTCCAGCCGTTTAATGTTGGTGATCAGATCGTCTAGAATTGTTTGATGGGCTTTTTTTACTTTCGCTGCTTGGGTCAGCAGCTCCCCTCTGATCACACACTTGTGGGCCTCCCATAGAATAGTGGGTGATATGCCGGGGGTAGAGTTTTCCTTAAAGTAGGAGTTAATGGTGGCTGCTAGGTGTTTAGTGAAAACTTCATCTTTTAATAGGGAGGAGTTAAGTCTCCACGTTTTGGTTTTTGGGGTCAAGTCTGGGAAAGTCAGTGTAACAGATATAGGGTGGTGGTCGGATAGAAACATGGGTTCAATTGTGGCTTGCGTAAGGTAGGTCAGGTCCGGTTGGGAGAGGAAGAAATAGTCTAGTCTTGAGTATTTTTGGAAGGGGATGGAATAGAACGTGTAGTCTTTAACGGATGGATACAGTGTGCGCCAAGTGTCATGTAGTGCCAGTACTTGGAGTTGTAATTTAATTTGCTTTAGAGCCCGGAAGGGTAATGCTGAGGTGCCTGAGGAAGTGTCTATGTCTGGGTTGAGGGGGGCATTGAAATCGCCCCCCACAACCACTATCCCTTCCTTGAAAGAGAATAGAAGATCGCTCACTTTCCTAAAAAATGACACTTGGTGTTCATTGGGAGCGTATATGTTGGCCAATGTGATCGGTCTGGAGGCATAGGTACCCTTGATAAATGCAAATCTCCCCTCTGAATCTAGCAAGGAATCTGTATGTTTGAATGGGGCATGTTTAGAGATGAGTATAGATACTCCCTTGGTTTTTGCAATAGGGTTCGTAGCGTGAAAAACTGTTTGGTATATGTTGTTAGTCATTTTTGGTATGGAGTTAGATCTAAAGTGGGTCTCCTGGAGGAAGATGAAATGAGCCTTTTGTTTAGTGAGGGAGGATAGGACCTGCGAACGCTTTTCAGGTACATTCAGTCCTTTTGCGTTTAAAGAGACACATTTTAATGATAGAGGAGCTGGAGAGGGCATTTTGGTACGTAATCAAGTGGCTGGTTTCTAGTGTAAAGTTTAGTGCCCGGGTTTTGCGTTTATTTTCCGATATGAAGACCAATTCACAACGGAGTGTCCCGGACAGTAGCTGTAGAGGGGGGGTGAGGGGGAGGTTCTTATATAGAGTATAAGGGGTAGGTACTAATCAATAAGGAGAGAGAGCCCAGCGTCGAGCCCGACAGACCAGAAAAGAAAAAGTCAGAGAGAGCAAGTGAGATGTAAAGAAGAGGGAGGTACCAGAGGTGAAAATGGGGATGCCAATTCACCTATTGGAAAGAGGGCCGGATGGTCAGCAGACTAGAGCCTAGTGCTGCTGCTGGGGGTTGGTGAGGGTGTCTGGAATCCTACTCCATGGCCACTAGGAGGATATAGATTAAGTAGCGGTATAATGGGGAATAGGGCAACAGTAGTAATAGCCCATTTGGTTTTTGCTATCGGACACCTGGGGTTATATAACCTGAGTATTTGCCAATAGTGATTCAATGCAAACATGAACATGAACTTCCAGAGATAACTAAAAATCTTTCAAACCGTGTGTTAAACAGTAAAGCAAGTATCGGTGTAAACATAGACCTAAGTATCGAAACTTCTTTGTGGTAAACTTTTCGACCTGTGAGTGTCTGGCAACTGCTTCGACACCGGCGAGCGTAATCTAAGCTTTCTATAAGAGAGTACAGGAAGACATAGGTTATAGCTTATATCCTTGCTTTTTATCTGCAGGGAGATCTGAGATCATGCTTCTGTATCTGCAAGCTTCAACAGTATCAAAGTGGCTGTGGTCCCAGGAGTCACCAAGGCAGTTCAAATGGTGTGCTATGCATGGTTGGGCAAGTTATGGACAATATTAATAGGGAATATGGATAGGGAATATGGAGGGGTGTTATTTCCCAGGTCATTTAAGTAACAATGGCCTCTTCTATGCATACTGTAAGAGGCGTCTGCGTCATTTTAGAAAGGAATGGGATCTGCCTGTGGCTGCCTCGGCGACTTCTGGTCCTCCATGTGTATTCTTATCGTCAAAACACAGTAACATTAAATACATATGACCCTATTTGAGGATTAACGGGGTAAAAAAGGCACAGGGATAAGGGGAGGGAAAAGGAGAGAGAAGGTGGGGATAGAGACAAGAATGATAAGGGGGAAAAGGAGAGGGCAATGGGTGGGGGTCAGTAGAGGAAGATGGGGAATGGGGGAGGGAAAAGGGAGGTGTAGTGAGGGGGATCGGTGGCCCAGAGATTTCAATGGCACTGCAATGGTTATTCCCCTAAATCTAAGAGCAGTATGTCTGCTCGTCACCTGACATGGTCATCTTCATTTGCTTTAGTGGGATGGGATAGTTCTAAGAGTCTCCTGTATGGGTGGCTTCATCGGTGACATAGTGTTGATTCTGTGTCTTGCTAGGTGGGTCTTGCAGCTTGTATTGTCCAAACAGTGATCTCATCTCCGGACCCCATGGCTGCCTTGACCGTTTCCTTGTCTTTGCTGTCTTCTCGTGCAGTGTTTCTACTCGCCGGTCTCGTGTAGGTGGATTGCACTCCGTTCTCCTCAGCATGGTGGCGTCTTGCTTCCTGTCCGGGTGCTTCGGGGTCCGCTTTGTAGTCAATGGGCAAGTCACTTTCTGCTGCTTACAGGGCAGGTTGCAGCGCTTCCTTGTGTGAGTGTTGAGAACATTGCGGATTGAGCTGGGAAGCAGAGATCGATCTAGGTCAAACAACCAAAAACAAAAAACAAAAAATAATAGTGGTGCAAGTCTCTCCGGAGAAAAAGAAAGAACTGAGTTACTCAGGTACCGTCAGGAGCTGTGTATATCAGGCTTCCTGGTTATTCCTACGGGGGGTTACTGGTTGTCCCAAGTCGCGGTATGTCGAATCTCGGCGGGAAGCGTGAGGACCGGGAGATGGGGGTCCCGATCTTCTTCGTCTGGAGCGATGCCTCTGTGCCTTAGGTGAAGGGTTGTGTGAGACTGGTCTCCATGGCTCGGACGGGAAGTGGAACGTGCACCAGTCCGGAAGCTCCGTCAGCGGTAGGTCAAGCTGATCACAGAACGCTGCTAGATCGTCTGGGGATCTCAGGAGCGCAGTGCGGCCTCTGGCGGTGGCGGACAAGCGGAAAGGAAATTTCCAGCGGTATGGTATATTCCGCGTTCTGAGTTGGTCCAGTAGGGGGCGCAATGCTCGTCTATTCTGCAGGGTGGTGGGGGAAAGATCTTGGAAAAGCTTGATTTCAGTGCCATTGTGGTGTATTTGACCTCTTTCTCTAGCTCTTCTCAAGATTTCCTCTTTTAACGGAAAGTTCACCACACAACATATGATATCTCTTGGGGGCTCATTGTCTCGGGGGGGAGGTCTGAGGGCTCGATGTAGTCTTTCCATCTCGATAGGGGAGTCCGGGGGACGGTCCAACAGGTCATTAAAGATGGCACATACGATCTGAGGCAATGATCCAGCTTCTGAGCTCTCCGGTACCCCTCTGACCCGTATGTTATGTCTCCGTCCTCGATTGTCGAGGTCCTCGACCTGGCGGTGTAGGTCATAAAGGTATGAGAGTTGAGCATCATAAGTGTGCTGCACTTGCCTGATAGCTGCTGTGTGAAGCTGTGTGGTTTGCTCTACATCTGTGATTCGGGCCGCAACTGCTTGAATGTCCATCTTAAGGTCTAGAATGGCTGCTTTCAGGGTGCCTGTGATGTTGTTGGTAATATCCACTGCGACATGTTGTAGATCCGAGAGATTAACAGCTTGGCTATGTCGGTGGGTTCGTGTGTCCCCATCCGTTAGCTGTGAGTCCGAGTCATGACTTGGTGAGATGGAGCCTGAGGCCTGTGGTATCTGCAAGGCCTCGTGGTCGCCGGACCGGAGCGTACGGAAAATCTCCGGGATATTGCGACTGAGCTGGGTTGTCGGCTCTTTCGGTGTCCGAGAGGCTGAGGCACTCCTATTGGGTTTTCCCATCGTGGAAAATTGCGTCAAACCCCAGTAAAAGCTGATTTTAATCCTCGAGTGGCCGGAGCTCTGTATTCAAGCGGCCATTTCGGACTCCAGTCAGGCCACGCCCCCCTATGCCTGCATTCTTATCATCTGTTGCCAACCCTGTCTTGTCTGACCACACATCCTGTATCTCTTCTACTCTGCATGCACTTGCCTGGTCCCTGCTTTCTGCTGCCATCAGCCCGGAATCTGCTGGCTTGCCAAAGCCTTCCGTTTAACCTGCTGGTCCACCCTGGTGACACATCCACCACACGGAAGACGATCCAGGCACCCATGCACCACCACGCTCTTGCGGCCACTGTTAAAACATCGGTGGTCCCTGAGCAGGGGTTCTATGAGAGGTCTTCCCTCTGCACGTCAGGCTCAACTGTCAGGTACGTGACAGAGCATGAGATCTTCTGATTGCAGTGATTTAAGGTTGACTTAGTAGTGGGCTTGTTAGAGCTCTGCATGGATACCATTGCTTTCCCACAGAACAAGGGTCCTTCTCTGCAGCATGCTGGCAGGGTGTAGGCTTTTTTTTACCCTTTCTGGAAAAAAAAATATTGTAAGACTCTACTCATATTCTCTCTCTCTTTCTCTCTTTCTCTCTCTTTCTTTTTTTTCCTTCCAAAGTAGATGTAAACCCTTAGACAACATTCAGTTTGCTGTGTTTCAATCTCATTCCCTCCAGGAAGAGAGCGGGTCATCGTGCTGCTGGATGACGTGGAAACTGATGACTCGGCGGTCTACAACCAGATACTCCATGATCAGCCACTAATTAATCAGCATTCGGGGTTGTTAATCCTCATGAACGAAGATGAGAAGAGTCAGTATGACTGCAGCAGAGGGGGCGGGACCTCAGACAACCGCACCTATCAACAGGGAATGATGATCCATTCCAAGGAGAAGATAGAGAAGATTATGGCACAAATAACAAAAGGTAACAACATATTTGGAGCTTCCAATTTTTTTCATTGTCTCCGGCAAGATTGGTAATATACATTTGATTTTATGTTTCATTTTTGGTCTACCTTTTACATTTTTTCAGCCCATACAGTACCTGACCGCGAGATTGTGTTTCCAGCGCGATAGCATCGCGCTGGTTCTCGGCGACAGGGTACTGTGAATGTCGCGCTGGCTCACTCATCGGGAAAGGAAAACTTTGTCTTCCTCCCGCGATGAGTGACAGGCAGCGCTGACAGCTGTCTGGTATGAATCCTGAGGCGGGAACACCGCGCCACATTTTCAATGAAAAAACCGGCGTGGGTTCCCCCCTCGGAGGCATACCAGGCCCTTGGGTCTGGCATGGATTGTAAGGGGAACCCCCTATGCCAAAAAAATCGGCGTGGGGGTCCCCCCCAAATCCATACCAGACCCTTATCCAAGCACGCAGCCCGGCCGGCCAGGAAAGGGGGTGGGGACGAGCGAGCGCCCCCCCACCTCCTGAGCCGTACCAGGCCGCATGCCCTCAACATGGGGGGGTGGGTGCCTTGGGGGAGGGGGGCGCCCTGCGGCCCCCCCCACCCCAAAGCACCTTGTCCCCATGTTGATGAGGACAAGGGCCTCTTCCCGACAACCCTGGCCGTTGGTTGTCGGGGTCTGCGGGCGGGGGGCTTATCGGAATCCGGGAGCCCCCCTTAATAAGGGGGCCCCCAGATGCCGGCCCCCCACCCTGTGTGAATGAGTTTGGGGTACATGGTACCCCTACCCATTCACCTAGGGGAAAGTGTCAATAGAAAAAAAAACACACTACACAGGTTTTAAGAGTCATTTATTAGTCAGCTCCGGGGGTCTTCTTCCGACTTCGGGGGGTCTCCTTCCGTCTTCTCCCGGTGTTCGGCCTCTTCTCCCGGGCCCCGCCGCTATCTTCTTCCAGCTCTATTGCCAGCGAGGGGCCCGGTGTGCTGCCGCTGTCTCGCCGCCGCTGTCCGGCCTCTTCTCCCGGTGTTCGGCCTCTTCTCCCGGGCCCCGCCGCTATCTTCTTCCAGCTCTATTGCTAGCGAGGGGCCCGGTCTGCTGCCGCTGTCTTGTCGCCGCTGTCTCGTCGCCGCTGTCTCGCCGCCGCTGTCTCGCCGCCGCTGTCTCGCCGCCGCTGTCTCTTCTTTTCTTCTTCCCCGATGTTGACACGACGCTCTCTCCGGCTCGAATGCTGTGTGCGAGCTGCGGAGCCATTTATATAGGCGGTAACCCCACCCCCTTACGACGTCATGGTCCCAGCATGCGCAGGGACTCTGGGGCCACGCCCCCTTATGACGCCAGAGTCCCTGCGCATGCTGGGACCATGACGTCGTAAGGGGGTGGGGTTACCGCCTATATAAATGGCTCCGCAGCTCGCACACAGCATTCGAGCCGGAGAGAGCGTCGTGTCAACATCGGGGAAGAAGAAAAGAAGAGACAGCGGCGGCGAGACAGCGGCGGCGAGACAGCGGCGACAAGACAGCGGCAGCAGACCGGGCCCCTCGCTAGCAATAGAGCTGGAAGAAGATAGCGGCGGGGCCCGGGAGAAGAGGCCGAACACCAGGAGAAGAGGCCGGACAGCGGCGGCGAGACAGCGGCAGCACACCGGGCCCCTCGCTGGCAATAGAGCTGGAAGAAGATAGCGGCGGGGCCCGGGAGAAGAGGCCGAACACCGGGAGAAGTCGGAAGGAGACCCCCCGAAGTCGGAAGAAGACCCCCGGAGCTGACTAATAAATGACTCTTAAAACCTGTGTAGTGTGTTTTTTTTTCTATTGACACTTTCCCCTAGGTGAATGGGTAGGGGTACCATGTACCCCAAACTCATTCACACAGGGTGGGGGGCCGGCATCTGGGGGCCCCCTTATTAAGGGGGGCTCCCGGATTCCGATAAGCCCCCCGCCCGCAGACCCCGACAACCAACGGCCAGGGTTGTCGGGAAGAGGCCCTTGTCCTCATCAACATGGGGACAAGGTGCTTTGGGGTGGGGGGGCCGCAGGGCGCCCCCCTCCCCCAAGGCACCCACCCCCCCATGTTGAGGGCATGCGGCCTGGTACGGCTCAGGAGGGGGGGGCGCTCGCTCGTCCCCACCCCCTTTCCTGGCCGGCCGGGCTGCGTGCTTGGATAAGGGTCTGGTATGGATTTGGGGGGGACCCCCACGCCGATTTTTTCGGCATAGGGGGTTCCCCTTACAATCCATGCCAGACCCAAGGGCCTGGTATGCCTCCGAGGGGGGAAACCACGCCGGTTTTTTCATTGAAAATGTGGCGCGGTGTTCCCGCCTCAGGATTCATACCAGACAGCTGTCAGCGCTGCCTGTCACTCATCGCGGAAGGAAGACAAAGTTTTCCTTTCCCGATGAGCGAGCCATCTCGGCGCTGGCTCCTGCGACGGGGCTCGTAGGTGTCAAATCTCGCCGAGAAGTGCGGCGAGATTGACACAATATCGCGGTCACCTACTGTAACTGTCATCTTAATTAGCACATTTACACCTGCGAAGGGTACAATACATTTCAGGACAGGAGGGCCCTACTCATAGGAGCTAGACATGTGCACTTCCAAAAAATTTGTTTTCATTTCATTGTGTTTTTTTTTTTTTCTTTAGGTCATTTGTCCTGATATTAATTAATTATTTCGAATAAATTCATAACTTTGAAAAAAAATTTGAAATATTTTACGCTCCATTCGCTTAGATGCGGCATTCATTATTTCGATAATTCGTGAAAATCCAGAATTCGAAAATTTTAAAGAGCCAAAATTGGAAAATCAGAAATAATAACTATTAAATTATAGGTATTGGAATTTACTTTCAAATTTGGCTGTTAGTGAACGTAACGAATATGAATTTATCCGAAGATTTACAAATTATCCGAAATAACGAATGTCACATCTAAAACTATTGGAACGTAACAAATTAATAATAAAACATTATTATTATTTAGTTACGTTCCATTAATTTAGATGTGAAATTCGTTATTTCGGAGGATTCGTAACTTTGGATAAATTCGTATTTGTTACGTTCACGAAGAGCCAAATTTTAAAGGAAGTTCCAATACCTATAATTTAATAGTTAGTAATAGTTATTATTCAAAAAAATATATACTAAATATATATACTTGCGCTAATGGAGTGACATAAAAAAAAAATTCAAAATCAGTGAAAAATAAAAAATGCAGCTGCTATACACAAAGTGCTAATCACTTGACAAACATGAAAAAATATATAAATATAGCGCTCGCAAAATAAATGAATGAGATATAAATAATAAGCCAAAACAATGTTCAAAAACAAGTGACTACAAGTGCTTCAATCCAGAGTGACGGGAAGACAGGTACTTCAAAAGAGTCAGGTGCACAACACCCCCTCGTGTATCCCCACTCACCAGATCAACACGACCCCCAGATTTTCAGTCTGGTGGGTCATTTAAGGCTTGGTATGGATGTCTTTGAGACGGTAGATGGGAAATCAGGTCATCAGATCCAAGGTTCCTTGGTGAAGAGTTGCAGCCAGACATACACGTAAGTTGTAAGACGTGTAAGTTGCAGCCAGACATACACCGTTACTAGCGTGCAGTGTTTTTACACGAACGGCTCCATGCTTGTTCAATGTTATCTTTTTGTAAGTACCCATCCTTTGTTTAAATAAACCTTTTTTGATGGTACTTTACTATTAGTATATTTTTTACTTCTGGGTACGTGTATGTCTGGCTGCAACTCTTCACCAAGGAACCCTGGATCTGATGACCGGATTTCCCATCTACCATCTCAAAGACAACCATACCAAGCCTTAAATGACCCACCAGACTGAAAAGCTGGGGTTCGTGTTGATCTGGTGAGTGGGGATACATGAGGGGGTGTTGTGCACCTGAATCTTTTGGAGTACCTGTCTTCCCGTCACTCTGGATTGAAGCGCCTGTAGTCACTTGTTTTTTGGACTTTATTTTGGCATATTATTTATATTCATTTATTTTGTGAGCACTATATTTATATATTTTTCAATAGTTATTATTAGTTGTTGTTTTGGATTTTCAAATTTCAGATTTTCGTTCCTTTGATTTTTCTAATTTTTGTTCTTCGGTATTATCGAAATTTTTCGTTTTAGGACAAATTTGTTAAATGGGTTTTCGTTAATACAAATATTTCCGGGTTAACGAATTTGACGAATTTCTTCAAAAAACGAATTCGGAACAAAACAAATTGCACATGTCTAATAGGAATTTTCAATCTAAAGGGGAGGGGCAAGTGATACAAAAGGTAATCAATGTGAGGGGGATGAGCTGAAAGGTACAGCCGTTAGGTGGAGGCAGGATAGGCTTCCCTGTAGGGTTGGGGTAGGAATGTGTTGCCCCAGGTCGTCCACTTTCATGCACCCCTAACACACACTTTGAGCAGATGTCAGCCCAGTTCTCACACCTGTGCATGTAATGAGCCTCTCCAATCCTTTGGAACTTTCTACCTCAATCTAATGAAAAAAGAAAAGTCTGGACGGCCGCACTCCAAGCTCGGTAGTCCACCTTTAACCATTTATAAACAGAGCAGGCATAAAAACACCTAAGCAGCCACAGTGGGGGAGAGAGAGGTTAACGCGTTTCACCCTAATAGTGCTTGATGAATAAGTGCTAAGAGGAGTATGAAATGCATTTAGTAGTCACAGTGGAGGAGAGAGGTTAACGCATTTCGTACTCCTTATAGCACTTAATCATTAAGCGCTAAAAGGATGAAACATGTTAACCTCTCTCCCCCTTACTGTGACTGCTTAACATGTTTCATCTTTTTAGTGCTTAATGATTAAGTGCTATAAGGAGTACGAAATGCGTTAACCTCTTTCTCCTCCACTGTGACTACTAAACGCATTTCATACTCCTCTTAGAACTTAATCATTAAGCACTATAAGGGTGAAACACGTTAACCTCTCTCTCTTCCACTGTGACTGCTTAGGTGTTTTTTATACTGTTCTGTTCATAAAATCATTAATAGGTGGGCTACAGTGCTTGCAGGCCAGCCGTCTGGACTTTTCTTCTTTCATTAGATGAGGGTAGGAAGTTCCAGAGGATTGGAGAGGCTCCGATGAAGTCCTGAATAGAGATGAGCCAAACATTCTGGGATTGGAATTGTGTGAGGTTGTTGGAATGCCAAATCCAAACCCCTTTGAAGTCAATGGGTGCTTTCAAATCAGTTTGGGCCATTTTCAAGGCAGAATATGCAGGAGGTTGGCATAGAAAAAAAAAATGTATGGGAAGCTGTGCACCAACCTAGGGGGATATGTACCAAAGTAAAAAATATTTAAAGAAATGCCGCTCAGCGAGGAGAAGTGTTGCCCGGTAGGCAAGTGGTTAAAAATCTGCATTACTGCTCTGCAGCCATGGATGCAGCTGTGGGGGGGGGGTGGGGGGTTGGCGTGGCTGCATTCAGGAGAATCAGACAAATTGTGCAAGTGGTGCTTCCCTCTGAATGTGATGGGAGATCATTCTTGCTTGCAGTTTTGGCATTTGTGTACCTTTGCAGCTTAACCACTTCAATACCGGGCACTTTCACCCCCCTTCCTGCCCAGGCCAATTTTCGGCTTTCAGCGCTCTCACACTTTGAATGACAATTGCGTGGTCATGTAACACTGTGCCCTGATGGAATTATCACACTAATAGAGCTTTCTTTTGGTGGTATTTAATCACAACTGGGTTTTTTTATTTAAAAAAAAAAAAAGACCAAAAGTTTTGGAAAAAAAAAAGAAGTTTTTCTTAGTTTCTGTAAATAAGTATTTTTTTCTCCTTCACGGATGTGCACTGCTGAGGCTGCACTGATGGCCACTGATAGGCTACACTGATGGGCATTGATAGGCGGCACTGATGGGCATTGATAGGCGGCACTGATGGGCATTGATAGGCGGCACTGAAGGGCATTGATAGGCGGCACTGATGGGCATTGATAGGCTGCACTGATGGGCACTGATAGGCTGCACTGATAGGCACTGCTGAGGCTGCACTGATGGGCACTGATAGGCTACACTGATGGGCACTGCTGAGGCTGCACTGATGGCCACTGATAGGCTACACTGATGGGAATTGATAGGCTGCACTGATGGGAATTGATAGGCTGCACTGATGGGCATTGATAGGCTGCACTGATGGGCATTGATAGGCTGCACTGATGGGCTGCACTGATGGGCTACACTGATGGGCACTGGTGAGGCGGCACTGATGGGCCTGCACTGATGGGCCTGCACTGATGGGCACTGGTGAGGCGGCACTGATGGGTACTGATGGGGCTGCACTGATGGGCACTGATGAGGCACTAATATGCCACACTGATAGGTGGCACTGGTGGACACTAATAAGTGGCACTGGTGGGCACATATGGGCAATAATAGGTGACACGGATAGGCAGCACTTATGAGCAGCACTGAGCAGGCACTGACTGGCATCACTGATGGGCACTGATTGGTCGCACTGCTGGGGCTACATTGATGATCGGTGCCCTGATTACCTGTACAGTCTCTGCTGCGAGGAAATGCCGCTGATCGGCTCTCCTCGCCTCACACTGACGGCGTGCGAGGCGAGGAGAGCCGAAAAACAACACTTCCGCGTTTACATGTGGTCGACTGTGATTGGACACAGCCAATCACACGGTTAAAGAGCCACGTCATCAGCTCTTTACCCAGATCGGGGTCGCGCCATGCCCTAGGAACACGGCGTGACAGCGATCGCTGCGCTGACACTGGATGTTTTGAAACTACATTTCCCATGATGCTCATGCACTCTGCAGTGTAGTGGAGCATCATGGGAAATGTAGTTCCAAAACATCTGGGGTGCCAAGGTTCACCATCACTGGCCTATGACATTGTCTGGAACAAGAGGGGATCCCGCCCACCGCCATTTTACTATATGGTGGGATGTGAATGGGGTAAATGGTATCCCCGCGCCACACAATAAATTAAACGTATACTACTGCCTATACTATAAAGGTAATATCAGAACCCTAGTATAAATATAAGATAAAAGATGCGCTGCAATCAATGAAACAATACAACAAAATTGTGCAAGTGTGCAATATAAAGTGACCGAGTGCAAAAGTATCAAATACGCATACAGTAGATAGAGGCGATTCCTGTAACAAAAAAAACAAATGATGTCCCCAATTGTTGATAGATAGCTAATGTATACAGTGAGGAGAGATATCATATACTGTCCTTTTTCCTCAAGTGAAAGCAATAATGATTTCAAGCATTACAGAAAAGTCCATGTAAATACTGTCTATGTGTATATATATATATATATATATATATAGATATAGATATAGATATAGATATATATATATATATACGGAATCTTCTTTACATAAAATATAAACGAGTAAACTAAAGTGCTAGTATATGCGTGATAGTCTTTTGTATAAAGTGCGGGATAGATAGTGACTTTTTATCTTCAGTGCAAAAAATCCTATAAAGTGCTGGTGACCACTCTCTTGGATGGAGTGAGAATAACTGGTGACTTCCTGTCTTCAGTGAAATGTGATGTATGGTTGTCCCCTTACCTTACTGCTGTAAGGTAACAGCATATAAGTATGTCTTTGTGGGTGACCAATATGTTCCCTGTGGATTTGGATGTCTGGCAGCCTCCCAGTCTGGCGTTTCGGGATCTGCTGATATGTATCTGTGTCTGCAATCAGAGTTTGCCAAGCGTGGCTATACCAGTAAGCCTTGTTAGTGGGCGTGGGGAGATGTAAAGGGAAGAACAGGAGGAATGCTCGATGCAATGGCATCCCTAGGAGGGTGCAGAGGGGGCCCTGACCCCCCCCCCCAACATTATGCTGTGCCCCACCATGTGCCTCCCTGTCACAGAACGTCCCACACTCCACTTAAGTGCTTCCGTCAGTATCCCACTTCTTCCCAGTCTGGCCTCAGATATCAGATATTCCAAATGCTCCCAACAACAAAACAAGGCAACACTTGTTTCACTGCTAACATGGACTATTTCTATTAGAACCAGAATACAGTCTTATATACAGTAGAAGAGGAGGTTCCCCCCTCCTGCTCATATTACTATTAACAATACACCTGTAACCTAATTACCTAATTAACATGAGCTAGTTTACTAAATCATTTACCCAGACCAGATGACTCAGAGACATGACCTGTAGGACACAGACTTGTGGTCACCGAGCTTCACACAGTAGTATAAACACAATAGCAGGAGCTAATTACAATTAACAATACAAACAACAATCTCCCCCCTTCTCAGCCTAGTCATCAACAAATATAGTAGGAGTAGACTGTTCATCTCCTAGCCAGTCCTGGAGGCCAATGTGATCAGCTCACACAATTAACATTTGAGTTCAGAATCAAACAAACCAATAATAGTCTCCACATACATCCTGGGAGATATTGTGGACAAATATTACTGTTCCATTTTAAGTAGTCCAAGATATATTTTCTCACTAACCCTGTGCCAGGATGGCACAGGATGACTTAGACATAAGAGGTATATGGGGAGCTAAAACAAGGGCATCCCCTACTTTCCAAGGGATTCTGAGTTCTACGGGCCCTCTCGTCACACCCTCCAATTAAATTTTTTTTTTTTTACAAAAAGGCAATGTCTTTTTGTTTGCATTCGTAGTGGATGCGCCACATCTTACTCGGGCCGCCGCTGGAGTAAAACAGTCTCTATTGAGAGGGAGAGCGTCCCCAGTCAGCTCCTGCGGGTGATTCCTCCCCCCTCCCTCTGCTCGCTGACACTGCATAATGCGAGCGCTCACACAACCACGACCGCCCGATCTGCTCCTCCCCCTGCATCCTCATTGGCAGGGAGAAGAGCAAGTTGCAGGAAGGACTCCACCAGGACTCTCAGTTACTGTAAAAACAGACTGATTTCTCCCATCCTTAGGACAGGAGAACCAGCCTGTAAATTCCAAGAGATGCCAGACCAGAGCTGTCAATAGCAGGGGCAGGACAGCAAGAGGAGGCTGAGGAACCCCACAGTGGCAGAACACCAGGGCCCGGAGGCAAGACAACCTTTGCAACCCTGATAGTTCCCCACTGCTTTGGACCCTTATATTTTCTTGGTATGCTGGTGACATATATCTCTTGTTTTCTGCCACCCTGGGGGCCCCAATACAGTAGGAAGGGAGCTCACTGCAGAACATGTGAAAGGGCCCGTTGTGGGATCGTAGTAAAGGGTCCCAGGATATATATATATTTTGCATTGTAATTGTATAGTTGCCCCCCTACTTTTGTCCCTGTCCCCCCATGTGCCCCCTCTAAATATGAAAGCTGGAGACGCCACTGGCTCGATGGTGTAGTATTTTAAAAGATTTATTGAAAAACTGCAAAAATAAAACAAGGTACTCACATTTAAAGTATAAGTCGAGAGTATAAGCCGACTTTATCAGCACATTTTTTTGTGCTGAAAATGCCCCCCTCGGCTTCAAAATCGGTTCAGAAAATGTCAAGCACTTTTCTGCAGCAGAGAATGACATTTTCTGAACCGATTATAGGGCCCCGTATCTTGGGGCTACTTCATGCTAGAAACCCCAAATTTGGTGTGCAAACCCAGTGGAACTAGCTCTACAACATATCCAAAGCTGGGGTTCCTAGCACCAGGTGGCCCCAAGATACAGGGCCCCAAATTCAGTTCGGAAAATGTCATTCTCTGCCGCAAAAAAGTGCTTGACATTTTCTGAACCGAATTTGGGGCTTGGTATCTTGGGGCTACTTGGTGCTAGGAACCCCAGCTTTGGATATGTTGTAGTGCTAGGTTCCTAGCACCAAGTGGCACCAAGATACGGGGCCCTAAAGTCGGCCAACTGTGTCCATCTGCAGCAATGTCATTTTGGGACCCTTTGGGTCCAGAGACCCCAAATTTTGGCTGCAGCTAGGGGGCATCGAGGAACCCTTAACTACCGAGTTTGAAGCTCGGGGACCTACAGTATGGCGGTAAATGGGCACAGTGAGGCATGCAAATTGTCATTGTTGACCCTCTTTTCCCAGTTTTTTGTGGTAAAATTAGGTGCCTCGGCTTATATTCCAGTCGGCTTATACACTAATATATACGGTATGTGGAAAAGACAAAACAAAAACGAGCAGCAAGCTCACCAACATCACTTCCGGTGCCTAACGTCCCAACGCGTGTTCGTCACAGTCGTGACTTCATCAGGGGATAACTGTTGGCACTGGAAGTGTCCTTTTTATATGTGCATGTAATTTCATATGTTCGGTGGCCATTTTCCCATAGCTAGAGTCACCAGAAATAGCCATTTTCTTATAGATATCTGGCCATAATAAGTAATCAGCCTAGAACATAAGTTAATGGGGTGCAGTTGGAGGGGGGGGGGGCAGTATAAATGTGTATTTCAGCCTTGTGTTTTTTATAACTATAAGTGTAAAGTAAGCTTTTGGGGTTTACATTCTGACTCTCTATGGAGCCTATGTGGGTGGAGCTGGATACTCAACTGAGACTGCACATCACAGATTTCCTCACCACCACCTTCCCATCAATCAATGGGAAAGAAGCCATGTCATCAGAACTAAGATAAAAATTCCTCAATGTACTGTATGGATAGGTATTAGAGTGTGAGCTCCTCAGGGGAAGAATTGGAAGGTCTTTGTATTTTGGTGAGAACTATACAAATACGGGAAGTGAAATTCATTCATAGATAAATATTTCTCATTGTGAAATGTTTGTAAATGATTTCTGGATCCAGGACTGACTTCTTCCTTTTTTTTTCTGTTTGTTTTTTTATGGGAAAGAAGCCATGTCATCAGAACTAAGATAAAAATTCCTCAATGTACTGTATGGATAGGTATTAGAGTGTGAGCTCCTCAGGGGAAGAATTGGAAGGTCTTTGTATTTTGGTGAGAACTATACAAATACGGGAAGTGAAATTCATTCATAGATAAATATTTCTCATTGTGAAATGTTTGTAAATGATTTCTGGATCCAGGACTGACTTCTTCCTTTTTTTTTCTGTTTGTTTTTTTATTTTTTTACAGCACAAGAGGTAAACGTGGTAAGTAGAGTACATATGCATATCTCCTGTGTATATGTGTGTGTGTGTGTGTTTTTTTTAATTATCTATCTATCTATCTATCTATCTATCTATCTATCTATCTATCTATCTATCTATCTATCTATCTATCTATCTATCTATCTATCTATCTATCTATCTATCTATCTATCTATCCATCTATCTATCCATATACAGATACAGTGGGGACAGAAAGTATTCAGACCCCCTTAGATTTATTAAAAAAGAAAAACCTGAAATATCACATGGTCCTAAGTATTCAGACCCTTTGCTCAGTATTTAGTAGAAGCACCCATTTGATCTAATACAGCCATGAGTCTTTTTGGGAAAGATGCAACAAGTTTTTCACACCTGGATTTGGGGATCCTCTGCCATTCCTCCTTGCAGATCCTATCTAGCTCTGTCAGGTTGGATGGTAAACGTTGGTGGACGGCCATTTTTAGGTCTCTCCAGAGATGCTCAATTGGGTTTAAGTCAGGGCTCTGGCTGGGCCATTCAAGAACAGTCACGGAGTTGTTGTGAAGCCACTCCTTCGTTATTTTAGCTGTGTGCTTAGGGTCATTGTCTTGTTGGAAGGTAAACTTTCGGCCCAGTCTGAGGTCCTGAGCACTCTGGAGAAGGTTTTCGTCCAGGATATCCCTGTACTTGGCCTCATTCATCTTTCCCTCGATGGCAACCAGTCGTCCTGTCCCTGCAGCTAAAAAACACCCCCACAGCATGATGCTGCCACCACCATGCTTCACTGATGGGACTGTATTGGACGGGTGTTGAGCAGTGCCTGGTTTTCTCCACACATACCACATAGAATTAAGTTCTATCTTGGTCTCATCAGACCAGAGAATCTTATTTCTCACCATCTTGGAGTCCTTCAGGTGTTTTTTTAGCAAACTCCATGCGGGCTTTCATGTGTCTTGCACTGAGGAGAGGTTTCCGTCAAGCCACTCTGCCATAAAGCCCCGACTGGTGGAGGGCTGCAGTGATGGTTGACTTTCTACAACTTTCTCCCATCTACCAACTGCATCTCTGGAGCTCAGCCACAGTGATCTTTGGGTTCTTCTTTACCTCTCTCACCAAGGCTCTTCTCCCCCGATAGCTCAGTTTGGCCGGATGGCCAGCTCTAGGAAGGGTTCTGGTCATCCCAAACATCTTCCATTCAAGGATTATGGAGGCCACTGTGCTCTTAGGAACCTTAAGTGCAGCAAAAATTTTTTTGTAACCTTGGCCAGATCTGTGCCTTGCCACAATTCTGTCTCTGAGTTCTTCAGGCAGTTCCTTTGACCTCATGATTCTCATTTTCTCTGACATGCACTGTGAACTGTAAGGTCTTTTATATAGACAGGTATGTGGCTTTTCTAATAAAGTCCAATCAGTATAATCAAACACAGCTGGACTCAAATGAAGGTGTAGAACCATCTCAAGGATGATCAGAAGAAATCGACAGCACCTGAGTTATATATATGAATGTCACAGCAAAGGGTCTGAATACTTAGGACCATGTGATATTTCAGTTTTTCTTTTTTAATAAATCTGCAAAAATGTCAACAATTCTGTGTTTTTCTGTCAATATGGGGTGCTGTGTGTACAATATGGGGTGCTGTGTGTACATTAATGAGGAAAAAAAATTAACGTAAATGATTTTAGCAAATGGCTGCAATATAACAAAGAGTGAAAAATTTAAGGGAGTCTGAATACTTTCTGTCCCCACTGTGTGTATATATATATATATATATAATCTGTACTGATAAGTTTACATACCCTGGCAGAATTTTATGATTTCTTGAATGATAACACAAACTTTTCTTTCACTCATGGTTAGTGTTTGGCTAAAGCCATTTATTATCAATCATCTGTGTTTGCTCTTATGACAACAGAAGCTACCCAAATGACCCTGATCAAAAGTTTACATACCCCAGTACTTAATTCCGTGTATTGCCCCCTTTAATGTCAATGACAGCTTGAAGTCTTTTGTGGTATTTGTGGATGAGGCTCTTTATCTTCTCAGATGGTAAAGCTGCCCATAACTCTTGGTAAAAAGCCTCCACTTCCTGTAAATTCTTGGGCTGTCTTGCATGAACGGCACGTTTGAGATCTCCCCAGAGGGGCTCAATGATATTGAGGTCAGGAGACTGAGATGGCCACTCCAGAACCTTCACTTTATTCTGCTGTAGCCAATGACAGCTGGATTTGGCCTTGTGTTTTGGATCATTGTCATGTTGGAATGTCCAAGTACGTCCCATGTGCAGCTTCCTGGCTGATGAATGCAAATGTTCCTCCAGTATTTTTTGATAACGTACTGCATTCATCTTGCCAACAATTTCGACTACATTTTTCTGTGCCTTTTTGTAGCTCACACATCCCTAAAACATCAGCAATCCACCTCTGTACCTTTCATCATAGGCCTTGTTGACTCCTCTCCAAATGTAGCGTTTATGGTCGTGGCCAAAAAGCTAAATTTTGGTCTCATCACTCCAAATTACTTTGTGCCGGAAGGTTTGAGACTTGTCTCTGTGCTGTTTGACGTATTGTATGTATGTATGTATGTACAGTATCTCACATAAGTGAGTACACCCCTCACATTTTTGTAAATAGTTTATTATATCTTTGGCTGTGTGTTGAGTTATTTTGAGGGGACAGCAAATTTACACTGTTATACAAGCTGTACACTCACTACTTTACATTGTAGACAAGTGTCATTTCTTCAGTGTTGTCACATGAAAAGATAGAAGAAAAGAATAAAAATGTGAGGTATGTGTGTGTGAATATATATAAGTGATGTGAAAAAGTATTTGCCCCCCTCCCTTTTTTTTTTGTCACACTTTAAATTATTCAGATCATCAAACAAATTGTAATATACAAAATGCAATTTTTAAATGATGATTTCATTCATTGGGGGGAAGGCTGTCCAAACCTGCCTGGCTCTTTGTGAAAAAGTAACCCCCCCCACCCTTGGTGCCAGACCTGTTGAGTCAAGAAATCATTTAAAGCAGAGCTCCACCCAAAAGAGAAAGCTCCGCTCGTCTACCTCCCCCCTCCTCCGCTGCCACATTTGGCACCTTTTGGGGGGGAGCAGGTACCTGATTTTGACAGGAACTGTACTCCCACTTCTGACTGAGTTTACCTCTTTTCCCCACAGCTGGGCCATTCACAGAGGGCAGCGCGCTGTAAGGAACCAGCTGTAAAGGCACAAGACTTCACTGCCAGTTTCCCTTAGTGGATATGGCGGTGGTAGCAACAGGGCTGTTTTTTCACCTAGGGGGGTGGCGCATGAGAGAAAGCCCTCCCACCGTTCTTCCCAATTCCCAGGCCCCTGCGTCCGGCCCCGCACATATGCAGTCCACGGCGGCTGGCTTGCTGTAGCAGTGCCGCTGTGTATAGGCGTGCTTGGCAGAGTTTGGGGGGGCGCATGGCTCACGCCCCCATAAGCGGCCAATGACTGGTGGAGCCTTATGCTCCGCCTACCCTCCTCGGCACCTCGGGGGGAGGAGAGAGAGAGAGAGACCCCAGGACAGCAGCAGGTACAATTTATTGAATAAATTATATCAGTTTGATTTGAGGGCACAGTGGCTGCAATTGATGGGCACAGTGGCTGCGTTTGGCACTGTGGCTACAATTGATGGGCACAGTGGCTGCGTTAGGCACAGTGGCTGCATTTGATGGACACAGTGGCTACAATTGATGGGCACAGTGGCTGTGTTTGATGGGCACAGTGGAGGGCACAGTGGCTGCGTTTGATGGGCACAGTGGCTGCGTTTGATGGGCACAGTGGCTGCGTTTGATGGTACAGTGGCTACAATTGATGGGTACAGTGGCTGCGTTTGATGGTACAGTGGCTACAATTGATGGGTACAGTGGCTGAGTTTGATAGCACAGTGGCTGAGTTTGATAGCACAGTGGCTACAATTGATGGGCACAGTGACTGAGTTTGATGGTACAGTGGCTACAATTGATGGGTACAGTGGCTGAGTTTGATAGCACAGTGGCTGAGTTTGATAGCACAGTGGCTACAATTGATGGGCACAGTGACGCTGCAATTTATGTCCTATTTTGTGAATTTTTTCGTTTGTTTGCGCCCCCCAAAAAATTTTGAGCACCAGCCACCACTGGCATGTGCAAAGTGTTCCATGCATGCTAACATCAATGCAAACCCATTAAACTGTCCACATTTAGTGAAAGTGCATTAATATGCAGATCATGATATTGCAATAAAGTGCTCCATCAATGAAATCAATGCAAACTCATTAAGAGTTCTGCGACTTAAGACTGTAGCTGCTGATTTTTAATATTAGGACACTTACCTGTCCAGGGATCCCGCAATGTCGACACCTCAGCCGATTTTTGGATTGGCTCTTGGGTTTTGCCACCATCATTCATGGTAAGGGAAAGCGGTCGGTTCCCTACTGCACATGTGCGAAGCGCGTTGCACTTTCTGAATGGCCCAGTGAAGAAAGGAGGAGGGAGGCCGAACTTCAGAGGGGCAGCGCAGTCTCCCGGGAGTGGGGAAGGGTGCCTCTCAAAAACAGGTACCCATTCCCTCCTCCCCCCTGAAAGGTGCCAAGTGAGCCTAAAGAGGAAGGGGTGTGGTTTACAGATGATAGGGTGGGTCTTAATCAGGAAGGGTTGTGTCCTCGGCAGGAAGGGGTGGGCAATATTTAAATTAGGGGGGTGCATGTGTTTAGTCAGGCCTAGGGCAGCACAAAACCTAAATACACCACTGGGTAGCACCCGATAATCGATTGAAAATTCAGCTCGGATGAAGACACTGCTGGATTCCTGGACAGGCAAGTGTCCTAATATAAAAGTCAGCAGCTACAGTATTTGTAGCTGCTGGTTTTTTTTTTTTACTTTTTCTGAAGGAGCCTGGAACTTCTCTTAAAAAAAAAAATAAATAAAAGCCTGTCTGAAAAAGTGAAGCACGCCAAAAGATCTCAAAAAGCAACTCCTCATGTCGCCATCTAAAGAAATTTTATGTATAGAAGAGAAACAAAGTAATTGACGTGTATTAGTCTGGAAAGGGTTACAAAGCCATTTCTAAAGCCTTTTTTAGATTTTAGGACAGCAGTCTGTCAACAGACAATCCCCGGCCAACAATCGTGCCATGTGAACGAGGCTTAAGACTTTGGGTCTCCAGCGAACTATGGTGAAGAGCCATTATCTACAAATGGAGAAAACGTGGAACAGTGGTGAACCTTCCCAGGAACGACAGGCCTACCAAAATTACTCAAAGAGCACAACGACAACTCATCCAGGAGGTCATAAAAGAACCCAGAACAACATCTAAAGACCTGCAGGCCTCACTTGCCTCAGGTAAGATCAGTTTTCATGATTCAACAATAAAAAAAGAGGAGACTGGGCAAAAATGGCCTCCATGGGAGAGTTCCAAGGCCAAAGCCACTGCTGACAAAAAAGAACACAAATCTCACATTTACCAAAAAACATCTTGATTATCCCCAAGACTTTTGGGCAAATATTCTGTGGACTGATGAGACAAAAGTTGAACTTTTTGGAAGGTTTGCATCTGGGGTAAAACAAACACAGCATTTCATAAAAAGAACATCATACCAACAGTCAGACATGGTGGTGGTAGGAGGATGGTTTGGGGCTGGACGACTCGGAACCATGAGTTCTGCACTCTACCAGAAAACCCTGAAGGAAAAGGTCCGGCCATCAGTTCCTGACCCCAAGCTCAAGCGCACTTGGGTTATGCAGCAGGACAATGATCCCAAACACACCAGCAAGTCCATCTCTGACCTGTGAATGACTCAAAAAAAACCCCTGAATTCAGGTTTTGGAGTGGCCATATCAAAGTCCGTACTTGAATCTGTGGCATGACCTTAAATTGGCTGTTCATGCTGGGAAACCCTCCAATGTGGCTGAAAACAATTCTGCAAAGAAGAGTGCGCCAAAATTCCTCTACAGCAATGTGAAAGACTCATTGCCAGTTATCGCAAATGCTTGATTGCAGTTGTTGCCACCAAGGGAGGCACAACCAGTTATTGGGGGCAATTACTTTTTCACATAGGGCCAGGCAGGTTTGGACAGCTTTTTTCCCTTGAAAAATGAAATCTGTATTTTAAAATTGCATTTTGTATTTACTCGGGTTATCTTTGTGCAATATTAACATTTGTTTGATGATCTGAATTATTTAAGTGTAACAAATATGCAAAAAATAAATAAAATCAGGAAGGGTGAAGGTGAAAAAGCACAGGTGTGGTTTTTTTACACTATAAGCAATGGACAAAAAACAGCAAAACAAAAAGAAACATGAAAATAAATCCTTGCCAACTTGGCCACTAAATACACACACAGATTCCCTGGCCATCAGCGAGGTGCAGCCTTAGGTGCTGGGGGCAGCACCTATCTCCCTGTTTAAAGATGCTTGCCACACAGGCCTCGTCCCACCGCACAGGCAGGTATCACTCTCCCCAGTCTAAACAGGCACAAAACCAGGTTCCAGGATGGCGCAACTCCCTAAGCATGCTGGGAGTTTTTGTAGAGGCCTTAATGAGCCAACTTAATTCAGCTGGGCTCATTACCTCTACCCCTGCAGGACTCAAAATCTGCATAGAGCCTTAATCTAGGACACACATCTGTCATCCTGGATGCAACTAGGCGATTTTACCTGCCTGCTGTCACAATATATATACACCTTGCTAGTACTGGGTTGAACACACTTTATTAGGTCCCCCTTGCTAGTACTGGGTTGGACCCCCTTTAATAGGTACACCTTGCTAGTACCAGGTTGGACCCCCTTTATTAGGTCCTCCTTGCTAGTACCAGGTTGGACCCCCTTTATTAGGTCCTCCTTGCTAGTACCAGGTTGGACCCCCTTTTTCCTTCATTCTTGGTGGCATAGATCCAACAAGGTGTTGGAAATGTTCCTCAGAGATTTTGCTCCATAGTGACATGATAACATCACACAGTTGCTGCAGATGTGTCGACTGCACATCCATGATGTGAATCTTGCATTCCACCACATCCCAAAGGTGCTCTATTGGATGAGATGTGGTGAGTGTGGAGGCCATTGGAGTACAGGGACCTCATTGTCCAGTGGTGAGATGATTGGAGCTTTGTGACCTGGTGCATTATCCTCCTGGAAGGAGCCATCAGAAGATGGGGACACTGTAGTCATAAAGGGATGGACATGGTCAGCAACAGTACTCAGGTAGGCCGTGGTGTTTAAACCATGCACAATGGGTACTAAAAGTGAGCCAAGAAAAGATCTCCCACACCATTACACCCCCACCACCAGCCTGAATATTGATACAAGGCAGGATGGATATTTTCTCTTTTTCCCACCATTCTCTGTAAACCCGAGAGATGGTTGTGTGTGAAAATCCCAGAAATCCTCAGACCAGCCTGTCTGACACCAACAACCGTTCCACATTCAAAGTCACTTAAATCCCCTTTCTTCCCCATTCTGATACTCGGTTTGAAGGCGTCCTCACCATGTCTAGATGTCTATATGCATTGAGTTGCGGCAATGTATTTGGCTGGTTAGCAATTTGTGTTACTAAGCAATTGAACAGGTGTGTGTAAGTATGTATGTGTATATATGTAAGTGTGTGTGTATGTGTGTATATATGTAGGTGTGTGTATATATGTAGGTGTGTGTATGTGTATATATGTAGGTGTGTGTATGTGTATATATATGTAGGTGTGTGTGTATATATGTAGGTGTGTGTATATATGTAGGTGTGTGTATGTGTATATATGTAGGTGTGTATGTGTATATATGTAGGTGTCTGTATATATGTAGGTGTGTGTATGTGTATATATGTAGGTATATGTATGTGTATATATGTGTATATATGTAGGTGTGTGTATATGTATTTGCAGCAAAGTGGCTAAGTGATTAGCTCTTCCACCTAGCAGTCCTAGGGTTGTCGATTTGAATCCCAACCATGACACTACCTGCCTGGAGTTTGTGTGTTCTCCCTGTGCCTGTGTGGGTTTCCTCCGGGTACTTTGGTTTCTTTCCACACTCCAAAGACCCTTCCTGCCCAGGTGTCACAGGAAATGAGGAAAAATCTCCCCAGTGTGATCAGAGACATAAAAAAAAAAAAACTCTTTGAAAATATGTATACCTTCCCCACTCTTTTTGTAGATGAGCACCCTAGTTCCTAAACTCTGATATTATTTCCATTTTATATCATTGTGTTTATATTTACCATCCCATACCTGACATATGAATAGCGTAGGAGGAAGAGAGGGGTGGAGGGGGAGTTATTCAGCTGTTTGTGTACTTTGAGCTTCATATTTTTCATCCATTTTCTCACTGTGTCTTGTTTTTGGTTTGCAGTATCTTGTACTCTCGATTGGTTTCGTGATAACAGTAGTTGTTATCATCATAATTGTCACCTTTGAGGAAGAGAAATGAAGTTTTTGAACCCCCGGACTTGTCACGGAGACGTCTCCTCTTGAAGACCACAGGCCATCTTTAGAGTCAAACTTAGATTCCTCAAGAGGACCTGCAGGAACGTTCCGAATATTTCCTACTCCACTATTATAGTTTTAGAAAAGAAGAAAACCTTCAAGTACTCACCTTGCTGGAGGAGACCCTGTGAGAACTTCTGAAAATGACAAACCAAGACATGGGTCAGGTTCAAGCAGAACTCTGGAGAAACATCTGAAATCTCAGCTGAAATCTCTCCTGGACTGAAACGGCTTATTCTGATATCCCTGCACCCTATTGAGCATCTAACAATGTGCATTAGAAGCAGCAGCAAGCTAGATAGAGCCCCACCTCATTTCCTGGCTGAAGAATGTCCAATAGGGATGAGCTTCGAGTTTGAGTCGAACTCATGTTCTACTCGAACATTGGCTGTTCGCAAGTTCGCCGAACAGCGAACAATTTGGGGTGTTCGCGGCAAATTCGAATGCCGCGGAACACCCTTTAAAAGTCTATGGGAGAAATCAAAAGTGCTAATTTTAAAGGCTTATATGCATGGTATTGTCATAAAAAGTGTTTGGGGACCCGGGTCCTGCCCCAGGGGACATGGATCAATGCAAAAAAAAGTTTTAAAAACGGACGTTTTTTCAGGAACAGTGATTTTATTAATGCTTAAAGTCAAACAATAAAAGTGTAATATCCCTTTAAATTTCGTACCTGGGGGGTGTCTATAGTATGCCTGTAAAGGGGCGCATGTTTCCTGTGTTTAGAACAGTCTGACAGCAAAATGACATTTTGAAGGAAAAAACTCATTTAAAACTACCCGCGGCTATTGCATTGCCGACAATACACATAGAAGTTCATTGATAAAAACGGCATGGGAATTCCCCACAGGGCAACCCCGAACCAAAAAAAATGATGTGGGGGTCCCCCTAAATTCCATACAAGGCCCTTCAGGTCTGGTATGGATATTAAGGGGAACCCCAGCCAAAATGTAAAAAAAAAATTGACATGGGGTTCCCCCTAAATTCCATACCAGACCCTTCAGGTCTGGTATGGATTTTAAGGGGAACCCCGCGCCAAAAAAAAAAAAAAAACGGCGTGGGGTCCCCCTAAAAATCCATACCAGACCCTTATCCGAGCACGCAACCTGGCAGGCCGCAGGAAAAGAGGGGGGGACGAGAGTGCGCCCCCCCCTCCTGAACCGTACCAGGCCACATGCCCTCAACATTGGGAGGGTGCTTTGGGGTAGCCCCCCAAAACACCTTGTCCCCATGTTGATGAAGACAAGGGCCTCATCCCCACAACCCTGGCCGGTGGTTGTGGGGGTCTGCGGGCGGGGGGCTTATCGGAATCTGGAAGCCCCCTTTAACAAGGGGACCCCCAGATCCCGGCCCCCCCCCTGTGTGAAATGGTAAGGGGGTACTTACCCCTACCATTTCACTAAAAAACTGTCAAAAATGTTAAAAATGACAAGAGACAGTTTTTGACAATTCCTTTATTTAAATGCTTCTTCTTTCTTCCTTCATCTTCTTCTTCTTCTGGTTCTTCTGGCTCTTCTGGTTCTTCCTCCGGCGTTCTCGTCCAGCATCTTCTCCGCGGCGTCTTCTATCTTCTTCTCCTCGGGCCGCTCCGCACCCATGGCATGGGGGGGAGCCCGCCCCCCTCTGACGCACGGTGACTTGAGGGACTTCCCTGTGACGTCACGGGGAATGCCACAGGGAAGTCCCGTCATGTCACCGTGCGTCAGAGGGGGGCGGGGTCACCGGGTGGCCCCGCCCCCCGTTATTTAAGAACCGTCAGACGAAGAGACGCCGTCACACAGCGGGAGCCTCCCTCCATGCCACAGCATGGCTGCGGAGCGGCCCGGAGAAGACATGAAGAAGAGAAGAAGGAAGAAGAGAAGAAGAAGAAGAAGAAGAAGAAGATGAAGAAGAAGATGAAGAAGAGAAGAAGATGAAGAGAAGAGCGGGAGCCTCCCCCCCCCATGCCATGGGTGCGGAGCGGCCCGAGGAGAAGAAGATAGAAGACGCCGCGGAGAAGATGCTGGACGAGAACGCCGGAGGAAGAACCAGAAGAGCCAGAAGAACCAGAAGAAGAAGAAGATGAAGGAAGAAAGAAGAAGCATTTAAATAAAGGAATTGTCAAAAACTGTCTCTTGTCATTTTTAACATTTTTGACAGTTTTTTAGTGAAATGGTAGGGGTAAGTACCCCCTTACCATTTCACACAGGGGGGGGGCGGGATCTGGGGGTCCCCTTGTTAAAGGGGGCTTCCAGATTCCGATAAGCCCCCCGCCCGCAGACCCCCACAACCACCGGCCAGGGTTGTGGGGATGAGGCCCTTGTCTTCATCAACATGGGGACAAGGTGTTTTGGGGGGCTACCCCAAAGCACCCTCCCAATGTTGAGGGCATGTGGCCTGGTACGGTTCAGGAGGGGGGGGGCCGCACCCTCGTCCCCCCCTCTTTTCCTGCGGCCTGCCAGGTTGCGTGCTCGCATAAGGGTCTGGTATGGATTTTTAGGGGGACCCCACGCCGTTTTTTTTTTTTTTTGGCGCAGGGTTCCCCTTAAAATCCATACCAGACCTGAAGGGTCTGGTATGGAATTTAGGGGGAAACCCACGTCATTTTTTTTTTTTAAATTTTGGTTTGGGGTTCCCCTTAATATCCATACCAGACCTGAAGGGCCTTGTATGGAATTTAGGGGGACTCCCACATCATTTTTTTTTTTTTAATTTTGGTTCGGGGTTGCCCTGTGGGGAATTCCCATGCCGTTTTTATCAATGAACTTCTATGTGTATTGTCGGCAATGCAATAGCCGCGGTAGTTTTAAATGTGTTTTTTCCTTCAAAATGTCACTTTGCTGTCAGACTGTTCTAAACACGGGAAACATGCGCCCCTTTACAGGCATACTATAGACACCCCCCAGGTATGAAATTTAAAGGGATATTACACTTTTATTGTTTGACTTTAAGCATTATTAAAATCACTGCTCCTGAAAAAACGGCCGTTTTTAAAACTTTTTTTTGCATTGATTCATGTCCCCTGGGGGAGGACCCGGGTCCCCAAACACTTTTATTGACAATAACTTGCATATTAGCCTTTAAAATTAGCACTTTTGATTATTCATGTTCGTGTCCCATAGACTTTAACGGCGTTCGCGTGTTCGAACAAATTTTTTTCCTGTTCGCATGTTCTGGTGCGAACCGAACAGGGGGGTGTTCGGCTCATCCCTAATGTCCAACATCGTCCAGCTCTTTCCTGCCCAGCCTGACTGTCCCTGGCCCTGCACCTTTCATTTATTGGACTTCAGTTCTTTCAATCATGGCGTCTCAGCATCACATGTGGGCATAACCTAGAGATGAACAATGATGATGTCATACAATTAAAAAGGAAAGGCTTTATTTAAAAATGTCATGAGCATGTTAATTAAGGGGGAGGGAGGAGACGGGGAAGGAAACTATCAGCAGATTAAATGTCATTTTTAAATAAATGCATATTTTCATATGTCTCAGATTCAATACACCTTTATGCTCCCTTGTGGTACTTTCTACCTACAGAGTCAACCTGCAGTGTCTGTGAGGTCTTCTTTGTAGCTCTCTGTCTTGTGATCCAGCTACCCTGTAAGCCAGTGGCGGCTGGTGGGCTTTTCTTCTGGGGGGGGGGCAGGATAAACAACCAGCACTACCCCCCCCCCCTCTGGGCGGTGTTGCACTCAATCACCAAGGGGACCCCAGGAACTCTATGAACGTGAGTGGGGGGGGGGGACTCTGGTTTCCAGAGACCACCTTCCGCAGAAAGAATACACAAAGGTAAGGAGGTGAGTTACTGAAATAAGGAGGAAACCTTTATATCAGTGCCCCTTTACATTATTGTATTCACTCCCCCTTACATCAGTGACCCCCCCCCCCCCTCAGACTGCCCTGGTGCCGCTGTCACTGACCTCCTCTCAGGTACACCATGCAGGGCTCAGTTACACCATGCAGGGCTCAGTTAGATGGCTCCAGGTTGGTGGCTCTAGTTTTATCCTTTAGTCTCCTCTCCACAGTCCACTCCACACACATCTGACTTCTCCCATGATCCCCATACCGGCGGCACTCCCACACTTGACTCCTCTTCAGCCTCCCCCCAGAGACTGCAGACATGATATAAGACAAGAGATGGTCAGAGGTTGCGGACATGGTACAAGAGATGTTTAGAGACTGAGGACATGATACAAGAGATGGTTATAGACTGAGGACATGATACAAGAGATGGTTAGAGACTGAGGACATGATACAAGAGATGGTTAGAGACTGAGGACATGATACAAGAGATAGTCAGAGACTGCAGACATGGTACAAGAGATCAATGCAGCCTTACCAGTGCCCATAAAATGCAGCCTCACTGTGCCCATCAATGCAGCCTCGCTGTGTCCATCATTGCAGCGTCACTGTGCCCATCAAATGCAGCTTTACAGTGCCCATCAAATGCAGCCTCAATGTGCCCATGAATGCACTCTCACTGTGCCCATGAATGCACTCTCACTGTGCCCATCAATGCAGACTCTCTGTGCCCATCATTGCAGCCTCTTTGTTCCCCATAATGCAGCCTCTCTGTGCCCCTAATGCAGTCTTGCTCTGCCCATGAATGCAGCCTCCCTGTGTCCTATTAAAGCAGCCTCACTGTGCTCACCAATGCAGTCTCACTGTGCCCACCAATGCAGCCTTTCTGTGCCCACCAATGCAGCCTCACTGTCCCCATCAATGCAGCCTCTCTGTGGCCATGAATGCAGCCTCGCTGTGCCCATGACTGCAGCCTCGCTGCATCCATGAATGCAGCCTCACTGTGCCCTATGAATACAGCCTCTCAGTGCCCACCAATGCAGCCTCACTGTACCCATCAATGCAGATTTACAGTGCCCATGAATGCAGCCTCACTCTGTCCATGAATGCAGTCTCACTGCGCCCATCAATGCAGCCTCTCTGAGGCCATCATTGCAGCCTCACTGTGCCCATCAATGCAGCCTCACTGTGCCCCTTAATGCAGCCTCTCTGTGTCTATCATTGCAGCCTCACTGTGCCCATGAATGCACCCTTTCTGTGCCCACCAATGCAGCCTCACCATTTTCTGGATCACACACACAGCGACCATCTCCCGCTGTGTGTCGCAGAGCTGGGTCTGTGTGTGTTAGACGGCGCTAACAAGGTCCCACCCCCTAGAGGGGCTTGTGTGATAGATGGAACAGTGATTCAATCTATTGCGCGAGACAGCCTAGGGGGGCGGGACCTTGTTACAGTGCCGCAGTACACACACAGACCCAGCTCCACAACACACAAGAGGAGGAGGAGGGAGGGAGGGGAGCGCTGCAGCCACAGCTCAAAGCCACTTGGGGAAGGCGGCCTACTGGGTCATTTACCGATATCCTGGTAGGTCAGTCCGGCCCTGCGTGCACTTACCCCATCCAAGTTGCGGGCAGTCAGCGCTCCTATGGGCGGCGGCTTCTATCGCGCCTCCTCGTCCTCTGCATCATGGCGGCTTCTGCCATGCGTCTCCTCCCTTCTCCTCCTAGGCATCCAATAGGACCGCATGTCCTTTTAGCCAATCGGATGGCAGGTCTCCCGCTTCCTGATTGGCTGTGAGGAGGATCAGTGTGGCAATATTTATTCGCTATTGTCACACAACTGGGTGAGCTCGGGGTGCAGTGCTCTGTGCCCCGAGCCCTTCCTTTTTTGAAGCCTATTAGAGCCTCTGGCTCTAATCATGGGCTTAAATTGGAATCCTTGCGTCTGGTGCTCTGCATGTAGATTGGGGGCCGGACACATGGATAGGGGGGGCGGCAGCCGCGCACTCCTAAAGACAGTTCTGGTCTTTAGTCTTAAAGGAACTCCCAATGTACAGGGTGGTTCCCCAGCAGTGCATAAAGGACCCTTCATTGAATGAGACCTTCAGTCTGAGAGCTGCTGTACAATGGATTATATGGAGCTAACAGTAAGATAGATTTGTGTACCTATAGTATCTGTATAGAAGAAAGATACATTCCAACTGCACCACTTAATGACTGCTAGAGCTGCAGGATTCTGGCTAAAATGAGAATCACGATTTTTTTACTTAAAAGATAGATCACGATTCTCGCGGCGTCAACATCATCTTTCACATTAAACAAGAAAATTGGGCTAACTTTACTGTTTTTCTTTCTTTTAAATTAATTGAAGTGTATTTTTTCCCAAAAAATTGCGTTTGAAAGACCACTGTGCAAATACAGTGTAATGTAAAATAGTGCAACAATCGCCATTTTATTCTCTAGGGTCTCTGCTAAAAATATATATATATATATATATATATAAAATGTTTGAGGGTTCCAAATAATTTTCTAGCAAAAAATACTAATTTTAACTTTGTAAGAAACAAGTGTCAGAAAAAGGTTTAGACTTTAAGTGGTTAAACCTTCTGCATTTACAGACAGAAGTTTATCCCTTTTGATCTATGAAGGAAGAGTTACAATGTTTCTAGTTATCTACTAGCACAGACAATGTTGCTACAAACTTGGCAGACTGCCTGTTTTTTTTTTTTCTTTCGACAGCTGAATGAGCAGAGAAGTCTCTACACTTGTTACATGAAAGAATCAGGAAACTCTGCTATAGAGATTGTGAAGGGGATTGAATCGAGATCGCGATTTTATAATGAATAATTGTGCACCACCTAATGACCACAATACATATACATATATATATATATATATATATATATATATATATATATATATATATATATATACGTTGCTGTTTCAAAGTGGTTTACCAGGACCATGGCTGTAGCTGTCGGCCATAACCCCAGTACTAGCATTTTCAGCCGGAGATTCCCTAACCTGTAAAAGTGATCCGAGTGACTGATTAGCTGCTGGATGACTTTTACAAACAGTGGGAGCGGTCGCCCCCCCACTCCTCCTCTCTGGCGCACGTACTTTATTTTCTGGGCTCTCCCGTTGCACACGATCTAGCGGTTGCAGGCCTATGGCCGCTTACAATAGAGGTGATCGGGAAATGGAACGTCCCCTATCATCTCTATGCTCTAGGGCAGTGATGGTGAACCTTGGCACCCCAGATGTTTTAAGAACTACATTTCCCATGATGTTCACCTAGACTGCAGAGTGCATGAGCATCATGGGAAATGTAATTCCAAAACATCTGGGTGCCAAGGTTTGCCATCACTGCTCTAGGGGATCAGAACCAATGAGCATTTTGTCACTTCCAGTTATGGCAAATGTAAACTGAGCCATTTTTTTAAATAGAAAACATGAGATCAATGTTGTGTGTTTTTTATTTATTTATTTTTTTTGCTTTTACTTGCTTTTTTTTACTTTTAAGGGTAGAGGAGAGATCTGGGGTCTTGTAGACCCCAGATGTCTCCATAACGAGGGTCTGTCATGCTTTATTGCCATCGCAAGGAATGTTTATATTTCTTGTGTATTTCTTGTGATAGCAGTAAATGTGATAAAAAAAGAAATACATTTAATGGACAGCGTAAAAAATAAATAAATATGTTTTAATGTAAACACATATGTAGGTTGCGCACACTTATGTAAACTGTGTTTGAAACACACATGTGAGGTATCGCCGCAAACTTTGCAGGAAGAGAAACAATTCCAGGGCTAGACCTCCTTTGTAACGCTAAACAGGTAAAAAAAAATGAACGTGTCGCCTATGGAGATTTTTAAGTACCGTAGTTTGTCGCCATTCCACGAGCGTGCGCAATTTTAAAGCTTGAAACGTTGGGTGTCTATTTACTCAGCCTGACATCATCTTTTTATTTTTTTACCAAAAATTGGGTTATATGTTGTGTTTTTTTCGCAATAAAATTCATGAAAGTGCGCAAATACAGTGTGACGTTGCAATGACCACCATTTTATCCTCTAGTGCCCCCGAAACACGTTGGATCTTCCAAAATAAAAATCTTTTAAAAGTCTGTACAAGCTGTTGTGGGCGCTACCATCCAAAATAAAATAATGTTTACCCTGGAGCTGGGCTCTAACTAAGAGCGACAAAGCTATAAGACACTGTGCTGTTACGCCCCTTTACATGACATAGTATATAGGGGTGCACATCACACTGTCCTATGGCTCTTAGTTAAAGCCCAGCTCCAGGGTAAACATTATTTTATTTTGGATGGTAGCGTATGTACTCATTCAGTTCTTGCGTTTGCCCTGAGAAGCATGCTACAAGCCTCTCCTTCTGCTCTTCCAGTAAGTAGAGTCCTCAGGGGCGGGGCAATAGAACCAAGACTATGACAATGCTGAGAAGATTGGTCCTGCCCTCTCTTTAAAGGGACAGCTGCTGTCCTTTTCAGCTTTACTTATGGCGGTTGGAGCAGAGGTCAATATAATGTGTGTATTCACAGACAGCAGGTCTTCCCATAAGAAGAGTGGCCAATATGAATGAACTACTGAGACCAGCATGCTGGGCATTTCCTGTACAGATATGAATTCCTTCCTATGACTTGGATAACTCTAGCCTTCTAAACTTGAGAAGAAAAATTTCATCTATTGGAGCTTACCAGTCCTCAGATGTGGCAGCTGTATTAGTTTCCTTTTTTTCAGACTTAAAAGAGAAGTATGGGAATACGTTTTTTTCAGAATCATACTTACCTAGCTGTATGCAGCATCTGTCCCCCGCCAGCTCTAACACTGACAACTGAGCGATCAAACCCCACCGATCGCTTGGTTCTCACAGCTCCCTAAACAAAAAGCTAGTAACCGTCAGTCACCGCTGTCTGCCCTGCCCCGCCCCCTCCTTTTACTTCAGCACTGGACTGTGGGGGCGGCTCAGGAGTCAACAGGCTGAGCCGGTCCAGACATGTGGGAGGATCCCGATATGGTCGCAATCTTTCCCCCGAGCCTGGACCGGCTCTGTGACAGTGGGTTTCAGGTGGCAAACAACCAACCCCCCGCAGTTGGTCAGTTGGCAGCACTCCCCGGGCACTTACCCCATCGGTTGCAGGTGGGCTTTTACGGGAGGCAGGCAGCGGCCAGGTTGCAGGCCCTACGGGCGGGTTGCGGGCTCCTACAGGCGGCAGGCAGCAGCCGGGTTGTGGGCTCCTACGGCCGGGTTGTGCGCTCCTACGAGTGGTGGTCAGTGGGCAGGACATGGGCCCCAATGGGCTGCGGGCAATGTGTCCTGTGTCCTCTCTGCATCACGATGGCTTCCGCATTGTGGCTCCTCCCTCCTCCTCCTAGGTGTCCAATAGGATCGCCTGTCCTTTCAGCCAACTGGATGATGGGTCTCACCCGTCTGCACCCCAAGCCCACCCTTTTTTTGAAGCCTATTAGAGCCTCTGGCTCTAATCACATGCTTCAAAAAACCACGCCCCCATCATTGGAATCCATAGTCCGGCGCCCTGTATGTAGATCAGGGGGCCGGACACATGGATAGGGGGGGGGGGCGCTGCTGCTGTTGAAAATGGGTGACAGGAGTTCAGAACAAACTGCAATCCTGTGATCCATAGGAGAAGTACAGCCAAACAAGCTTTCCCCGTACTTCTCCTTTAATACATTGCCTGCAAGTACTGAAAGAAACAGTTGGTCCTGCCAGAAATCCAGCACCCCTGTCCATTTTATATGAACTGAAATCTCAACATTCTTTGTGAACTTCAAACCCCCCCCCCCCCCATATGATGAAGAGAGAGGAGATGTTATGTAGTTCTAACACACTTCCTGTTCTTGATTTGAGAAAGGAACACCTCTATAAATAAAGTACAGAGAGCGCTGTCACCTTAAAACAGGAAGTGTGTTACTGGCGGGATTAGTAGGTGAATATAAATAAATGGAAAAAAATTGAAAAAAGAAAACTAATGCTGCCACCACATCTGGTAATCAGTAATATACGACATTCTTGTTTTGGGATTTAGATACTTTTTATTTTTTTCAGCACACATTTGTACCCGGACTTTGTTTGAGCAAGTGTTCCATCAGATTAGGCGACCCATCAGATTTTGTAACGGAAGTGATGTTTCATGACGGCCATCTTGGTACACCTTGCACTCGGTCGCACTAAGCCTACAGTCTAAAGTCGGCAAGCGGACATCTTTTTACACCCATCGGAGTCTTGCATTTCACACTTATTTTTACCAGTAAACTCAGTTTATATCGTGATATACAGGATTTAGAGGTCAGTATACAGGATTTTGATGTTGAATTTTAAAAGCAGTGGCAAGCCTGCTAATCCCACACATTTGACAGAACACCGCTGCTTTTAAAATTCAACATCAAAACGGTGTTGCGGATCTCTAAATCCTGTATTTCATGATATAAACTGAGTTTACTGGTAAAAATAAGTGTGAAATGCAAGACTTCAGTGGGTGTAAAAAAATGTCCGCTTGGCGACTTCAGACTGTGAGCTTACTGTGGCAGAGTGTGGGGTGTACCAAGATGGCGGTCACGGAACGTCACTTCCGTTACAAGTTTTGACGGGTCGCCTAATCTGACGGAGCACCTGCAAGGTTTTGTAAACATTGTTATCATGTTACAAAGTCTCCACCATTATAATCATAGATTTTAAAGCGGAGTTCCCCACAAAAATGGAACTTCCGCTTTTCGGAACCCTCCCCCCCCTCCGGTGTCACATTTGGCACCTTTCAGGGGGGAGGGGGGTGCAGATACCTGACTAAGACAGGTATTTGCATCCACTTCCGGCATAGACTCCCATGGGAGTCTATGCCTCTTCCTGTCCCTCCGCTCTGTCTCCTGGGAAACACACAGCTCCCAGGAGATAGCGGGGACCATCCAGATCGCGCAGCACGACTCGCGCATGCGCAGTAGGGAACCGGGAAGTGAAGCCGCAACGCTTCACTTCCTGATCCCCTCACCTAGGATGGCGGCGGCAGCTGCCGAGAACCGAGCGGGTTCTCGGCGTCGGCTGCCGACATCGCTGGACCCTGGGACAGGTAAGTGGCCATTGATTAAAAGTCAGCATCTGCAGTATTTGTAGCTGCTGGCTTTTAATATTTTTTTTTTTTTTGGTTGATGTAGGTGGACTCCCTCTTTGATATGTCTGCTGCCATCTACAGTAACTCAAAAGTACTGCAGTCAGTCAGATTTACCTTGTTTGTTGTATCTCAGTTGATGTTACAATGATCTGAGACTGCATTGTGCCCATCAATACCGACCACCTAATCCCATATACATGGAATGACCACAGAGAGCTTCATCTGTCAGCTTATTGTATATAATTAAAACTATGATACATTCATATAAAAACCTGGAATAGTGTGGAGTGCTTTCCCTTTCGTTATGAACAAGAATGTTTATTGCTTGCTGTTTAGGACAAAGTTCAATGTCAGTAAAATTATATTACACATAAAAGACAGAACTGGGAGCAGTCAGGAGCATCTCCTCCGTCCGATGATCGGAAACATTTTATATTTATTGATAAAAAAAGATTTTCCATAAACGACAAAAACTGGAAACGTAACCAGAAGAGCAATACACATCCAAGTAAGTGTGTGATATATAATACTTCTATAGAGAAACGATTTACATCTACTATAATTCCGTGTACACACGAGCGGAATGTCCGTCAGAAAAAGTCCGATGGGAGCTTTTCATCGTATATTCCGACCGTATGTATGCCCCATCGGACTTTTTCCATTGAAAATTCAGACAGATTTAGATAGAGAACATGTTCTAAATTTTTCCGAAGGAAAAAATTACTATCAGGAAACCCACTTGTCTGTCTGCAGTTCCGACGAGATTAGCAGAAGGAGCCCAAAGGGTGGCTACTGGCTATTGCACTTCCTTTTTCTAGTCCCGTCATTCGTGGTGTACGTCACCTCGTTCTTGACCGTCGGACTTTGGTGTGACCATGTATAGGCAAGACAACTTGAGCGGAATTATTATTATTATTATACAGGATTTATATAGCGCCAACAGTTTGCGCAGCGCTTTACAACATGGGGCAGACAGTACACTTACAATACAAATCAATACAGGAGGGATCAGAGGGCCCTGATCGTTAGAGCTTCCAATCTAGAAGGGAGGGTCAAGTGGAGACAAAAGGTAATAACTGTGGGGGATGAGCTGATGGGAAAAAAAAAAAAAAGTACAGTTGTTAAGTGTGGGTAGGATAGGCTTCTCTGATGAGAAGGGTTTTCAGGGATCTTCTGAAAGCATTCCATAGGATTGGAGAGGCTTTGGAAAAGGCCTGGAGGCGAGCATGGGAGGAGGTGACAAGGGAGCTAGAGAGCAGGAGGTCTTGAGAGGAACGAAGAGAGCGAGTAGGTTGGTATTTAGAGACTAAGCTAGTGATGTAGCTGGGGGCAAAATTGTGGATGGCTTTGTACGTAGTTGTTAGAATTTTGAATTTAATTCTTTGGCTGAGCGGAAGCCAGTGGTTCCGTCGGAGAAAACTTCAGCGTTTATTCCGATGGCAAAATCGCTCATGTGTACGCGGCATTAGTCTTCATTCCTGTGGCATATTGTATTTTCTATGTTTTATGTTAGATATACTTTATAATAGATGATGATAAGCTTTTTTTTTTTTTCTTTCTTTCTCCCCCCCATCTCTCTCCTCCCCCTCTTTATTCTCCTTATTCTCTCTTGACTCCTCTCTAATCCTTTACCTCTCCCCATCTCTCTACCTCTTCTTTTTCTCACCCCCTCCTTTTCCCCTCCTCCTTTCCTCTCTCCCCCTCCTTTCTTTTCTGTCCTCCTCCTTTCCTCCCTCTCCCCCCTCTTTCTATCACCATCTATCCCCCTCGTCCTTTCCTCTCTCCCCCTCTCTCTTCTCCTTCTATTTTCTTCCCCTCCTTCTCTCCCCTCTCTCCCCCTCATTCTCCCCTCCTCCTTTGCCCTCTTCCCCACTTCTCTCTTCCGCCCCTCCCCCCTCTTTCTCCTCCTCCTCTTTTCTCTCCTCCTCCTTTCTCCTTCTGGCCCTCCTTCTCCCCCCTCTTGTCCCCTCCTTCTCCCCTCCTTCTTTACTCTCTACCTCCTCCTTTCTTTTCTGCCCCTCCTTCCCCCCTCTCACCCCCTCCTTCTCCCCTCCTTCTTTCCTCTCTCCCCCTCCTCTCCAACTCTATTGCCCTCTCCCCCCCTCTCTCTCCCCCCTTCTTTTTTCTCCCCCTTCTCTCTCCCCTCCTCCTTTCCTCTCTCCTCTCCCCCCTATCTCTCCCCTCCCCTCCTCCTTTCCTCTCTCTCTTCTGCTTTCTCACCCCTCCTCCTCCTCCTCCTTTCCTCCTTCTTTTTCTCCCCTATTCTGCGCCCTCTTCTCCTCTCTTTTCCCCATATACTCTGTCTCCCTACCCAACCCCCCTCCCTTTCTCTCCATCTCCTCTTCATTTTCACTCTCCTCTCTCTCTTTCTCTAATTTTTTCTCCTTTCTTTCCCCCATCTGTCTCTCTTCACCTATCCTTCTTCTCTGTCTCCCTCTCTCACTGTGTCCCCCCTCCATCCCCCTCCTCTCTCTCTCCTCCTTCTCCTTTCTCTTCCCCACCTCTCCTCCCTCCCTCCCTCTTCCTTTCCTTCTTCTTTTTCTCCTCTATTCTCCTCTTTTTTCCCCATCTACTCTGTCTCCCTACCCCATCCCCCCCCATTCTCTCCTCTCTTCCTGTTTCTCTCCCCCCTCCTCCCAGTGGCGTCACTAGGGTTGGTGTCACCTGGTGCGGTAAAAAATGGTGTCACCCCCCTCCAGCATTAAGCCAGGCTAGTGCATCGATGTGGCTCTCCCCCCTTAACCTGCCATAATGGATGGAACCGGGATGTGAGGGATCGGGGGATGGATGGAGCCGGGATGGGATCGGAGGGAAATGGATAGAGCCGGGATGCGATCGGGGGAATGGATGGAGCTGGGTTGGGATCGAAGGGGATTGCTGGAGCCAGGATGGGATCGGAGGAGATGGATGGAGCCGGGATGGGATCGGAGAGGATGGATGGAGCCGGGATGGGATCGGAGGGTATGGATGGAGCCGGGATGGGATTGGAGGTGGTGGATGGAGCCAGGATGGATGGAGCCGGGATGGGATCGGAGGGGTGGATGGAGCCGAGATGGGATTAGAGGATATGTACTAGGGGGTGCTTTGGGAAGGAAGAGGAATTGTGCTTGGGGGTCAAACTTCAAATCTGCCCCCTCCTTCTACTTCTAGCACAAGTTCTAACCCAAATCAAAGCCACCTAGCACATATCCTCTAACCCCCACCCCCTCACTAAAATCACTCCTAGCAGCATAGATGTTACCTGTCAATGCTCCACCTCCCAATCGCCATGTTCCCCTCCCCTTCAATATTCCTGTTACTTACAGTACCTTAGCCCTGGGCAGATGCTGTAGAGCAGTGTCCCTCCTCCTCCCGGTCTGTGTACTTGTAAGGAGTAGGAGGAGGCAGCTATAGTCCAATCTGCAGTGAGTGCAGCTAGCGGGGAGAGATGACTGTAGCATGCAGGACAGTGGGATCGCGGGCACCTTGTCTCTCTGCCTCACTCCCTCCTCCCCCACTCTAACTGCACATGGCGTGCAGCTGAAGATATTCCAGAAGGGAAGGAGGGAGCCGCGGTACCGGTACTTGTCTGAGCCTGGTGTCACCCTCTGGAGGGTGTCACCCGGGTGCGGACCACACCCCCCCGCACCCCCCTAGCAACGCCTCTGCCTCCTCCTTTTTCACTCTCCCCTCTCTCTTCCTTTTTTTTCTCCTTTCTTTCCCTCATCTGTCACTCTTCTCCCATCCTTTCTCTCTGTCTCCCTCTCTCGCTGTGTTTCCCTCCCTCTTCCCATCCAGCCCCCACCCCCCATCCCTTCTCTCTCTCCCCCACCTTCTCTGTCTTATTACCTCCATCCCCTCTGTTTTTGAATGTTGAAGTTGGGGAGTAACATAATTTTCCCCAGGTACAGTAGTAACTGAGGTATACAGAACCTCCTAAATCTTGTGTTGAATCAAAGAGTTGCAAAAGGCACCAAAACAGGATGGAACGGTGGGAGCCTAAAGTAGCGCAGTGCCACGTTCTAAATATTAGTTGAATGAATAAAGGAAGTTGAAAAAATTGACTTTCCAGACACCAATCATAGAAAAATAAACATTAAGATTTTATTAACAATTAATACATAACAATAAAAAACCTTTAAAATACTGCAAACTAATTGCAATAGCAGCTATACCTCTCCAATGTGGACTATAAATGTCAGAAATCATTCCATGCTCAACCCGCATTTACCAGAGTTTCTGACTATCCCAGACCCAGGGTTCTGGGCCACTAGAGGTATCAAAAACCTGGAGCATATCTGTATCAATGGCTCCCTTCTGACCTTTGATTCCTTCAAGGAAAAATTCGGGCTCACCAACAGACAATTCTTTAGATTCCTTCAAATTCGCCATGCCTTCGTTACCCAATTTGGTTCCAACCCAGTACTCCTCCTCCGGTCCAACCTCGAATGTACATTAAGGGTTACTCCTCTGGTCAAACCCACCACCAACATTTACAAAGCTTTATTGCCTTTGGTCTGAAGGACTTGCTCATAAGGTGGCAGGGCGAGATCCCGGATCTACATTTGGAAGACTGGAAGGACGCCTGGGAATATCCTTTCTTACAGCTAATCTCTGTCAGAGATCGGTTGATACAATTTAAACTGATCCATAGAGCCTATTTGTCACCTCGGAGATTGTTTTTAAAATGAACCCGAATTCCTCCTCCAACTGTTGGAAGTGCGGTATGGCAAATGCCGACTTCAACCATATGTTGTGGTCCTGTCCTAGAATCCAGCCCTCCTGGGCGGAAGTCACGACCTTCATTGAAACCTTGAAATGATTCATGTTCCCCTGATTCTATAGATCTGTTTGCTTGGTCTGGTGGGCTTCTTGGCCCACCGCCGAGCAACCAGAACACTAATAGGACTTCTACTATTTTACGTTAGGAAAGCTCTACTCATTAAATGGAAACAAACAGAGGTACCTACTCTGAACACATGGAAATCGCTGATCAACTCAGCGGTACCACTATACAAAGAGGCCTTTCTCGCCAGAGGCTGCCCAGCTAAGTTTGACAAAATATGGCACATATGGTTAGAATCAGACACCATGATCGCAACTCAATAGGCAATGTTTCCATTGATTGTCTACTTCAACTAAAAGTATTGTAGCAGTGAATACCTAACTTTGCCATTATCTGTAGGTTCTCCTAAAGGCGTTATCCTCAACCTCAGCAACACTTCCCGATGTGGTCACTTGGAATGCATGACACACTATCCTCCCCCTGTCCTCTCAATCTTAATGACACGAGTAGTTTCAGTTATAGAAGTTCTATAGATAAGTATTAATGTATAGGATTGTTACCTCAGCCGGGGTATGCCCAGAGGCTGTATTATGTAACTTTTTTTTTTTTTTTTTTTGGTTTTTGTTTTATTTTTTTAACAAACTCAATAAAAAGAATTTTCAAAAAAAAAAAAAAAATCATTCCATATATGGCATGATTGGTTTTAACATATTTTTCTTTTTCAGGTCCAAAGTGAACATGGCAGCACCTCCAGAAAAATCAAATGTGGAAGAACATAGGACCATAATCAAGTTCTTGTTTCTCCAAGGGAAAGGTGTGAAGCAGATCCATGATGAAATGTCACAACTTTTGGATGACAGTGGCCCTTCATATGCAAATGTTAAACGTTGGGTTGTCAATTTTAAAACTGGCCATTTCGGTGTTGAAAGTGAAAAACTCAGTGGAAGGCCTGTTTCTGTCTCTGTGCCTGCAAATGTGAAAGCCATCCATGACATGATCACGGAGGACTACCAAATGTCAGCCAAAAGTATTCCTACATATCTGGAAATATCACGTGAGAGAGTTGGTGCCATTATCCACAATGACTTGGAAATGAGAAAGCTCGCAGCACAGGGGTTCCCAAGAACTTTTGACTTTTTCAGGCACAAAGACAGAAACAGGCCTTCCACTGGGTTTCTGACTTTCAACACCGAAATGGCCGTTTTAAAATTGATAACCAACAACTGCATAAGGAGGGCCACTGTCATCCAAAGTTTGTGATATTTCATCATGGATCTGCTTCGCACCTTTCGCTTGGAGAAACAGGAACTTGATTATAAAAAGAATAATGAACCCGCGCAATGGAAGTGGAAATCTATCGGTAAAATTTATGGAACTGCTGCCGCCCAACAAGCAGTCACCATGAATGGGGACAGCTGAATTGATTAGTGTGGTAGAAGGGTCTGGCGCTGTTCCTTTAATTGAATGATAATTCCCTGCCTGCGTATTTGTATGTTTCTAATTCAAAACAAGGCATGTAAGTGTAAATTCATAAATATAGGTAAGACGTGCTCATGTCAAATAGTGGTATCCTTAAATATTGTCCAGTTTTAAACAAGCTTTAAATATATATAAAAATATATATAAAAATTATATAAAAGATAAGCAGGCTGCAAACATATAAATATAACGACGAAACGCGTAGGGCGTGGCCTATATCTGTGCTTCCCAACATTACCTACTTACCAGCGCTGAAGGCTAACCGTGACGTTTACTACTTCGCTTGATTTGTACTGTGAAATTGTGAGTACCTTTCCACTTGTTTAATAAATCTTTTTAAAAACGATTTTACGCTATGGGCACTCCTTCTCTCTTTTTATATGAAACATCACGATCCTGAGTCTGCCAGTGATTGCCGTACAGTGGCGCAAAACTGTAACTGCCTGATACCCCTGCAGGGGTGAAGGGATCCGGTGAGTGGCTGCACTTTCAGAGCAAGGATTTTAAACTACTGAAGGATCACAAACACCACATCACTTGCACCAAGAAATTGCACAAGATACATACCTAGAGATCATACCACTAAGAGTTTAAACTAATTTGATAACAAGTTATTACACAATAAGGACTTTCTTTGAATTTTGCCAGCACATTTGCACTTTATTAAGAGTGATTTTAAACACCTTTCAGTAACTGATCTTCCACACCTCTTTTCTTCCCCCTCCCCCCCTCCCCTCCCTTCCCCACCTCCACCCCTCCCTCCCCCCCCACATTTTATGTTATTTGGAATATATACCAGCAACACCATGTATGGGATTTGACAACATCATTATTATATTTATATGTTTGCAGCCTGCTTATCTTTTATATAATTTTTATATATATTTTTATATATATTTAAAGCTTGTTTAAAACTGGACAATATTTAAGGATACCACTATTTGATATGAGCACGTCTTACCTATATTTAGGAATTTACACTTACATGCCTTGTTTTGAATTAGAAACATACAAATACGCAGGCAGGGAATTATCATTCAATTAAAGGAACAGCGCCAGACCCTTCTACCACACTAAGGAACTTGATTATGGTCCTATGCTCTTCCACGTTGAATTTTTCTGGAGGTGCTGCCATGTTCAATTTTGACCTGAAAAAGAAAATTAAGTTAAAATCATAGGTAGTTGATTTTTGCACCATTGTATACAAATAAATTGTCCAGTACACCCTGAAATTTACAGCTTCCTAGCTCAATTTTTTCTGGGTAAGGCTCAATACTTATCAGCACCCCCTCATACTGTTTGGTCAACAGTTTGAGGACCCCTGGCTATCACATCTATATGACGCGAGAAAGAAGAAAGAAGAGGGGGTGGAGCAGAGAGAGAGAGCCCAGAAGCAATGAAGTCTTTCTTTCCTCTGAGCTATCTGGGTTTCCATTGCAACATGTCGATATGTGGACACCGTGAGTGAGCCTGGAGATTTACCCCCCGCCATTTGAACACCGGGAGCGGCAGCAAGCTAAAAGGCCTTGGCTGGGCTATAGCCACTTGCCCTTTTAAGCTTGCCATCTGGTAAGCTGAATCAACTACTACGGTGGATTAGCACTATTGTCTATAGGTGCACGGTGGTGGTGTTCATGCTCTTGAAGGACTTTTTTTTCCTTTTGATGTCATTTGTATGGACTTTAATTTCAATTTTAGCGCAGCTTTTTTACAAGATTTTTGAATATTGGTGTGATCGCACTGTATGCTGCGGCTTATTGTTTCTGTTAGTGCGGTATTCCTACCTTTATATACATTTATATGAGCTTGTTGGACATGCCATTCCAAAACCATGGCCATTAATATGGAGTTGCAGCACAACCACCACCACCTTTATTTCTATTAAATCCTCCACATTTCTGGGCGGGCTTTCCACCATTTCTATGACTTCAGACTGTAAGCTTACTGTGGCTGAGTGCTGGGTGTACCAAGATGGCCATCACGGTACGTCACTTCCGTTACAAGTTTTGACGGGTCGCCTTATCTGACGGAACACCTGCATTGTTATCATGTTACAAAGCCTCCACCATTATAATCATACAGTTTAATGGCCATTAATATGGAGTTGCAGCACAACTACCACCACCTTTATTTCTATTGAATTCTCCACTTTTCTGGTCAGGCTTTCCATGATTTCTATGATTTTGGAGTGTATCTGTTGGTATTTGTGAGTGCTCGTGTCTTTATGGTGCTTGCCTTTGTACTCAGGGAAACAGTTATGCTGGAACAGAAAAGAGCCTTCAATGAACTAATTAAAATGATTAAGTGATTTCGCGCTTCAAATCTATCACATTCAGAATTACATGTGCATACATCTGTATAAATAAATACTATCTTACAAGCTTAGAATAGTAGTGTAAAGATAATAAAGTGCTCCGTATAATAAAGTGATCATCCAAAGTGCTGATGTGCTTAAATCAATCCAAAGTTTATAAAGTGCTTCTTCACTGGGACCATAAAGAGGAGGGAAGAGGTGATGGTGGTGTTGGAAATTGAAGGGATCCGGTGGAACCGGGCTCTCTAGACTCTCACCTTAAATAAGATAAATAAAGGCATCAAACAGGTTCCTAATTGGATGTTATATGGTGTCGTTCAGGTGGGGACATCTCTGGTGGTGCAGCGGTATTTCTCAATATAGAGCACCTAACAGATGGAGAAAAAGAGGGACGGGAGGGGGGATTGCCCACCTGGGCTCCACCGCTCGGGTGGAATAAAAGGAAAGGGGAGAGAAAGAGACCTCCAATGGTGTAGTATATTGAGTAGGAATGTTGTTTATTCAAAATTAGAAATGGACTCTTACATTTCAAAAGGTTAAAAACAGCATAAAAGCATAAACAAGTTGAGGAGCGGCGTCTAAGGCGCCTCCTTACTGACTTCCGGTTTCGTCTGCTCTCTGCCATGCAACACCACCATCACTTCTTCTTCCCTCCTCTTTATGGTCCCAGTGAAGAAGCACTTTATAAACTTTGGATTGATTTAAGCACATCAGCACTTTGGATGATCACTTTATTATACGGAGCACTTTATTATCTTTACACTACTATTCTAATCTTGTAAGATAGTATTTATTTATACAGATGTATGCACATGTAATTCTGAATGTGATAGATTTGAAGCGCGAAATCACTTAATCATTTTAATTCTGCTGAGTGTTAGTGAACACTTTAGATTTTGCTGCAGTCCACAGAGACATCATCACTATTCTTATGGTTTTCACTTTTCGTATCATTTTCTATTTCTAGTCATCTTATATTGATTAATTACGATACTCACTTTAGCGCGAGGGACTACACCACATATTCAATGAACTAATACTGCAGGTTTGAAAGCAAAATAGACCACAATGTCTTTGTATACTGCATCAATAGTAGTCGTCTCCATTGGAAACACCTGAATCGTTTGGAGGGGGTGCCAAATACTTTTGGCCATATAGTAGAAATGAAGGTCAAGTGCCCAGAAACTTTGTGCCATAACGGTAATTCTTGTTGGGAATTCAAGGAGAACCCTTGGCGTTGCAAAGTCCCAGAACTAACCAGTAAGCTATCATGTTTACTTGTTTTTAATTTTGTTTCTCATTTGTATAACGTCCTCTAAGTGACCGATCACACATATTCCAGTGATGACGATCATATTCTAATGGAAACTTTGCGATTGTGTTTCATTTTAGAAACATCCTCTGGTGAAAATGGTTTCTACAAAGTGTGGTGTAGGGATATTCACCCGAGAGCATCCAGATCTGTACCAGTGGCTGGTCCGTTTTCTTCTCAGCATTTCTGTAGTGAAAGATGTCCGCCAGGTCGTTATCACCAACAACTTCTCTGAGTTTCAGCAAGAGGTGTTCAAATGTAGCTTTGCCATCCTCTACCACTCCAAGAGAAGAGGAAGACTCAACGTCACAGACGTCACAAACTCTCTGTACGACAGGGAGCTCCAACTTCTCAATCAAACTTTTGGTGAGCTACTAATCTATATACTCCAATAAATTATAGACACATTGATGTAGCAACATTAAACCTCCTATAAACACTGTATTGTCTACAACTATGACATTAAATCCTTATGGATAGCAAATTTATTCACTACAGCTGGCATTAGCATCAGATTAGGTGAATCTTTGCATATAGATGTTTGCCATGAATTACTAATTTATCTGGACAAATTTATATAGGGGTCTTTTGTAATGGCATACTTAGTATATTTGACAGCCGGGGTGGATAATTTTTTTAGCACGTCCTGTATGCAACATAATTATTTTTAGCAATAAAAATTATAGAATTAAATGAATAATAGTTGTGGCCAGTTGTTGGAGAAAGGTTTCCTTATAATGATATAATATCTAAAAAAATCAGCTTAAGGAAGACTAAAGACAATACAGGTGACTCGTTCTTTGCCCTCTACTGCCCTTTATGGCCACAACTTCTTAATACAATGTTCACCTTAAATAAAGTTGTCTATACTTTGATCCAACACAGGATCTGAGGATATTATATTTCATGAGGATTGCTCAATAATAATACAACATGTTGTTTGTATTTCTCAACTTATGGAGCAGGTAGGAAGAGAGTCCTGGTTGTGATTGATGATCTGGAGGACAGCAGTGACCATGTGAAGATGGAAATCCTCAATAGCCAGCAAAACATAAAAAATCAGGCTGAGGAACTCTTCCTATTCAGCACAGCAGAGAAGGCTCTCCTTGGAGATATGATGACCAGCGGATATCAGAGCTCATCTGACCTCAAGAACAAGTTGGATCGCATGAAATTGATTTTTGAAGGTAAGAGAAACACTCTCATTATAATGAGCTTTTTGTCCCTTGAAATGATCAAGTGTAGTATCTGTTCTAATCGGTGACCAGTAGGGGTGATATGCTGTCATTCTGGCTTAAACCGGGGCTGGAATGGCTAGCTATATAGCAGGGATATGCAATTAGCGGACCTCCAGCTGTTTCAGAACTACAAATCCCATTAGGCATAGCAAGACTGACACCCAGAGACATGATGGGACTTGTAGTTTTGCAACAACTGGAGGTCCGCTAATTACATATCCCTGCTATATAGTATCCCTGCTGGTGTGATGGGGGCTCTGAAGGTTACTACCGGCTGGAACAGAAGCCGGGGCATCAGCAGGCTGTCGGGGCACGGGAGTAATTTCTCAGAGAAAAACAGATAGGCCCAGTTCCTCCTGATTTGAGTGGATCTACCTTGTCTGACCATGAGCTCCCTCTCTGTGTCTCCCTCTCTCATTGTGTCTCCCCCCCCATCCCTTCTCTCTCTCCCCCACCTTCTCTGTCTTATTACCTCCATCCCCTCTGTTTTTGAATGTTGAAGTTGTCATTTTCCCCAAGTACTAACTGAGGTTTATAGAACCTCCATAATCTTGTACCAGATTTCCAGAGAGAAGGAGACAATTGAAGATGGGAGAAGAAGTTCATATATGGGCGCACTTTGTACTCAGGGGCACAGTTATGCAGGAAAAGAAAAGAACCTTCACTAAACTAATACTGCAGGGTTAATAGCAAAATAAAAAAATGGTAAAAGAAACTGCGCTAAAAACCAAGTGTTGAAATGAAATACGGTGAATCAGCAGCAACCTTCACAAAAACATCAAATGTGGAAAAGCATAAAGAAAAAAGAGGTTGCGCTAGTGCTAATAAAACATAATAAATAATTGACAGTGACAAAATTCATATATGTCAAAAAAATCAATGTGTAAAACTCTAATATTGAAAAAAGTCCATAAATTGAAATCCCAATCAAGTGTTATACGGAGTCCAAAAAATCAATACACATCAATGAAATGTTATTAAATGTCCAGAACCCCAATAGAAAAAATAAGAATAAAAATAAAAATAAAACTAATTGTGAGAAGTAAAAAATCCAAGTGATGAATAGTGAAGATCAGTAACAGCGAGGAAGAGTCCACCACCAGGTACTGAAGGGGTTACTTCTTACCAGAATGCCATGACCCCCCACTACAGAGGATCACAGCAAGCAGGGATCTTTTAAAGCCAGAATGGAGATTAGCAGCAGTGTCCACCAGGGGTCATCACCTCAGCAGCCGCTCCAACAACCCAGGGCATTGATACCATGAAAATAAAAAGGGGCTCACATAGTGTAAAACCACTTAACGCTTTATTAAAATAAATAAAAAGCAGATGTACACTTACAAAGTGTCAGATAATTGAACAGCCTTAAGTCCGGCTCCGTGGCCACCGGAGCTCGGACAAACCCGTCCACTGGAGATAGATTCGCTTGGGGGTGACGTCAGCGCGTCGTCTGGCTCCGCCCTACGCGTTTCGTGACATCATCACGTCTTCCAGGGGCACAGGCGGCGCGCTGCGTCACCCTTCTTAAATAGTGCTGAATCCGACCAAGCCTCACTGTGGATCACCGCACTCGCCGGACCGCACAGACCACCGCATACACTTCCGGTGTCAAAGTGCATCCAACGGTGCGATCGACCAGCGGAGACCACATAGCCCAGCCAGCACAAATTTAAATCAATATTTAAATTTGTGCTGGCTGGGCTATGTGGTCTCCGCTGGTCGATCGCACCGTTGGATGCACTTTGACACCGGAAGTGTATGCGGTGGTCTGTGCGGTCCGGCGAGTGCGGTGATCCACAGTGAGGCTTGGTCGGATTCAGCACTATTTAAGAAGGGTGACGCAGCGCGCCGCCTGTGCCCCTGGAAGACGTGATGATGTCACGAAACGCGTAGGGCGGAGCCAGACGACGCGCTGACGTCACCCCCAAGCGAATCTATCTCCAGTGGACGGGTTTGTCCGAGCTCCGGTGGCCACGGAGCCGGACTTAAGGCTGTTCAATTATCTGACACTTTGTAAGTGTACATCTGCTTTTTATTTATTTTAATAAAGCGTTAAGTGGTTTTACACTATGTGAGCCCCTTTTTATTTTCATGGTATCAATGCCCTGGGTTGTTGGAGCGGCTGCTGAGGTGATGACCCCTGGTGGACACTGCTGCTAATCTCCATTCTGGCTTTAAAAGATCCCTGCTTGCTGTGATCCTCTGTAGTGGGGGGTCATGGCATTCTGGTAAGAAGTAACCCCTTCAGTACCTGGTGGTGGACTCTTCCTCGCTGTTACTGATCTTCACTATTCATCACTTGGATTTTTTACTTCTCACAATTAGTTTTATTTTTATTTTTATTCTTATTTTTTCTATTGGGGTTCTGGACATTTAATAACATTTCATTGATGTGTATTGATTTTTTGGACTCCGTATAACACTTGATTGGGATTTCAATTTATGGACTTTTTTCAATATTAGAGTTTTACACATTGATTTTTTTGACATATATGAATTTTGTCACTGTCAATTATTTATTATGTTTTATTAGCACTAGCGCAACCTCTTTTTTCTTAATAGCAAAATAGACTACCATATCTTTGTATACTGCATCAATAGCAGTCATCTCCATTGGAAGCACCTGAATCATTTGGAGGGGGTGCCAGATACTTTTGGCCATATAGTAGAAATGAAGGTCAGGTGCCCAGAAACTTTGTGCCATAACAGTAATTATTGTTGGGAATTCAAGGAGAACCCTTGGTGTTGCAAAGTCCCAGAACTAACCAGTAAGCTATCATGTTTACTTGTTTTTAATTTTGTTTCTCATTTGTATAACGTCCTCTAAGTGACCGATCACACATATTCCAGTGATGACGATCATATTCTAATGGAAACTTTGCGATTGTGTTTCATTTTAGAAACTCGTCCTCTGGTGAAAATGGTTTCTAAAAAGTATGTTGTAGGGATATTCACCCGAGAGCATCCAGATCTGTACCAGTGGCTGGTCCGTTTTCTTCTCAGCATTTCTGTAGTGAAAGATGTCCGCCCGGTCGTTATCACCAACAACTTCTTTGAGTTTCAGCAAGAGGTGTTCAAATGTAGCTTTGCCATCCTCTACCACTCCAAGAGAAGAGGAAGACTCAATGTCACAGACGTCACAGACTCTCTGTACGACAGGGAGCTCCAACATCTCAATAACACTTTTGGTGAGCTACTAATCTATATAGTCCAATAAATGATAGACACATTGATGTAGCAACATTAAACCACCTTTAAACACTATATTGTTTACAACTATGACATTAAATCCTTATGGATAGCACATTTCACTACAGCTGGCATTAGCATCAGATTAGGTGGATCTATGCATGTAGATGTTTGCCATGAATTACTCATTTATCTGGACAAATTTATATGGGGTATTTTGTAATGGCATACTTAGTATATTTGACAGCTGGGGTGGATAATTTTTTAGCATTTCCTGTATGCAACATAATTATTTTTAGCAATACAAATCATAGAATTAAATGAATAATAGTTGTGGCCAGTTGTTGGAGAAAGGTTTCCTTATAATGATATTTGACAGGAAAAAAAAAACATTTACATTGGTGGTCAGTGGAGAAGTGTGCCTTACATTGGTGGTCAGCAGAAGTAGGGTCCCCTTACATGGATGGTTAGTGGGGATGAACCCATTTACATTTGTGGTTGGTGGAGAATGGCTCTCTTATAGGGGAAGAGAAGGGCTTCCTTACAATAATCGTAAGAGACTATGCTGGTCAATGGGTAAAGACCCCATACATTGGTGATCAGTGAGAGAATGGCCTCCTTACATTGGTGGATAGTGGTATAATGCCCCCTTTCATTGGTAGTCTATTGTGTAATTCTCTCTTACAATTGTGATCAGTGGTGTAATGCCCTCTTACTTCCATGGTCAGTGGAGAATGGACCCTATACATTCTTGATCAGTGGAGAATTTACACCTTACATTAGTGTAGTGCCCGCTTATTAGTGTAGTGCCCGCTTACAATGGAGAACAGTGTATAGTCCCACCTTACATTGATGTCCATTAAAGAATTGTTCTCTTCCATTGATTGTTAGTGCAGTAAGAGTCCTCCTAAATTTATATATTATTCAGTGGAGGAAGGTCTTCCTTCCATTGGTAGTAAGCTCCCCTTACATTGTTGCTTGGTGGGATGGGACCCCTTACATTGATGGTCAGTGGAAAAGTATCATCTTAGTTTGGCGATCAGTGGGAAGAATTCAAACACTTAAAAATATCATTTGTGTTGTTTGCTTGCCTGCTGAAAAACAGTGCAGTGCTCCCCCCAGGTACAATACACTGGCTGTAGCCATGGATGAATAGACCCACCACTCTTTCTTTGTCTCTAGTGTATTTTATTAGAAAAATGTATAGAAAGTGCATATTTTAAAAGGTGGTTGGTCATTGGAGAAGTGCCCCTTTACATTTGTGGTCAGTGGAAGAGCTACTTCTGTTAATCACATGGTAGTCAGCTAATCCTAATGCCGAATACCCTGTATTCACTAGTACATTCAACCAGTAAATGCATGTAGGACTTATAGCCTGTATCTTAGCAGTACCCTGAATTCCTCCTGAAATATAGAGCATGTCCTGTGCTTAGGCACTCCAGTTCTGTAGTCTCATATCTGCAGTGTCAGAGCATTTAGGGCTGCTGATGGCTGCTAGTCTTACCACATTTGGAATGAGATTTGGTGATGTCGCTACCATGCTGTTCACTGTTCTCCTTGCTGGAGAAGAAGCTGTACCCGAGGACCTGTAGTGTATGGATCTCTAAGCTTCTTCTGCACCTCTTCTGGTATTTTTTGAATGTTTCCCACCAACTATCAGATCACCATGTCGGCAGGGCCACTCGCCCTGTACATTGAGGTACCTTTCACTGTGAACGCTCTCACCAATGCCAAGGACCAGGCGGGGATTGTGGTCACGTGAAAGTCTAACATTAAAGGAGTTTTAGAGGCAGAAGGTTTTTTTATCTTAATACATTTTATGCATTAAGATAAAAAACCTTCTATGTGTTGCAGCCCCCCCAGCACCCCCTAATTACTTACCTGAGCCCCATCTCTCTCCAGCGATGTCCATTAATGTCTAAGCTGTCCAGGACACTCCTCATGATTGGCTGATGCACAGCAGCGGCGCCATTGGCCCCCGCGGCTGTCAATTAAAGTCAGTCAGCCAATAAGGGGAGAGAGGGGATGAGGGCCGGGTCGGGGCTCTGTGTCTGTATGGATGCACGGAGCTGTGACTTGGCTCTGGTGCCCTCATAGGAAGCTGCTGACTTTGGGGGCACGCAATAGGGGGGAGGGGCCAGGAGCAGCAAAGAGGGACCCGAGAAGAGGAGGATCGGGCTGCTCTGTTTGTTATTTAAAAACAAAACAAAAAAAACAAGACTTTACAATCACTTTAAGGCAGTTCCGACTTAGAGATGAGCCGTGACACTGTGCGCAGTAGTAAAAGTACAGAGTTCCTCTGAAAGTGCTGTCCCGTTTCACTACACACTGTAACCTGATGCAGGTTTCATTAGGTGGGAAGCTGCTGAGCCCACGACCCCTCCACCAGTCCAGTGTACTTCTGTTACCTCACTCCCAATAAAAAAATGGGGTCCTGCTGTGCACCTAGCGTGGACCTCATGCATGCACTTGGTAACTCCTTCCATACCGACAGTATGTGACCAAGTCATGGATCTCTGTAATGTGGGTTCAGTTCCGGTTGCTAGTGGAAACCGAATGCTAGGGAGGGAGCCAGAACATCAACACCCTCTCTACCAGAGGACCCGTCACCTTTATCAGGTACCAGGTGTTGTGACTGGAACTAATGCTTGGTTACCCAAAGCATCTACACTTCTCCTGTTTGACTTGTCGAGTAGACCATTTTACATAGTTACATAGTAGGTGAGGTTGCAAAAAGACACAAGTCCATCAAATCCAACCTATGTGTGTGATTATATGTCACCGTATTTATCGGCATATAACACGCACTTTTTTCCCCTGAAGGTCAGGGGAAAATCGTGGGTGCGTGTTATAGGCCGATCCCCGCCGATTCTGTGTGATCAGAGCGATCGCAGCAATTGCTGCGGTCGCCGCCGACATACACAGCCGTGTGTAGAGTCAAATATAGCGCCGAGACTGCGGGGACCGCCGAAAAAAGCCGAGAACACTCGGGTATGTGTATCTCGGCTCCGACGAATCCCCGCAGTCTCGGCGCCATATTTGAATCTACACACGGCTGTGTATGTCGGCGGCGAGTGCAAAAAGCTGCACTGACATGGCTGCACTTGGGCAAAGCTGCACGGGCAAACCTGCACTGACAACGCTGCACTAACAAAGCTGCACTGGGGCAAGGCTGCACTGGGGCAAAGCTGCACTGACAAGGCTGCACTGACAAAGCTGCACTGACAAGGCTGCACTGACAAGGCTGCACTGACAAGGCTGCAATGGACACTGGGGCAAGGCTGCACTGACACTGAAAAGGCTGCAGATGGACAGATAACGCTGCATTGATGGGTATTTTAATGTAAGTTTTTTTTCCTTAAATTTCCCTCCTAAAAGTTTTTTTCCCTTTAAATTCCCTCCTAAACTTGGGGTGCGTGTTATACGTCGGCGCGTGTTATACGCCGATAAATACGGTACATTGAATAACCCTGTATGTTGTGGTCGTTTAGGTGCCTATCTAATAGTTTTTTAAAATTATCTATGCTCCCCCCCCCCCAGTGTTGCCAAGCTACTAGATTGAAATTTACTGACACGACACCCACAATTTACTGGCAAAGTCACGTTTTACTGACATATTTAAAAGTTACAAAATGACAGTTTTAAGTTCAAATTTCAGTATTTAGGCTACAAACAAGTACAATATGCAATTAGCAAAGTGATCTAAGGTAGATATTAATGCAAAAAACATATTACTTATTTTATTTTCGATATAGTAAACAAGTAGCTCAGGAACAGGAATCAAGAGGGCAAGAAATTAGAATGGACGGCACACACACATGCAATTGACTCTCACAGTGACACTGACAGCAGTGTGCAGCAGCAGAGATGATGATGATGGCACCTCACCAACATGACACCTCCCCTCCTGAGTCACAGTGACCCTTTCTCTCCATGCCAGGTTGTCCCTTCAGCCTTCCTCCCGTTCCACAGACCTGCCCATGAGACTCCGGCTGCTCCGTTCCCTTGCACTGTGACTTCACGCGACACACTGCCGCCACAGTCCGAACACACTGTAGCAGGCACTTGGATGGTCTCGGCCAAACGTTACAGACATATTTTTTACTGGCAACCTTTTTCTTTCACTGGCATTTACTAGCAGGAGAAAAGTGCCAATTTTTACAGGCTGCCAGTAAAAATACTGGCGGTTGACCACACTACTCTCCGCTGAGACCACCGCCTATGGAAGAAAATTCCACATTCTTACCACGCTTACCGTAAAGAACCCTCTACGTAGTTCCTTGTAAAATCACTTTTCCTCTAATGAATGGCCGCGAGTCTTTTTAAACGCCCTTTTGCGGAAAAGTTTTATCCCCATTGTGGGGTATTTGAACATTGAAATCATATCTCCTATCCAGAGAGAATAAGTTCAGTGCTTGTAGTCTTTCCCCATAGCTGAGGTCCTCCAGTCTCTTTATTAGATTTGTTGTCCTTCTTCGCTCCATTTTTAGCACATCCTTCCTGAGGACTGGTTCCCAGAACTGGACAGCATACTCCAGGTGCGGCCGGACCAGAGTCTTGTAGAGTGGGAGAATCATAGTTTATCTCTGGAGTTTATTCCCTTTTTAATGCATGCCAATATTCTTTTGGCTTTGCTATTTGTATCAGTATAGTTTTGTACCCTACATGTGCCCTACTGCCATTATTTAAATATATCTTTTAATACATCCCAACACGCACCCCTTTGAATAACTTCAGACCAGGCTCATACCAGTTGATGCAATTTTTCTGAAATTCTTCTTAGTACAGTCCAACATGAACAATGATATTCTAATGTCCCTAACTACCTCTACCAGGCTGCCCAGGCATACCTCAGAAAGGTAGCAGTCCATTGTGGCGTTCTCCAGGTTTTGATTGTTTTCCGGAACCCCAATGCCTGCGACAGACTGCAAGGCAGCCCCTCTCCACAGCAGCTACGGCATGTGCTTTCAGATGTGGCCTGCTAAAACCACCAAAAAATTCCTCAAACCCAGCCTTCCCCCATATTTCTACTAGTGGCCTAGATACAAAAAGCCCAGGAGCTGTAGCACACACAGTACCTCTTTCCTCCCTCAGCCTGGGTCCGCCACTAACTGAACTAACATTTATGTGGGAACTCTGTCTACAATGAGGAATCTCTGTCATTGGGGCAATGAGGACATGGCTAAGATGGCTGCCCTCACACAGAGCCACCATGCAGAACAAAGCATGGCTAGTCAATAATATCTAAAAAGATCAGCTGAAGGAAGACTAATGACAATACAGGTGACTCGTTCTTTGCCCTCTACTGCCTTTTATGGCCACAACTTCTTAATATAATGTTCACCTTAAATAAAGTTGTCTATACTTTGATCCAACACAGGATCTGAGGATATTATATTTTATGAGGATTGCTCATTAATAATACAACATGTTGTTTGTATTTCTGAACTTTTGGAGCAGGTAGGAAGAGAGTCCTGGTTATGATTGACGATCTGGAGGACAGCAGTGACCATGTGAAGAAGGAAATCCTCAATAGCCAGCAAAGCATAAAAGATCAGGCCGAGGAACTCTTCCTATTCAGCACAACAGAGAAGGCTCTCCTTGGAGATATGACGACCAGCGGATATCAGAGCTCATCTGACCTCAAGAACAAGTTGAATCGCATGAAATCGATTATTGAAGGTAAGAGAAACACTCGCTATGATGAGCTTTTTGTCCCTTGAAATTGCATGTACATTTGTTCTGTGTGAATAAGGGCTAAATCAAATGTTAAAAGGGTATATTCTCTCCAGGACAACATTTTGGCTAAGATCAAGTGTAGTATCTGTTCTTATCGGTGACCAGTAGGGGTGATATGCTGTCATTCTGGCTTAAACTGGGGCTGGAATGGCTAGCTATATAGCAGGGATATGCAATTAGCGGACCTCCAGCTGTTTCAGAACTACAAGTCCCATTAGGCATAGCAAGACTGACACCCAGAGGCATGATGGGACTTGTAGTTTTGCAACAGCTGGAGGTCTGCTAATTGCATATCCCTGCTATATAGTATCCCTGCTGGTGTGATGGGGGCTCTGAAGGTTAGTACCGGCTGGAACAGAAACCGGGGCATCGGCAGGCTATTGGGGCACCGGAGTAATTCCTCAGAGAAAACCGGATAGGCCCAGTTCCTCCTGATTTGAGTGGATCTACCTTGTCTGACCATGAGCTGGGAAGGCAGAGAGTCCTGTCTGTGCCCCCTGGGAGTGGTTGCCCTAGGGGTGTTCTTAGTAACACTTTGGTGTTTGACCCCACTATGTGAAAAGGCATATGGTCACAGTCACTAACTTTTTCTGCACTGCGCCTTTTAGGGCTGGGCCTTTTGGCTAAGTCTAGGGCACTTTTTGTCTTCCAGGCCTCAGGGCCTGGCCAGTGCACATACACAGCCACTTATTTACTTTAATTTATTTTCCCCTCACGTTGGCACTCTTCAACTTTTGTGTGTGTTTTTTTCTCACTAAGATGGAGGGTGTGAGTCCTTGGGCTTGCCCTGACATCTAGGGGGAGGATGTGTGGCCCTCAGGTTCTCTTTGGGAGAGCCCCTTGACCTAGTGTCAGGTCTCCTAAGCTGGGTGACAGATACACACCGTTGGGATCAGGAGTGCACCACAAGTCAGTGGACCCTATGGCTGACTGCTGCAGATGGGAGTCCGGGTGGTAAGGAAATCAGGGCCGCTGGGACACCAACACTGATCCCACCGGGGTTAGAGCGTAGGATTCCCTGGGGCGCGGAGTCTAAGAGCCAGCAGGTGTTCACCAGAGCCTCTAGTAGTGAGGATGGACTGGGCTGCAACTGGCTCCAGGTCACGACCCCCAGGGTCCCCCAGCTCACACCCACAGTAGGCAACAGGAGGATAGGGATAGTAAAGGAATAAGCCAAGGTCAGGGCCACAAGCAGACAAGGACAACAGAGTTCACGCCAAGGTTCAGGGTCACAGGCAAACAGGGATAGTCGGGGACACGCCAGAGGTCAGGGTCACGAGCAGACAGGAATAGTAGAGAACACGCCAAGGTCGGTAACAGAAACAAACGTAGAGCACACGGCAGGCAGGAACAGGAAGCCAAACACACAAAGGTTGATCAACAGGGCTGGCCTGCAGTGCAGAGGTTAATATAGAGTTCTCTGATAGGTCTGGTCTTTAGAGATGAACACATGGAAACAGGTAAGCTGATAGACAACACTATTGCATAACCATGACAGTACCCCCCCCTCTTATGAGGCCTCCCTCTTCCCCGCTTGGGACCAGGTTTAGAGAGGAACTTCAAATGAAACTTCCTCAACAGACGAGGTGCAAAGATCTCAGAAGCCTTGACCCACGACCTCTCCTCAGGACCAAACCCCTTCCAATGCACGAGGTACTGGAGATTGCCTCTACAGAGTTGGGAATCCAAACCTCGTACTCCTGATCATCCTCAGAGACCGGCACTGTGGTAGAAAGAGGACGAGAGAACTTATTGAGGACTAAAGGCTTCAGAAGGGCACCATGGAAGGAGTTAGAGATTTTGAGGCTTTTGGGAATCTGGAGCTTGAAACAAACCGGATTCAGTTTGGAAGTTATGGTGCACGGACCAATGAATCTTGGGGCAAATTTGAGAGAAGGAACCCGGAGTTTGATGTTCCTGGTGGAGAGCCAGACTTTGTCTCCTGGCTGAAGAGAAGGCGGCTTACGCCTGCGACGGTCAGCAAAATTCTTGAATTTGTTGGCAGCTTTCTGGAGGGAATCATGAATGTCAGCCCACATGGAATTGAATGATTCCTGAACAGTAGCCAAGGCTGGAACGTCAGAAGAACAGGTCATAGGAAGAGGGAGTTGAGGATGTTTTCCATAAACAGTGATAAAGGGTGTTTTCTGAGAACTGACGTTGACATGATTATTGTGGGAGAACTCTGCCCACGGGAGTAGTGATGCCCAATCATCGTGATGAGCCGAGACCAAGGTACGAAGAAAGACCTCCAACTCCTGATTAACCCTCTCAGTCTGGCCATTGGATTGGGGATGGTAAGAAGAGGTAAAATCCAAGGTAATGTTGAGGGATTTGCAAAAGGCTCTCCAAAAACGGGACGTAAACTGAACACCCCTGTCCGAAACGACATGGGAAGGAACACCATGAAGCAAAGTTTGAAACGAGAGAATCTGGATGCCGCACACCGGATAAAGTTGAAAATTCCTCTTTATTGTAAAACTCGGATCATTAAAAATACAGGACAATCAGGCAGATGGTACAGACACAGCTGACGCGTTTCACACTCTAGTTTGAGTGCTTACTCATAGCTGACAAATAATGGGAATGACTATCTTATATATCTTTGTAAGTGATGCCAGATGACCTTATAGTTACACATGTAATGGATATCAGCTGAAAGCCAATTATATAGGGTCTCGGCATCTGCTGTCAAATCAGTGTGTTACCCAATAGAAAAGACTCTTATGAATGTAGCATTTAAACAACAACAAATAACTTAAATGGGTGAATAAAAAATGTATATATATATAAATAGGTGTGTGTGGGTATGTGTATGAAACGAAAAAAACACAAGATGTATATGTGCGAAAAGATGTAATAAAATGGTTGTGTTGAAGCAAAGTGTAAAAAAAGGGGGGGGGCGAATGAGTGAAAAAATATGTGTGTATGTGACAAAACGTGAAAAATATATGAATATGAATTTATATGCGCAATGTATCACCATGATAATGTGTGTGCATTACTAATAAAATAAATAGATGCACAAATAAATAATGTAATATAATGAAGTGCATTTGAAAAAGTGGAGTAAAATAAAATGAATTAAATAAATGAAATTAAAACAGTAAAGTGGAATCAGAATTATATGTATGTGTATGCCGTTTAAGTATCCACATATGGAATGTATAATGTAATATGCTTCAGGATTGTGTAATTAAACTCATATATATATATATATATATATATATATATATATGAGTATGACATGGGTTACAAGGTGATGTATGAAATGTGAACGAAAGAAATAAGTGAAAATAAACTGCAAAAATGACTAGGCAGAAATAATATTGTGGTCATGTCAGATCGTGAGTAAAGATCAGCATATGTGTGGGTGTATCAAAACATGTCAGAACGATCACATTTAAAACTGAAGTACCTTGTATATAGCACAAGATCATGAGCAGTGGATAACAATCCAACTGCAAGCCAGGTGTACAAATAAGAATGAAAATCGGCATGTATGTGGATGTGCCAGAACAATAAATGGTTAGTGACTAAACAGAAACAATGTTGTAGTCTTGCCAGATTAAGGGTAAAAGTCGGCATGTATGTGGGTGTGTCAAAACATATCGAAACGATCACTTTTAAAACCAAAATGCCTTATATATAGCACAAGATCATAGGCAGTGGACGGCGATCCGACTGCAAACCAAGTGTGCAGAAAGCTGTCAAGCAATAGAGGTGAAAATCAGCATGTATATGGGTGTGCCTAGAGCAATTAATAGTTAAAATCAAGTGCCCTGCAATGTGGTGTGAAACCAGAGGCGGCTCTCCAATTAGGCAAATTAGGCGATCGCCTCAGGCCTTCGCCATCATAGGGGCCTCGCCATCGCCGAATTTGCCTGATATGTGCCGCCGGCAAATGACAGGAGCGGGTCCGAGGAGACCTCCTTCACCCCCCTGCTCGAGCCGCCGCTAAAAGACTGGAGGGCATTCCCTCTCTCTCTGCTTCCTACCCATTCCCCCTGCTTCCTCCTGTCAGAGTTGAGCAGAGCAGCAGAAGATCGGAGGAGCGGCTGTGTCTGTGTGGAGAGAGAGAAGCTGCTGCGGGCTCTCCCCCCCCCTCTCCTCCTCTCAGCACTGTACTCCTGTTTCTTCCCCCTCCTTCTTATTGGACAAGGGGGAAAAAAACACTAGAATGAAACAGAGAGGAGGATTGTGGGAAATGTAGTCTCGAGTGGTGGACATTGCAAAACTAAAGGAAGAAACTGCAGCCCCCAGCATAAGAAGAGGGAGAGAGATCCAGAAGCCCGGGAGAATTTTGGGGAAGTGTACCCAGGACTCCATCAGAGAGAGAATCCCACTGCACTGCACCACCACAGAGAAATCCACACAGCCTAGCACTATCCCTTCTGAAGAAAGGCATGAAGTTATTTCCAGAATACAGAGCTGGGCACTACCCAGAATCACCACAGGCAACCCAGAATGAGCTAACTCCTGATCAGAGGAACCATTGTGTTGCTATATCCCTGGGTCTGGTAAGAGGACCGGTTGGCCATTATCTACTGCCATCTATAGGAACTGCCCACCCTGTTATTCTTTGGCCCTAATACTGCCCGCAGGCCCTATTCACAGCTGTAAGATGCACCAGCGATAAGGGTCCTTTCACACTGGGGCGGTTTGCAGGCGCTATTGCGCTAATAATAGCGCCTGCAAACCGACCTGAAAGTGGCGCTGCTTTAATTCCAGTGTGAAAGCCCCGAGGGTAAAAAAAGTCCTGCCAGCAGCATCTTCGGAGCGGTGAAGTAGCAAAGTGTATACCGCTCCTTTACCGCCCCTGCCCATTGAAATCAATGGGACGGCGCGGCTATACCGCAGAGGCGCTTTGCGGTGGTTTTAACCCTTTCTCGGCCGCTAGCAGGGGGGTAAAACTGCCCCGCTAGCGGCCGCATACCGACGGTAAAGCGCCGCTTACAATAGCGACGTTTTATCGCTGACGCCGCCCCCCGCCCCAGTGTGAAAGGGGCCTTAGAGATGAAGATTTAGGTGCTAGTTCACACTGCAGCGATGTTCAACATCGGATGTGATTTGTACCACACTGCAGTGCAAATCACATGTGAAGTCTGTGCGATGCGATTTCAGCCATTCAGATAGTATGGCTGAATTCGTATTGCATTCGGACCAAACACACAGGACTTCTTTTCTGATCTGCAGCAGAATCGAATCGCATGGGTGTTCACACCCATGTGATCCGATTCCTGTCCGAATTTGCAGTTCACACTGCGATATGCAAACTGATTTGGGGGTGTCATTAACTTTGTATTGACACTCCAAGCAGTTCGCATAGGGCAGTGTTAACTGCCACCGGGAGACATGCGATGCGGGAACCCGCAGCGGATTCGCAGGGTTCCCACATCGCTGCAGTGTGAACCAACACTTAGGCTCGGTTCACATTGGTGCGATGCGAGAACCCTGAGAATCCACTGCGGGTTCCTGCATCGCACCTGACTCGGTTCACACTGCCTTATGCGAACCGCTGAAAATGTCAATACAAAGTTAATGACACCCCCCGATCGGTTCACATATTGCTGTGTAAACTGTCAATTTAGACATGAATCGGATGGCATGGGTGTGAACACCCATGCCATCCGATTCTGGTGTGGACCAAAAAAGGGTCCTGCATGACCTTGGTCCAAATGTGATGCAAATTTAGCAATACTATCTGTATGGCAGAAATCGCATAGCACAGACTTCACATGTGATTTTCACTGCAGTGTGGTGCGAAACACATGTGAGGTTGCACAGCACACTGGTGTGAACCGAGCCTAAAGACTGCCCTATAACTGTAGTGGCCCCAGGGCTATGGCCAGCACTTCCATATAGTGGCTTAAGCAGCCACCTCAGGGCACCAGGATAGGGGGGCAGTAAAATCCTAATCCCCAGCCACTTGCTGGGGATTCTGATTTTTACAGTGCTGAATGTTTTTTGTTTTTTTTACACACTCCCAGCCCCTATAGCAGCTCGGAGGGTGTGTACTATAGTAAAGCTGACTGTCGCCTTTCATCTGGAAGTGTTACAAGTGGTTGGGAAGCCGCCTATCACTTCCAGCACTGACACAATGTGCAACCCCCTTCACCATGTTTACCGGGCACCACTGTCCCACCTGCGGGCCCGGTGCTGTCATGATGGGTGGCACTGGGAAGGGTGGCCGTAGCTCAGCAGACCTTTGTCCACTCAGCCACCCTCCTGTACACAGACCGGGAAGTGTCATGTATAACGTCAGGGGCAGGCTTGGCCGGGGGGGGGGGCATAGTGCCCCCTAGACCACTCTAATCTATGTTGAAAACAGCTGGCAGCCGCTGCCCGCTGCCTTTTTTTTTTCTTCTGTGGAAAGTTGGGCCGGCGGCCCAGCCGGCTGCTGTTGCATTCCAGGAGTTGTAGTACGTGCTCAAGCTCCTGAGCAGGGCAGAGGAAACTACAACTCTGGTGAGTCTGCATTGATGGGCACTGATGAGGTGGCACTGGTGAGTCTGCATTGATGGGCACTGATGAGGTGGCACTGGTGAGTCTGCATTGATGGGCACTGATGAGGTGGCACTGGTGAGTCTGCATTGATGGGCACTGATGAGGCGGCACTGGTAAGTCTGCATTCATGGGCCCTGATGAGGCGGCACTGGTGAGTCTGCATTGATGGGCACTTATGAGGTGGCACTGATGAGGCTGCATTGATGGGCACTGATGAGGCGGCACTGGTGAGGCTGCATTGAAAAACCAGGTGGGTATGGATGAGCTGATTTGGTGGTTCAATGGGCCACTTGACCTTTACAAGCTGCCAGCCCTCCCCTGTATGACGTCACTTCTTGGACCAGGGATAAGTAAACAAAAATCCTTGCACTGGCCCTGCACAGTTTGTTGTTGCCATTTAAAGGGGGACCCCACCTTCTCTCATTTTTTCGAGTGCACTCGAAAACAATTAGGAAACTGCTATTCCTTTAAACACGTTTAGATTACAGTTGTGTTCCTAAATATTGATTTACCTTTTCTTGTATTGATTTTTTTGCTAATGATATAGAGCTGCTTTTATAGATACATTTGTTTACCTTTCTAACCTGAGGGTAGTTCTACTCTGCTGTTCTGCTGTGAACTGCACTTTTTGTCATTTATGCAAGTTCCTAAATCTAGACAAATAGTGTCTACCACTAAACACGTGTGTAATTGTTTATTGCCTATATCCTACAGTAAGGTGAAAGGTACTATACCCTACGTGTGTCTGTAGTGATTCAATCAACCAGGTGTGTCAGAGGGACTGAGGGTGTTCTTGGAGTTGAGGTGCAGAACAGGGAACCCAAAATTACCAAGCAGCTCCTTCAGGGGTAGCGCGACACACATTACCCCAGTTTTTATTGACAGGGGACCTCAACACTGCTGTGCTCAGGCAGCATTAAGAGCCCTGTCTCACTTAAGCGTGCCGAACATCTGATCTGCAGCCCTTTATTTTAGAGATGACAGGACGTCTTAATGCCACTGTGTGCAGGCAATTTTAAGAGCCCTGTTACACTCACTTCTCGCGTAACCTAAGACTCTTGATGTTCTGCCTACCAGCCAATGAGGAGTGATGTTGCGTCTGCGCACGTCACTTTTCCCATCCACCGCACGAGCATCTCAATCTGGGAACGCCTGCTGCATAGTTCAAGGGCATCAGTGGGGCCTCACGTCGAAGTTTTGCCTAAGGCCTCACAAAGCCTAGAGCCGCCTCTGTGTGAAACAACATGCAGTGGACGACAGTCCCTCTATAGGCAGACCATTCAACAAGTAAAGAATATGCATGAATGGTGAAGCTCAAAAGTTAAATGAGAATGTATCAGGAAATGTAACGGTGTGATACATTGTTTCTTATAAGGATAATAGTTGTGTGTGCAGAATGTAAACTAACTAGGAACCATCTGGTTTCTGACACAAAAATGTGAGAAAAAACTGTGAGCACACTGATACATAATCCAAATAATGATCTGTCCGGCAAATGGAGAATTTTTTCAATGCACAGGCAGGCACTTAAAAAAACGTTGCGGATCCAATCTATAAAGATGGTAAGGATATGTCACTGTACTATATGTTGCAATGAAACAAATATTGTCATTCAATGACATTTAAACTAGCCACACAACTACTGTACACATATATGCAGCATATAATAAATGAAAAATAAAAAAATGACAAAATGAATAAAATATATGTACAATTATGAAAACAAGTCTGTACTCCATATTCCGTATGACAAAAATAATGATCCCAAAATATAAATATAAATATACAATTGAACATCTTTGTGTTTAAGATATATTAAAAAATATATACCGTATTTATCGGCGTATAACACGTGCCGGCGTATAACACGCACCCAAGTTAAGGAGGGAATTTTAAGGAAAAAAACTTTTAGGAGTAAAGTTTAAGGAAGAAAGACTTACATTAAAATGCCCATCAATGCAGCGTTATCGGTGTCCATCTGCAGCCTTGTCAGTGTCAGTGCAGCCTTGCCCCAGTGTCCAGTGCAGCCTTGTCAGTGCAGCTTTGCCCCAGTGCAGCCATGTCAGTGCAGCCATGTCAGTGCAGCCATGTCAGTGCAGCCATGTCAGTGCAGCTTTTCTCCAGTGCAGCTTTGCCCCAGTGCAGCCTTGCCCCAGTGCAGCCTTGCCCCAGTGCAGCCTTGCCCCAGTGCAGCTTTGCCTCCATGCAGCCTTGCCCCCCCGTGCAGCCTTGCCCCCGTCCAGCTTTGTGGGATCGCCGCGATCCCTGCCGTCATACACAGCCCTGTGTAAATTTAAATATGGCGCCGAGACTGCAGTGTCTCGGCGGAGCGCTGATACACATAGCCGAGAGTCTTCGGGTTTTCTCGGCGCCGCTTACAGTCCCGCCCAGTTCCGCCCTATGGGCGGGACTGTAAGCGGCGCCGAGAAAACCCGAAGACTCTCGGCTATGTGTAGCTCCGCTCCGCCGAGACACTGCAGTCTCGGCGCCGTATTTGAATTTCCACACGGCTGTGTATGTCGGCAATTGCCGCGATCGCTCCGATCACACACAATTGGGGGGGGATCGGCCTATAACACGCACCCACGATTTTCCCCTGATTTTCAGGGGAAAAAAGTGCGTGTTATATGCCGATAAATACGGTATGTAAATCTATGTATAAATGTTAAATATATATATGTGTATTTAAGTTATTTATTCAGAACTAAAAAATAAAAAATAAAATATAAAAAAAAAATAAAATATAAAAAATACCTTCAATGGAATTAATAAATCTATATGTGAAAATAAATATAAATAGTAAAAATAAAAGTGTTGAACAAACAAAAATAATAATTTTTTTTTTTTTATATATATATTATCATTTCTTTTTGTTGTTACTATTGTACCATAGATTTTCATCAGAAGATCATAAAAAGATTTTTTCTTATTGTTTATCATATGTAGGGTTTTCTATTTCATTATACTTTAATAATAAACAAGATGAACACCATGGAACAATGTTGAAAAATACTTCTTACATTTATACTAACCACTCCGTGTCAAAATTCTAAACCTACAGACACTAACCTGATGGGCAAGGGGTTCATGTGGACTATATGGGTTAGTCAAAAGTATGGATTGTTTTTGTGTATATGTATAATACACAAATACATGAACCTTGGAGGTTAGTAGAAGAAATAACTCATATCTTGGCACTTAACTGACTAGAGTGTATGATAAAGCAATAGAGAATAACTGGAAGATGCATAAAGGTAGTGAAAAATTATTATGATTTTTATAATGTAAATATTCATGATTATAAGTAATATAATCAATTACTCATAATAATAAGAGACATCACATTCGTAATTGAGGCCTAGGGGGATCCTCGTGTTTAAAGAAAATATCCAATATACCTCGCGCTTACACAGTAGTTGGAACCTGTCCCCTCCTCTGACAGGTGTTACCACCTTTTCTATGCCCTGAATAGAGAGACTGGATACATCTTTCTGATGCACAAAAATTCAATGTTTAGCCACATTGGTTAATTTGTCCTTTTCAATGTCGTATAAATGATCATGTAAACGGTCCCTGAGGCGGCGAGTCGTTCGCCCAACATATTGTATCTGGCAAATGTCGCAGGTAATGACATATACTATTAATTGAGTATTGCAGTTAATGAATGAGTTGATATTAAAGAATTTGCCGTTAGTGCAAGATTGCACTTGCTTTCCTTTCTTTATATGACCACAGTAATTGCAACCCTTTTTGCCACATTTATAGTTGCCAACTAAACTCAACCAATTTGATTTGGTTCGTTCAGTCAATATCAGACTGGGTGAGAGAAGACTCCCCAGGGTGGGTGCCCTACGAGAGACAACCTTAATACCCCTAGAGAGGATGCTGCTGAAAGCAGCATCGTTGTGTAAAATAGGGAGGTATTTAGTGACAATTTTCCTTATTTGTTTGAATTCCGCACTATATGGAGTTGAAAATACAGGAGTGGTAATTGGAGGGGAACTAGTGTGAGGTTTGTCTGTGTCTGCCTAGGGACAGCACTTGCTGTAGTAAGTGCTCTATTAACCAAGGTTGTACCGTATCCCCGATCTCTAAACCGCTGAGCCATTTTATTTGCCTCAATTAGGAAGCTTTCTGGGGTACTGCACAGGCGTTTAAGCCTTAGAAATTGGCCATAAGGCACGCCTCGTATGGTGTGCTTAGGATGTGCTGAATCTGCTCTAAGAAGGGTATTACCTGCAGTGGGTTTCCTATACAGGGTGGTGTGAATGGAATTGCCTGCACCTGTAAGTTTAACATCTAGAAATTCGATACTACAGGACTTTAGAGTACCTGTGAACTTTAAATTGAGATCATTATTGTTGAAGTACGAAAGCCAATTTTCCACATCAGCATGCGCATCTGATGTAATAAACAAAAGATCATCAATAAAGCGACAGTAAAAAACCGTGTCCAGTCTGCGGGGGCTTTCATGTCCAAAGATGCAGGACCTCTCCCACCAACTCATGAAGATGTTGGCAAGGGAGGGCGAAAATTTTGCGCCCATGGAGGCCCCGCATCTTTGGAGATAGTAGCCCCCGTCAAACATATATGCGTGAGTAGGTACTCCAAAGCCTGCAGGGTGAAGTCTTGAGATGTGAGTGAAAATCTACCTGATGTTTTGAGAGCCCAAGCAACTGCCTGAAGGCCTAGATGGTGCGGGATGCTAGAATAAAGAATGGTGACATCGCAGCTGATCCACCTGCAATTGCTCTCCCATCGAAAATTGCGAAATTTCATAAGCAATTGTTTGGTGTCTCTCAAATAGCCGGGCAAACTAGTTGCCAAGGGTTGCAATTGAGAGCCCATCCATTCACCCAGACGTTCGTTCAATGAACCAATGCCTGTGACAATGGGTCGTCCTGTTAGGGATTGAAGTCCCTTATGGACTTTAGGCAGGTGGTGGAAAATAGGCATAACAGGATGTTCAGGAATAAGTTTGTCTTTATCTTTCTGTGAGAAAATGCCTACTGCCACCGCTCTGTCCAAAAGGGCAGAAAGTTTGTTCTTAAAGGGGAGTGTGGGATTAGATGGAAGTGGTTGGTAAGTTTGTGTAGGGCTTCCTGTGTGTAGGTTTCAGTATCCAAGATAACCACTATTCCCCCCTTATCTGCATTTCTGATAACAATGCTTGTATCTGCTGTCAATGTTTTAAGAGCTAATTTTTCATTTTGTGTCAAGTTGTCGATAATAGGTTTTTTGTGGCAGCTGCGAGCCAAGCGGGTTAAATCCCCCTCCACCAATTTCTGAAACAGATCCAGATCTTTTCCCCTGGATGCCACAGGATACAATTCAGATCTAGATTTGATAGATAGTTTGTCTAGTGAATCTGTGGGATCAACAGGGGATGGATCCGATTCATCTGCTAATTCCATTAATTTGTGTAATGCACACACTTCAGTAAAAGAAATAGGTGAAGGGGGAGACTCACCTGTATCACCAGAACTCGCAGCAGTGACCTCTTCTTCAGCAGAACCAAAATGTTTCTTAAGTGTTAAGGAACGAGAGAATTTATTCACATCCAAAATAGTATTAAATAGGTCAAAATATCTGTTAGGACAAAAGTTTAAACCTTCTGATAGAAGGCTAATTTCTGCTTCTTTCAAGGATCTTTTTGAAATGTTCAGCACGCTGAGGGTCATTTCTTTGTTCTGCCTCGTAGGCTGTAGTGTGTATTGCTTGGAGTTCTTGTGTCTCCTGCCTCCCCTTCTTGTTTTTTTATGGACGATTTCTTTTTCTTTGTATGACCCGACCTGCGAGGGTTTCCAGTGTTGGAGTGGTTGTTACTTCTGTTTGATTCCACAGAACTTGTGGACCGGTCAGGAGAAAAGTCCGACATCGTATGAGCAAGAGTGCTGTTTGCTGGATCATTTTCTTGGTCCGAGAAACTGACTTTTTTGCCACGATTTCTCCTTGATCGATTAGGCACAAACAAAGGTTTTCTCCAAGTATAGACTTTATTGCTCTCATAGTCATTTTTATCCCAGGCCATCTTGCCTCTTTTGCTGGAGATAACTGATTTCTCAATTTTATCCAGTTTATTATTTAAACAGCTGTCAAGCTCTGTAAAGGCTGTTAGATTTTGCAAGGAAGCAAGTTCTGTTTGAATTAAGGCCATATCAGCTTGCAGAACCTCCACTTCTTTGGTTTTTGAAGAAATCAAAATGTTCATCAATTTAAAGGAACATGTATCCAAAGTGTCAGTCCATTCCTTTTTGAATTCTTCATTGAACAATTCTGAAGTGGGAAATTTTTTAATTCGTAGACCTCGTGGTATGTGAGCTAATGATAAATAATCCTTAAGGAAGCTGATGTCCCAGAAGGCTCTGATTTCTCTGGCCATTATATGTTCCAGTTTTCTGAAGTGCCGTATCAGTGACACTTCTTCATCGTCTGACACCAGTGAAGTGTGTGTCTGAGACGATTGCCTCAAAGGATTGTCTGAAGGTGCCTTAAGAGTCCTCCTGTACGTAGATTCTGCCATGGGTGTCAAAGTAATAGTGTGATCCATGTGATGAATAGAACAAACTCCTCCACTATGCACAGATGTAATACCTCTTGAAGGAAAAGCAAAAGTCCTTAGTGAGAAATACCTGGAAACGTCTCCGGGCTGGTGAAAAAAAGCATATATCCTTGGATGCAGACAAAACAGGGGAAGTGATTCACCGCTCACGTAGACCTGCTTCCAGGTGTGTGTTTAGTAAATCCTTCAGAGGAGGGGAGTCCCAGGTGCTGGCTAAATGCAAATTGGAGCAAAGTTTGAAACGAGAGAATCTGGATGCCGCACACCGGATAAAGTTGAAAATTCTTCTTTATTGTAAAACTCGGATCATCAAAAATACAGGACAATCAGGCAGATGGTACAGACACAGGTGACGCGTTTCACACTCTAGTTTGAGTGCTTACTCATAGCTGACAAATAATGGGAATGACTAGCTTATATATCTTTGTAAGTGATGCCAGATGACCTTATAGTTACACATGTAATGGATATCAGCTGAAAGCCAATTATATAAGGTCTCGGCATCTGCTGTCAAATCAGTGTGTTACCCAATAGAAAAGACTCTTATGAATGTAGCATTTAAACAACAACAAATAACTTAAATGGGTGAATAAAAAATGTATATATATAAATAGGTGTGTGTGGGTATGTGTATGAAACGAAAAAAACACAAGATGTATATGTGCGAAAAGATGTAATAAAATGGTTGTGTTGAAGCAAAGTGTAAAAAAAGGGGGGGCGAATGAGTGAAAAAATATGTGTGTATGTGACAAAACGTGAAAAATATATGAATATGAATTTATATATGCAATGTATCACCATGATAATGTGTGTGCATTACTAATAAAATAAATAGATGCACAAATAAATAATGTAATATAATGAAGTGCATTTGAAAAAGTGGAGTAAAATAAAATGAATTAAATAAATGAAATTAAAACAGTAAAGTGGAATCAGAATTTTTACACTTTGCTTCAACACAACCATTTATTACATCTTTTCGCAGGAACCAGGTTTGTACGTAATTGTGAATTTAAAACGAGAAAAGAAGGGACTCCACCTGGCCTGTCTGGGGTTCAGATGTTTAGCATTCTGTAGGTATTGTAGATTCTTGTGATCAGAAAAGATCGTAATGGAGTGAGGGGAACCCTCCCAGAGATGACGCCACTCTTCCAACGCCAATTTAATTGCGAGAAGTTCCCGATCACCAATGCTATAACTTCTTTCTGCCTGAGAAAATTTTTTGGAGAAGAACGCACATGGTTGACGTCTCTGCTCAAAGAATTGAAGAAGCTCAGCTCCCACCCCCATCGAAGAAGCGTCTACTTCAATAAAAAATGGGTCCTCAGGATTTGGTCTCCTCAAGAGAGGTCCAGAAACAAAGGCCTGTTTCAGATCGTGAAACGCAGAGACAGCCTTGGGAGGCCAGTCTTTGGCATTCGCACCCTTCTTGGTTAAAGCGATAATAGGCGCGGCAATGGAAGAGTAATTCCTTATGAACTGCCTATAATAATTTGTGAAGCAAAGAAAGCGCTGTGTGGCCTTAAGGCTAGCAGGAAGGGGCCAGTTGGTAATGGCCGAGACCTTTCCGGGATCCATGCGAAGATCCAAACTAGAAACAAAACATCCCGGAAACAGGACCTCAGGACATTCAAAGGAACACTTCTCCAGCTTGGCATGGAGATTATTCTCTCTAAGGCACTGAAGTACGGTGCGGACATGGTTCCTGTGAGCAAGCAGATTTTCAGAAAAGATGAGAATGTCATCCAGATAGATGACAACAAACTGTTACAGTAAATCCCTGAAGATTTCATTGACAAAGTTCTGGAACACAGCTGGAGCATTACACAAACCAAAAGGCATAACCAGGTATTCGTAATGCCCATCCCTAGTGTTAAACGCAGTCTTCCATTCGTCACCTTCCCGTATTCTAATGAGATTGTATGCCCCTCTGAGATCCAACTTGGTGAAAATGGAAGCCCCCTTCAATCTGTCAAATAGCTCAGATTTTAGAGGCAAGGGGTATCGGTTTTTGATAGTCACTGCCTTTAACCCTCGATAGTCGATGCAGGGTCCTTTTTAGCAACGAAAAAGAACCCTGCTCCTGCAGGCGACGAGGATTTCCGGATGAAACCTCTCTCCAAATTCTCGGCGACATACTCAGACATGTCCTGGGTCTCTGGAATGGACAGAGGGTAGGTACGACCCCTGGGTAGAGTTGCTCCAGGGACAAGGTCAATGGCACAGTCAAAAGATCTGTGGGGAGGAAGCACCTCAGCAGACTTCTTACAGAACACATCCCGGTAATCGCTGTATGCCGAAGGAAGATCAGAAGATACGGATGTGGTAGCAATGGGAAGTCTCTCCTTGGGGACAACCTTGAGAAGACAGGATGAGAAACATGAAGGGGCCCAAGCCAGGATCTGCCCAGAGACCCAGTCCACATGTGGAGAGTGGAGCTGTAGCCAAGGGAGGCCTAATACAATGGGGGTAGAGGTCTTGGGTAGAATGAGGAAGGAAATCCACTCCTGGTGGAGTATCCCTACCGACATCCTAATAGGTAGCGTCTGGAAATGGATAGGGCCCCCTGGGAGCTCAGTGCCATCAATTGCCGAGACTACCAGTGGTGTAGCAAGGGGAGAAAGGGTAAGCTTCATAGAAGAAGCAGTTCTCCAATCCATAAAATTGCCGGCAGCCCCGGAGTCCAGATATGCTAGGACCGATTGAGGAGAAGGGCCTACATGGAGGAACACCGGAAGAAGAAGACGAGAAGGTGATGTTTTTGGGTCCAATACTCCACCTTCTAAATGTATTAGACCGGAGCGTTTCCCGGACGAAGTGAGCAGGAGTCACGAAAATGACCCTTGCACCCACAATAAAGACACAAGCCCAGAGTTCTGCGTCTAGCATGTTCTTCGGTGGTTAGTCTGGTCCGGCCCAGCTGCATAGGTTCCTCAGCAGGCAGAGGATGCTCCACAGGGCGACGGGAGAAGAGTTCTGGCTGACTAGGACCTAGAGGGTGCTGGCGTCTTTTTTCTAGGAACCTCTCCTGGAAACGAATGTCAATCTGATTGCACAAGGAAATTACATCGTCCAGACCAGCGGGAATGGCTCTTCCTGCTAATTCGTCCTTCACTCGGTCAGAGAGGCCATGTAAAAAGGTTGCGACCAGGGCCTCATTGTTCCAGCTCAATTCAGCTGTGAGGATACGGAACTGAAGTGCATATTGTCCCACTGAACAAGATTCTTGGCGAAGGCGTAAAAGGGCACTAGCCGCTGAAGAAACCCAAGCTGGCTCCTCGAAGATATTACGAAAAAGCTTAAAGAAGTCGGACAGGCTGGAAACCACCGGGTCATTCTTCTCCCACAGGGGGGCAGCCCAAGCTAAAGCTTCACCAGAGAGGAGAGAAATTATATAGGCTACCTTAGCCCGATCAGACAGAAAGTTTTGAGGCTGGAGCTCAAAATGAATGGTGCATTGGCTGAGGAAGCCCCTGCAGGCCTTGGAGTCCCCAGAAAAACAGGACGGAGCTGGCAGTGAATATGAATGTGTGGCTGCGACTGGTGCGATAGGTGCAGCTGCTGATTGCACTTGAGGCTGCAGGTTTGGGTTTCCCAAGGAGGCCTGGAGCTGCTCGAAGCGGGAAGCCAGATCCTTAAGGAATCGCATCACCTGAGTCTGATTAGATTCCTGGGCCTCGAGTCTGCGAACCATGCCCTGCAATGGATCAGCTGCAGGAGCGACACGTCAGCCGGGACCATGGCTGATCAAACTGTCAGGTCACTTAAGCTGGGTGACAGATGCACACCGTTGGGATCAGGAGTGCACCACAAGGCAGTGGACTCTACAGCTGACTGCTGCGGATGGGAGTCCGGGTGGTAAGGAAGGCAGGGCCGCTGGGACACCAACACTGATCCCACTGGGGTTAGAGTGTAGGATTCCCTGGGGCGCGGAGTCTAACAGCCAGCAGGTGTTCACCAGAGCCTCTAGTGGTGAGGATGGACTGGGCTGCAACTGGCTCCAGGTCGCGACCCCCAGGGTCCCCCAGTTTACACCCACAGTAGGCAACAGGAGCATAGGGATAGTAAAGGAATAAGCCAAGGTTAGGGCCACAAGCAGACAAGGACAACAGAGTTCACGCCAAGGTTCAGGGTCACCGGCAAACAGGGATAGTCGGGGACACGCCAGAGGTCAGGGTCATGAGCAGACAGGAATAGTAGAGAACAGGCCAAGGTCGGTAACAGAAACAAACGTAGAGCACACGGCAGGCAGGAACAGGAAGCCAAACACACGAAGGTTGATCAGCAGGGCTGGCCTGCAGTGCAGAGGTTAATATAGAGTTCTCTGATAGGAGCTGGGGTGGAGCCGTGCTAGAGGAGAGTTAATAAAAGCAGTCAGGTGAGAGTCAGCTGGTCTTTAGAGATGAACACATGGAAACAGGTAAGCTGATAGACAACACTATTGCATAACCATGACACCTAGTAGTCGATGGTCGGCTTTGGCTGACCTAGAAGAATGGGGTCTGCCAGGCCTTCAGGCTAGGCAGACCAGTTGAACACTATGTCCCTGCCAGGAGCCTTGCACAACGGGGGAATCGGCGTAGAGGTCCTACCCTTTCGGGGAGTTGGACAAAGCACACCCTTAAGTGCACTTTTTAGTGTGGGTGAACACATGCACTTTTTTTGTACACGTATTCACCCTTCCTTATAAATGCCCAATGCACGGAGGAAGCGCTGCCCGTGACCTAGATGGGGTAAGTGCGGGCCTGGTGACTGACCAACCGGGGGGGTGGTGGCTGTGGGGGCATTGTTTGCCGCTGCCCCCCCACCCCTGAAAAAAAAAAGTATACCAACAGGTGGTTTGGGCTAGCGTCTGAAGATATTGAATCTTTCCAAATGATAATATATCGAATATACAGTATTGCAAACTTCCAGAAAAATTACAAAATTTTTCAAATCCACCAGGACTAACGAATATACGAAATGAAGAGATACAAAATGAATTCCAAAAACAAAATGGGTCAACATAATGAATGTGACTAAATAGAGTTCTTTAATGTTTGAATGCATCCAAAATTAAACACAAATTTCCAGTGTCCACATGTCTAATGGGAGTGTACAATAGGGTGACACTGCATACGGACCATAGGCCAACAGAATTGTCACCCGCATCATGGAAGAGGCTTTCATTTTAATTTTTTTCATGACCGCCTGAATTTTATCAGCAGAATGCAATCTCACTGTTACATCTGTATCTCCTACAGGCAAGAAAGATAAAAGATTCCCTGAAGTATCCAGGTCGGTCATCGGGGTAAGTACCATTCAGTCAAACTTCTACTGGTTAACTATTGCATGTAAGCGTTTTGTATTTTCATATCCAGCCAGCAGTTGGAGCCCTCAGCACCTTTTCACACATCCACCAGCCACTCCTTTGCTCCTCTTTTGGAAGATAAATCTGTTGTTTACAGAGCTCAATATCTGAAACTGAAAGTTACACACACCTTCTGACCGAATGCGGTGGCTCCACCCCTCCCTCCCTGCCTGTCTGCTTCTTTGACAAACTGTATGGAGAGTCAATAAGAGAAAGACAGCCTGAAAGTAAACAGTTCCTGCTGTGCTCTCTTTATAGAAAATACCTAGTGTCAGGGGTGAATCCTGCACTGAATGTTAGAATGTAAAATAGAATGTAAAATGCACCACATACTAGCACATTATGTTAAACTTACCTTAAAACAAAGCCATCCCACACCGAGAGGTCAAATCTTGAAGCCGCTTCCATATTCAGCCGTTTTGCTTCCGGGGTTCGCGGACTCTGGCTCTGTGACTGGCCGGAGCCGCGATGATGTCACTCACGTGCATGCATGCAGGAGCCGACGGTCACGGCATGGGGCTCTGAAGGCATGGTTGGCCGTTCCTTCAGAGCGCATGCGCCAGTGATGTCACTGCCTGCATGTAATGTAGATATATCCTAAACGGCGCACGTCTAGGAGACATTTACGTTACCTACAGGTAAGCCTTATTATAGGCTTACCTATAGGTAAAAGTCATGCATGGAAGGTTACTTCCACTTTAATTGTACATGTATACTGAGTATCATATGTGACATTTCTGAGGTCCAGGAGGTATGTGGGCGACATGTACCAAACATGGAGGAGCTTTAGTGTCCAGCTCCCTGCCACAACCAGAGGAGAACCAGAGGACGTAGATGAAAATGTGGAGGGTGGGCCAGATGGACAGGGCGACTGAGAATTAGAAGACGCACAAGAGATGTGTTACAGGTAGAAATGATTATATAGATGAATTTCTTTATCGTACATCACGGGACACAGAGCACCATAATAATGACTATGTGGGTTATACGCTTACCTTTAGGTGATTGGACACTGGCAACCAATAGTAGGACGGTTCCTCCAATATAACCCCTCCTATACCGGAAGGACCTCAGTTTTTTCGCCAGTGTCTTGAAGGTGATGGTCATGGCTGTTGAAGCTCTTCAATTCCTTCAAAAGAATGTCCCACCGAGTACGTTATAATCGGATCCATTCGGATGGCTTACTAAAGCTAAAGTGGATGGTACCCGAACCTCGGTTCAAGAACGAGGTATTGCTTGTAATGTGTATATAGGCGCTGGACCCTTGTTAAAGTTGGTATTCCTGGTCAACCTTGCCCAAGGAAACCACAAAGGGTGCGTTACAGGTCCAGGGGTGTGGACCCCAATATATGGGGGACCCTGTCCCTGAAGGTCCTTAGAGGCGCTACCCGCCGTGATGGGTGAAGATTGGGCCTGGCAAGACAGGCCCTGCTGCTTGGGATGGTGAGTACTCCCTTTTGGGTTTTTTATATATATATATATATATATATATATATATATATATATATATATATATATATATGTATTTCCCCTTTTTTTTGTAAAACTGCCAGAGTAAGCCTTGATCCTGTGTCCAGGGTTACAGAGGGGCGGTTGGCGCACATTTTTAAATTTGGCGTGCGAGTGCGCGTGCGCGTGCGTGCCGCGTGTCCACCGCGTGCACGCCACCGGTGTGTGAGTGCGCTGCCGGTGTGCGCGTGCGCCGCTACTGTCCACGTCACAGCGTCGCGTGCATCAGGACGGCGCATGCGCCATGCGGTAGGCGGGTCACCGGCCGCTGATGCGCGCGCTCGCTCCCATGCTAGGGCTTATAGGCATGGAGCTCCTGGCGTGCGCATGGAGGAAATGGAGCGAATAGTGGGCACGTGAGTCTGGTGGTCTTGGACACAACGGTGACAGGTTAAAGACTGGTTGTAGTTTGTGGGGAGTACTCCTTTGTTATTCCTCGTGTGTAAGCAATGTCTTCCAGAAAATGAGGAACAGAGAACAAGGCAAGCCCAGGGGTAAGAGTCCCTCCACAAAAAACAGGAGACCAACCCCATGCTGATGCAGCCTCAGTCTCTCCTGAAGGACCTGTGGCTTCTGACCTGGCTAAACCATTGCACTT